>CAMZMU010000034.1:23727478-24338819 GCA_947311845.1 Poa pratensis | reverse complement strand
CTCGAAGGTTCTGTTCTTCTAGGTGGAAACTCCCATATCGCGTGCAACGGATGGAATCATGTGAAACCATGGGGCCAAACTGGGTTCCAAATGTTCATATGACCTAACCTAGCAACCAAGTATAAAAGTCCTCGGAGCTACCCCCTTTCGACGCCCGTGGAAGGGGTAGACGACACGGTTGACTTGCGGTCAAATCTGGGGGAGGGGGTTTGACGGAAGCGGTTTCTTCGGGGTGTCGGAACCACACCAAAACCTGGGTGGTGTCACATAATATGCATTAGAGTGTGGTGGGAGGTTGTTAGAGACATCTTGAGACTCCGAGGTGTGACCGGCTTCACACACCGCACTTATCTCCCTCGAAGGTTCTGGTATTCTAGGTGGAAACTCCCATATCGCGTGCAACGGATATAATCATGTGAAACCATGGGGCCAAACTGGGTTCCAAATGTTCATATGACGTAACCTAGCACAACCAAGTATAAAAGTCCTCGGAGCTACCCCCTTTCGACGCCCGTGGAAGCGGTAGACGACACGGTTGACTTGCGGTCAAATCTGGGGGAGGGGTTCGACGGAAGCGGTTTCTTCGGGGTGTCGGAACCACACCAAAACCTGGGTGGTGTCACATAATATGCATTAGAGTGTGGTGGGAGGTTGTTAGAGACATCTTGAGACTCCGAGGTGTGACCGGCTTCACACACCGCTTATCTCCCTCGAAGGTACTTGTTCCTGATTGGCTAGCTGGAGGGAGTCACTCGCTTGATCCAATGGCTCCCAAGCTCTCGAAGGAAACACACGATCCCGCGTACTTGTTCCTGATTGGCTAGCTGGAGGGAGTCACTCGCTTGATCCAACGGCTCCGAAGCTCTCGAAGGAAACACACGATCCGCGTACTTGTTCCTGATTGGCTAGCTGGAGGGAGTCACTCGCTTGATCCAACGGCTCCCAAGCTCTCGAAGGAAACACACGATCCGCGTACTTGTTCCTGATTGGCTAGCTAGAGGGAGTCACTCGCTTGATCCAATGGCTCCCAAGCTCTCGAAGGAAACACACGATCCGCGTACTTGTTCCTGATTAGCTAGCTGGAGTGAGTCACTCGCTTGATCCAATGGCTCCCAAGCTCTCGAAGGAAACACACGATCCGCGTACTTGTTCCTGATTGGCTAGCTGGAGGGAGTCACTTGCTTGATCCAACGGCTCCCAAGCTCTCGAAGGAAACACACGATCCGCGTACTTGTTCCTGATTGGCTAGCTGGAGGGAGTCACTCGGAGAGGAGGGTCTATAAGAGAGGCATGAGTACACTTCACATCCATCATTGGCAGTACACGGGTAGCAGAGAGCAAGATTTCTGAGAGGCAGGAGTTCCTAGAGCGGAGGCTGAAGGTGAACCCTCCCCTCGGTCGGATCCAAGCAGCGGCAAGGATCTCTGATGATTAGCAACATCTCCAACACTTGTTCGGACGGTTGCAGATCATCAGAGACGTCTTGCCGCTGTTTGGATCGAAGGCCGATTTGCCGTCTCACGACCACGCGATGATTTGCCGATTTGCCGGTCAGAGTGGCCACTGGAGAAGGTAGGCAACTTCGATCCGACGTGGTTCTGAAAGGGGCATGGTTAATTTAGGTAGTGCTTGCGCATGGTTACCATCACTGGATAATATAGTTAGAATAGGATGTGCTAGAATAGGATAATTTAGGTAGTGCTTCTGCATTTTTTAAAGTTATATTATATACCATATTATATGATAATAACAAAAAAATGAATAAAATGGTCTTTGCCGAGTAGGACACTCGGCAAAGAATAGCACAAAATGTATAAAATGGTCTTTGCCGAGTAGGACACTCGGCAAAGAAGGCTACTCGGCAAAGAAACAGCGGTGACTTAATGAAAATTTGGCTCCGGCAAAAATCCCCAATTCCTTTCCCTCCCCCGCGCGCTCCCACACCACACCGCAGTTCGCCGCCGCTGCCGCCACTCTCACCGGCGCCACCCCCACCGTCCGCTCCATCTGCTGCCGCCGCCACCTGATCTCCCGGTCCGCTGCCACCACTCCCCCCGCCACCACTCCTGGGCACCCTCGATCTGTCGCCGCTGCCACCCCCCGCCGCCACCACCCTCATCAGCCTCTTCTGCTCCGGCTCGACGCGGCTCCGGCACCCTCGGCCTCCTCTACTCCGGCCTCCGCTGCACCCCCTCCATCGACCAAGGTAAGCATCAAGAAGATAGTTTTGGCTACGGCTAGGGTTAGGGATAGTTTTGGCTACGGCTAGGGTTAGGGATAGTTTTGGCTACGGCTACGGTTAGGGTTAGTTGACCTATTGCCCTCGAATAATCGATTGCAGATTCCCATTCTCATTCGGTTCAGACAGGGGCATATAGCAAGTTTGAATCCTTCCTTTTTCATGAATCCTTCAAATTTATGTGCGTCCCTGTATGCTGCGTGGTGTTTGTTTTGTAGTTAGCCAACTGGTGCTTCACCTGTGCCTCTTTGAGTAGCCATTACAGAAGCATCAAGCATTTGAAGTTTTCACTGTTTTTAGGTTTTTTAATAAACTGCCATGATTGCTTTGCATATGTTGTTTGCCTTTTTGACTAGCCATTTTGGTCATACATACTATCTTGGTTTAGTTAAGGGGCAAATAGAGAAGTTTCTGTTATGGGACCCTCATCTATGTTAACTAGGAGTGTTTCTGATGTTCAATACTAGCTTTAGTCAACTGCGGTTGATTATCCGTTATGGCCATCGGAGAGCAGTCACCAAATTGTCTTCAAGATGCATATAGTTGTTTATTATTTTATTGCTTTTCTGCTGATTGCCTTCTTGAGTAGCCATTATAGTTATGCATACTATTTTGGTTTAGTTAGGGGGCATATAGAGATGGTGACCTTGTCACTTGTGTGTTTCAAGTAGAACAACAATCTTTTAAAGACAAAAATAGATAACAAATTGTCTTCAGCTAGATGTACTGATAGAAAAAATGTCAAAATTTATAATTCTGGCCGCTTTTAGCTCTACAAAAATAGATGCCATGAAATGTCAAGATAGTTTATTCAGAATTATGTATAGTTTTCATTTTTAATACAATTTGGTAACATGCATGGTACATATAATTTCACAAAAAAACAACCGCCAACAACACTAATGAGACATGATGTAAAGTTCCAACAACCATTTAGGAGTGTAGGTATCTCTTTATGGAGTTCGAAGCTTAATTTTTTTTGTTGTATTAATATGAGTTTTGGCAATTTCTTCTTATGGGTTTTCTTTAAGCCTAATCAACACATTCTTTGTGATGACAGGTGATTGAGACATGGCAGGGCGGACTCACAAGCCAGGCGCCAAGGAGAAGCAGCTCGCGTCGAAGAAGAGTGTTGCCAAGGAGAAGGAGCTCCTCATCAACAAGCGGCCCCTCAGCCGGGTCGTCAAGGAGAAGCGGACTCACAAGGTGGGCAACGTGTCGAAACTATACGCGCAGGGTGCTGATGGGACTCCCGTGCTCATTGGAAGGAAGCGTGACCGGCAGCTACGGAGAAGACTTCCGCACGGCGTGGTAGACCCACGGGATCCACCAAGGCGCTCCGGGGTAGGCGCCCTCCTGCTCGCTTGAGTAGTCCTCTGCCCTCGGTGTCGTCTTCCGAGTCAGAGGAGGGGGAGCTGCCCGAGGAGCCCTTGGTGGAGGAGGATGCGGGCTCTTTGCCTAGTGATGATGACTACCAGGACCGGCTCTCGGAGGTGTCAGAGGAGGAGGAGCAGCAGCGTGAGGAGAGTGAGAGAGTGAGGAGAGTGAGGAGGATGAGGATGCCGTGGCGGATGAGGATCTCTTGACAGATCATCCACTAGACTTGATCGGTGTTGTGCGCGAGGGTAAGGTGTACTTGCGAGGGCCTTCGAGCTTTCCAGAACGCAAGTCACATGGCCTACTTGATGTCTCATCAGATGCGTAAGTGTTGGTTGAAAATGTTGTTACCTTCTACTTTAGTTACCTTTTCATCACAAACATTCTGACTTATGTTTTCGGTATGTGCAGGTCATTCAAGTGGGTGGGCCCAAAGTGGGAGTGCTTACCTTCAGGCGTCCTTGGCCTTCTTATCAAGAGGCTTTACCCTGGCATTATCGCCTTGAAGAAGGATGGAGTCGCCACTGGTGAAAAGGTGCCCGCTTGGTCTTGGAACCACTTCACGATGGTGCCCGACTCCACCCACGGCCACCTCGGCATGCGGCTGATCACCGAGTTCTGGGTTAGTAATTTATATAACTTTACTACCTTAATACCAAGAGTTTGGATTTCATCGTGCTAACCCCTTTGTCATATGCTCAATGTTTGTTGGACTTTTTCACACTCGTCGATGGTGAAGCTAAAGCGGAGGCGGCTGAAAAGGTGCTGATTAAAATGGCGAAGAAGCTCATCCCCGACCAGCTTTACGAGGCCTGTATTGCCGCTGTTGTCCAGTTCTATGCAGAGTATATGCACAGGACAATCACCAAAGAGGACGCTAGGCCCATACACATGTCAAGAGCCCAGTACTTGAAAGTAACCACATATATTTTCCTACTATTCTCCACATGACTTGATGAATAGTTCTACTCATATGGATATTTCTTGTGTCAAATAGGTGATTCCTCAATGGCTAGCCGCACATAAGCCTTGCTACAAGAAGATTGTAGACAAGTGGGTGTCGGAGGGTTCCAGGTGCAAAACAAGTCGGCACGGGAGAAGCGGAAGATGGTAGGCGACCACGGAGTCCACCGTCAAGGCCCCCTCACACTCGACGGCCTCGTGGCATACAAGGTAAGAAATCATTTTTGTCCTTTCCATTCAAGTTTTTATTTCTGTCCCATAATATTTTTATTTTTTCTTTGACTTCAATTGTATGCTTCCTTTTGGTGTCAATTAATTGTAGGAGTTAAAGGAGGGAGTGAAAAAGATGAAGATGCAAGTGTTCGTTGAGACCCGGAGGCCAAAGAACCCGGATCCGGCTAAACCCTTGGAAGAGCAGTGGATCACCACCACCGTGAAGAATCAACACAAGAACTACTGCTCCAAGTTCAAGGAGGTCAACGGTGACGCGTCCGATCCTTTGACCTCTCCTTTCGACCCCAAGGTTGCTATGCTCGCGGGACAAGGCAAGCTGAATGGCCGGCCTTATATTGGCGGTGCTTCATTCGATTCATCGGGCATCCCATCACTTGCCGAGATTCGTGCTAGGCGTAAGAGCTCAGCGCCCGAGATCGAGCGCCGCCCAAGGGTCGGACTTGATGCCATTGCTGCAATGGAGGTACACGTGTCGTTTTTCAACCATCTTTTCCACTATTGTACATGTTTGCATCGCCATGACCGCTTCTTTTACATGGTTGCAATCCTCTAGGCTGAAGTTGAGAGAAATAGGAATCTCGCGGCGGAGGCTACGGCGAGGGCGCAGGCTGCAGAGGAGAACAACAAGCAAATGCATTCACATATGTCAAGCCAACAAGCATGCCTCCAGGCCCTTATGTCGGTAAGTGCTTTAACTTTTTCTTTCAACTAAACCATGTGCTTGAACTTTGCGAACTAACCATCCTCTTCGGTTTGCAGAGGATGCCCGCGGATTCGTCGCTTCCTCCTTTACCTCCTCTTCCTCCACTAGTTGCCCCCCTACTCCTCTTGGTAAGTGCTCTTGGGACTAGATAATAATATTGCAGACATTGTGTCGGTGCTCAAAGCTACAAGCTAGAACATACAATAATTTACAGACACAAGAATAATATGAGTCTCACCATCCTTTGAAGAAAGCAAATGGCGCATACAGCTTGACCAAGAGCATTAAGAAATTGTATCTTCGGTTGTTTTTGTTGTAGTATTGTGCAAACAAACCGCAGAATAATAGGCTCACTACATACAAGATCTGTTGAGTGGAAATTGAAAATATGGAAAATATGAGTTCATCGTACAAACACTATATTGGTATGCATTTGTTCAGTGGAAACTGAAGATATGAAAAATATGAGTTCATTGTATGAACATTATATTGGTATGTATGTATTATGAACCATATGATACACTAGCTAGGCAATAATTCATCTTTTGTTTGCTTACTCGTCTAATGTGAATCTTCATAGGAGCATCGATCGGCAGGATCCCACACTCCCACGGATGGTCAACACGGAGGGAATGGTGGAGGTCAAGACGGAGGGAATGGTGGAGGTCAAGACGGAGGGAATGGTGGAGGCGGAGCTGCAAGCCCATCATCGGCGCCAACGGCCTCCAACAACCCCGAGCAACTCTAGGTAAGCTCAAGTCCCAAATACATATCTACCCACATTTCCACACTCATGTCTTGAAACTAATGCTTAGAGTTTTCGGTGACTACTGGACTTGTGCTACTGGATGCATTTGTGAACTTTGAACTTATTGGCTGGATGTATTTTGAACTTGTGTTGTGTGCTTAGAACTTGTGGACTCTATTTGGTGAACTTTTGGACAATGTGTGATATATTTTGTTATATGTGTCTTATTTTAATGTTCTGGGTGTGCTGGGAGTGATCCAGTGATATAATTGATATCTATATATGCATACTGTTTTTTTGCAAATGCAGGATTCGTAAAAAGCAGGGAAAATTTGGACCAAATGCATCTTCGCCGAGTAAAGCACTCGGCGAACACGCCTTCGCCGACACATGCACTCGGCGAAGACGCGCCCCAGGTGCCATTTGGTCACCTGGGAAGACACTTCGCCGACAATTACTAGTTTGCCGAGCAGCACACTCGGCGAAGTGGTGCCAAATGGTCACCTGGGAACACATTTCGCCGAGATGTACAGTTTTGCCGACACGTACACTCGGCGAAGGCGCGCCAAATGGTCACCCCGTGTGGTCCCTTCGCCGAGCCGTGCTGATGAACGGGCACTCGGCGAAACGTGCGTTCCCGGCGACGTCCGACACTCGGCGACACAGACACCCGGCGAAGTTGGCCACAACTCGGCGAAGCCTGGCACTCGGCGAAGGATATGCACGGCGAAGCTTGGCGCCGGCCCTCGGCGAAGGGCTGACACGGCGAAGGGTCCACACGGCGAAGATCGGCACTCGTCGAAGTGCAGCACGGCGAAGATGTTCGCCGGCACCCAGTAGGAGGACACGTGGCGCCATCTGTGCGATCCTTCTTCGCCGAGAGCCTTCACCGCCGGACTCGGCGAAGCTCTGACACACGCCTGACGCCCATCTGACAAGGGACGCTCCAGATCTTCTTTTATTCGCCGGGTGTCAGGTAAAACGTCTCGGCGAAGCGTTCGCCGTGCATCCCCGACAAAAAGCACCCGGCGAAGCGGCGTCGCCGAGGCATATGTCGCCGAGTTGGCTCTGCCGAGTGCCATACTGGCGAAGTGTTCGCCGAGGTCAAATCCAACGTTCGCCGTGTGTTTTGACCACCCGGCGGAGAGGCATTTTCTAGTAGTGTAATGAGTAATGAGTAGTTTTCACAAATACACAGAGGGTGTCTGAGTGTCAATTCTAGTGAAAAAGACTGACATTATTGGTGACACCATATACTACTCTGTTACTGGCATTAACTTGGCTTATTTTGTAGGTGCCGCACTGACACCAACACGACTTCTAAGTTTCTTCACTCCTTCTGTTCCTGATATGATATAAGTTTTTTCAAAATTCTAACAGTGTAATACACTGGGTTACTATTGCTAGCCCTTGCTTCAATTTGCATGTGTCTACATGATATTATGCTTCGCTGTTGATCAAACTATTTCATTTGCTTTTGTACAGTTGGATATACTGTGTGATTTTGTTCGAGCAGCAAAGATTTCCTCAGTGTGAACCGATGTCCTTGAGCGCATCGTGAAATGGTATGCACATATATTTATTATTTATTTGTCTTCATGAAATGTACTCTTTTTTCTGTTTGGCGAGGAACACTAATTATGCTATCTTTCTAGCTCTTCGAAAGCTCGTAAGGAGTTTGTGGAGAAGGAAATGCGAAGGACGTGGATGCTTGGTGCTGCAACAGTAGGTGGTTTCTTCGCTGGATGCTTGACGAGAACAAGGAAGATTGATAACAAGAGAACCTCCCAATAATGATGACCCGTTGGGTACACAAGAATTTTGCAGGAATTCCGTAGGAAAGCCTTTCCTTTTGCATGGGTTCGGAACAAAGAAAACTGTGGGCTGGGACGTGGCTCCAGATTGGTTTCTTTTTAACCAGTGCAGAGTCCGAAATTAGAAGTGGCAAAGCGATTGATTTTTAGTACGTGGTGTAGATTGACAAAGCGACCACATGTTCTGAAGTGCAGTAAAGTCCAATGAGTATATGACCTAAGAGCCTCAGAACTTTCATGCCGTGAGATACATAGAAACGTGTCTGCCTTGCAGTTGGCAACCAACAGCTGACCGTGTACATAGTTGTTCGCTTAAGGGGCTAGGGTATGTCTGTGTCAAAGTCTAACTGTCCATCCAAGTCGGTGATGAATTCAAGTTTGGATAAGTTTTAATTTAGATATATCCTGGTTATGTGGATAAGGTGTTGTAATCGAAATAGTTTGAGGGACAATGAACCAACTTGCTCGTTTCATTGAACATTGAGTTGTGTACATATGCATACGCCTGGGCATATATCAGGCATTTCATGCCAGGCTTATGATTGAGAAGTACTAAAAGCCCGACAACTACTAGTTCGAACTGAAAAGTTGCAGACAAAGTGTATATAACAAAGATAAATTGTTTAGCAGCTGTATAGATTGGATCCATTCACGAGATAACTGATTGCCGATCTGCTTCGTACACAAGGTCCAACTACCAAAGCAAGCTAAGATTCACAACAAAACATACAAAAACACGGAAAGTAGTTTTTGCTCCCGAGCACCAGTGCTCTCGCCATTTAAAAAAATTGAAAAATATATTTAAAAGTTTCAAATAAATCTGGAAAAAATCAAGTATGTTCTCAATGATGCATACTAGAAGCATGTAAATTATCAATACAAAAATCTTTATGTTATAGTCTACACAAAAATAACAAAATTTGTAGATTTGGAACTATGCATTGATAACTACAAAGTCGAATCTATTTCACACTCATTTGAGAGTGCGAATACAAGGAGGTATTTTGTGTTTGAAGGATTTGATTACTAAATATTCGACTGGAATGGATTCACAATAATTCTACAATTTTTTTTATTTCATAATCATTTCTATTTCAAATTTCATTCTAAAAAAGAATAAAGAACCAATATTATAATATGGGTTCTGTGATTAATCGTTTGCTATCTCAGTATCTATACGTGTAAAATCTCCTTTGGGAGGAGAAGGGTGGATTGTTAGTGTGGATGATTTAGAAGATAGAATTGGTGGACATGTATGGTTGGATTTCATTTGTGTATTTGGTATATCTTAACCAAACCCTTTGCATGGGCTCACCGTGCATTTGTATGGTCTGGGGATGGTCACAATAAAGTATACACATCACTTTCAGATGTAATTGAAGGTAAAAAAGGAAGGTTTCGCAAGACTCTGCTTGGGAAACACGTTGATTACTCGGAGTGTTGTCATTGTTGTGGGTCCTTCGCTTTCATTAAGACAGGAATAAAGCCTTTTCAGCTATTTGTAATTCACGATTTAATCACGAAACGCGCTACTTCTAATGTCAGGATTGCTAAAAGGAAAATTTAGGAAAAGGAACCCATTGTATGGAAAATACTTCAAGAAGTTATGCGGGGACATCCTGTAGTCAGATCTGTAAATTTATCATTTTTGTGTAGATCACAATACAAAGTATTTCGCATTCAAATTTTACAAGTCTATAGGAATTTTTCAATTTTTTTTGAAACTTTTAAATATACCTTTTAGTTTTTTTAAAATTTGCAGGAGCACTGGAACTCGGGTGCAAGATATCTCTACTCACAAAAACGAGGCTATATAGTATTGACTAGAAGGTGTTGGCGCGCTTTGCTGCGCCTAAGGGTATTATTGTGGTTATCAATACATGACATGCTGATTAACTAACATTAGTGTCTCATACACAGTGGCGGACCCAGAAAGAAACTGAGCTGGTGTCCTGCACTAAATCATACACTTTATTTCTTTTGATTTGGGGTGTCACGAACTACACTTACATGGAGTATACCAAAGAAACAAAAAGATTACCCGGTGTCATGTGACCCCTGCTAGCTCTACGTAGGTACACCCCTGCACATGCATGATCAGGTACAAATTCATACCCTTTTAAAAAAAATTGCACGTATTGGTTTAGCACCTGGAGTATAAACCGTATAGTTATACAAAAATAACAACTTTGAATTTTTGTAATCTCTTAAAGAGTTGAGCCCGACAACTGGTGTGTGCACGCGGAGGAGCCGTGCGAGGCAGGGCTAGTCGAAGTGCATCCGGATGCAGAGCTGTTGTGTCTCGCTCATGCTCGTGCTCGTGCTCGTGCTTGCAGGGAAGGAGGAGGCACAGTGAGGATAGGGAGAGGAGGAGGGCCGCTCGGGTGGCTCATTAGCCGAAGCTACAAAAGAGAGCCATTGGTAGTCGCGCACGGGAGCAGAGCGACGACAGCACTCGAGGCCGAATCCCTCTCGATCTGTGGTGCCCTTGAGAAGTGGGGGTGAAATCGCGGTCGAATCGGTCTGAGTTGTGGCGGAGCTGCCGGACTCGCAGCCGAATTGATGGGAGAAGAAGCGGCGGTGGTCACCGGAGGAGAGACGTGAGGGCGACATGAAAATTCGGATTCGCGGTTGCCGTGCGCGTGTTGGCCTTTCCGTTTTATAGTAGCAACCCAAGTGTTTTGCATCACTTTTTTTGACAAACTTTTTTTTGGTAAAATTTACATCAAAGGTAGCTGTTGGAGCAAGATGTTTGGCTACAAATGACCTAATACAGATGAGAGTCGATGGTGGCTGTGCATGGGAGGAGAGAGATGACCGACATCCCTCGAGGCCAAATCCTCCCGATTTGTGGTGGCCTTGAGCACTGGTAGTGGATTCGCGGCTCGGTTAGAGTTGTGGCGGAACTGCCGGATTCGAGGCCAAATCGATGAAAGAAGAGGCGAGGTGGTCACCGGAGGAGACGCGTGACGGCGACATAACACTTCCGATTGGCAGTTAGCGTGCACGTGTTTGCCTTTCTGTTATATAGTAGTAGCCTAAATGTTATGTATTTGCATCACTTGGTGTTAGTTTTGGCAAAATTTATATCAATGGTAGGTGTTGGAGCAAGATTTTTGGCCCCAAATGACTAAAAAAATTATGCCATAAAATAGGGAAGCTATTTAAAATGCTCTAAGAGAGAGGCGGCACCGTAGTTTGTGTGTAGACAGAAAAGTGAGTTTTGTATTTAGCTGATGGCAAATAATATTATTTCTCCATTAATCTGATGTAACCAACGAAGCTTGATACATGGAGGAACCATAGGTATTGGAGGGATTCACACTTCACTACCTAAATGAAGCGCAGAGGAAAGTGTCGGCCTCCCTGGACACCTCGATGCAGCCATGCGAGTTGGTGGCCTCGATGCAGCCATGCAGGGGAAGTTTGTGATCCTATCGTTGGTCACCCAAGCCTACCACCGCCGCCCCCTCTTTCGTTCCTCCCCCGGAACCAAGGTGCACGAAACTCTGATCCACATAGTCCGCCGGCTCTGCATCTCCGCCTAAATAATCCCCACTTTCTTCTCCCAGTTGTTGTCTAGATAGATTTCGGATCGAATCATACCGCAGGATGGGTTAGGGTTTGGAGATTCTGTTTAGATTAGAGAGGGGACTTGCGGTGTCTTGGATCGCAGATGGAGAGTGGCCGCCCTGATCTCGCGCGCGTCGCCGATGAAGCTCTGCTGCTGCTGCTGCCGATGCTGATTTCGAAGCTTCCGCCTCCATCCTCCTTCGTCCAAGCCACCTCATCCCTCCTTCTCTCAAGGGTTCCTCCACCTTGAAGCTTTATCCGCTCCGGCGACGAGGAAGGTAGTCCGACAACAAAGCTTTATCCGCGCCAAATCAAGCTCGTTGCGTAGCGGAAGTGGAAAAAGGTTCTTGAAGATAGCAGGTGATTTTCTCCCCCTCCCGTGCTGTCCAAACTTGCCTGGGGAAATACAGGGGATCCCCTGTGCACGGGGAAATCCCCCTCGTGGAATCAGAACCCTGGGATACTTTCCCCTTTCAACCAAATTAGCCCTAACAAGTTTCAGCGGGGACTACGTTGTAGCTTTGCTTAATCGCTGTGTAAATCGTACTCCTACTTAGTATGCGGCAATTAGCTCACGTATTTCTCAAAGAAGCCGACATATGAATGGGCTTACTAGCCAGGCCCAGCAAGATGTCGACCCATGATGGCCAGCCATGAGGAGAGTAATCAGAGCGTGTAAAGCCCAGCAAGATCTACCGCAGTCCACAGGACTGTCGTCGACGAGGAGCGATCTGTGCAGCTTTATGCACAAAGCGAATTCCCGAGAAACGGTTTGTCTTGATTGTCGTGGTCCGCTTAGCCGCCTTTGACTAGGGCATAACAGCGCCGCCGCCGCCATTTGACAGATTGTCGACCGTCGCATAAATCTCCACGCCAATATGAGTGTTGCTAAGGATGGCAGTTTTATCCACGGGTACGGGTACCCACGGGTACCTTACCCGTATGGGTAGGGTATGCGCATAATTTTATACCCATGGGTAGTAACCGTATCCTACCCGTTAAGTCGCGGGTAGGGCACGGGTATAGCCTTATACCCATGGGTATACCCATACCCTACCCGTTTATACTAACATGTGGATCTTACCCGTGGAGTTTCAACTATTCTCGTTTGCTTGTGAACCCATGTAAAAATTATCATCAATTGTTAATTTGAATTGAGATAATATAATGTACTCATTGAGTTGAGATAAATGTTTTTTTTTGTGAAATATGCTATCAATGAATGTAAATTTATAAATAATTTGTATACTATTTAATCTACCCGTTGGGTACCCAATGGGTATCCATACCCGTCGGGTATGGGTACGGGTAAAGTTTCATACCCGCGGGTACGGGTATGGGTAGAATTTTACACCCATTGACTACACGGGAATGGGTATGGTATTGCCCTACCCGCCCCATACCCTACCATTGCCATCCTTAAGTGTTGCTTGCCCGTCCTCCACGATACCTTGGTTATCAGAATCTCAAACCTGGCGGCACGGCCATCTGAGTCATAATCCTGCAACCTAAGGTATGTTATCGTCCAAACTATTTATTCGCATATTTGTTAGATTGATTATGAAGTACATACTATTTATTTTGCACATTGATCCAAAGTTACATACTACTACTCTAGTTATGAACTTTAAGTTGTAAATAAACTAATTAACGTAGAATTGCAAAATAAAAAATTACAGATTGATTGGAAGTGTGGTGTATTTGTTTTTGAAGTTTCCTATGCCTCAAAATGAAGATAAAATAATTAAACACCACTATAGTATTGTAAATGTAAATCTAATTAGGAGAGGGGTAAGCTCTGATTCTATTTCAGCCGCATAGTCCTACTGAAAATATTCTCGGTACTAAATCCACAATAAAAAAATGAAAATCACAAAAGACGGTATACTGTTGTGATATACTCCCTCCGTTCCTAAATATAAGATGTTTTAGTTGCTACATATGTTGTCTACATGCATACTAAAGTGAGTGAACCTACACATGGAATATGTCTAGATACACTTGTATGCATGTGAATTTGGATAAAAGCTAAAACATCTTATATTTGGGAACGGAGGGAGTACTACATCTTTTTTTACGGGTGGGGTTAACATCGGTTTGGCCCCCCTATACTCAAATCCTGGATCTGCCCCTGCCATGAGACCTGAGGTGGCCATACGCAACGCAAAGACGTATACACTCTAAATTAAACTGGTGTAGTGCACGAACGCTTCCACAAGGCACAGCTAGCCTACCTCTTGCCGCTTGGCCTAGCTAGCTAGCTAACTCTTTTGTGTAATCGAGGCAAAAGCTTTGCCTTTTATATTGATAAAGAAGGAGCAAACATGGTGCAGGCCTAAGCCAAAAGTAAAAGATTACATGAAACTAAGCGGTGATCTCAGCTAACGCTTTGGCCCCTGCCAGGATCCAGTACTTGCCCTCATCCTTGATCCGCTGAAAAAGCACCGTCGGTATCGTGAATTTGTTGTTGAAAACCCGTGCATTGCGCTCCTTCCAGATCTCCCAAGTGATTAGGGTGATCGCCATCTTGAGTCCCTTGCGAGAAGGGGAGGCCGCAGTAGTCAGGTCCATCCAATAATCGATCACCTTAGGCTTGGTCGTGGTTAGGCCGTGCATGAGGGAGGGACATCTAAGCCAAATAGCGGCTTCCGTCCAAATTCTTTTGGAGTAGTGGCACTCGAAAAGGATGTGTCTTGCGGTCTCAGGCTGGCATCTGCAGAGTTGACAAACCGGTTGATGAGGCCAACCTCTGACTGCCAGTCTGTCCGAGGTCCAAAGCCTGTTCTGAACGGCCAGCCAAGCGAAGAAGGAGCACTTCGGAGGGGCCCAAGCATACCAGACAATTCCCATGAAAGCGCAGGAAGAAGCACCCAAGAACTGAGCCTTGTAAGCGGAAATAGCTGATTAGATGCCGTTGCTAGTGAGGGTCCAGGTGATTGTGTCATCCACGCCCGGGGTCAGGACAACCTCCTGGGTGAGGTTCCATAGTTGGACGAAATGGGCGATATGCTCGACGGTGAAATTTTGCACTGACAGGTCCGAGATCCTGCGGAAATCCGTGAGCGCATCGCAGACGTTCCTGTTCTTTCGCCTGGAGGCCTTGAAGAGGCCAGGCGCGATTACCTTTGGCGTGAGGCCACCCAACCAAGATGAGTTCCAGAAGGAAGCATTCTTCCCATCCCCAATTGTGACCCTCGTCGCAGCGTTGAAAAGGGCCTTATCTGAGTCGTCGTTTGGAGTCTCGGATCCGACCCAAGGTTTGTTCGGGGAAGCCCACACGTGCCAGCGCCAGCGCAGACGGAGCGCCCGGGAGAACTTCTCCAGGTTTAGAATTCCTAGGCCTCCAAGTTTCTTGGGCCGGCACACTTTGTCCCAGTTGATCTTGCATTTCCCATCGCTGACCTTGTCGGAGCAGTTCCATAACATCCCTCTCCGAAGCTTATCGAAAGCTTTCAGGGTGCGCTTGTCAGCCTTGATTGCAGTCAAGAGGAAAATAGGCATCGAGGATAAGACCGACTTTACCAGGGCCGTGCATCCCGCCCGGTTGATGAATTTGCCGATCCAAGGACGAAGGCGATTTGCGGCCTAGTCAATGTATGGCTGAAGCTCTGCGCGGGTGAGCCTACCTAAGGAGAGGGGTAGCCCAAGGTACTTTATGGGGAAGTTGGAGACAACAGCGGGAAAGTCAGTCATGATCGCCCCTAAATCAATGCCCTCACATCTGATTGGGGAGACAGAGCTCTTCACGAAGTTTGTAACGAGGCCCGTGACCTCGCCAAAATTTTGCAGCATGTATGCGAGGTTGGAGATGTCGTTCGCCGAGGGGACCAGAAAGATTGCAGCATCATCAGCGTAGAGAGAGACACGCAGGCTTGCCAAAGGGTCGGGGATGGGCTGCAGGAGTCCTGCCTCTGTCGCCGCCTCCAAGGTGCGGTTGAGGGGGTCAATACGATGTCGAAGAGCAGCGGAGATAAAGGGTCGCCTTGTCTTAGACCTCTTCCGTGTATAATGTGAAGACCCGGAATGCCGTTCAGAAGGACCCGAGAGGAAGCAGTGGAGAATAGGATGGAGACCCAAGCTCGCCACCTGTGCGGGAAACCCCGGCGCTGCATAACGTCCAGTAGGTAGTCCCAGCTGATGGAGTCAAAAGCTTTGCAATGTCAAGCTTGAGGGGGAGCATGGGTTCCCGGTTCTGGTGAAGCCGCCTTGCCGTGTTCCGGACGTACATGAAATTGTCATGGATGCTCCTAGACTTGATGAAGGCACTTTGGCAATGAGAGACGATGTCGTTCATCTTTGGGGCCAGACGGCGAGCCATGGCCTTGGCAATGATCTTGGGGATTATGTGGATCAAGCTAATAGGGCGGAAATCAGAGATGGAGTCCGCCCCGTCCTTCTTCAGAAGTAGCACGATGTTAGCCGAGTTCATGATGTGGAAATTGTTGATGGACAGCTCCGAGAAAGCATCCATGACATGCATGAGGTCCTGCTTGATGATGTCCCAACATGAGGAGAAGAATTCGACGGAGAACCCGTCCGGCCCCGGCGCCTTATCAGAAGGCAAGTCCTCGATAGTAGCCTTGATCTCCTCCTCCGAGAAAGGGAGGGCGAGGTCCTCCAGTTGCTCCACAGCTGGGTTAATTGCATCCCAATTTAGGTCATGAATGTGCGGCGGCAGCGGACCCAAGGACTTGGAGAAGTGCTCGTTGATAAGAGTGGCTTTGTCCTCATGCCCGGTGACCCAGCCTCCGTTGTGCTGTAGCCTCGTGATATGGTTCTTCCTTCGGCGAGAGTTGATGCGAAGGTGGAAGTATTTGGTGTTGGCGTCTCCCACCCGAAGGTTGGTGATGCGTGAGGCTTGTCGCTTTCGGGTCCGTTCCAGCACGACGAGGCCCATAACTCTCTTCTTTAGCCCAGCCCTTAGAAGTTTTTCATCCGGGGATAAAGGGCAGGATTCCTGCTCGATGTCAAGTTGAAGAATGACATCAAGGGCCATGATGAATTGCAGCTTGTGGTCGGAGAAGAGGCTCTTGCTCCAAGCCCATAGCTTTCTAGCCGTGGTCCTAAGCTTGTGGTTGAGAATATGCACCGGCTGAGTGTGAGTGGAAGGTTCATTCCAGGCAGCTTGCACCACCTCCTAGAAACCCGGCATCTTGGTCCAGAAGTTCTCGAACCGGAAAGAAGGTGGCTTGCGCGGTCCACTTATATTTAAAAGCATCAACGGGCAGTGGTCCGAGAGCGAGGAGGACAGAGCATTAAGCACATGCCCTCCAAAGGCAATATCCCAACTTGCATTGCAGAATGCACGATCTAGCTTGACGAGAGTTGGGGAATCACGCTCATTGCTCCAAGTGTACTTTCTGTTTTGGAGCTTGATCTCCTTCAGCTGGCAAGTATTGAGAGCATGCCGGAACTGTCCCATGAGGCGAAGGTTCAGGTTGGAGTTGTTCTTGTCGGAGGCCTGGTAGATGAGATTGAGATCCCCAATGATTAGCCATTTCCCATCATTTGCAGGGGCGGAGGCGACGGCCTCGTCAAGGAAAGCTCTCTTGTCAGCGTCAGTAGAAGGTCCATAGACAGTTGTGAGCTTGAAAAAGGTGCCACAGGCACGAATGCAGACATCAGCAGAAATCAAGTGTGTCCCAATATGGATGTCCGTCATGTCGACGTGATCATCATTCCAGAGTTGTAGGATCCCCCCCTCGTGCTGGTAGCTAGCCTATGGGCAATGGAGCGCAACCTGTATCCTCCAATGTAGGCCGCGGTGCTGTGGTCGATGAAGTCGAGCTTCGTTTCTTGGATGCAAGCAATGTGGCAAGGTGTGTTGGCGAAGGTGTTGTGAACGGTGTCTTTTCGTGCTTGATCATTCAGCCCACAGACGTTCCAATCCGCAATGTCGAGGATACGACTTAACATGTAGAGGTGTGGGGCGTTGCCACTCTTGTGATTGGTGTCATGATGACGAAACAGTAGATGAAGAAGAAAGTGTGGTGTCTTAGCGATAGCTAACTCTTTTGTGTGTGGCACACATGGCGAAGGTGCAGGTGGCGGCCAGGTTCGTGACGGAGGTGGCGCCGCCGCAGCTCGTGTTGATCATGCGCCGGAGGAAGGTGCCAAGGAGCCTCGACACGATCGTCGAGGATGACGACAAAGAACTGCAACAGCTGGCCCACAACCACTACACCATCACCATCAGGCCGCCGCCTCGGTGTCTCTAAAGAGGGTGTCGCGCACCGGCGGGTTCATGAGGGAACTCGGCAGCTGCTTCTCCAGCAACGTCGTCCACGGCCAACCGGCCGGCGGCGGCTGGGAGGGTAGGCACAAAGGGCATGGCCAGCGAATCGTCTATGCACACCAGATGCAAGGAAACTAATTAAGCCAACGAACTAGCTCTTGATACTGATCTCATGAGTCCCGGGCTCCTTCCAAACCATGAGATACGCTCATATACGCTTAGATAGCTAAGGTTTTCTGTGATGACTAGTCACTTCGCCAAAGCATGTTATTGATTTTGAATCTAAATATTGCAGATTTGGTATTGTAAACAGGCCACATGCATCTCCTGCTCCTGCTACTGTTCGATGGACCCAACACCCTGTAGATTACCTAAAAATCAACATTGACGGATCGTTTTGCAGGGAATCCGGCACTGGCGGGTGGGGATTCTGTATTAGAGATTGCAACGGTGAGCTCTTTGGTGCAGGGATGGGACAACTGGGTCAAGTTGCTGATGTTCTTCACGCTGAAGCAATCGCCTGCCTAAAGGCCATCGAGTTTGCAGCTGATGTAGGTATGGGCCGAATAATTATTGAAACTGATGCATCCTTGCTAAAATTGGCTCTCCAGTCCACTGAATTTGACTCAGCTCACCATGGAGTTCTTTTCAGAGAGGCAAACTTTATGTTATTTACCAACTTCATAGATTATAAGGTGTTGTACTGTAAGCGTTTGTGTAACACAGTGGCTCATGTCTTAGCTACTGAAGGTGCTAAATTAGCCTCGGGTGGCGTTATGCTATGGCATGATCATGTACCAGATTGTGTATCTCATATTGTTGCTAGCGAGGCTGCTGCAACAGATCAATAAAGCCCACAGGTTGTATTAAAAAATATATATAAAGACGAACAGTCTTGCTATTACGGGCTCTTTTATTTGAAAAAATTATATTGCGGTTTGGAGGATTCTGTCCTTAGCAATTTTTCAGGTGTACATCGTTTGATTCACATGATTTGATTTCTTACGAATCGTCTCTATGAATTCCACTGTACTTCAATTTGTAGGATTTTTTTTTAGGGAAACAACGGGGCGATGGCTATTGGGTTGCGTGTACAGAATATTTTGTCCAATTAATTCTTATTTGAATATTTCCTTTTACAGAATATTTCACCGAATTAATTACCTATCATATCAAACACCTTTTATATGATCGGGACACCCAGTGTCCGCTGACAAAATACTCTGGATAAATATTTCCTTCTTATATAAACCCTCGGAATAAATTCCGACCTGTGATAGCAACTTCTATCACAATACAATCTCTCCGATAAAAACATATCTATCACGCAGACACTATGTCGGTGATACTCTCTCCATTGTTCCAGACCAACCATAATACACAACTAACCAATCCTAGTTTAAGCGTGTCCACTACAGTTTCGATAACGTGTAGCTATAATTGGATAACCAATCACCGGCCAGGGTCAGGTCCGTGGACGACCTGAATAACTGCTACCGTTATGCGAAGACACTCTGTTGAACCTGTTGGCTATTTAATATATCATCCCCATTACTCGCGATACCAAACTTCACCCGAGATATAGATCAGTGGATGTTCCCATGAATCAATAAATTGATTCACTACATCTTTGTCTTATCTTGTTACCGGTAAGTTCCCTTTACTCGTTTCCGTATTATGATATCCCACACGGTGTAACTTCACCATGCATTGTCTGCAGAACATATTGGATACCTTTATAATACCGAGAGGACCCATGGCGTATCTCTCTAATCACCGAGAGTAATTTCCCATCTCTGAACATCAGGATATACACACACCTTGAAGTCACCCAGTGATTGCCGTTTTGACACCCAGTTACGGCCGTGCCGTTGACAATACCAAAGTAACTCTTCCAGTATGCATAACCCTAATAACCTCATGGTTATAGAACATGTTATATAATAACCTTACCGTGATAAAGCTAAGGACAAAAAGACGACTTAACGGAATCTCTTAGCATACCAAAACTTGGATTTACCCGGCCATATTATTATCCAATAATATGCCACTCATTGATGCTGACATAAACAATGTCCATGACTAGGAAAGCAGTGTCATCAAACAATCAACAAATTAGTTCGTAAAAGAACTAGGGTACATTTTACGTGTTCATATTCTCTACACGTACGAGTGGGCTTTCCCTGAATCACTGATGGATGTAAAATGCATACATGAACTTTACATTTTATTACATGTTATTCCATGTTATTTGCATCATATAAGGGTTATATTCATGATTTATATTGAGTTTTGGGTATAATTAACAACTTCGCCATTTTCTGGAATTAACCCTGCGCTGTCAGAAAACCCCTTTTCTATATTTTGATGTTTCAGGGACCCAAACGACGTCCAAATAACCTAAGATTTTACGGGGATCACTTTTTTGGAAGGAACGAAACGTAGGCGCAAAGGAATCGAAGAAACGGAGACCAGAAGGCCGAAAGGGGTGGGCCCACGTGGCCAGATTCCCTGACCACGTGGGACCCACCAAACTGGCCCTCGGGCCTCCGCAGTCGTCGATCTTTCTTCCGAAGCTTCGTCTTGACCTAAAAACGACTATATATAGACCCCCCCAGGGCTTTCGCGAAAGGGAGCGCCGCCGAAACACAGAAACCACGAAACAGAGATCTGGAGCTGAAGATTGGAGGGGGAAAACTCCGACGGGGCGCTGCCGGTGTGGTCTCCTTCCCCTCCAACAACATCTCCACCGACACAATGATGAAGAGGGAGTAGTCCACCCCTGGACTATGGGTTTGTGGAAGTAACTTATGTATCTCTCCTCTCTATGAGCTTCACTAATTAGTACCGTATGAGCTGCTGAACATGATTACGGTCATCTATGTAATTCCTTTGTGGTGGATCTTTATTATGAGTTAATACATATTTGAGATTGCAATGGTTTTGTTTCAGTTATGAAAGTAGATGCATATTATGTACCCCGTTATTATTTACTTGTCATGATCAAGCATGTTTATGAGAGCGTGTGAGGGGGAACGTGTGCATTAGTTGGAGTAACGGGGGGTGGCTAGTGCAGTGAACGTGAGAGAAAGTTCTGCGATCCACTTGGGTTTTCTACCTTACTTTGTTGCCTCACTATGGATAAACAAAAATACCATGCTACCGGAGAGTGGATGTGACCTTCCCACTACCTCCATGACTAGATCTAGCATGTTCTTATTTTAACATCATGTCATTGAACTTATTGCTATGCTCTGATTTATCTTAATTATTAAGGTGTTATGATTTAGTTCGCATCTTGGTGGAGCATAAGAGAGAGAACAACTTATACTTGAGATCTCTATGTTAGGACGTGATGCCCATATTATTAATAACTTGTCAAACCATGTCTTGCTATCTTTCATGTTAATTTTAGTGTTCCATTGTCTACCACGTTATCAAGAGAGTGTGCATTTGTGAAACCATGAACCCCGGTCCATTTTTAATCATAAGAAACACCTTTCCAACACTTTTATCACCACTTTTGTTTGCTGCCATTATTAAATCCGAAAATACAAAAACACTTTTACATCTTGCATTCATCATAAAAAAACCAAAAATATCATTTATCATTACTACCATCATCCTTGCATATTTATTTTACCATCATTGCATATTTACTACTGTTTGCATATTTATTTTATTATCATTCTCACACCTTGTGCTTGACAACCACTTGGTGAGGTTGAGGGCACAAAACAATTTATTTTGTTGCAGGTTCTCAAGAGAAGGATAAGGAGATAACACCTGAAATACTGGTTCCCCGAGAGTTCGTTATTAAACCCTCGAGTCACCCCTCGTGGGGAAAACTGTCTTCCACTACTACATACACTCTGCACTTGGAGTCTTAACCTAACCCACTTACTTTTCACGCAGGTAACCACACGAAGGGCCGTCAAGACCGTTTTCTGGCGCCGTTGTGGTGTAACTACGTGAAGGGCCATCAATCACGTATCCAGAAACCACCATAGTTATAGCATAGAGAATACAAATCATAATGAATGAATCAGATGTATAAATAAATTGTCTTTTGGGCATACATCCAACAGTCTCCCACTTGCACAACTGGCAATGTCTAGCTTGCATAAGTTTAACATCTTATTGGATGTTTGGTGTTTCTCATGCTCACTCTTATGTGGTTGACATATTGTCCGTTTAGTCCCTTCTGGGGCTATGTGAACTTTATTCTTTTATGCACAAAGAATTATATCTTTCAAGCACAACCTCAATTGATCATATGATCACTTGTAGCATTTGGTTATACAAGGTGAAACCTTAGTACTTTAACCAAGAACACAATTTCATTGTTTTCACAATTAGTTGTTTCTTTTGTAAAGAACCACACCTAGTTCATGCAATGAACCGATAACCTTTTCCTTTGGAAGTTGTTATGCTCCCACTGTCTTTGCTATTTGTTGTAGTTTGCGTAATATAGCCTTATGTTTTATATAAACATCCCCTCGAATTGCGATATACGGAATCCAGAAAATTCCTCAATCTACCCTTGGTCCTTTCTTTATACTTATCTCATAAGATTTTCCAATGTAACTCTTACATTATGAGCGTTTCTCTCTTTTGAAGTAACTTCTTCTAAATACACCTTATGGAGAATTCTCATCTTAATTGGAGTCAATTGAACTTTTATCAAATTCAACTTGTCAACAATCAAGTTTGATTAATTTCGTTTTGATCTTAAAATTTCACATCTTGAGAAATTCCTTTATGATCAAGATTATAAATCAATTTATCATGTTCACCACCGTATGAACCAGCATGGATATTGCACATGAATTTCTTTAACTTTATGAGAATATTAATTCTCCCATGTTTCGAATAATATTCAAAACACTTTAGTGAAATTTCTGCAACATTGTATCACACCAATATATGGAAAACTCTGTATATGTGTTGTGATTACTATGTCCCAAATATGTATGTCATCATTTACTTATAATAACATACCATATTGTATCAAAACAAAATAATCATAAATTATATTATTCAAAGCCGAATAACATAATTAAGCTCCCACTGATTTAAATGAAACTATGACCTCCTCTCTTTGTTTAATATCATTTGCTTGTTTGTCCTAGACAAATGTCTCTTTATATGATTCCGATTTATACTCAATTAACAAAAACCATCGAGCTGTACCAAAAGTACACATCCTCGATCATTCTTTTCTTTGAAAGGAATATGCTTTCGTTAATATCATATATAAACTCATTATCGTAAAATCCTTCTTGATCAACAAAAACTTTGTGATCATCTTTTTGTTTAACAAAAAGATCCTTATTAAGTTATACATAACTTAACTACAATGATATTTAACATCTATATGATATCTAAATCATATTCTAATGGGATCATATTCTAGCACAATACTTTCTTTGCTTTGTTATCGCATATTCAGTTTCCTAGAAACTTGTATGCCACCTAATCTGGTTAAGTGAATATATCTTGATAAGACGTCATGCATTTAAAATACAATGACTCTCGGTATTAGTCTAAAAGACTTGTCAATTGGAATTGCTTCCGCTTGCACAACATGTGATAACTATTTCCGAAGATTAAATAATCTCTTCAAGATTTCACTATCCTCTCACTGAATTCTTTAGAAGAATAAAATTTCTCAAGAATCACATTTATCTTAGTGGCAAAGCATTGTCACTTATGTGGTAATAATAGAGGACTTCTGTAACAGCCCAAAGTTTGTGAACATAAAATGTGAACCAAATTTTCACTTTTGCATTTCATTCATGCATCATGGCATCATTTGTTTAAGTGCTCAAGTTGAAACAAAGATTTGGAGAACATATTGAAACAACGGAAACAAAAGCAATAATTGTTTTCAAACAAGATACACTCCAATGAGTTTGTTGTGACAAAACCAATTCAAATAACTTCCATATTTGTCAAGGAAGTTCCAAGAGTTCAAAATATTATTTTGCATTTGCTCTAAAAATTTCCAAAGGAGCAACCTTTTTGAATTTAGCAAAATGCCCTATTTTGAATCCCAATGAACAAATGTTGTTCCAAACTTTTTATTTCAACATGCCAATTTTTGTGGTGCTTCTACTTGTTAGTGGGAGGCTACATGAATTTTCCCAGATTTTTCTAAAATGATTTAGTGCTCTAATAAAATCCCCAAAGCTGCTGGAATTTTTAAAAAGAAACAGAAAGGACCAATCTGTGATGGAATAAAATCTGCCAGGGGCTCTTTGTAAAATCTCCTTCTTCCTCCTCCTGTAGCGACCGAGGCGCTCTGCTCGCGCCGCACCACCGTCTCCCCTCGCCTGGCCTCCTCTCTGCCTCCACCTGCAGGAGGACAAGCATCACGAGCCGCACCTGGTCCACTTCCCCGATTTTTTCCTCTCTCTCGCTCTCTCGTTTCCCCACCATGGCACGGCCGTAGCCGCCGAGCTTGTCGCCGTTGATTGCCGCGTCCCCGAGTAAATCGAGGACCACGGGACGCTCCACCGCGCCGTCCTCTACGACCTAGCCAGAGGAATCGACCGGAGACCGAGGATCGACGCCGCCGTCCTCAACTTCCTCGCGGCCGACCGAAGCTCTGCCGCACGCAATCGTCGCCACCGAGCCATCCCCGACCACCTCCTGCACCGCCGCCAGCTTCCACGCGTGGAGGGTGAGCCCCTGGCCCTTGCTGGCCCTTCCCTTCTCCCCTCTCGCGCTCGTTCGCCGCGGTGTCGCCGTCGCATCGTGGCCACCGTAGCTCCCCTCGCCTCGCTCGCACGACCGGTTGAGGAACCGGCCTAACCGGGCTGAGGACCGGTTTCCTCTGGCCCATAGCCGGCCCTTCAGCCGGCCCAGACCGGGCTGGAGACCGGGTGTCTCTGTTGCCAGGCTGGCCTGCTAGCCGGCCCAACCGGGCTGGAGGCCGGGTGTTCTGTTTTTTCCGCGAAGTCTTTTTTTCGTTTTCCCCTCTTGCGCATTGCCTCCTGCTCCTCCCTCGCACACTAAGGGACATCGAACTCCGATGAATCACATGTTCCATCCCTCTCTCTCCAATTCGAGTAATTAATTATTATTGTTGTTGAAAATTAATTTAATTAAAAGCATATAATTAAAAGAGGAAATTTATAAATGTAATAACTTTTTATGGGGACCTCAGAAAAGTGTGTGTAATATACCAAAATGTTCAGAAAAACGTGAACTATCCATAATCATCATCATCATGCATAATTGATCACAATTACAATACTGTACTTTTGATAGTATTAGAATCATTAAGATAAATATGGGGTGTTCTGCTATCCGGTTGAAGTAATTATTCTCGCACCCCATTTAAATTGCTAGATAACTATTAATAAATCCGGTACATTAAATTGTCATTTCATCATGTGTTTGCGCATTGCATCTGTTAAAGCATGTGTGGTGATTGATTGTTCTCCGTTGTTATGCTTCGATAGATCAAGCAGCCGGGTTACACCGCAATACCCCGACGATCCCTACTACCAGCCGTATCGACAAGGCAAGCGTAATCCCCCCTCTGAGCATGTCTTATCCTATGTTTCCGCAAATATTTTCTCCACTATAATATTGCATGCGGTTCCAAATGTCAATTTATTGGATTAGAGTATCCTATAGTTGCATTAAGTTTCCGATGCCTTTACCTGTTTCCCTCCTAATATCCATAGGGTTGTATTGTTGGCCTGAGATACTTAACTATGCTATGTTGATGCTTAGCCATGCTTAGTAAATGCTTAGCCGTACGATGGATGGTTCATGTTGGAAACAGGTGATGAGATGAATGGATGATGGTGGAGAATTTGTGGTGACAGGTAATAAAATGCTTAAAGGTGGGGATGAGAGGCCACTTTGGTATGGTGGTGCTTTGTCTCGTTCTCGCCGCCTAGGTGCGAGTTCTTTACCTCTTGAACCAAGACTGAGCGTGCAACCATGCGTGAGGCCGATGCATTCGCAGTGCAGGAACCCTCATAGACTAAATAACTCGGGCGGGACTAGCCAGGGTCCTCTAGTTCGAGCTTCCATTTGCGCGTGCGTGATGATGGTGGTATGAACTGGGATGAGGATTGTGGTGTTAGGAAAATAAGTGGCCGTGGGGCAGGGTGTTGGAGGCACTGGTGTCCTGCCGCCACTGATGATCCTGGAAAGTCCTTAACGAGGGAGAAGTCGACACCGCTCCCACCCAGCCGGCATTCCAAGGAAGAGAGCTAATGCGCAGGTAATGGGCCGGACGGTACGCGTGGCAAACATTGTACACCCCTGCAGGGTAAATCTTTTCGAAAAGCCGTGTCCGCGGTTATGGACGACTTGGGAAAGGACGATAAGATCATAGAATAACTTGAACGGAATGATTAAAAACTGGGTACTAAAGGTACCACTCAAGAATGCAAGGTTGACTTCCTCGAGGGTGATTCGGGGAGGTGCCTTTGTAGAACAGGTACAGTAATGATGGTGGTTGATGATGAGAAAGGTGATCAAAGAAAAGAGTTACTTCGTACTCTTTTAAAAATACTCTGAATAGTCGATGCCATTGAGTTATGTTTTCATAAATAAGTTCAGCTTTATGCAAAACAGCCATAAAACCTTGAAAGCCTCATCGAGCTAAAGCTCTATATATAATCTTGCGAGTTCGTCGAACTCAACGTCGTTTGTTTTGTTTCAGAGGAGGACTTCACCGACCTCGAAGGTGGGTTCTTTGTGGACGTCGACGAGTAGTCTGGGGTTCCAAGGTGGCAGCTTGGGACATCCCAGAACAGCTGGCGTTGGATGTTTATCTGTAGGCCTCTTAGGCCATAATTTGGTTCTTGTTGTTTAGAACAACCTATTTCGCTTCCGCATGTTGTAATGTTGGGTCTGTGACCTCTGGTTGTCATTTGCTATCTTTCTCTATTATAAGAGTTGAACTATAATGATTTGTGTCGTAGAGTCTGTGATGTGCCAGTTGTTCCACAAGTCTTGATCTCTCTATTATGCTTTGATAGTTGTGCCCGTGTTAAGGCATCAATCGGGGTGTTGCGTTGCCGATGATCCATTCCGAGCAACGCCTGCCAAAGGTTTTGGCCGGGGATTGGTAAACCCGTAACCTCCGGTTGTATCGCTTAACCGGTGACACACAGCATCACTGTATAGCAGTCGGGTCGGGGCGCTACAAGTTGGTATCAGAGCAGTACTGCCTGTAGGAAACCCTTCTACTGGTCGACGTTGAGTCTAGTGTTTGTGAAAATATTTTTAACCTAAAAATGAGTTGTGAAAACCATCTTAGGATTCTTTTTACTCCTTATCTGGTTACACTCTAATCTCGGAGCAATCTTACCTCGATTTGAGTTTAAAGGTTTTACTTCTCATCTGTTACTTCAAAATGATTAGAAACGGGGTTGGGTTCTACCTTTAGTGTTATGTGTCCGGTTGCTCCCGCTGCGTTGCACACCAAAATCCTCAGTATCGTTGGGTTTTAACCCAAGGACTTGAACATAAGGTCCCGGATTGTGCCAACTAGAGTGTGTTGAATCATATGGTTCCTTAACCATTGCATCTCTCGCTAGTAGCACATGATGCTGATCTTTGACCCAAGTTCTATCTTGTTGATTCCTTGTTAATTGTTACACAATGTATTATCGTCCCTAGTCTGTGTACTTGAGTAGACGCTAATGCTATTGTTCGACCATTCGGAGAAAGATACTAACTGTGTCATTGTCAAATCTCCAGAATGGCTCGAGGAGGCCGCGGAGGTCGCGGTAACCACAACAATGATGAGGATGATCTGCCGCCACCACCCTCGATGGCTCAGGTCTTGATGGCCATTGAGGAGAACCGTGGGCGCAATGAGCGCTGCTTGAGCAGTTGGTGCAGCAGAATGCACAGAGGAATGGCTGCAACACTCTCACTGAGTTCCTGCGCTCGCAGCCACCCACCTTTGCTGATGCTAAGGAGCCACTGGAAGCTGATGATTGGCTTCGTGCTTTGGAGCGCAAGTTCTCCGCGCTGCATGTCCCAGTGGCTGAACAAGTCAACTTCGCCACCTACCTTTGGTTGGTGCAGCTGGCTGTTGGTGGGAAAGCCATGTGGCATTGTTTCCAGCCAACCATGTCTTCACTTGGGCTGATTTCCGCACTGCCTTCCGTGCGGAGTACATTCCCCAGCCGATCATGGATTTGAAGAGGAGGGAGTTCCTGGATTTGCAACAGGGACGTATGGACCTCCGCACTTATGGTCGTGAATTCAACCATCTCTCTCGTTACGCCCCAAGGGACGTGACCAATGATGCTGACAAGCAAGAGCTGTTCCGCAAGGGTCTTTCGCCGCAGCTCCGCTATGAGTTACTGCCCTTCAGGTTCCAGACCTACCAGGAGCTGTTCAACCAGGCTCTTACTCTTGAGCAGGAAGAAAGGAACTTGAGGCTTCCAAGAGGCCCGCACACGGGGACCACCAGAGTTCCTCGGGTTCTGAGAGCAAGAAGCGCAGGGTGTTTGTTCCCTACAGCGCCGTACCTCGTGCTCCATTCATGCCGAGAGCCGCGGGATACAGGCCACCTCCTCCGCGCCCCACTACTTCGACACTTGGGGTAGGCGGGAGTGGGTACCGTCCTATGCTACCTGCTCCACCTGGACTCACTTGCTACACCTGTGGCCAGGCTGGCCACTACTCCAGGGAGTGCCCCCAGAAGGCACCTCTCGCGGGAACTCCTGCACGAGCCCCTGCCACACCAGCTGGCAAGGCTGGACCTATTGTGCGTGGTCGCCTGAACCACGTCTCTGCTGAAGAAGCTGAAGAGGACCCCGGCGTTCTCATGGGTGAGTTACGAATCAACGGCAATTCAGCTACAGTTTTGTTTGACTCTGGAGCATCGCATTCATTCATATCTATAGCGTTTGCAAAAGACCACAAATACCGTTCGAGAAGATGAGCCATCCCTTGGCGATCTCCACACCTGGCTCTAAATGGCGAACCGATGGTGTTACTCCTGAGGTCCAGATTACCATAGGTTACTACTCTTTTCCTTCGCTTTGGTAGCTCTGAGGTCAAGTGGCATTGATGTCATACTGGGCATGAACTGGCTAGCCAAATACCGGGCTAATCTCGACTGTGCTGCCAAGACCATCACCGTGACCACCTCTTCCGGCGACAGTGTTAAGTATTGGTCTGCACTGTCAAGACCTCCATGTTCAATCATACCCAACTCACCCGAGATCCTCCTTTGCTTTATGGAAGGCGAATCCCCTCCTGAAATCCAGGACATACACGTGGTGTGTGACTTCCCGGATGTGTTCCCGGAAGAATTGCCTGGCATGCCTCCTGACCGAAGTGTGGAGTTTGTCATAGATCTACTTCCCGGTACGCTCCGATTTCCAAGAAGCCCTACCGTATGCCGGTGGAAGAGTTGGCTCTGTTGAAAGAGCAAATTGATCAGCTGTTAGCGAAGGATTTCATCCAGCCTAGCAGTTCACCTTGGGGTTGTCCGGTACTCTTTGTCAAGAAGAGGGATTCTACCGTGCCTCGTCTAGTCTCTGACTATCGACCGTTGAATGCGGTGACAATCAAGAACAAGTATCCTATTCCTCGCATCAATGATCTGTTGGATCAGTTAGCTGGTGCAAAGTATTCTCCAAGATGGATCTGAGGTCAGGATACCATCAGATCAAGATCAGAAAGGAGGATATTCCAAAGACGGCATTTGTTACTCGCTATGGCTCATATGAGTATACCGTCATGTCCTTTGGTCTCACAAATGCCCAGCTACTTTCATGAGGCTCATGAACTCCGTCTTCATGGATTATCTTGACAAGTTTGTCGTCATTTACATCGATGACATCCTCGTTTATTCCAAAAAGATGAAGAGCATGCCGAACATCTTCGTTGGTTCTGACACGACTTCGAGAACACCGCCTCTATGCCAAGTTCTCCAAGTGTGAGTTTGGTTGGATAATCTTGTCTTCCTTGGTCATGTGATATCCGCTAATGGTGTGGCTGTCATTCCCGACAAGATTCAGTCCATTTTGGATTGGAAAACTCCAATGTCAGTCAAGGACATTCGAAGCTTTCTCGGATTGGCAGGTTACTACCGCCGATTCATCGAAGGTTTCTCCAAGATAGCCAAGGCTCTGACTGACCTTCTCAAGAAGGATAAAAAGTTCGTATGGACGGCCGAAGCTGAAGAGAGCTTCAAAACACTGAAAGCCAAACTCACGTCCGCTCCTGTGCTTGTCCTGCCGGACACAAGCAAGGATTTCGTCGTCTTCTGTGACGCCTCTCTGCAAGGCTTGGGCTGTGTGCTAATGCAAGATGGCCATGTGGTGGCATATGCTTCTCGCCAACTTAAGCCGCATGAGCACAACTACCCAACTCATGATCTAGAACTTGCCGCGGTGGTCTATGCTTTGAAGCAATGGAGACCATACCTGTTTGGTAACCGTTGCGAGATTTCTCGGATCACAAGAGTCTGAAGTACCTCTTCACCCAGCCGGATTTAAATCTCAGGCAAAGGCGTTGGTTGGAGTTAATCAAGGACTATGATGTGAGTCTGAACTATCAACCCGGCAAAGCAAACGTCGTGGCTGACGCGCTAAGTCGGAAGTCCTATTGCAACAATCTGATGATTGAAAAGGCCCAACCTGCCCTCCATGAAGAGTTCTCTCGTTTGAACTTAGAAATGGTTCCCTCTGGCTACCTTGCAAATCTGGAGATCAAATCTACTCTTGTAGACCAGATTAAGGAAGCTCAAACCCGTAACAAGGGTATTCTAAAAATCAAGGAGAACATTGCTAGCGGCAAGGCCAAATGTTTTTCTGTCAATGAATCCGGAGTTGTTTATTTTGGTGACCGTTGGTAGTGCCAAAGAAACAAAAATTGAGAGGGCTGATCCTCAAGAAGCTCATGAATCTCCTCTCTCTATTCATCCCGGTAGTACCAAGATGTACCAAGACCTTCGACCACAATTCTGGTGGACTCGGATGAAACGAGAAATTGCCAAGTATGTTGCTGAATGCGACACCTGTCGACGGGTAAAGGCTGAACATCAAAGGCCTGCCGGCACTCTTCGCCCTATTGCAGTCCCGAGTGGAAATGGGATGAAATTGGTATGGACTTCATCACCGGTTTCCCCGATCCCTAAGGGCAACAATGCAATATGGGTAATCATTGATCGTCTTTCCAAGGTTGCTCACTTCCTACCAGTCCGTGATGATATACGGGCGAGTCAACTTGCTGACTTATATATGGCTCGTATTGTTCCATTGCATGGGGTCCCTTGAGGATCATATCGGACCGTGGAAGTATCTTTGTATCCAAGTTCTGGCAGAGTTTCCAAACTGCTATGGGGTCCCGTCTCAACTTCAGCACCGCCTACCATCCTCAAACTGATGGTCAGACCGAAAGAGTGAACCAAGTGTTGGAAGACATGCTTAGGGCATGTGTAATTTCTTTTGGCAAGGGTTGGGAAAAGTATCTCCCTTTCGCGGAGTTCTCCTACAACAATAGCTATCAAGCTAGTCTGGGCATGGCTCCCTTTGAGGTTCTCTATGGAAGAAAATGCCGTACTCCGCTGAATTGGTCCGAGACCGGAGAGAGAGCACTCTTTGGTCCAGATGTGATCAATGAAGCTGAGGAAAAGGTCAGAATCATAAGAGAGAATCTGAAGATTGCCCAGTCTAGGCAGAAGAGCTACTATGATAAGCACCATCAGGAAATTCACTATGAAATTGGTGATAAAGCTTATCTCCGCGTCTCTCCACTTCGTGGCGTTCGCCGCTTCGGAATAAAAGGGAAAATTGGCACCTCGCTACGTTGGCCCTTTCACTGTTCTGGCCAAGCGAGGAGATCTTTCTTATAAGTTGGAGTTACCGGTCATCTTTCCAAATGTACATGATGTGTTTCATGTCTCCCAACTTAGCCGGTGTTTTAAAGATCCTATCCATGGAGTCAATCATGAGGAGCTAGATCTCCAGGAAGATCTCACTTATCGCGAGCATCCTATCCATGTCCTGGACGAAGCCGAAAGGAAGACCCGTAACAAGACTACCAAATTCCTCAAAGTTCAGTGGTCTCACCATTCCGAGGAGGAAGCAACTTGGGAAAGAGAGTCTAGTCTTCGCGAAGAGTATCCTGACTTCTTTTCGCAACCTTAGAATCTCGGGACGAGATTCCTGTAAGGGGGGTAGAATTGTAACAGCCCAAAGTTTGTGAACCTAAAATGTGAACCAAATTTTCACTTTTGCATTTCATTCATGCATCATGGCATCATTTGTTTAGTGCTCAAGTTGAAACAAAGATTTGGAGAACATATTGAAACAACGGGAAACAAAAGCAATAATTGTTTTCAAACAAGATACACTCCAATGAGTTTGTTGTGACAAAACCAATTCAAATAACTTCCATATTTGTCAAGGAAGTTCCAAGAGTTCAAAATATTATTTTGCATTTGCTCTAAAAATTTCCAAAGGAGCAACCTTTTTGAATTTAGCAAAATGCCCTATTTTGAATCCCAATGAACAAATGTTGTTCCAAACTTTTTATTTCAACATGCCAATTTTTGTGGTGCTTCTACTTGTTAGTGGGAGGCTACATGAATTTTCCCAGATTTTTCTAAAATGATTTAGTGCTCTAATAAAATCCCCAAAGCTGCTGGAATTTTTAAAAAGAAACAGAAAGGACCAATCTGTGATGGAATAAAATCTGCCAGGGGGCTCTTTGTAAAATCTCCTTCTTCCTCCTCCTGTAGCGACCGAGGCGCTCTGCTCGCGCCGCACCACCGTCTCCCCTCATCTGGCCTCCTCTCTGCCTCCACCTGCAGGAGGACAAGCATCACGAGCCGCACCTGGTCCACTTCCCCGATTTTTTCCTCTCTCTCGCTCTCTCTTTCCCCACCGTGGCACGGCCGTAGCCGCCGAGCTCGCCGAGCTTGTCGCCGTTGATTGCCCGTCCCCGAGTAAATCGAGGACCACGGGACGCTCCGCCGCGCCGTCCTCTACGACCTAGCCAGAGGAATCGACCGGAGACGCCGAGGATCGACGCCGCCGTCCTCAACTTCCTCGCGGCCGACCGAAGCTCCGCCGCACGCAATCGTCGCCACCGAGCCATCCCCGACCACCTCCTGCACCGCCGCCAGCTTCCACGCTGGAGGGTGAGCCCCTGGCCCTTGCTGGCCCTTCCCTTCTCCCCTCTCGCGCTCGTTCGACGCGGTGTCGCCGTCGCATCGTGGCCACCGTAGCTCCCCTCGCCTCGCTCACACGACCGGTTGAGGAACCGGCCTAACCGGGCTGAGGACCGGTTTCCTCTGGCCCATAGCCGGCCCTTCAGCCGGCCCAGACCGGGCGGAGACCGGGTGTCTCTGTTGCCAGGCCGGCCTGCTAGCCGGCCCAACCGGGCTGGAGGCCGGGTGTTCTGTTTTTTCCCGCGAATTCTTTTTTTCGTTTTCCCCTCTTGCACATTGCCTCCTGCTCCTCCCTCGCACACTTAGGGACATCGAACTCCGATGAATCACATGTTCCATCCCTCTCTCTCGAATTCGAGTAATTAATTATTATTGTTGTTGAAAATTAATTTAATTAAAAGCATATAATTAAAAGAGGAAATTTATAAATGTAATAACTTTTTATCGGGACCTCAGAAAAGTGTGTGTAATATACCAAAATGTTCAGAAAAACGTGAACTATCCGGAATCATCATCATGCATAATTGATCACAATTACAATACTGTACTTTTGATAGTATTAGAATCATTAAGATAAATATGGGGTGTTCTGCTATCCGGTTGAAGTAATTATTCTCGCACCCCATTTAAATTGCTAGATAACTATTAATAAATCCGGTACATTAAATTGTCATGTCATCATGTGTTTGCGCATTGCATCTGTTAAAGAATGTGTGGTGATTGATTGTTCTCCGTTGTTATGCTTCGATAGATCAAGCAGCCGGGTTACACCGCAATACCCCGACGATCCCTACTACCAGCCGTATCAACAAGGCAAGCGTAATCCCCCCTCTGAGCATGTCTTATCCTATGTTTCCGCAAATATTTTCTCCACTATAATATTGCATGCGGTTCCAAATGTCAATTTATTGGATTAGAGTATCCTATAGTTGCATTAAGTTTCCGATGCCTTTACCTGTTTCCCTCCTAATATCCATAGGGTTGTATTGTTGGCCTGAGATACTTAACTATGCTTATGTTGATGCTTAGCCATGCTTAGTAAATGCTTAGCCGTACGATGGATGGTTCATGTTGGAAACAGGTGATGAGATGAATGGATGATGGTGGAGAATTTGTGGTGACAGGTAATAAAATGCTTAAAGGTGGGGATGAGAGGCCACTTTGGTATGGTGGTGCTTTGTCTCGTTCTCGCCGCCTAGGTGCGAGATCTTTACCTCTTGAACCAAGACTGAGCGTGCAACCATGCGTGAGGCTATGCATTCGCAGTGCAGGAACCCTCATAGACTAAATAACTCGGGCGGGACTAGCCATGGTCCTCTAGTTCGAGCTTCCATTTGCGCGTGCGTGATGATGGTGGTATGAACTGGGATGAGGATTGTGGTGTTAGGAAAATAAGTGGTCGTGGGGCAGGGTGTTGGAGGCACTGGTGTCCTGCCGCCACTGATGATCCTGGAAAGTCCTTAACGAGGGAGAAGTCGACACCGCTCCCACCCAGCCGGCATTCCAAGGAAGAGAGCTAATGCGCAGGTAATGGGCCGGACGGTACGCGTGGCAAATATTGTACACCCCTGCATGGTAAATCTTTTCGAAAAGCCGTGACCGCGGTTATGGACGACTTGGGAAAGGACGATAAGATCATAGAATAACTTGAACGGAATGATTAAAAACTGGGTACTAAAGGTACCACTCAAGAATGCAAGGTTGACTTCCTCGAGGGTGATTCGGGGAGGTGCCTTTGTAGAACAGGTACAGTAATGATGGTGGTTGATGATGAGAAAGGTGATCAAAGAAAAGAGTTACTTCGTATCTCTTTTAAAAATACTCTGAATAGTCGATGCCATTGAGTTATGTTTTCATAAATAAAATCAGCTTTATGCAAAACAGCCATAAAACCTTGAAAGCCTCATCGAGCTAAAGCTCTATATATAATCTTGCGAGTTCGTCGAACTCAACGTCGTTTGTTTTGTTTCAGAGGAGGACTTCACCGACCTCGAAGGTGGGTTCTTTGTGGACGTCGACGAGTAGTCTGGGGTTCCCAGGTGGCAGCTTGGGACATCACGGAACAGCTGGCGTTGGATGTTTATCTGTAGGCCTCTTAGGCCATAATTTGGTTCTTGTTGTTTAGAACAACCTATTTTGCTTCCGCATGTTGTAATATTGGGTCTGTGACCTCTGGTTGTAATTTGCTATCTTTCTCTATTATAAGAGTTGAACTATAATGATTTGTGTCGTAGAGTCTGTGATGTGCCAGTTGTTCCACAAGTCTTGATCTCTCTATTATGCTTTGATAGTTGTGCCCGTGTTAAGGCATCAATCGGGGTGTTGCGTTACCGATGATCCATTCCGAGAAACGCCTGCCAAAGGTTTTGGCCAGGGATTGGTAAACCCGTAACCTCCGGTTGTATCGCTTAACCGGTGACACACAGCATCACTGTATAGCAGTCGGGTCGGGGCGCTACAACTTCCAAATAAATTATTGGAACAACCTACAAAGCAATTTTATTCATCTTCCTCCTTCAGGATCAAGTTTCAGTCTTTCATGAAACCTAGAACCCAAATTCTTTGTGTCTCTTCAAGTTTATCTTTCAAAACTATGACACAATCGATAAGACAAATAATATTCCTAAATCCTTACATCATCTTAGAATTTGAACTTCTATTCAGAAATTCTAAGTATCTAGACTATCACGTCCCTTTATGTCTTTCTTTCAAAACAATGACGTGAATACTCAAGGACTATCATTGTGCTAAAACTAGACAAGCATTAAATATACTAAAATGGATTTTTCTAGGAATATGATTCTGCAAGCATCTTAGTAATTATTCAATCAAAACTTTGATCAAATATATGAACCGAAATAGAATTTCTATTCATAACATTACTAAGACAATATTTCTAAAATACAATTGTGTAGTTGCAAGACATCAATAAAATATTGACTATCTTTCAACTCAACCTTTATTGACTTCACTATGCGCCTGAACATTAATGAATTTATGAATCATAAGAATCACGTAATTCATCAAGCCTTTCACTTGTTTCACATAACAATATCTCAAATTTCCTTCCATCATGTATATGATGCATTTGAGATGATAGTACCACTCGAAGGTGGTGTCGACATAATCACAACAATATTTCAGAACACATGATATTTCCATAATTAAAAGATTTGTAACTCGATCATCCACGAAGGGATTGATCCAAATATTCTTCGATAAACGGGACATGAAATCCCACAAAATCACAAGAGTATTTCCATCGCCAAGATTGCGACCTTATTACAATAAACTGTGCCGAAACCCACAAATCTTTCAAACTAAAATGAAAAGTAAATTTGAAGATGTCTTCATCTTGTGGATGAAATTCCATGCGCCTAGCTTGACACACATCTTCAACCTCTACTCTTCCGCCACCTTACTTCCCGCATCTCCTATATCAAGTGCATAAAATAATTAGCAATTGATACTCCAGAGTTACTAGTAAGATTGACAAATATCATTGCAAGTATAACTCTTATACCTTTCTTGCCCTTAGAAGATTTCTTCTTCTGAAGCAGAAATTTCTTGCAGTTCCTCTTCCAGTGTCCCTTCTTCTTACAAAAGAAACACTCGGATTCCTCTTGAGCCGAGTCCATATCCTTTTGTAATGCCTTAGCATTCTTAGACTTCTTCGTTCTCTTCTTCTTGAACTTAGTGATTGGGTAACCATCATAACCTGATTGTTTTCCCTCTTCACACTAGGTTCAGCAGTTTTCAGCATTGCAAGCAGCTCATTTGGTGTCTTCTCCAACCCATTCATGTGTAATTCATGATAAAACTGATGTAAGACGGTGGGAGGGATGCCAACACCAAATCTATACTTAGCTCGGCTGGAATAGGAAATCCCAGAGCCTCGGGCCTAGTACCATAACCAAACATCTTGATTACATGCTCCTCACAGAGCCTCCTTCTGCCATGTGACATGACCACACTGCCTTTGTTATCTCATAACGCTCAGTCTTAGCCTGAGTCTGGTACATGGCCTTGAGTGCGACAATAATGTCGTATGCAAGAGTTTGGTCAAACTTCTTCTGCAACTCAGGTTCCATACATGTCAACATGAGACACTGAACAGAAATTGCCGCATCACTCTTCAAGGTGAAGGCATCTGTCTCAGCTTCTGACGCATTGTCAGCCGGCGCCTCGGGAAGAGGGCCATCAAGAATGTACTCGCTCTTCGCATTCCTAAGAACAATCCTTAGGGCGCGAACCCAATCAGCGTAGTTGCTCCCATTTGCAGTCAAGGGTTTCTTCTCAATCAGCGGTCCAAGGTTAAACGTGGGTGCTATCTTAGCCATTGATCTACAACAATTAAGTTCACTTAGACATGTTCAAAATTATTATCTAGCATTAATATTTATGACTAAATTAAAATTCTCCCACTAAAATTGATATTCCTCATGATCAAATTAGTGTATACGAAATCCACGCTCAACATACGATCAATAGTTGGATACAAGCCATTGAACGTAGTTTACAACGGGTAGGTCAACAAGCCAATCACTTCCCACCATGATTTTCGTTTCATCTTTCGATGCGCGTGCTCCGAGCTCATAACTAGTTATGCTCGAACGTCAAGACAACCAACCGCTTTTGTTGTAGGTACGGTACACTACACGCCTCCCGAACCCTTGGCACACATTACTCATGGATACATGGCATACGGTGACAAGCATCCGGTTTGACGCTGCTACGTGTTGGAAGAGCAAGAACTCCTTGATATTTTTAATTTTAGCTCAAATAATTAAACTCCGCAGCTACTGAGGAATCTCCCTAATAATCACACTACTGCACAATCAAGGGAAGAGCAAGAAAACAGATATAAAACATGCACAAGTAAATAACACTTCGTGATGTAGTATAGTCTTCTTCCTCCGTCCGCCGCTGGCGCCTCCACCGGCTTGGCCACGTCGAGGTTCACGACATTTGCATGCCTTCTCCTATCCTCCACTATCACCATAGCTCGACGAATAAGAACGACACGCCGGCCAACAAAACAAGGTTAGTCAACAAAAATAATATTTCGAGACTATACCACTCACATGTCCTGCAAAAACAGAGTTAGACGCCTCTAACGTTTGTTTGCATATTTTAGCGTGGCTCTAGGATCAACGGGACAACCGAAAATACTACGGCCCTTACCAAGCATAGTTATTCATGTTGCAAGATTAACCTTGCGGGGTGATTATCCATCCCAACATGACAAGAATGTTGCGGCTGCTAACCCAGACGATTGCATTTAGTTGCACATGACCCCCGTGTGGACCTAGTCCATATGCCCCATCCGCTATCAAGTCGACGAGACCAACTATAATATGATCCGAAGCTACTGAAGCACTTCGTTGGCGCCGACGGGCATACTAGGAGCAGCTGGATGGTCCGCGGATTGCCAGAAGTCCGAGATCATACTATGCCGCTGGAAACAAGATGAGACCGCATATCAGGAAGCACCATAAATAACTTGAATGTTAGAAGATATAGACCTCAATAACATACCCGCACAAACTTATCCGGTGCCCGCACACCAAGTGCTCTAGATCAAATCATGTATCTACGCATAGATCGCTCTGATACCACTATTGGGTTGCGTGTACAGAAATTTAAATTTTTCGTATTGCTACACAACACCTCCCAAGATCTACTATGAAGATACATGCGAATACGAAGATCGAAGATCTAGATGGAATACATTACCAACACCGAAGTCGCGGAAGAAGTGTTGATGACGTTTGTCACCTTGGTAGAGAGATTCCGGCGCCTCCTCCTCGCCTTGTCACCTTGATCCAGCAGAGTGAGGGTCAACCGTTGTGGTTCAACAGATCACCCCTCCGAGAGTTTGCACGCGTACGCCGGGAAAGGTTCAGCAGGGTTTCGCCGTCCAAGCTTGAAGCACTCCTCTAATTAGAGCTTCCTCTAATCCAACTAGAAGAGATCTAAACTTGAGATCTAATTGTATCTTGTGTCTCTTGTGTGTCTTGTGTTTCCTCCAAATAGGAGGGGGTGGGGTTTATATAGATGGACCAAAGGGTGGAGTGACTTGGACAAGGGGAAAGCTTTCTCCCAGTCCTACTTGGATTGGACAAGGGGAAAGTTTCCCCTTGCCCAATTCGGCATGGGAGGAGGAGTTGGAGTAGGACTCCAACACCCCTCCCCTCCACCGCCTCCCTCTCTTGTCCGCCGTCGGGTGGGGCCCACCCCGGCGCACCGACCTGGCTGGTGGTGTCGGGGGAATAATTATCCCGCGACTTATTCAAGCAAAGCGCGACTCATTTAGAGTCGCACCACTATTGGGCTTACACAAATATGTGCCGACTCAAGTTCATGAGGAAGGATCTAGAAGACCGGAGAAGACATAACTTGGAAGACACGAAATTATAAGGTGGACTCCCGGGACCTAAAAGCAAAGCTCTCATACATTCAGAGAGAGGCGACTCGATACCTCAGTCGCCAACCCTTATAACACCATATTCATATCAATACCAATCTAGGATAGGCAGGACGTAGGTCTTTACCTCACATTGAGGGGCCGAACCTGGGTAAAAAACATTGTCTTCTTCGTGCCCTGTGATCTTAAGCTCGGAGACGTTCGACTCGCGCAATCCCACACCTATGAAGTCATCCATGACATCTGACGTGACAAACCCACGACAGTTGGCGCCCACCGTGGGGCCTGCGGTCAAGAGCGTCATGTTCCGCGCTGGATCTGTGCCAGGGACGGAGGAGCTCGTCGTCGATTCAAGCTCGGCGACTTCAACATCGCGCCGGTCTAAACGATTCGGCGGTATCTACATCTACATCAAGATCTACCTCAAGCTCGAATAGGAAGCGTGGAGAAATTCGACCGCACGATTCGCGGCTCAACTTCGACAACGCCCCTTACGCGCGGGTTACAGGACAGCAGCAACGCCCGTATGGCGGACATCACCGGCGGCGGCTCGAAACTCATCTCGACGATCTCTTCGGTGGAAAGATGCGCAATCGAGTTTCCTAGCAGCTGTCCAAAGCGCATCGGATTCCAACGGTTAGATCTCCGTGGCCGACTCAAACACTGAATCCCTGTCGAAAACTGACGGAGCTCCGCGCAACTTCGGGAAAACAATCGTCGACGTCGACTCAGACGTCAATTTGAAGATCCGTCCGGTGAAAACATGCGGAATACAATCTCACAGCTCTCCAAGAAGTTTGAGAAAATTCCAACGGTTAGATCTCCGTCAGCGAGTCACGCACTGCAGCAAGTTTTGTCTCTACGCGAGTTCGCGAATCAAGAAGAAGGGAAAACGTCAGATCGGCACGACAAAGTCCTCATCCGAGTCAAATTCGATCAGGACTCCAAGCTGGCTACGACGTTGTACCAAACAAAGAAAAGAAAAATCAGATTGCCAGCAATATGCGATGGGATATTTCTCGAAGAAATCCGGCGCTAGCTGAGCAAAAGAAAGGAAGGCAAGCAGAGACGCTTCAAATCCCAAAGATACAGATCACGAGAAGGTTCCTCACGTGAAGAAAGAAGAAAAAGGGGAGTATAGAAGAATCACTCAGTCCAACAGAAAAGTAATCAGATTGTCGCGACTTACCCGACTGGCGACCCAGCGGCGTCGCAACCATCGCTGACAGCGTGCGGCTCAACAAACATCACGATCATCCGGCGACTCAACAAAAACACCGCACTCGCGTGCGGCTGATCAAAGCGATCGGATCAAGTCCAAGTATGACAAAAGAATCAGATGTTGCTGCCTGTTACATGACAACACATGCATGCGGTAGAGACAGCTCGCGTAAAATAAGAACAGAGAAAAAAGAGGAAAGGATGGCAGTACAAGTTTGACTCGCACACAACTCGATGAAGTAATTAAGAAAAAAGAAAGTCTTGGATGGCATACGTGAGTTGCTTGCTAGCCAATGCATGGCGAAACTTTGAACTGCTGGCGAGTGCTCCGATCAGCCGACGAATTCCTCAAAGAAATCAAGCAGAGCAAAAAGAAAAGCACGGTCAGCTCGTGACATCAGTCGGCGACTCAAAAAATCAGCGCGCCTCCAGCGATTATATTCGACTTCGGCTGTGCAACGTAGCATGGCGACCCAATAGTGGGGTGCAGCTTATCAATATTGAACAACGTGCGACTCAACAGATCAGCACGCGACTTCAAAATCAGTCGCATCGTCGCCGATTCAACAATTATTGTGTGCAGCATATCACGGTGACAGCTTGATGAGCTGGACATGGACTTATGTTTGGCTCAACAGCAAGGATACAACTAGCAGTTACAAAGCCAAGTCAGACCATCATCAAACTTCACCACGGCAAGTTTCACTCCGTCGTCATAACCATGGACAAGTCGCAGAGGTCGGCTTTTACTCCAACCACACATAAATCCACCTTGCTGCGGTCGGCTTTCGGCTCCGCGACGATTTCAACCTCATACCTATCACGGTCGGATCATACCACGTCATCGACATCGGGAAAATAAGAAAAGATAAGTTTGCCATCATGCTAAACTTTTACAGCCCTTTACTTTTATCAATAAGATTAAATTCACCTTCGAGTTTATCTCGGGGCTGCATATCTATTTTATCAAGCTTATTATTAATGTCTTTGCGATTCAAATTATATCATTTCGCAGACTTTAAATTTATACCAGTTTTTGAGATTTAATTACATCCACTTCTCAAAGTTGGGTTTCTTACAACCCGCAATGCATTTATCAAATTAGAGTTTTTTATAGCTCGCATTGCATTTATCAAAGTATGGCTATTTACAGCTTGCATTGAAATTTATCGCATGATAATAATTTTATTTGCACCTGCAAACGACATCTTTACATATAAAGATCACCATTACATGTTCAAGTGCTGGTATTTGAGCACTCATTATATCAGCTCATGGTTTGTCATTATCAGTTCGTGATTTATCATTATCATTTCATGATTCACCATTATATCATTTTGTGAGTCACCATCAACTCATTATCATATCATTTTATGAGTCGTCTAATGATTTACCTTCATATTATTTTATGAGTCGCATACAGCTCATCATTATATCAGTTTACGAGTCACTAACGAATCATTATCTTATCGATATTTGAGATGACTCCTTGTATTAATTCTTGGGCCAAATCAGTGACCCGTGGTATCACATGTACAGCTAATCAGAGCTGGTTATCATCAAATCTAATTAGAGCTCGTCACAGCTATTGCAGCTGCTTATATCAAAAGTCGACTGCCACCTACGCGCAGTCGCAAATTATCCTGGTTATACTCGCCTTAAGTCAGAATTATCTTTGCATTATGCGGTCAAAGTACTAGGGCGCGGCGTCAATCGAGCTTGATTGCCTATCATGGCCGCTCTCGACCCTGAACACGCATTTTTACCTGGGAAATACTGAGCCGCGCGAAGACCTACTTAACGGTAATAGAGATAATTCAGAAGGGCTAAAGTACCCGCGTGTGGCGTCAATCGAGTCTGAATGCCTATCATGGCCGTTCTCGACCCTGAACACACATTAGATCTGGGAAATACTGAGTCAAGTACCATATGCTATCATGCATCGTACAATGTGCTATCATGCATCTTACCAGTTGCTATCATGCAACTAGTTGTTATTATGCAACCATTTGCTATCATGCAGATTACAACATGCTATCATGCAGATTACAACATGCTATCATGCAGATTACAACATGCTATCATGCAGAGTACTAACTTTTTATCATTATTATCAGCCGCCAAGGCTAACATATTATTATCAAGTTATTATCATTGCTTCCTCGGGGGATTTGCCCTTTGAATTTCAGGAACCTATAACTCGGCCATATGAGTTCGAATTGGCACGACCAGATTTTTTACGATCGAGATAATTATCTCCCGATATCGGCTGATAAAGCCACCATTATTTATTTATCTTCAGCCACATCAAGTGGAATTTTTAAGAACAATTTCTTAATTTATATCTAGAGCTTTGACAGGGATTATCTTTTTCCTAGCGGCTCAAAGAATATTTAACAATTTGGAGTTTTTTACGTGCCTTTGCCCTACTCTCGATATCATTATTATCTTGCGGCAACAATATTTGTCAATCTGTTGCAGGATCAAATTGCAATGATATGCCATCAAGCAAGATAATGAAATCATGCCTGTTTAATGCCTGGGGGCTAGGACAATTTATTTTTTGTCTAACTTGAGATATTTTTAGTCCCGAGCAGCATGATCAAGCATGCAACCCGGCCCTCGGGGACTACACATCCACCATATCTGGCGGTCTTTATTATACTCACATACCATGTTTATATGCAGATTTCATTTTTTGCAGCACATGAGAATATATATATATCCATTTGCGAGTTAAATAAGCGACTCGGAAATCTTTAAATACAGGTTGTGGCTATATACACTCGAGCCGCCATGATTCAACATGCGCTCAGATGGCTCATCATGATAACATGACAGATTATTACTCTAATGATTAACCAGCTTATTTATGCTTATGGTTTTTTCTGCTTCGATGTCTATGACTCAGCACCTTATACATATTTGGCTGATATATCTTGATGCTCATAAGCTATTATTCTTATGATTTCAGCTCAGTCTTACATTCAGCAGGAAAAGGTGGTTTTCACCAAAGCCTTCGTCGACACCTTATAAAATTTTCGCGGAGAACTTACCGCGATTCTACAGCTTCAATGCGACTAAACAAAAGTGTTCAAATAGCAACGGCTCAATAAGCTGCTACGCTCGTGACTCATCATCAGCAAGTCGCCAAGTGCAACATCGACAAGTCGGCAAGAACTACATATGCAAGCCCGCGAGATCATCATCAAGACAGAATCTTCCGCCTGATTCTACGGATCACCCGGAAGCTTGGGGGCTAATGTCGGGGGAATAATTATCCCGTGACATATTCAAGCAAAGCGCGACTCATTTAGAGTCGCACCACTATTGGGCTTACACAAATATGGGCCGACTCAAATTCATGAGGAAGGATCTAGAAGACCGGAGAAGACATAACTTGGAAGACACGAAATTACATTACTTAGTCGCCAAGTAGGACTCCGGCTTATCTTTCCTTAACACGCAAGTTTCCTTGTAACCCGAGGAGGCACCGTCTTTATAAGGTGGACTCCCGGGACCTAAAAGCAAAGCTCTCATACATTCAGAGAGAGGCGACTCGATACCTCAGTCGCCAACCCTTGTAACACCATATTCATATCAATACCAATCTAGGATAGGCAGGACGTAGGTCTTTACCTCACACTGAGGGGCCGAACCTGGGTAAAAAACATTGTCTTCTTCGTGCCCTGCGATCTTAAGCTCGGAAACGTTCGACTCGCGCAATCCCACACCTACGAAGTCATCCATGACATCTGACGTGACAAACCCACGACAGGTGGGGCCCGCCATAGGCCGGCCCGCCCTGGCCACCACCGCTGCCGCCTCCCCCCTCATGGGTCGTTGGCCCACTAGGTCTCGGTCGGGGGGAGCCCCCCTTCGGCGCCTTTGCCCACCACCACCACATGGTGGTGCGGCTACCTTGGTGGGCCGTAGGGCCCATCTTGGTAGCCCCATGGTGGGCTCCAATTTTATAATAATATTTTCCATAATTATTTATTAATTAAATAAATCAATATTTAATTAACATATAATTAAATAATATTTTGTCCAATTAATTCTTATTGAATATTTCCTTTTACAGAATATTATTGTCGTCGTATCGGCATCTGAGATAGGAGACGGGGTCCTGCTAGCCGAGGGTGAACGTAGGGCAAGAAGGTGGACGTCGTCGAGGTCGGGATTGTACACGGCAGTTTACCCAGCTTCAGACTCCACGGCGGTGGCGGAGCCCTACGTGCTGCTATAACTCACTATAAGGCAATAGCCGTGATACAGGTTACAATGAGTTGGTTGTATGTTGATTGGTTGCCCTAAAGGTGTCCCGAGGTCCAGCTTATATAGGCGACTGGACCTAGGGTTACAAAGAGACTACGTATCCGGCAAGCATACAGAGTCCTAAACCTAGCCGGCAAGTCTGCCGCCTTCCGTCTTGGTCTTGGTGGCTTCATAGGCTTCAGTCTTGGGCCTCCTCCTTGCCGGTATCCGCCTTCCTTGGTCGTCAGCTATCTGGGCCGCCCGGCAGGCAAAGCCTTCACCACCACTGCGGGCCACCCTGGACTAGCCGGATTGATCCATGCTGGTGATACCCTAGTAGGTATGTCCCCAACATTAGCCCCTGGAAGGGTTCGAGTTCTTCAGGCGCCGTCTTCTTTTGTCGGCAACGTCTGTCTTAACTTGTAAGCGGCTGAAGAGCTTGAAGCATTCCAAAGTTGAAAGTAAGCGCCGATCCGCCTAACGTAGTCGGATGATTTGCCGTCATCATGGGAAAGACGGCCTGACCGCTGTCAGGAACCTTCCCGGCACCAGTCTTGTCATTTGACTAGTCATGTCCAATGTTGACGGATGCCGTCATGCAGTCCACGACAGTTTGGACTTGGGCATGTGTCATGATTACTTCTCCACTACGCACAAGAATCGGGGAGAAGGCCGCAGACACCATTGCCACGACGTGCAAATCGTGGGCATGTGGCAGAGATCGTGCGTCCCCCCAATCTCGCGCACGAATCTTGACGTGTGGAGATAAATACCCAAAGGGCGCCTCGGGGTCGAGCTTCTTCCCCATTCGCATCCACCGTAGCCTCCTCAGCTTCTCGAGCTCGCCACCTCCCCGCACTCAACTCCGGCGAGCACGAGCAGAGCCTCCACGGCAAATGGCGAGCCCTTCTCAGCAAGGTTCGGCGACGGCGGCGGCGCTGGCTGCGACCTCGGCGACCATGGCTGGATCTGGATCTGCGCCAGCGGCAGCGGCCGTTCCCGCGAGCGCGTCGGAGACCTTTCCTGTCCCCACCGTGGCCGTGGGTGAGGTTTCCTCTTCTTCCCCAACTCCGGTGGCACCTGCAACGTCCACTCCCACCTTCCCGCTCCCATCCCTAGCGGCGGCCAGCGTTGAGGCCACGGCGGAAGCAGAAGCTGCCGCCGATGACGACGACGCCGAGGATGAAGAGGAGACGGCGGACCTTGACTCCAGGTATTGGCTGCCGTCAGTTATGACGTCAGCTTACCTGAAGGAGCTGGAGGAAGGCGGCTACATACGCCCAAGACGGAATGCTCCTGGAGGGTTCCAGGCGACGAGGCAGTCCCTGACCCACAAGACGGCGAGCGCATCATGTTGGCGTCGCATTGTCTCCGCGGTATGTCTTTGCCGCTTTCCGCCTTCTTTCTGGAGGTGCTTAGTTTCTACGGGCTGCAGCCGCACAACATAGCGCCCAACAGTATTCTAGTGCTAGCGGCTTTCAGGCTTTGCGCGAAGGGTACTTAGGTATAGCTGCGTCCATAGAGCTATTCAAGTACTGCTTCCTATGCCGCCGGCAAACCATACCAGGCGGCCATCTGGCAACTTGTGGTAGCGTAACCTTCAACTGCCACCAACCCGACTGGTACCCAAAGATCCCATACATCGAGTCGGTTAAAGCACTAGACCAGCACCTTTTTCTACTGCAAGGACATCCCGACACCCGGCACAACACAGGGGATGCCTGTTTTTGTCAACGGTCCGCCAACCCACAAGGCCTGTTGGACGGCAAAGGTGCCGCTTAGCAGCTTGTCGGCTGAGCTTCGAATTGTCGTCAGGCGGATCGAGTTTCTGACGAAGAAGATGAAGGCTCCGCAACTTGACGGAGTTGACACCGTGATCTGCTGGGTGTCGAGGAAGATAATGCCACTCCGCCATCGCCCACTGAAGATGTGCGAGTACAAGGCGGATGACGTCGGCAATAGCAACCTGACCAAGATGCATTAGAGTACCGGCTTAGAGAGCTTGTGAAGCCTCTGTCGGTGAAGGCGGCGGAAGGCGTCGCCATGTTCACCCATGATAACCCAGCCCAGTGGTAAGCCAGAGATACTTGTCTTTTACTTAACATCCTTGTCGACTGGGCACTGGATCAATGTTTTGCCTTTCTTCCATTTCAGCTACAAACATTGGGGGATGAAGACTTGGCTCCTAACTGGTACGACACCGGTGCCAGCAAGTCGAAGAAGCGCAAAATAGGCGGCTCCACCAAGGATTTGGAGAAGAGGAAGAAAATGGCCACCTCCGCTGATGCAGAGGATGAGACCTTGGGGGAGAACATCCCACTCAAGCGGTAGGCAATCTTTTTGCTTTCCCTGACTTGGCCATTTTGATATGTTTGTACTGACAAACTTGCCTTTTTCTGCCTACAGGGGCAAACCTGCCATGCCCAAGCTCCGCGCCAACCTGAAGATTTCTGCCGGTAGGGGCAAGCCACCACGTTCTTCTCCAGCCGCTGCGCCGACAACGCCCACAGTTGGCGTTCCCGTGGTTGTATGCCAGGGAACATACACAGCTGCTGGTACCTCAGAGGCGGCTACGGAGAAGACGGCGGGCAAAAAGTCAGTTGCCGGACCTACTTTTTCCAAGACGGCTGAAGCTTCGGCTAGTGATGCCGCTCGATTTATTGCCATGAAGCAAGAGATGGATGACAAGATGGCGGCTGACCATGGCGGATCATCCTCCCATCCGAGCTCCCAATCTGGCAAAGGGTTATAAGACCCTCGGCAAACGCTAAGGACCATGCGCGAAGGTACCGTAAATGGTACGCGCACATGGATGATCTCCACGAGACCCTGCACGGTCAACTTGAGGTAATGCAAACTATAGTCGCAGCCCCCGAGCACTTTGGCGGCTGAAAAAAAAAATTAGCCGGCAAAGTGGTCTCGTTGACTAATAGTGCTAACCACAACGTTGTTTTCGTGCATGCAGGCTGTTCTTGCTTCCAATCTTGAGTTGTTCCGTGCTCAAGAGAAGAAAACAAAGAATGCCAACAACTGCAGCAGGACGTGGAGATGAAGGACGCCCAGATTGCGAGCTTGGAAGAGGCTCGCAAAATGGATGAAGGTGACAATTTTCTTTGCCTTCTTTTCGTCCGACTTCTTTTTTCTTTTCCGACAAGTATTTTAGTCGTTTTTCTCTTTATTTGTAGAATTACTAAACACTGCGCAAGATATTCTCAAGAACTCCACTGACATGCAAGCTTTGATGAACGAAGCTGCAGATCTTGCTGAGTTGGTGACAAAGCTGAAGGCGGATCATGCCAAGGAGCTGGATGAGCGGGAGCTGGCCCATGCCGCCGAGGTTAGCAAGTTGACGGGACAACTTGAAGCTATGAGCAACAACCTCGACCAGGTGAACAAGAATGCCAAAGCGCAGCAGGAACAACTGTCACAGGCAGTCCAGCTAGCTCAGGAAACACTTGAGAACCATTTGGACGAGGTCAACGCCATCCACGAGCATGTCTTGGGTACGTCTTTAACCCTTCATCCTTCTTTGATACTTTGCACTCTTGAAATTTCAAGCTGCAGTGTGTAACTGTTTGTATTTGTGCAGTGCCGGCTAATCTGGGTGATGACATGGCAACGACGCCGCGCCTTGCCCGTATCTTGAAGGTTGGCGAAATCGTCAACCAGATTGTCGGTGCAGGCAAAGCGTTTGCCGCCAAGTTCTACCCTGGGGAGGACGGCGATCCCATCAACTTCGATGCCCTGCCGGACTTGCTGGAGAAGGCGGCAACCGAACATGACGGCACGCTACGATCAGCAGCACGAGGCGGCGCCAAGTTGGCATTGGCGATGACGGCGGCGTGGTATCCGGACGCTGATATTCATCAAGTCACCGAGTACTTCCCCACCGAAGATGAAAACAACCAAGCCATCGTGATGCAGGACGTGCTGCGGTCTGTTCGAGGCTATGCGACCCGGGTTGCCAACATGGTTGACATCCGCAAGTTCTACAAGGAACACCCGGATCCACATGTTGCCATAGCCGATCCCACCTTGGCGGATCCTGAAGCTGCCGTAGGCGGAGAAGGCGAAGACGCAGCTGACGAGCGCAGCCCCCAGGATGGCGGAGCCAGCCCCAAGGATGCCGGCGTCAGCCCCCAGGATCTCTCAACCACCTCCACCAAGGCGGCAACTCCTTGACTGTCCTCTCCTGTAATGGTAGCACAAAACACTGCGTTAATCTGCTAACGCCAAAAACCTTGTTTATATTTTGGGTTTGTAATATTATGGGCCAACTTTTATGCTACACTTGGCGGTAGGCTTATTTAAGTGGCCCGCCTTAATATGTATCTCGTTTGCATGTTTGGCTGTTTCATATGTTGGCGGAACTCATCTTAGTTACTTTAGCTGAGCCAACCAAGTGCAATACCAACTAATTTAGACTCTGAGACCAAAGCCAGCATGTTGGTGCCAACGACATACTACTAGGCGACCCACACACAAACAGACAGATAAGCATATTAGGCGGTGCAAAGATTGTTTGCTTTTTAGCCGGTAGACGGCAAATGTCAAAAAAGTTTGAACCTTAGCACGGAGCAAAAACTATTTTGTTCGGTAACTTTTATGACACATATATATGATTTCGAGAAAAGACAAAAGATGGCATGATCCCAACTGAATGAGCGAACCACAGATTTTTATTTCATAATCATATAGTACTTATTACAATGTGGAAATTGCTAAGTGTAAAAAGGACGTAGCTGCTCAATGTTCCAGGGTCGCTTGGTTTCTTCATACTTGTCATCAACCTTCCTCTTGCGCTTGCGACCTCGCTTCTTCTTGTATCCGTCTCGCGTGTCTACCAAGTAATAAGAACCATTGAGCAACACCATGATACGTCTCCAACGTATCCATAATTTCTGCTGTTCCATGCTTATATTATACCATTTGCTACATGTTTTATATACACTTCGTATCACTTTTATGCATTTTCTGGGACTAACCTATTAACAAGATGCCACAGTGCCAGTTCCCTGTTTTCTGCTGTTTTTGGTTTCAGAAAGTTACTTCTGGAAATATTCTCGGAATTGCACGAAACAAAAGGCCAGTCCCTATTTTTCCAGCACGTACACGGAGTCCGAAGGAGAGACGAAGAGAGCCACGAGGTGGCCAAACCACACCTGGCGCGGCTGGGCCCCAGCCGCGCCAGGTGGTTTGGGCCCCTCGGGGGTCCGCCGACATCGCCCCTTCGCCTATTTATTCCCCGAGACGCGAAAACCCTAAAACACCGAGCCTTTCATCCAGAACATATTCGCTGCCGCCGCCGTCGTCAACCCTAACTCGGGGGGTTCTGAAGCTCTTCCCGGCACCCTGCCGGAGAGGGGAATCATCACCGGAGGGCTCTACATCGCCATGCCCGCCTCCGGAGTGATGCGTGAGTAGTTCATCCTTGGACTATGGGTCCATAGCAGTAGCTAGATGGTTGTCTTCTCCACTTGTGCCATCATGTTTAGATCTTGTGAGCTGCCTATCATGATCAAGATCATCTTATTGTAATGCTACATGTTGTGTTTGCTGGGATCTGACTTATATTGATACCTATGTGGAGCTGAATATTATATTATCATGTCTATGTCATTTGTGATCTTGCATGCTCTCCGTTACTTGTTGAAGCCTTGGCCACGTGAATACTTGTAACTCCAAGAGGGGGTATTTATGCATGATAGTTGGGTTCAACCTCTATTTAACCTGGGATAGTGACAGCAAGTTCTAAGGTTGTAGATGTGTTGTTGCCACTAGGGGTAAAACAGCAATGCTTTATTCAAGGATGAATGTATTGTTTACATTACGCACATTACTTAATGCAATTGTCTGTTGCTTGCAACTTAATACTGGAAGGGGTACGGATGTTAACCGGAAAGTGGACTATTTAGGCATAGATGCATGCTGGATAGCGGTCTATGTACTTTGTCGTAATGCCCAAATGAATCTCATAGTAGACACCACAGCTCACACATGCATGTTATATGCACTTATCAATTGTCAATTGCCCAGCTGTAATTTGTTTACCCAGCATGTTAGTTATCTTATTGGAGAGACACCACTAGTGAACTGTGGACCCCGGTCCATTCTTTTACATCTGAAATACAATCTACTGCAATCATTGTTCTCTACTGTTTTATGCAAACAAACATCATTTCCATTCGATACGTTTAACCCTTTGTTTTCAGCAAGCCGGTGAGATTGACAACCTCACTGTTAAGTTGGGGCAAAGTAATTTGATTGTGTTGTGCAGGTTCCACGTTGGCACCGGAATCCCTGGTGTTGCGCCGCACTACACTCCTCACCAACACCTTCGAAGCAAACCTCGTTTTCCTACTGGTCGATTAAACCTTGGTTTCATACTGAGGGAAAACTTACTGCTGCACTCATCATACCTTCCTCTTGGGGTTCCCAACTGACGTGTGACGTACAAGCATTGTTTCTGGCACTATTAACCTAGAGCCACCAACACGTTTTCTGGCGCCGTTGCCGGGGAAAACAGAATTGCTTCTGCAAGGGGAGTCTCTCACACCCAATCTCTTTACTTTGTTATTTGTCTTGCTTAGTTTATTTTTATTTAGTCTTGTTTGCTCTCTTTATCAAAAACACAAAAAAATTAGTTACTTGTTTAATTCAGTTTATTTTGTTTTTCAAAATGAGTACTCCTGAGAACACTAAGTTGTGTGACTTCACTAGCACAAACAACAATGATTTCATATGCACTCCTATTGCTCCACCTGCTTCTACAGCAGAATTTTATGAAATTAAACCTGCTCTATTAAATCTTGTTATGAAAGAGCAATTTTCTGGTGTTAGTACTGATGATGCTGCTGCCCATCTTAATAACTTTGTTGAACTTTGTGAAATGCAAAAGTATAAGGATATGGATGGGGATATTATAAAACTGAAACTTTTTCCTTTCTCCTTGAGAGGAAGAGCTAAAGAATGGTTGCTTTCTTTGCCTAGAAATAGTATTAATTCTTGGACAAAATGCAAAGATGCTTTCATAGGGAAATATTATCCTCCTGCTAAGATTATATCCTTGAGAAGTAGCATTATGAATTTTAAACAACTTGATAATGAACATGTTGCTCAAGCTTGGGAAAGAATGAAATCTTTGGTGAAGAATTGTCCCACTCATGGACTGACTACTTGGATGATCATCCAAACCTTTTATGCAGGATTAAATTTTTCCTCAAGGAACTTATTGGATTCAGCCTCTGGAGGAACCTTTATGTCCATCACTTTAGGTGCAGCAACAAAGCTACTTGATGATATGATGATCAACTATTCCGAATGGCACACCGAAAGAGCTCCTCAAGGTAAGAAGGTAAATTCTGTTGAAGAAACCTCCTCTTTGAGTGATAAGATTGATGCTATTATGTCTATGCTTGTGAATGGTAGATCTCATGTTGATCCTAATAATGTTCCTTTAGCTTCATTGGTTGCTCAAGAAGAGCATGTTGATGTAAACTTCATTAAAAACAACAACTTCAACAACAATGCTTATAGGAATAATTTTGGTAGCAACAATTATAAGCCTTATCCTTCAAATGGTTATGGCAATTCTTATGGTAATTCCTACAGCAACAATAGAAGTGTGTCCTCTGATCTTGAAGCTATGCTTAAAGAATTTATTAGCACACAAAAAGCTTTCAATAAAACTGTTGAGGAAAAGTTTGAAAAAATTGATGATCTTGTCTCTAAAGTTGATAGTCTTGCTCATGATGTTGAAATTCTAAAACTGAAAGTTATGCCTAATGAAGTTAAAGATATTAAGTCATTTGCTACAGCAAATGCCATCCAAGTTCGAATTGATAATAATATTAGGATGTTGGCTGAATTGCATGCTAGGTGGGAAAAAGAGGAAGAACTTGAAAAAGAGAATAGTATAGTTAGAGTTTGTACTATCACCACCACTAGTAATGCTAATGTTTCACATGCTAGTAAACCTCCTACTATTGATGGTAATGTTATTGGTGTTGATAATGTCTCTACTACTTCTGCTAAGCGTTTGAAATTGCCTAAAACTGCTGAAACTTTTTCTGATAAAAGTGCTGAAATTTTTCAAACTATTGGAGACAATGGTTCCACCACCATTGACAATAATGATTTTGATTTTGATGATTGTAACATCTCTGAAGTTATTATGTTCTTGCAAAAATTAGCTAGAAGTCCCAATGCTAGCACTATTAATTTGGCTTTTACAAAGCATATTACAAATGCTCTTTTGCAAGCTAGGGAGGAGAAGTTGAAACTTAAAGCTTCTATTCCTAGGAAATTAGAAGATGGTTGGGAACCCATCATTAAGGTAAAGGTGAATGATTTTTATTGCAATGCCTTGTGTGATCTTGGTGCAAGTGTTTCAGTTTTGCCCAAGAAGCTTTATGATATTCTTGATTTGCCACCTTTGGAACATTGTTATTTGGATGTTTTTCTCGCTGATAATGCTATGAAGAAACCTTTGGGGCGAGTTAATGATGTTTTTATTACGGTAAAAATAACCTTGTCCCCGTTGATTTTATTGTTATGGATATTGAATGCAATGCATCTTGTCCTATTGTTTTGGGAAGACCTTTTCTTCGAACTGTTGGTGCCATCATTGATATGAAAGAAGGTAATATAAGGTACCAATTTCCTCTCAAGAAAGGTATGGAACACTTCCCTAGGAAGAGAATGAAGTTACCTTTTGACTCTATTGTTAGAGCAAGTTATGATGTTGATGCTTCTTCTCTTGACAACACTTGATTTTCACTTTCTGCGCCTAGCTGAAAGGCGTTAAAGAAAAGCGCTTATGGGAGACAACCCATCGTTTTTATTTGCTGTTATTTTTGTTTTCTTTGAGTCAAGGAGTTTTGTTACTTCTGTAGCAACTCCTTTGTATCTTTATTTTATCGCAATGTTGTGCCAAGTAAAGTTCTATATTGAAAGTTGATGCAAGATTTGGATTTCTGCGCAGTGACAGATTTTTAGCTGTCACGGATTTGAGCTTATCTCCCTGTAGAAAATTCAAAAAATTCTGAGAAAAATCACGCATATTCCTGAGATATGTACGCAACTTTCATTATTTTAGGCCAGATCCATCTGAGCAACTTAAGTGCCTCGAAAAAATTCGTCATTCCAGACTGTTCTGTTTTTGACAGATTCTGCCTTTTGTTTTGCATTCGCTCTTTTACTGTGTTTGTGTGGATTTCTTTGCTCCACAAAGCATTGGTGGCTGTAGCTAATGTCCAGAAGCTTTGGGATTGATTGTATCATTACAGAATATGAGAATTTTTGATTATGCACTAACCCTCTAATGAGAACTGTCTTGAGTTTGGTGTGAAGGAAGTTTTCAAGGATCAAGCGAGAAGGGTGATATTATGTGATCAAGAAGAGTGAAAAGCCTAAGCTTGGGGATGCCCCCGTGGTTCATCCCAACCATATTCAGAGAGACTCAAGCGTCTAAGCTTGGGGATGCCCAAGGCATCCCCTTCTTCATCAACAAACTTATCAGGTCATCTCTAGTGAAACTATATTTTAATTCTTTCACATCTTATGCGCTTTACTTGGAGCGTCTGTGTGTTTTTATTTTTGTTTTTGTTTGAATAAATTCGGATCCTAGCAATCCTTGTGTGGGAGAGAGACACGCTCCGCTTTTTCATGTGAATACTCATGTTCTTCACTTATATTTGTTGAGTATTCTTAACTAGCTACTGCAGTGCTTTTAGCTCCTGTTTTTCATGCATCTCTTCGAGCTGTTAGCACTTGTTTATAAATACTCTCTTGCTGCATTATATTATCATTTGGAGAGTTTATGTTTAATAAATTATTGGTGTTTGTTTGGAAGAAAGAAAATGCTACATGTAGTAGTTGGTATTGGAAAAGACATATGCATTCTTGTAGATCATTGTCTTGTTTTGATTTGATGCTTTGCAATTGTTTTGAGCTCTCAAGTAGATCATGTTTAAGCTCTTGCATCATGTAGTTAAAGCCTAGTAGTGGAGAACTACCGTAGAGCTTGTTGAGACTTGGGATGCATATTTGTTCTCTCTAAGGTCTAGATATTTTCTGGTAAAATGTTTGAGCAACAAGGAAGACAGTGTAGAGTCTTATAATACTTGCAATATGTTTTTATGTGATTCTTGCTGTACCGGTTTATACTTGTGTTTGCTTCAAACAACCTTGCTAGCCTAAACTCTGTACTGAGAGGGAATGCTTCTCGTGCATCCAAAACTTGAGCCAAAACCCATGCCATTTGTGTCCACCATACCTACCTACTATGTGGTATTTCCTGCCATTCCAAGTAAATATTTCATGTGCTACCTTTAAACTATTCAAAACTTTATTACTCCTTATTTGTGTCAATGTTTTATAGCTCATGAGGAAGTATGTGGTGTTTTATCTTTCAATCTTGTCATTTACTTCTGACAGACTTTCACCAATGGACTAGTGGCATATACATCCGCTTATCCAATAATTTGCAAAAAGAGCTGGCAACGGGGTGCCCAGCCCCAATTAATTACAACTTTCATTAATAATTCTCTTCACATGTTTTGCCCTGATTTATCAGTAAGCAACTTAATTTTGCAATAGACACTCCTCCATGGTATGTGAATGTTGGAAGGCACCCGAGGATTCGGTTAGCCATGGCTTGTGTAAGCAAAAGGTTGGGAGGAGTGTCATCTATAAAGAAACTAAAATACATGTGTAAACAAAAGAGAAGAGGGATGATCTACCTTGCTGGTAGAATAACGTCCTTCATGGGAGCCGCTCTTTGAAAGTCTGGTTGACAAGGGGGTTAGAGTGCCCACTACCATTCGTTGACAACAACAAACACCTCTCAAATACTTATTTTGTGCTCTCTATATGCTTTCGAAAACTTAAAAAGCTCTAGCACATGATTTAATCCCTGCTTCCCTCTGCGAAGGGCCTATCTTTTACTTTATGTTGAGTCAGTTTACCTACTCCTTTCTATCTTAGAAGCAAACACTTGTGTCAACTTTGTGTGCATTGATTCTTACATATTTACTTATTGCACTTGTTATATTGCTTTATGTTGACAACTATCCATGAGATATACATGTTACAAGTTGAAAGCAAATGCTGAAACTTAATCATCCTTTGTGTTGCTTCAATGCCTTTTACTTTGAATCTATTGCTTTATGAGTTACCTCTTATGCAAAACTTTTTGATGCTTGTCTTGAAAGTACTATTCATGAAAAGTTTTTGCTTATATGATTCATTGTTTACTCTTTATCTATTTGTTAGCAAACTATAGATCATTGCTTTGAGTCACTTCATTCATGACATGAGCCTTGCAATATATTGATCAAGATTGTGTGAAAGCATGTCTCCTCAGAAATTATTTGTTGTTATCGTTTTACCTACTCGAGGACGAGTAGAACTAAGCTTGGGGATGCTTGATACGTCTCCAACGTATCCATAATTTCTGCTGTTCCATGCTTATATTATACCATTTGCTACATGTTTTATATACACTTCGTATCACTTTTATGCATTTTCTGGGACTAACCTATTAACAAGATGCCACAGTGCCAGTTCCCTGTTTTCTGCTGTTTTTGGTTTCAGAAAGTTACTTCTGGAAATATTCTCGGAATTGCACGAAACAAAAGGCCAGTCCCTATTTTTCCAGCACGTACACGGAGTCCGAAGGAGAGACGAAGAGCCACGAGGTGGCCAAACCACACCTGGCGCGGCTGGGCCCAGCCGCGCCCCTGGTGGTTTGGGCCCCTCGGGGGTCCGCCGACATCGCCCCTTCGCCTATTTATTCCCCGAGACGCGAAAACCCTAAAACACCGAGCCTTTCATCCAGAACATATTCGCTGCCGCCGCCGTCGTCAACCCTAACTCGGGGGGTTCTGAAGCTCTTCCCGGCACCCTGCCGGAGAGGGGAATCATCACCGGAGGGCTCTACATCGCCATGCCCGCCTCCGGAGTGATGCGTGAGTAGTTCATCCTTGGACTATGGGTCCATAGCAGTAGCTAGATGGTTGTCTTCTCCACTTGTGCCATCATGTTTAGATCTTGTGAGCTGCCTATCATGATCAAGATCATCTTATTGTAATGCTACATGTTGTGTTTGCTGGGATCTGACTTATATTGATACCTATGTGGAGCTGAATATTATATTATCATGTCTATGTCATTTGTGATCTTGCATGCTCTCCGTTACTTGTTGAAGCCTTGGCCACGTGAATACTTGTAACTCCAAGAGGGGGTATTTATGCATGATAGTTGGGTTCAACCTCTATTTAACCTGGGATAGTGACAGCAAGTTCTAAGGTTGTAGATGTGTTGTTGCCACTAGGGGTAAAACAGCAATGCTTTATTCAAGGATGAATGTATTGTTTACATTACGCACATTACTTAATGCAATTGTCTGTTGCTTGCAACTTAATACTGGAAGGGGTACGGATGTTAACCGGAAAGTGGACTATTTAGGCATAGATGCATGCTGGATAGCGGTCTATGTACTTTGTCGTAATGCCCAAATGAATCTCATAGTAGACACCACAGCTCACACATGCATGTTATATGCACTTATCAATTGTCAATTGCCCAGCTGTAATTTGTTTACCCAGCATGTTAGTTATCTTATTGGAGAGACACCACTAGTGAACTGTGGACCCCGGTCCATTCTTTTACATCTGAAATACAATCTACTGCAATCATTGTTCTCTACTGTTTTATGCAAACAAACATCATTTCCATTCGATACGTTTAACCCTTTGTTTTCAGCAAGCCGGTGAGATTGACAACCTCACTGTTAAGTTGGGGCAAAGTAATTTGATTGTGTTGTGCAGGTTCCACGTTGGCACCGGAATCCCTGGTGTTGCGCCGCACTACACTCCTCACCAACACCTTCGAAGCAAACCTCGTTTTCCTACTGGTCCGATTAAACCTTGGTTTCATACTGAGGGAAAACTTACTGCTGCACTCATCATACCTTCCTCTTGGGGTTCCCAACTGACGTGTGACGTACAAGCAATTGTTTCTGGCACTATTAACCTAGAGCCACCACACCTTACTGACTACAAAAGGTCCTTCCCAAGGCGGGGATAATTTATGCAAGCCTTTCCAGTCTTGGATTAGGCGGAGGACCAGATCACCAACTCTAAAACTTCGTTGCCGCACTCTTCTGCTGTGATAACGCCTCAAACTTTGCTGATAGATGGCGGATCGTGCGAGAGCAACTTCTCGTTCTTCATCAAGTAGGTCAAGGCCATCCTGTCTTGCATCTTCTGCGTCTTCCTGGACGTAGGCTTGAATTCTGGGAGAATCATACATCATGTCGGTCGGCAACACTGCTTCTGCGCCATAGACTAAGAAGAAAGGAGTAAACTTGGTTGATCTGTTTGGAGTTGTGCGTAAACTCCAAAGGACAGATTGCAATTCATCCACCCAAGCCCCAGCCGCTCTGTGCAATGGTACTTCGAGACGTGGTTTGATTCCTTGTAGGACTAAACCATTTGTACGCTCTACTTGACCGTTTGCCTGCGGGTGTGCTACTGAGGCAAGATCTAGGCGGATGCCATGCTTATAACAGTATTCCTCGACTTCGCCTTGCGACAAGTTAGTGCCGTTATCGGTGATAATGCTATGAGGCACCCCGAACCGAGAGATTATTCCCCACAGAAATTTGCGGCTGTGGCCCGTCTAGCTTTTTGATAGGCTTAGCTTCAACCCATTTGGTGAACTTGTCTACAGCCACAAGTAAATGTGTGTAGCCACCAGGCGCCGTTTTAAACGGACCAACCATGTCCAAGCCCCAGACTGCGAAAGGCCATGTGATGGGTATTGTTTTAAGCTCTGAGCCGGCATGTGTGATTGTCTGGCATAAAGTTGGCAGCCCCTGCATCTTTTGACAATGTCTCTGCATCTTGCTTGGCTGTCAACCAGTAGAAACCTTGTCGGAAGGCTTTTGAAACAAGGGCGCGTGAGGAAGCGTGATGTCCACACGCCAGCATGTATCTCATCCAACAGTTCTCTGCCTTCTTCGGGCGAAATGCAACGTTGGTAAACACCAGTGGTGCTACGCTTGTACAATTCGCCTTTGATTATTGTGAATGCCTTGGCTCTTCTTATTATTTGCCTTTTCAAAACCTCATCATCCGGTAACTCCTGATTGATCAGGAAGTCCAAATATGGCGTCGTCCAATCCGGCTTTACCAGTAGACGGCATAGCTAGCATGTCAACTGGTTCTGCCGATTCTGGGTCAAGGAGGTCTGCTCCTTTTATTGACGGCTTGTGTAGGTGTTCCAGGAAAACATCTTTTGGTACCTTTTTGCGTTCAGACCCCATTCTGGCAAGTGTATCTGCCGCCTCATTTTGAGCTCTTGGGATGTGGCGGACCTCGTAGCCTAGAAAACACTTGGCGAATTCGTCAACGGTAGCTCGATATGCCGCCATTGTCTCGCTCTTTGTGTCCCAAGTACCACGTATCTGTTGCGCCACCAAGTCTGAATCTCCGTAGCAGAGGACACGCTGGACGCCAAGTTCCTTGGCAATGTGTAAACCATGAAGGAGAGCTTCGTATTCAGCAACATTATTAGTTGCCTTGAAGTGAATTTGTAACACATAACTAAGCTTGTCTCCTTGAGGGTTTCTTAAAACAATGCCAGCCCCCGAGCCCTGAAGCATTTTTGATCCATCAAAGTGCATGATCCATATGCATCTTCAGGGAGAGGTACTTCGTCCATGGCCTCCGTCCAATCTGCTACAAATCTGCTAAGGCTTGAGACTTAATGGCCGTTCTGGGTTTATACATGATGTCGAAGGCGGCAAGTTCGATGCCCCATTTGGCAACGCGGCCTGTTGCATCTGTATTATTGATGATATCCCCCAGAGGTGCCTTGCTCACACCGTTATTGAATGCTCCTGGAAATAGTGCCTTAACTTCCTGGCGGCGTAGAAAACACCGTAGACCAGCTTCTGGTAATGCGGATAACGCTGTTTTGAGGCGGAAAATACTTCACTGATGAAGTAAACCGGACGTTGTTCCGGCAAGTCTGAATTTTCCGTCTTGCGTTCCACAACCAGTACCACGCTAACAACCAAGTTAGTTGCCGCGATGTAAAGCAGCATTGGTTCCTGCGAACGAGGAGCTGCCAAAATTGGAGCAGACGTTAACGCGTCCTTGAGTTGCTGCAAGGCGGCGTCTGCTTCGTCTGTCCACTCAAAGTTGTCGGATTTCTTCAGAAGCCGGTAGAGAGGCAGTGCCTTCTCACCAAGACGGCTAATGAAACGACTGACGGCAGCCGCCGAGCCGGCAAGTCGCTGCACGTCCTTCAGGTCCTTGGGCCTGGATATGTTGAGGATCGCTTTGATTTTTTCTGGATTCACTCTATCCTCGTTCGGAAACGATAAAGCCAAGCAATTTGCCGGCAGGAACCCCGAAGACGCATTTTTTCGGGTTGAGCTTCATCCTATATACCCGGAGGCTATCAAAGGTTTCTCTCAAATCGTCAAGCAAATCTGCCTTCTTTCTTGACATGACGGCAATGTCGTCAACATAGACGTGAACATTGCGGCCAATTTGCTCGTGAAGGCATCTTTGCATACACCGCTGATACGGCATTTTTTAGACCGAAGGGCATCGTGATGTAGCAGAAGGTCCCATAGGGCGTAGTGAACGCTGTTTTGATTTGGTCGGATTCTCGCATTTTGATTTGGTGGTACCCGGAGTACGCATCCAAAAAGCACAGCAGCTCGGAGCCGGCTGTGGAGTCTATGACCTGATCTATACGAGGCAAAGCAAAGTGGTCCTTAGGACAGCACTTGTTCAAACCGGTATAATCAATGCACATTCTCATTTCCTTATTAGGTTTTGGAACCATTACAGGATTTGCCAACCAATCAGTGTGTACTACCTCCCTAATGAACTTGGCTTCTTGCAACTTGATGATCTCCTTCCCTATTGCTGTCCGCTTCTTCTCACCGTAGCGCCTTATTCCTTGCTTCACTGGTTTGGCTCCTTCGTAGACGTTAAGAGAGTGCTCGGCAAGTTCCCTCGGGACACCTGGCATGTCGGCTGATGACCATGCAAAGATGTCCTGATTCTCACGGAGGAACCTGACGAGCGCGCTTTCCTATTTGTCGTCCAAGCCAGCCCCTATGGTGACTTGCTTGGAGCTGTCACCTGGGACCAGATCCGCCTTCTTTGTGTCTTCGGACGCCTTGAAAGTGTTTTTTGTCAGCGGTCTTTACATGCTCCGGCAACTGCGACGTATCAGCTCCTTTTTCAACATGGCTAACTCCTCTGCATGGAGGACTGCCTCAGCGAAGGCGGCGTTGCCACGCTCGCACTCCTTTGCTTTCTTGAAGTTGCCATGACGGTGATTGTACCGTTGGGTCCCGGCATCTTCAACTTGCTGTAGATGTAACACGGCGAGCCATGAACTTGGCGAAAGCTGGCCGTCCAAAAATGGCGTGGTAGGCACTTTGAAGGGGACTACTTCGAACCTGAGATACTCCGAGCGGTAGTTTGTCTCAGCCCAAAGTAACCTCCAATTGATGCTTCCCATTGACTTGGCTTGCTTTCCCGGAACGATGCCATGAAACTTGACTTTGCTGTAGTCAAGCTGGCTTTCCGACAAGTTCATGCGCTTCAGTGTGTCCGCGTAGATGATGTTGAGGCTGCTGCCGCCATCCATCAACACCTTGGTGAGCTGAAGTTATCGACAATTGGGTCGACGACAAGGGCGTATTTGCCGGGGTGAGGTACGTGATCTGGGTGATCATCTCTATCCCAAGTTATTGGCTCCTCTGACCAGTCTAGATACTGGGGAACATCTGGTACTGTGGCGTTTAGCTCGCGCATCTCCGCCTTTTCTTCTTTGCCGAAGGAGTGCCCAAGAAGCACACCAATTGGCCATGTACCTTGGGTATTTCTTTCTTTGCGCACCAGCTTGGGTTCCTCATCCTCGGACATGGAAACTGCCCCATCATCATCTTCCTTCTTTGTCTTCTCAGCCTTTTTGCTCTTTTTTGACTTCCAGCCAACCTCGGGGTCCTTCTTGAAGTCCTCCATGAACCGGCATTCCCCTAATGTGTGGTTAACTTTGCCTAAGGACGCGTGGATTGGGCAGGGCAAGGCTTTTGCCTGATCGTATGTCAGGCGTTGCTTGCTGGAGCCGCCATCTTTACCCTTTCCTTTCCACTTGCGGTTGCCGCCTTTGCCTTCGAAGGCGGCGGCGACCTCGTTTGACGGTCCGGCTTTGTCATCCTGGGGAGCCTTGCGTTTGTGACTTGCTCGCCTGCTTGGCGCCATGTCATGTGCGCCATCTCCATCGCGTGCATCATCATCCGCCTGTGCGTACATGGCTGCTACTTCGAGCATGACTCCGAGATCCTTGACTTGCATGCGTACGAGCTTATGTCTGAGACTTGAGCCCTTCAGGAGGCCTGTGGTGAAGGCATGGATTGCTTGATTGTCGTCTACGTTCTCGCAGCTTGCCTTTGTTTGAATCCACCTTGCCAAGAAGCTTGTAGCTGTTTCATCTGGCTTTTGCACGCAACGAACCAAATCTGTGTATGTATTGGGTCGCTTGTACGTGCCTTGGAAGTGCTGCGTGAACACCTTTTCCATGTCATGCCAACTATGAATGCTTTTCTCCGGCAAGTTTTCGATCCAGCTTCGGGCTGTCCCCTCAGCATGAGGGGAAGGAAGCGTGCGGCGACGAGGCCATTGCCTCCGGCAATTTCAACTGCCAGCGCGTAGTCCGACAACCATGAGTTTGGCTTGTCCGCTCCATTGTACCTTTGATGAGTTTTTGACACTGATGTCATGTCTCGGGTACTTGACGTTGCGGATGGCTGGGCCAAAGCACTCAGGTCCTAGGTAGGCATCTGCTTTCCAGCCTTGATGTCATTGAGACGATGTCGTGCGTCTTGCGGACTGAGCTGCTTGCCAGATCTGTCGGCGTTAGGCTCGTCCTGCGCTGCCCGGCTGTGCCTAGGCTCGTTGTTGTGTCCCCGGCTTCCGCCTTCGTGCCTGGGCACTGGTGGTGGGGACTGTGTGCGGTCCCTGCTTCTTCTTGGCGGCGGGGCGTTGTCACGATTGCCGCCACTCCTTGGCGGCTGCTTGCTGCCCCTGCTTCCGCCTTCATCCCGCCTAGGCGGAGGGGTGAGGCCTTGCGCCTGTTGCCGGTTCTGGACGCCTCGTCACGCTGCCTTTTGGGAGGTGGTGATTTGCGTGGGTCCTTCTCCTTGTCCTTCCCTTTTCCGTGGCTACTGGAGCCGGACGGATCTTCGGGTTGCCACCGGCCGCAGCTTTGCAAGCGTTGGATTTGATTCCAACTTTCCTCCCTTGCGTCCGCCATGTCGGCGCGAGAATCAGCACGGGCCTGCTGCTCTAGAGCTTTGTGAGCAAGGATCGATGCGTAGTAAATCTTCTCGTCCTTGTCATAGTCATCATTGTTGAGGATGTCTAAGGCGGCTGCAGTGTTGAGGACAGGGGTGGCGAGGATGATGTCCCCGTTCTTGTCCTTACGCTGCGGCGCTGTAGCCCACTCGAAACCAAGCTTTTGGGCAGGGGATTTGAAGTTGTCAGGATCCCTGCCTTTCTTGCTTTTCTTCTCTGCCACAGGTCCTGCCGGCTTGGGCAATGGAGTGGTGGTGAAAAGATTGCGCTTGGGGTCTAACTTGGCGGTTATCTTGGCGTTTTCCTCCTTGGCTTCGTCGAGGAGGCCTGGACCTCTGCTTGCTTGCTTTTGAGGTACTCAGTTTGCTCCACCAAGGTGTTTCGAAGTTTCTCCAAATCAGCCGGGTTGGTTTTGTCGGTCACCGGCGTGTGCAGAACTTCGCCAGGGCCGCCATGTTCCCTATCTTGCTGGGCTCGCCTTTCTCTAGAACCTCTTCTTCGGAGCCCCAGGAGGCTCTGGAAACAGTGGATCGGTTGCCGGGGTCCCCAGGTTGGCGGCGTCAGTTGCCGCCGCCTGCGCTGAGGCTGCACCGGTGACATCCGCCACAAAAACCTGCTGCATGTTGACGGAGGAGCCCGTAGCCGCCTCAGAAGGCGGGGATCAGGTGTAACGAAACACTGCTTGACCCGTTGCTCAAACATGCTGCAGAATCTTCTTCGGAATCAGAATCTACGTTGACGTGAACGGTAGATCTGGATCCGGCATCCGACATCGCATCATCCTGGAGGCAGGAAGAATAGATTCGGGATCTTGACTGTTGGGCTGGGAGTCGATCCCAGTCCCGTCATGCCGACAAAGTGTAGATCTGAATCTGCGGACTCCTCAGGGAGGCAAACTCAGATCCGTCTTGATTGTAGGGCGGGTGGGATGGCGAATAAATTCGCGGCAACCCATACGCCTCAGAAGTGTAGCCGATGAATACATCGACGCCGCCAAACGGCACAACTCCGCATCCGACAATGTAGTCGTCTGCGGGGATGTAGGACTCGTCGCAGCTGATGTAGTGGTTGTCGCCATAGCGAACAGCGCGGCCGACGGCGATTGTTTCGCCGATGCCGCCTAGGGTTCCCGCCTGGAACGTGACGCCTGACGCCTTAGGCCCCACGGTGGGCGCCAACTGTCGTCGTATCGGCATCTGAGATAGGAGACGGGGTCCTGCTAGCCGAGGGTGAACGTAGGGCAAGAAGGTGGACGTCGTCGAGGTCGGGATTGTACACGGCAGTTTACCCAGCTTCAGGCTCCACGGCGGTGGCGGAGCCCTACGTGCTGCTATAACTCACTATAAGGCATAGCCGTGATACAGGTTACAATGAGTTGGTTGTATGTTGATTGGTTGCCCTAAAGGCGTCCCGAGGTCCAGCTTATATAGGCGGCTGGACCTAGGGTTACAAAGAGACTACGTATCCGGCAAGCATACAGAGTCCTAAACCTAGCCGGCAAGTCTGCCGCCTTCCGTCTTGGTCTTGGTGGCTTCATGGGCTTCAGTCTTGGGCCTCCTCCTTGCCGGCATCCGCCTTCCTTGGTCGTCAGCTATCTGGGCCGCCCGGCAGGCAAAGCCTTCACCACCACTGCGGGCCACCCTGGACTAGCCGGATTGATCCATGCTGGTGATACCCCTAGTAGGTATATCCCCAACAATTATTGGGTTGCAGGTAAAACTTTTGAAAAAAATTCCGTAACCTTGCCGCCAAGATCTATCTATGAAGATATGAGGCACCACATAATGCTAGATCCAGAATACTTACAAACACCGTTGCGGAAGATCTTGTGTTTATCGAAGTAGATGTCGGTGAAGCCTGATGAAGAATCTCACATCCACGTCGCGAGGTGAGATTGTTGCCGGTCCGTCGTCGAGGAACTGCTCGTGCAACCCCGCTCTAACAGTATCCACACGTACACCGCGCCAACCCGCCGAGCACGTTCGCCGCCTAGAGCTACTAGCACCGACGAAGAGAGACAGCTTTTCGGCGTAGTTTAGGTGGTAGATCTAATCAACTAGATTAGATCTATATGAGAAGATTAGAGACGTCTAATTCTCAACACATGAGATCTACAGAAAGAGAGAGATTTGCACAGAGGCAAATATTGTTATATCTCAACCCATGGGGGTTGGGGTGTTTATATAGTAGGCCAAAGGGGAGGGGTGCTTGGGGAAGGGGCAAGCCCTTTCCCCTTGGTGCGCCGACCAAGGAAGGGAGGGAGGAGTCCCTCCCCTTCCCCAACAAGGATTGGGAGGAGGAGTAGGACTCCTCCCTCCCAAACCGCCTCCACCAAGAAAAGGAAGGGGGGAGGAGTCCCTCCCCCACCCCAACTCGGATTGGGAGGTGGAGGAGGACACCTCCTCCCAAACCGACTCCACTTGGTTTGCCCCACCCGCCCCACATGGGGGTGCGGCAACCCTGTGGGCCCCATGGCCCCACTCGGCAGCCCCCTATTGGTGGGCTCCAAATAACTTTATTTAATATTTTCCATAATTATTATTAATTAAATAAATTAATATTTAATTAAATAATATTTTGTCTAATTAATTCTTCATTTGAATATTTCCTTTTAGAGAATATTTCACTGAATTAATTACTTATCATATGAAACACTTTTCATATGATCCGGGACACCCCAGTGTCCGCAGACAAAATACTCCGGATAAATATTTCCCTCTTATATAAAACTTCGGATTAAATCCGCTGGTGATCGAAACCATTCCTCATCAACCCGGGACATTAGATGTCCGCAATCTCTCTAACTCACACCACTATCTCATTACCACTTATACTACAACTTTATTCTCTCAATAAAAGGTTGACTCGCAGCTTAAGTGTGTGACCCGAAAGGTTCAGTAAACACAAAGAAATGTCTAGGAGCTTACCAGACAATAACCAGCATTGGGACCTAGACGGCCGTACTGGCTCTCGTGTGTTTATGAGTGAACGACAGAACCTTTGTGTTACTCATTACGCTAATCCCCTTACGTACACGATACCAATGATATCTTGAGATTGAGACAATGTGCTCTAGTGTGATCAAACCATTTGATGATAACACATATAATTCTCGTACCAATATCATTCTTTTTTCTCATTCCGTATTTATATTGTCCCGTGATAAATCACGCTGTGTCTGGCCAGACGATTGGGTGACAATAATAACACTGAGATGGCCTAGAGGATGTATCTCTCCATCGACTGGAGGAGTAAGTGCCATTCTTGAATAATCTCTGTTTCAATACATTATTCTAGTTCACGCCCGGCCAAAAGCCACCGTTATGATCCCCAGTTACGGCCGAACGTTGGGTAACAATCAAAGCATGAGTATCGAATAGCGATCACTAGATATTCTCATAGCAAAGGAATACAGCTAATGATAACTAAACATATGATCAATTGCTACCTTTTTTCGTTGACGATTAGTCTCTTAGCAAGATCATACAATGGGTCGGTTCAGTACTATTATCATTCCGATAACAAACTCCTATATATAGTTGTGTGACTTATACAAAGTCCATGATCAGGAAAACATGATCATCAAACAACAAGATAGGCTAGTCTTAGAGACAATACTAGGAACACTTTTACTTGTCCGTATCTCTACACCTGTATTGGAGGTTTTCCTCTTGGACACGTTGTATTTGCTATCCAAGTGCCCAATAAAGTTATAGCATAAAGATATAAACATTAATAATAAACTTGGAGATAAATAATAACTAAATTATTATTGTCTCTAGGGCATATCTCCAACAGTCTCCCACTTGCACTAGAAACAATAATTATTCTAGTTAGCATGATGACATGACACCAAATGGAACTAAGGTGCCACTCACGCTTTTGCATGCGCTCTGAGACTGTGTCCAAAACTTTGATCCAACAAAGTACATAAACTTGTTTAACTCCTCACATGCCAAACTTGACAATGTAAGTCGGATGTATTAGGAATTGGATATCGGCCTATCCGGTTCCGTAGTAGTATTAATAATATCAAACGTCTCCGAATGATACCATCATTCCGTCTATTGAAACCTCATCAAGTCAATGACTTATCCAATAACTTGCTTATCATGACGTCTCACATCAATGATGCAACTATCCTTAATAGAAGATATTTTTATGTCGTAGAATCCACACATAATATACAAGTGATTTGATATAATCAAAACACTAAGTATTTATCAATTGAAAATTGCATTTATCAGATTAAATCAATTAAGATCTGATTTCATAATTCCACTACAAATACGTATATGAGGAACTTCTCTATATACACTATTTGAAGCTTTACAAAATCAACTAAGTCGTTATACTTCTGTAATATTACCATTGAGTTATTTTACCAAACTCGCAGGATTAATTACACTTTTAATTAACTGCATTTATGAGAAAAACCTTTACCAAGTATTTCTCTTAACCGCCGGTGACTAAATAAAATTTAGCACTTTGGAAACTTTCTGGCTTAATGTACTATATATAGCAATGAGATAAGCAAAATCACATTGAATATGATTTGATCTTACTCCTCTCTATTCACTCATCATTGACTACGAATGTCAATGTATCTCGCAAATATCAAGTTATGAATTCTTGATCAAATTTCTTTGACTCAAGACACAATTCGAATTACCTTTCAGAATTGTACTTAGCACATTCATACTCATGTTTATTAAATTCTATCATATAGACAAAACTTTAATAAGACACTTTCTGACCTTTATTCAAAACTCTTTTAAATCCACACAAGGTATACATTTTTGAATTCGGCCTAGCCTTATTCAACAAATATAATATCAGCTCCCACTATCTTTTAACTCCTTTCGATTTATATAATGAAAAGAATAAAATTCTTGATTCATTAATACGACCGACTTCAAACACTCATAATAATTTATTCAAATTATTCTCATAATCCAAATGAATTATTCTTAGCAATGACTTTTGCAACTTTAGTCCAACAACAGCATCGAGCAATTGATATGATAAGTCTTGCAACTTCTCACTATCATTTATTCGTCCTTGATAAAAAAATTAATCAAGACTAGCTCTATGAATATTAGATATTCATATCTGTCCTTTCTTTATGAAATATTCATGCCCCGTGATTTCACATCACGTTCAAACTACTTCAAGATTAAATCTTGGAGCTACATGAATTTTTTAACTCTTTTTTATGACATTTACCGTCATACATGAGTATTCATTATTCTGCTTGTAATTGCTTTGCTTTTTCATCATGTTCCTGGACATTTTAATAATATAATCACTAGGTGATTTAATCATCAAATTCCTCACATGACTTTCCATTTAAACACTTAATTCGAATCATGTATAACCTACATGTATTCGTGAACAAAGTAATGATATGGAAACATTTGCATGTTGCCTTCTCATTCTAAAATTTGTCCAAAGACTCCTAGTCTTAATTTAGTATTTTGATTTCCACTCTCTCTTCATGAGAAGACACTTTTCTCCAATTCTAAAGTCAACAAGCTTTTAGAATTATGTGTGGAAAACAATTGCCAATATAGTACTTTAGACTTTACCTTTATGCAAAACAATTATTTCAATTCGAATCCATACTTGGGTTCAGAATCGAAAAAAAAACATGGAACTTTCTATCGAAATAACTCTAAGTTAAAATTGATATAGGTCCCCTCGATACAAACAAAATAATCTATTTAGTTTAGTGGATAATTTGGAATTCTATTTCACATCACATCAGAACAAGACCCCTTTTGTTTTAATCATTATAACATTTCCATTTAATCTTTATCTTGCAAAAGAATTTATTACCATGATAACTTCGAATTACCAAAATTCATCATGAGTAATTTGACTAAGAAAACTTTCTTTCGTCAATAATGTTACAATAATTTATTAAGTCCTTTACTTTCATCAAATACCTTTGATTCCCTTATTTTGACTCTCACACTCTCCCACTGAATTATATGAAATATTGGAACTTCAATAATTTCATTAACTCTATTTCATTAATATGCAACTTCATATTAAATCTTCAATAGAATTGAATTAATGGCTAGATTCCACTCCTTTATGTAAATTCCGAAATCTACTAGTGCCTAGCATTTTGCCAATTTCGAATTCTACCAAATGCCTAACATTTTGTGGATTTCGATTTTCAATAAATGCCTAGCACTTTATGAATTTCTAATTTCTCCAAGTGACTAGCACTTTGTGATCTTAGTTTTATCCATTTAATTTTAGAGATAACTTTAAGAGTCTCAAAGAGAACTGACAAAAAGTTTAACTCCAAAATTAAAGATTAAACTAACTTTAATTATTACTGAAAAAATTAAAGTAATATCTTGAATCAAAACAATAAAGACTTAAAAAACAAAACTTAATGACATATTACAATAAAGAAGATCATCAAACCGAATTCACAAAATTGCAAACTCCCGCACATACTTTATAATTCGAACAAAGCCTTGTTCCAAAAATATAAAATATTCATTACAAAATGATCGAACTGAAAATAACTCTTATTTAAAGTCCTAGTGTAAATCTCCTTCATTAACTTGGGATGTAGACATACTGGCCACTTTGCATCAAATGCGATCTTCCACTGTGCCACTTCTAGGATGATTAGCTACACTCCAAGCGCAGCCTCAACGTCCTCCCAGAATTTCCTCTTCCTCCCAGCATTAGCTCCTTCCAAAGTACCTGCCACTGGTGCAAGTGCGAGCATCAATTAGTATTTTCATACCATTGATCATAATTGCTGAAATTATGTCAACATGTATATCTCTTATACTTGTTCAGGTCCAGTTTAGATCCCCATGTTGTATATCAGCTTCTGCTTCCTTGAGCAAGGCACACAGCATCTGAACCGGCCACTCATCCGCCATGCGATTATACATCGCCACAAAGGCATGATATGCAGGTGGTAGTGCCGATAATATAACGTCACTGAAAAGCTCATGACTAATTGGCGAACCAAGCTGTCTAAGCTTTACCTCTATACCAGTTACCCTGATCTCAAACAGCTGAATGGGTTCACCCAACTCAAGCCGAATATTTATCAGTTCCCGGTTTAGAATGTAACGCTTAGTGCGCACTTGACTTATGAAACGAGATTTTAATACTTCCATAAGCCGGAAGGGACGAAGATCTATAAAGAGTTCGCCCAGCTCAGGTTCAATACAAGCTTGCATAAGCTTCTTGACAATACACTCTTCACAATACATGTGAGGCCCACCATGAGCTTCATCATGTGCATCCATGAGATTCAGAACTTGTTCCTTTCCTGTGTTCTTGAGAACACCCACCATGTGGTGAAACCACTCTCCAAATTGTTTCCATTAGCAGCTAACAGTGCACGACTCAACATCTGATTGAAATGAAACTTTTCAAAGTGGTCCATTATCTACAACAAAACAAGTTTATTCAGACTAACAGTTTATTGCCAATTTTAATGCACTACTTTAACTAAATTAAATTGAATCTAAGATATGCTCCCACTAAGCCCAATAATCCTCTGGATTGGCGCTAAGTGATTCAGGACACGATAACTCGACGAAACAAGCATGGATACATGGCATGTCACGTGAACGACCGGTAAACACTAAGCTAGTTGTAGTAGCCACAACTCCTATTCGTCTTTCGACGTGCGTGTTCTGAACTCATAACTTTGTATGCTAGGACTTCAAGACAACCAACCGATCATGCTGCTGGAACGGTTCGCGCCCGCCTCCCAAACCCTTGGCACACAATACTCATGGAAACATGGCGTACGGCGACAAGCATCTGGTTTGACGGTGCCACGGTTGGAAGAACACGATCTCCTTGATATTTTACTTGAGGATTCACCCTAATAAACGACTACATGCGCAATCAAGGTGCAAACAACAAAGGATAAACATCACAGGCAATTAATAATAATTCATGTGCTTTGGTATAGCCTTTGTTATTCTCCGGAAGTTCTTGGCGCTCGTCCTTGAGGATCACCATCTTCATAATTCCCGGTCACAACAAAATCCCCGAGGGAAAATTGCCATAGCCAAGAACTCGCCAAGTACTCATCACCAGCTCCACCGCCGGCGCCTCCTCCGGACCTTGCGACGAACTCTTCTTCGCTTACTTGTTGATGACGAACTCGATCAATTGTGTTGGCATTGGCCATCTTGTCAAAGCACCGTAACAAATATCTATACCAAAACAATGCACACAATCCTGCAAAACCAAGTTAGACTAAACTAACGTTTGTTTGCAAGTTTTACGTGGGCTTTGTAGGATCTACGGAAGAACCGTCACTACCTACGAACTGAAGCACGTTTAGGCTAGTTGCTAGATTAACTTGCGGGTGATTGAGGTCCCAACATTACGAAAACGTTGCGAACCCCAATCTAAGCGATCGCACTGCGCGTGGCCCCCGTGAGGCGTCCAACCCTCATGCCCTTTCCATTATACAACAACATCCACAACTATAGGTATAGACCCGAAGCTACTGAAGCACTTCATTGGCGCCGACGGGCAGACTAGGAGCAACCGGAAGGTCCGCGGATTGCCAGAAGTTCGTAAAGATCTTGCCTATGCCGCCATGGAATATGAAGCATAACTTATTGGGAAGCAACTAAAATAAACTTAATGCAAGAACCATGCAATGCTCGCACCAACATGTGCTCTAGATCAAATCATACCTACGCATAGATCGGCTCTGATACCACTATTGGGTTGCGGGTAAAACTTTAAAAAAAAATCCGTAACCTTGCCGCCAAGATCTATCTATGAAGATATGAGGCACCCCATAATGCTAGATCCAGAATACTTACAAACACCGTTGCGGAACATCTTTTGTTTGTCGAAGTAGATGTCGGTGAAGCCTGATGAAGAATCTCACGTCCACGCCGGGAGGTGAGATTGTTGCCGGTCCGTCGTCGAGGAACTGCTCGTGCAGCCCCGCTCTAACAGTATCCACACATACACCACGCCAACCTACCGAGCACGTTTGCCGCCTAGAGCTACTAGCACCGACGAAGAGAGACAGCCTTTCGGCGTAGTTTAGGTGGTAGATCTAATCAACTAGATTAGATCTATATGAGAAGATTAGAGATCTACTAGAAAGAGAGAGATTTGCATAGAGGCAAATATTGTTATATCTCAACCCATGGGGGTTGGGGTGTTTATATAGTAGGCCAAAGGGGAGGGGTGCTTGGGGAAGGGGCAAGCCCCTTCCCCTCGGTGCGCCGGCCAAGGAAGGGAGGAGGAGTCCCTCCCTCCTCAACTCGGATTGGGAGGAGGACTCCTCCCTCCCAAACCGCCTCCACCAAGAAAGGAACGGGGGAGGAGTCCCTCCCCCGCCCCAATTCGGATTGGGAGGTGGAGGAGGACTCCTCCTCCCAAACCGACTCCACCTGGTGGATCTAGTCCACCAGGGTTTCGGCCAAAAGGGGGGAAGTCCCCCCCTCCCACTCGATTTTCCCCACCCGCCCCACATGGGGGTGCACCTACCCTGTGGGCCCCATGGGCCCACTCGGCAGCCCCCTATTGGTGGGCTCCAAATAAATTTCTTTATTTAATATTTTTATAATTATTTATTTATTAAATAAACTAATATTTAATTAATATTTAATTGAATAAATATTTTGTCTAATTAATTCTTCATTTTAATATTTCCTTTTACAGAATATTTCACTGAATTAATTACTTATCATATGAAACACTTTTCATATGATCCGGGACACCCAGTGTCCGCAAACAAAATACTCCGGATAAATATTTCCCTCGTATATAAACCTTCGGATTAAATCCGATGGTGATAGAAACCATTCCTCATCACCCCGGGACATTAGATGTTCGCCTTCTCTCTAATTCAAACCACTATCTCCTTACCACTTATACTACAACTTTATTCTCTCAATAAAAGGTTGACTCACAGCTTAAGTGTGTGACCCGAAAGGTTCAGTAAACACAAAGACATGTCCAGGAGCTTACCAGACAATAACCAGCATTGGGACCTAGACGGCCGTACTGGCTCTCGTGTGTTTATGAGTGAACGACAGAACCTGTGTATTACTCATTACGCTAATCCCCTTACGTACACGATACCAATGATATCTCGAGATTGAGAAAATGTGCTCTAGTGTGATCAAACCATTTGATCATAACACATATAATTCTCGTACCAATATCATTCTCTTTTCTCATTCCGTATTTGTATTGTCCCGTGATAAATCACGCTGTGTCTGGTCAGACGATTGGGTGACAATAATAACCCTGAGATGGCCTAGAGGATGTATCTCTCCATCGACTGGAGGAGTACGTGCCATTCTTGAATAATCTCTGTTCCAATTCATTATTCTAGTTCACGCCCGGCCAAAAGCCACCGTTATGGTCCCCAGTTACGGCCGGACGTTGGTAACAATCAAAGCATCAGTGTCGAATAAGCGGTCAACAGATATTCTCATAGCAAAGGAATACAGCTAATGATAACTAAACATATGATCAATTGCTACCTTTTTCGTTGACGATTAGTCTCTTAGCAAGATCATACAATGGGTCGGTTCAGTACTATTATCATTCCGATAACAAACTCCTATAGTTGTGTGACTTATACAAAGTCCATGATCAGGAAAACATGATCATCAAACAACAAGATAGGCTAGTCTTAGAGACAACACTAGGAACACTTTTACTTGTTCGTATCTCTACACTTGTATTGGAGGTTTTCCTCTTGGACACGTTGTATTTGCTATCCAAGTGTCCTATACAGTTATAGCATAAAGATATAAACATTAATAATAAACTTGGAGATAAATAATAACTAAATTATTATTGTCTATAGGGCATATCTCCAACAAATATTTCGCCGAATTAATTACCTATCATATGAAACACCTTTTATATGATCCGGGACACCCAGTGTCCGTTGGCAAAATACTCTGGATAAATAATTCCTTCTTATATAAACCCTCGGAATAAATTCCGACCTGTGATAGCAACTTCAATAACAATACAATCTCTCCGATAAAAACATATCTATCACGCAGACACTATGTCGGTGATACTCTCTCCATTGTTCCAGACCAACCATAATACACAACTAACCAATCCTAGTTTAAGCGTGTCCACCCTACAGGTTCGATAACGTGTAGCTATAATTGGATAACCAATCACCGGCCAGGGTCAGGTCCGTGGACGACCTGAATAACTGCTACCGTTATGCGAAGACACTCTGTTGAACCTGTTGGCTATTTAATATATCATTCCCATTACTCGCGATACCAAACTTCACCCGAGATATAGATCCGTGGATGTTCCTATGAATCAATAAATTGATTCACTACATCTTTGTCTTATCTCGTTACCAGTAATTTCCCTTTACTCGTTTCCGTATTATGATATCCCACACGGTGTAACTTCACCATGCATTGTCTGCAGAACATATTGAATACCTTTATAATACCGAGAGGGCCTAGGGCGTATCTCTCTAATCACCGAGGAGTAATTTCCTATCTTAGATCATTAGGATATACACACACCTTGAAGTCACCCAGTGACTGCCGTTTTGACACCCAGTTACGGCCGTGCCGTTGACAGTACCAAAGTAACTCTTCCAGTATGCATAACCCTAATAACCTCATGGTTGTAGGACATGTTATATAATAACCTTACTGTGATAAAGCTAAGGACAAAAAGATGACTTAACGGAATCTCTTAGCATACCAAAACTTGGGTTTACCCGGCCATATTATTATCCAATAATATGCCACTCATTGATGCTGACATAAACAATGTCCATGACTAGGAAAGCAGTGTCATCAAGCAATCAACAAATTAGTTCATAAAAGAACAAAGGGTATATTTTACGTGTTCATATTCTCTACACGTACGAGTGGGGTTTCCCCTGAATCACGTATCCAGAAACCACCGTAGTTATAGCATAGAGAATACAAATCATAATTAATGAATCAGATGTATAAATACATTGTCTTTTGGGCATACATCCAACAATGGCCCACCTGGACAATTTCATTACTCAAAAAAGGTTGTACAAGTGGAGACCAAAGCAGGTTCACCAACCGCTCGAGCACACCAACTAAGCAGTGGGGTCATATCCACCCTTCGGGGGTCCCAGCGATCCAAAGTTTCAGTTGGTATAAGAGTGAGGGACCCGCCAATTGGGACAGCGAGGTTCTACAACTAGGAATCCGCCCGGAGATCTTTGTAGCAAGGAATGATAGGGCACTTGTAGGCAGCTTCCGGTCTAAAACGGGAAGCCCGAGGTACGCCTGGGGGAATGACGAGATGGGGCACCCCAGGATTCCAGCGAGTTCTGTTGCTAGGGCTTCCTCCGCGCAGATGGGCACAAATGTGCTTTTATGGAAGTTTATACACAAGCGGGTGGCGTGGGAGAAGATGTCCAAGATCATCCGCAACTGGCAAACCTGGCACATGTCATCCCTCAGCACCAGCAGACTTTCGCCAACATACCGAATCACAGAACAGGGTAGGTCGTCCTCAAGGGGGTGAAGCAGACGATGCTCGTCGGTGTCCCTGAATACCAGCTGTGGGAGAAGGTCGGCTACCGACAGAAAAAAAAACTAGGGAGACAAAGGGTCCCCCTGGCGAAGCCCGGCTTGCATTGAATCCATTTCCCTGGCACACCATTGAGGAGTATCGCCGTTTTCCCGGTGTCGAGGATGATGCGCACCCAACCCCTAAAAACGTCACCGAACCCTCACGCCTCTAGGATCACATCCAGGGCATCCCAATTAACCGAATAAAAGGCCTTACGAAAGTCTAACTTGAGAACGATCATGGGAGCACGCCGACCATGGCAGCATTGCCGCATAGAGGAAGTTGTCCATGATGTTTCTGCCGCGGGTGAATCCGGTCTGCTCAAAGGTTATAAGGTCCTCCATGTGGTGCTGCATGCTGCGTTGTGAGGACACGGGTAACAATCTTCGTGATGCAGTTTAGGAGCAAAATTGGGCGAAAGCCATCCATAATCATGTAGGAAAATTTGCATCCACTCGAACATCTTGCAGCTATTCTTTTTTAGATAAAAAGGATGCCACCCCGTTCCATTACTTGAATGAAACAACAATATCTTTTACAACCCAGTTGTGTTTTAAAATGGCAACAGCCAAAACCCATAACATTAGTAGAAATAATCAGGAATAAATAAAACAGGTTGCATGACTCCTTTCAACATTCCAGCTTTGCTCACGGAGTCACAGCAAATGGAAAGCAATCGTCACCGAAGCCAACCTCCGTAGAACTTCGGTCGACGAAGAACTCATCCCACTTTTTCGATCTCCGCAGCTTCTTCAGCACCGGACCAACCAAACTTTCTGCACTGTTTTCCTTTCTAGCTTCGGAATGAGGTCGTCCAAGACCTATAGATTTGCAACAATTCGTTTATTTTTATTGTGTCTATCAAACACTGTTTAGTGTTAATCATTTATCTTTCCAATCATATAAATTTTAAGAGGATGTGACATTTTAATCCCGTGTTTTTTCTACTAGTATGTATTAGAAGCAGGGCCGGCCCCACAAGTGTGCCAACCGTGTGGCCCGCATAGGGCCCATAAATTTTTGGGGGCACAAATTTTTATATAGGCATTATATACTTAGCAGGTTCCTGGGCGCTGGGCCGCATCGCGCATGGTGCTGCGCCGCTGGCGCATCCTCTTGAGTCGAGTGTGGCCTTGGGCTCATGGGCTTCTCGCGTCGCTCATGATCGGAAACAAAACTATATCTTATTTTGTTGATCGGCTGATCGTCAAAACAGGTAGCCTACCACCAGCGAGTCCTCCTTTCGGATTATACTTTGGCTGATCGGCTCCTAGTTCTAATTCCTAAATCCTAATTAACTTTTGGCAGGGATCCTTAGAGATCGGTTCTCTGTTCTTGCCACGTCGGTCAAAGACACAATATAGCAGTTCAACCGGATTGGACATTGACGCATAATCTCCAATTGATATATGATGCCGTATCACTTCAATTTTATTTTATTCATCTTTTTTATCTTGTGTTTCAATAATACATATTTGATTCAGCATAGTCCATGTTTGAGAATTTTCCACAAGGCACCAGATTTTGCCGGCCAGGCCTTGCTAGAAGCATAAACTAACTTTTTTCTAACGGGATAGGGCCTCTAAACCGAGTGGTGCATGCAGCCTTATTTATTAAGAAATCATATGCAGATACCATATGCAGGAGTGCTCCAATCTATTAAATCTAGCCACCAAAGGTAATCTTTTCCACTTACATTTTTTCTAAAACTCCTGGTTTGCACAATGCCATGAAGCATCATTTCCACTTACTTTTTCTATTAAGAAATCATTGTTCACATTATGCCATCTCATTTACACATCGCAGTATCATCCTACTCATATGCATGAATACCACCCACCCACCATGCGGAGACTAAACAACTTCAACAATCTTGGAGAAAATGTGTTGATGTAAGCATGTGTGCCCCCGCTCCGTGTGCCCCTTCATTTTTCACTTATTTAAACTGCGATACAGCTTGTATCACACGTGTGATACATGTTTGGACTGGCAATCTTGAGCCGTCCGGTAATACCTAGGAAAATAAAGTAAATAGCCGATCAGATGAACACGAGTGTGTACATTGCAAAGGCTGAGTCAAAACCACAAAATGAGTCTGGGTCAAAAAGGTTGTGCATGGTGCTAAAGTAAAGAGGAGAGCCCTATCTTGATGTGCAACCACATGAACAGATAGAATTTCAAAGATAGAACCTTTCACTGGCTGGTCCCTGGTTTTGCTCTCAACCCTGCTCGCAAGTTATATCCATGACATGAGGACACGAAGCTACTAGCTACCATAAGAAATTAGCACCGATATCTCTCCCAAGTTTCAAGTCATATCTTTCAGTTTCATCGTCCTAGCACCATCTTCTCAGATTTCTCTCGCATTGCCCACTGGTAATATCTTATTATCTCTTGCAAATAGTCCATAGTATATATGTTGTGGCATTTCAAATTACCAGGATCATAGCTTCATCCTTGTGAACTCCCCGGTCAATCCAGATAGTTATCAAAGAGGGAAGACATGCAAGGTCCTGGTTCCCATCCTCCGGCTGCATTCTACCCTGGTGGATACCCTCCTCCGCCAGGATGGCCCGGCTACCCTATCCCACCAGGCGCATTTGTTCCAACACAAGGGTACGCAGCTCCACCTGGTGGGTATCCTCAACACGGAGGACACCCACCATCGCAAGGAGGCTACCCTCCAGCTGGGTATCCACAACAACCTGGCTATGCGCCGCAAGCTGGTTATGCCGTACATGGCTCATCAAAGAAGAAGTCTTCAAAGAAAGGTATTTTATATCTTTTGCATTCTCTATGTCAATGCTTGTAAGCGTTACTTTGCTAAAAGAAAATGAACACTTTTTTGGAACATATATAATACACGTAATGAAATAACATGTATGCAGGAAAAAAAGGTAAGGGTGGCTTCGGCTCATTCCTTGCTGGTGCCGCTACCGGGGCAGTTGCAGTACTTGGGGCTGCATTGGCTGAAGAGGGTGGACAATCTTCTGGCAAGTTCAAATGTAAGTGATCAAGTAAAAAATGCAATTACCATCTTGTCTTTAGAATGATGGAGCAAAAACCATCTACTCTTAAGATATGGGAAGATCATAATTCCAGTTATTTCTCAATCAATGGCATATTTTGCCAAACTTAGATCTAAACATCTATATAAGGAAAGAAAGGTTGTTAATCATGAGTTTTGCATGTGTGCAATTTATTTTAGGAAAAAACATTCGGCATCTTTATTTATTATCAAAAATAGTTACATCGTTTGGAAGCAAATAGCTATATAGGGCCGGTTTTGGTGTACATATGAAATTAAGATAAAATGTTAAGAAATCTAAAATCGGTACGCATGCGGTGCCATACTCCCTCCGTCCAAAATAAGTGTCTCAAGTTTGTTCAAAAGTGGATGTATCTATACATGAAACATGTCTAGATCATTCAATTTTTGGCAAACTTGAGACACTTATTTTGGGACGGAGGGAGTAGACAAAAATGCCTGCAAATCTACCACCTGACCGGCCATGCTCTATCAGACGGGACGCAGATGCATTGCACTGGAATACTGGACTGTTGTTCGCTCTAGCTATTGCACCTCCGGAAAATAGAAGTTAATTACCACTTGTATTGCCTAGTGTAGTATCACGTTGATCCACTTGACAACATGGCATAGATAAAAGTTAATTACCAGTAGCGAGTCTCCATCCAACTCACCTAGTCGATCGATTAGCCGCCGCCCAGATGCAGTGGCTTCATGTACATATTGCAGGTAAACTACCGAGTGTCTTCTCTCCAGTGTCGACACATGCATTGGAATATATGTGATATCATCGCCGCCCCTACTAATTAAGCAGTTGTAGCCGTCACGCCGTGTACGGATATGGATCCACTTGATACAATGATCTAAAAAGAGAGAGATTAAGTTAGCCATCTTGCTCGTGCGTGTAGATAGGTAGTAGTTAGGTTGGCTAGGGTGAGTTCCTCGCGACGGCGTTGAAGACGGGGGCGATGGCGTGGCGAGTGGGGTGTGGTCCTTCCCCTCCGTTCCCCGTTCCGGCCTTGGTGCCGGGGAGGTTGTGAAGGTTCTGTGTCGGGTTCCCTCTTCCATTTTCGCTTCTCCGGCCGACCGTGGTGGTGAGGGGAGAAGGAGTTGGTTGTGGGCGATCCGTTTTTGGTGGTGGTGTTGCAGGTGGTCTTCTTCTTCGGTGGTTCTGCTCCGGCCGGCCGTGGTGACGAGGGGGGCGACCGTTTGGAGGTGGGTGATGATGGTGGTGGTCCTGGGCGATGCGGTGGTGGCTGGAAGATGGGCGGAGGCGGGGAGACGGTGTTGTGGTCGTGCTCGTTTATCGATACTAGATTCCGTTGCTTGGCGGCGGATGGATCCTGTGGCCTTCTACATCTGGTGGTGGCGTCTTCTTCCGGCGGCTGGCGGTACGGCGTCTCCGGCTTCAACTAGGAACTTGGGGCGCGGCGGTGGTGGATCCGATCGTGATTCCTTCCGGTAGCTTGGGGTGGTTTTTGCACTTTTCGGGGTCCTTTTGTAATTTCTGGTTTCTTTTGGACCTTTCTGTAAAGTGTATGAGCTACCTTAATATATGCGTTGGATCCTTTCCTCAAAAAAAAAATTTGTCAGATTTTTTTCAGAAGCCGGTAGAGGGGCATAACCTTTTCTCCAAGACAACAAATGAAAGAATGTGACCCAACCCCACCCCCCCCCCCCCCCCCCCCCCTACAAATCAATTATGCTCATGTATGGCCTTTATAAAATTTGTCCAAAAAAATAAATAGTATGCATTGCCACCGTTGGGTGCACTCGCCACCAAAGATCGGACATGAGCCGTTCGCCTGTCCGATCGACGACGTAAACGGACCAAACGCGGATAAATGATCTATCCGTTTGCGTGGCTCCGTTAGAGTCCTCCTAATTGTTCCTGCTAGCTGTTGCACCTCAAGAAGATAGAAGTTTGTGTTGCCTAATAGTGTAGTGTCAGCATGTGTATGATTGATCCACTTGACAAAATGGCATTAATATAAGTTATTTCCAGTACTAGTGAGTCTCCACCCAACTCAGATCCATTATCCGTAATGTGCAAAAAACCTCTCCTTAATTCCTACTGTATGTGGTAATCCTTATGGTGTTCATATACATTATGCAGAAAAACAAAGTCTATCCATAAAACTAAGGTGCACCTTAAACTTATAGATCATCCCTAAGCAATAAAAATTGTTTCTCTCCCTCAGTCACATCTGTGTGTATATGACAATAGTACATGTGGGTCTCAACTTATGGCTAAATTCATCTTATATATTGTAATAAAATTGAATTGCTATAAGTTTGAATAGTTGATCCCACCTTACGGTATGGTTGATCCACAAGCATTGCGGTAGCCGCCGCCGAGTTGGCGAGATGCAGTGGCTTCACGTAACTACCGAGTCTTCTCTCCAATGTCGACACATGCATGCATCAGTAATATCAACGTCGGCCCTACTAATTAAGCCATAAACGGACATCGATCCACTTGATAAGAGTGATCCAAGAAGAGAGAGATTAAGTTAGCCATCTTGTAAGTTCTCCCATCTATAAATACCTTTGCGATGAAGGTATCGCAACGCAACACTTCACACTCACCGTCCATCGGCATCAAAGCTAGCGAACGTGTGAGTGTATGCATATGGCGGCGACGACGCGCAGCGCCTGCGCCCTCGCGCTGGCCATGGCGGTGGTCTCCATGGCCACCACCATGGCCCAGAACTCGGCGCAGGACTTCCTCGACAGCCACAACGCGGCGCGCTGGGAGGTGGGCGTAGGGCAGGTAGGATGGGACCAGACCCTGGCGAATTATGCGGCGTGGTACGCGAACGAGCGGCGCGGCGACTGCGCGCTCACGCACTCGGACTCCCAGAGCTACGGGTACGGCGAGAACATCTTCAAGGGCTTCGGCAACTGGCCCTGGACGGGGCTCGACGCCGTCAACTACTGGGTGTCGGAGAAGGCCTACTACGACTACAACAGCAACACTTGCTCGCCGGACTCCCCGTTCGGGACGTGCGGTCACTACACGCAGGTGGTGTGGCGCGACACCAATTGGATCGGATGTGCCCGCGTCGACTGCGACAACAACCTCGGCGTCTTCATCACCTGCAACTACTACCCGCCGGGGAACTGGGAAGGCCAGTGGCCGTATCTGGCCGCACGTTCTGCTACTGCTTAAATATGCACTATATGCATGATCCAGCCGTCGTGCTACTTCAATCGAGTCCATGTCTACGTGTCTGATCGAGTGTTCATAGCAATGGGTGCTGCCTGTCTGCACGTACTCTGCTCCTTTCTATAATATGTTTTTCCATATTGTGCGTTTGCAATAAAGTGCCCTGGATCTTTGTGTGTATAATTCTTGTCGCTATTACTCGTTGGATCTTTATTTGTTTTACATCCTTTGTGAACGGAGGGAGTATAATAATTGATCAAGTAACGTACATAGTTGACATTAGTGTGGTGAGAATGATTCTCTTAACATTGCTAACCAATATCCGAAACTTTCGAAAATTCGTTGTATGGGAAAATTCAGAGCTCTACTGATGATAGGGATGCTATGTCCTGGAATTAAGAACAGATGAAAGCTAAATATGCACGAGTCTGCTGATGTGAGTGCCGAATTCAAAGATAGGATGATCATGGGAAAAAACTGTACTCCAGAAGATGCTGTGTTTGACAAGGAATTTCAGTGTGTAGAGGAAAAAATCAATTCTGATCTTTAATCTGAATGTGGGGAAGACGGATGGATTTTGACTCATAATAAAGTCTATAAACGTGTAAATACTGTTTTGTTCAGGCTACCAGGAAAAGAGAAAGAAACGGAGGGTCAGACATGTCGGTGGAGAAGAAGGCTGCTCACTTGTTGGCCGTGAAAAACTAGGAGATTTCAGTAATACCAAGTCTACTTTTATTTTTGGTTTAGTTGGTTTGAATTCAGTGCCACCTGAGTACTTAGAAAAGATTGTTTTAGATAGTAAAGTATTTTTTCATGGTAGTCAAGGTTCACCTGTTCAACAAACTAGATCATGAAGGTGCGTGTTGCCGTTCCCGTCCATTAGAAAAATAGATTCTTGGTCAGGATGGGAATGGGCCGGGTCGGCCCGCCGGGTCACCGACCCGACCCAAAGATTCGAGGCCAATGGGTCATGCGGGTCGGCCTCAAATGAGATTTGGATCAGCAGGGCCGGCACCGTGTGATCCACCGGGTCAACCGGGTCGGCCCACTGTAGCTGTGATCTATGTCAGCTGACACTCCGTTGGCTTCATTTGGTTATAAGCCATACGCGCAGCCTACAGACACAAGAGCAGGGCGACTTGGTTGTTCCTGTCAGCTAATTCACGTACGTACGAGAATCTTTTGGCGAGGCAAAACACACAGGCATGCATGTACAAGGTACGCGGACGGGATATTCATTATTGCTTTGCTATGCTCGGATAGATGCACATAAATAGCACCCGATACTGCTTTCTAGGATTCGTAATCTTAATTCTTATACTAGTCTGATTCTATTAAACCGTGTCTAATTTTAACATCTTGTTTGTTCGCAAGACAAACTAAAGTTCGAGTTTGGGTCGACCCAAATTACCCATCGGGCCAGCATGGCCACTTACTACTTTTTTATGGGTCGACCCGTGGCCTCACAAATTGGCCCTAGGGCCACAAGGGCCGGGTCCAAGGCCAGGTCCGGGTCGGCCCATTCCCATCCTGAATTCTTGGGAATTGATGAAAATATATGTGGATTTAAATAACATGTTCTAATCGTGTTGAACCACGTCCTGGTGATAATTTATGGTCTTATAAGAGTAACTTGTGTGTGTCCCCTGTATGGACAAATTCATTTGCATCTGAAGCTAAACATTCTCATTCTAATTAGTGGCTTATTGGAAAGATAACATGAATGGTCAACAAAGTGAGAATGATCAATTTTCTTTAAATTATTCCTTAATTATGTAGTCGGTATCTTTTATAACCTAAATATTGTTCTTCTGTTTTCAGAGTGATATAATTCTGCAAAATACATATTTCATACATCATCAAAGGAAATGGACATGCCAAAATTCAAAATAATACAATACATTGAAATGGAAAATAAAATTGAAATAAATTATTCTAGTTTCATCGTTGCATCATTTATTTTCATTCCTTGAGTTCCTATAGAAACAGACCCAAGGGAAACTATGAATGCAGCGACACAAACATCTTTTGTCCTTTCACGCTGAGGAGTTTTTAACTTTGTATAGCCTAGTCCTCTCCTGGACATTGATGTGGTCCTTAGGGTGGTTCCACAGGCTATGCTCATTTTACATGATAGTGGTTTAACTGCAGCCAAACTAGCCTATTCGAGGTTATGCTGACCTGAGGTTGCCAGAGCCAACCCAACACCATCCCCAGCCTTCTTGCCGAGAGCCATATATTTGTCTTCACTTGTTCTGGGCATCATCATGGTCCATATAGCTCAAACTGCAATAGACTCGAACCTCGCCGTCAATTCATTTTTACGGACAGAACATAAGAATCATCAAACATATATCATCATAAGTAAATGGAAATGGGATGTTTAAAATCTGTAATACTCATTAATTATCTACCACCTCTGGTTGGAAATGATTGTCGTGGGAACAAAACTAACTTACTACAGATTTCTCACTGCTCACGCCAATCTTTACCGATCGGAGGGAGTAGCATTAAAAACTTCTAAGACATCATCGAATCTCTTAAGGAAAATAATCTAATCAGCTGTGGAGGCTAAAATCTTCAGCTACCTACCATTTTTAGTAATAAACACAGGTGGATTTCCGTACTTCTCTTTAACATGTTTCATCAGTTTGAACATGCCCCCAGGGAACCATGTGCATCCAACTTGATGCTACCTGAAAATCGATAAATAAATATTTACTTTCAATAAAAAAAATATATGCAAAACGAAAGCATAGTGCAAGTCTGGAGCAGTGGAAGAAACAACTGTGCCAATATTTCCGTTTCTCCTATTTTATTTTCCATGCCTCGAAGCTGCATCGTGCGTGCAGTGAGGAAATCAGTAATACTGACATTGGATTGGGAAGTTTATAATACCTTCATTTATCAAGATTCAAGACTGGCCGGTGGGATTACAGCAACATCGATCAGAGCATCATTCATTAAAAGTTTCCTGACCCGCATCATGTCATTCCTAGCATATAACATATACTACCTCTGTTTTTTAATATAAGATGTTTTAGACCTTTTCTACATTCATATGTCCAAACTTGTATCTAGACATGTTTTAGTGTCCATATTCACTCATTTGTATGTGTATCTAGACAACATGTGCAATAGCTAAAACATCTTATATTAAAAAAAGGAGGGAGTAGTTAGCAAGACATATACTAACTGTGCTTCCTGATTTGAAGACAGCAAGGGAGGGTAATCCTTCAGATTATTGATAGTGCCTAAGATGTAATGTCGTATAGTTATATGCTTTCTCTTCCAGCAGTGACTTGAGCTTCTTCTTGGTATCCTGCTCACCGTAGTCAGCAAGGAGGGTAATCCTTCAGATCATTGATGCATCGGTTCTCCTGCAAGGCAGCAACAGAAAGTTGTTCAGTTCAGTCTGAAACTCTGAATCCAGCCGAGCAGCAACTAATCAGCAACGGACAACAGTTTACAGAGTGAGCGGGTTATGCGTTATGCACTATATTTTCCAAATGGAGCACGGATTGTGTGTCATACACTGTATATTCCCAATTTGAGCACTCTAATAATTTACCAAATAATCATCGTGGTCATCAACGCTGTCATCGTCATTTCCTTTGCCTGCCTCATGTTCCTCGTCGGTCATCTTGACAACGGTGCCTGCGGTGGTCTGCTCCAGGGATGAGGTCGACGAAGCCGGTGCGGTCCTAGAGCTTGGAGTAGAGGTAGGTCTGTATCCTGACGCCGTGGAAGTCACCTGGATTCGTTCTTGTCGCGGAGAGGAAGGTAAGGGAAGATCAAAACGTGAATCTGGTTGGGCCTTGCTTGAGTTTTTAGGTCCAAATCAATGATACTGGACCAAATTTGATGTCTAGAGTAGCTTAACTTACGGTTCAGTTCGTGGTTGACAACAAATTTTTTTTTTGAAACGAGGCAAAAGTTTTGCCTTTTATATTGATATAGGAGAAGCAAATATGACACGGCCGAGACCAAAAAGAAAAAAAGTCATACAAGACGAAGGATCTCATCCTACACCGTCTAATCTCTCAGAAAGATATATCGTCATATCTTCAAAACGCTATTACGCGGCTGATGCATGTAAAATGCATACATGAACTTTACATTTTATTACATGTTATTCCATGATATTTGCATCATATAAGGGTTATATTCATGATTTATATTGAGTTTTGGGGATAATTAACAACTTCCCCATTTTTCTGGAATTAACCCTGCGCTGTCAGAAAACACTTTTTTCTATATTTTGGTGTTTCAGGGATCCAAACGACGTCATACAAGACCAAAAAGAAAAAAAGTCATACAAGACGAAGGATCTCATCCTACACCGTCTAATCTCTCAGAAAGATATATCGTCATATCTTCAAAACGCTACTACGCGGCTGATGCATGTAAAATGCATACATGAACTTTACATTTTATTACATGTTATTCCATGATATTTGCATCATATAAGGGTTATATTCATGATTTATATTGAATTTTGGGGATAATTAACAACTTCCCTATTTTTCTGGAATTAACCCTGCGCTGTCAGAAAACCCTTTTTTCTATATTTTGATGTTTCAGGGACCCAAACGACGTCCAAATGACCCGAGATTTTACGGGGATAACTTTTTTGAAAGGAACGAAACGTAGACGCAAAGGAATCGAAAAAACGGAGAATAGAAGGCCGAAAGGGGTGGGCCCACGCGGCCAGATTCCCTGACCACGTGGGACCCACCAAAATGGCCCTCGGGCCTCCGCTGACGTCGATCTTTCTTCCCGAAGCTTCGTCTTGACCTAAAAACGACTATATATAGACCCCCCAGGGCTTTCGCGAAAGGGAGCGCCGCCGAAACACAGAAACCACGAAACAGAGATCTGGAGCTGAAGATTGGAGGGGGAAAACTCCGGCGGGCGCTGCCGGTGTGGTCTCCTTCCCCTCCAACAACATCTCCACCGACACCATGATGAAGAGGGAGTAGTCCACCCTGGACTATGGGTTTGTGGAAGTAACTTATGTATCTCTCCTCTCTATGAGCTTCACTAATTAGTACCGTATGAGCTGCTGAACATGATTACGGTCATCTATGTAATTCCTTTGTGGTGGATCTTTATTATGAGTTAATACATGTTTGAGATTGCAATGGTTTTGTTTCAGTTATGAAAGTAGATGCATATTATGTACCCCGTTCTTATTTACTTGTCATGATCAAGCATGTTTATGAGAGCATGTGAGGGGGAACGTGTGCATTAGTTGGAGTAACGGGGGTGGCTAGTGCAGTGAACGTGAGAGAAAGTTCTGCGATCCACTTGGGTTTTCTACCTTACTTTGTTGCCTCACTAGGGATAAACAAAAATACCATGCTACCGGAGAGTGGATGTGACCTTGGCCACTATCTCCATGACTAGATCTAGCATGTTCTTATTTTAACTTCATGTCATTGAACTTATTGCTATGCTCTGATTTATCTTAATTACTAAGGTGTTATGATTTAGTTCGCATCTTGGTGGAGCATAAGAGAGAACAACTTATACTTGAGATCTCTATGTTAGGACGTGATGCCCATATTATTAATAACTTGTCAAACCATGTCTTGCCATCTTACATGTTAATTTTAGTGTTCCATTGTCTACCACGTTATCAAGAGAGAGTGCATTTGTGAAACCATGAACCCCGGTCCATTTTTAATCATAAGAAACACCTTTCCAACACTTTTATCACCACTTTTGTTTGCTGCCATTATTAAATCCGAAAATACAAAAACACTTTTACATCTTGCATTCATCATAAAAAACCCAAAAATATCATTTATCATTACTACCATCATCCTTGCATATTTATTTTACCATCATTGCATATTTACTACTATTTGCATATTTATTTTATTATCATTCTCACACCTTGTGCTTGACAACCACTTGGTGAGGTTGAGGGCACAAAACAATTTATTTTGTTGCAGGTTCTCAAGAGAAGGATAAGGAGATAACACCTGAAATACTGGTTCCCCGAGAGTTCGATATTAAACCCTCGAGTCACCCCTCGTGGGGAAAACTGTCTTCCACTACTACATACACTCTGCACTTGGAGTCTCAACCTAACCCATTTACTTTTCACGCAGGTAACCACACGAAGGGTCAAGACCTTTTCTGGCGCCGTTGTGGGGTAACTACGTGAAGGGCCATCAAGACGTTTTCTGGCGCCGTTGCCGGGGAACCATAGCTGAAAGGTTTATCCAAGGATCACTCACATCAAGTCAACTTCATCACCAACTTGTGTAACAACCTAAGCTTGGGGAAGTTGCACCTACGTGAGCATCATCTTATCCATCTTTACCTACAATCATTTTATTTTGTTTTGTTCTTGTCTTGCATATCATCTTTATATTTCGGTTTGCATATTTATGTTTTGCATTTTTGTGTTGCATTTGTTATTTCGAGTTGCATTAGTGTCATTTTACTTTCAGTTTTGCATAAAAAATTAAAAACACATAAAAACTTTATCAAAATGAATTCTAGTGTTGAAATGAACAATTTTAGTCAATATTATGGAGAGTCATTAATGGAAGCTTGGTATAGAATTAAGGGCATTAGTAAAAATGGTAAACATACCCCTGCTGCCTTGATAAGAAACTTTTATAATGGTTTAAATGGCTGGTCAAAATGTTTTCTAGATTCCTTGACTAATGGAAATTTTGCTTCAGGAAATCCCTCACATGCTAATAATTTAATGGAAAATTTATTTGGGAATTCTATAGAAACAAAAGAGGAAACCAGGATTAGACAATTACAAGTTTCTATGGATAGGTCAATATTAAACCTACAAACCTATGTGGAAGAGTATCCTACTAAAAATGAGATGCATTCATTTATCCTTCACACAGAATCTAGGATGAAGAAGACAAAGAACACTCTTTTAGACATTTCTTCGAAATTGCAAACTGTATTGACCCATGCCAAGTCTGAAAAAAGGATAACTAAGAATTTGAATGAAAAGATATCTTCTATGTTAGAGCCTCTAGACAGGGACATTAAGAATTACATTGAAAATGATGATGAATCTCTTCTGTTATTTGAGTATGAGGAAGTTAAAATGCTTAGAGAAGTGTAGCTTGCATGAATTAATTTCTATCTTACAAAAATTTGCAAGTGATCCTTCTGTTAATATTAACCAGGCTGGTTTTGGTTCCTATATTGCTAATCATGTCTTAAAAGAAAAGATTGCTAGGTACAATCAAGAAGCTATGATACCACCTAAGCTTGGGGATATATGGATCCCAAAGTACTAGTAACCATTGGAAAAGAGACACACCATGCCATTTTAGATCTAGGATCTAGTGTCTCTATATTATCTAAAGAACTATATGAAGTCCTTGAACTTAAAAATATTGAGAAATGCTCTATTGAACTTGCACTTGCTGATGATTCCATTAGACATGCTCTAGGAAAAGTAAGTGATGTTATGGTAGAGTTACACATGACTTTTGTGCCTGTTGATTTTCTAATCATGGACATGGGGAATAAAACCTCTAGTCCTATTATTTTGGGAAGACCTTTTCTTCGTACTACAGGTGCCATTATTGATTCAAAGGAAGGGAATGTGAAGTTTCAGTTTCCACACAAGAAGAGCATGGAACACTTCCCAAGGAAGAGGGACACACCAAGGTTCAAGCTCCCTCATGAGCTACGTCCCCTTTGATTATCAAGTAAGTAAGCCTAGCTATATGGCTATAAAGAAAGCGCTTTACGGGAGGCAACCCGGTTGTTTTTGTTTGAGATTTTCTTTGAGTCCTCTTGCTGTAACAAGAGAGTAGTTTGTTAGTTTTGTTTCTGGGATTTTTAATAAAGAACCAAGTTTTACCTATTTTGGGTTTGAAAAGTTGCTATTCATTTTCGGAGAGTTTTCTGCCTGCACGAAGTCTGTGCACGGTTTGATTTTTCATTTTTTATCTGTAACTCCGATTGAGCTGTAATTTGAACTGTAGCTTCAACTTTTCATCCTCTGTATACGTGATTTTTTCAGATTTTTCTGACGAGTTTAAGTAGGGTAGAAAAATGCGTTTTGCTGCTGCTGTTTTTCTGGACAGATTCTGTCTTGATATTGTTTGATGCATTCTTTGAGCTTTTTGCTTGAATCTTTTTGATTCAATTGAGTTTATGAGTAGGCATACAACATTATATACTCTCTGGACATTCATATGAATTTTTGCCTAAGGATTTTATGCAGCAAGGAACCTATTTGTTTATCACTACTAATATCACCCCACAGAAAAGAAATGGGAGAAACGGTGTTTTGAAGTTTTTTCACAGGGATTAGAGGAGCTGCACCAAGAGCTATCCAAGGATGGTGAAGACCATAAGCTTGGGGATGTCAAGACAACCCCACTAGACCAACACACTCTCGGTTTGCACACGTCTAACTTCTGTTTTTCGATCAAAGCACTTTATCGTATAAACTTGGAGCGTCTGTTTTTTTTGCTTTTGTTATTTCGGTTTGTTAATAAGACCACCACTATCATTTATATATGAGAGAGCTACTGGAAGTTTGGGTTGAATTATGTTGGATGCTATTAAATATATTGGGATAGGGATGTTTGAGTTGATTTTAAAAGATACATATAGTTGCATAATTCATGTGCTTTGAATGAATGTTAATTTGCAAGTGTGTTGTCAAGAGCTATCTTTTACCATGTTTAGATGTTGAATTTTAACTTTACTTGGTTTAACATGGATTGATTAGTTCTATGGACACTTATGCATGCATTTAGATGGTCAACTTTCTCCCTATTGCTAGCCCAAAAATTACAACAAGTAAAAAGCTTGTTTCCCAACACCTTCAACCAAAGTTTTTCCAGTGAGTCCACCATATCTACCTATTAGCTTTATGCTATTCCAAGTATGTTTATCATGTTATATTGTGTTATCTACATTTCTGAATTTAAATGCTTATGTTATTGATTGTCATGGGAAAAATTGGTTAAAAGCTCTCACGAACTTGATGCACAATTTACTTTTATTGCATTTAATAAGCATGAACCATTGTGATTAAAATTATGAAGTTGTGGGCTTGACAATTGTTTTGGTTGGGAGTTAGCCCATATGTGCTGTCACATGGCAAGCTTTCAACATTGCACTTATTTATATTTAGTTGATGTCATGTACTTTTGTTTATGGATGCCTATCATGGGTGAAATGAATGTGGATACTTAGTAAGTTCAAAGAGTTTGTATAAATGGTTAGAGAAATGCCTGGGCCGCTAATCTAAGCCATGCATCATTCATGGTGGAAATTTACAGCATAACCATAATGTTCATTCAGTGATGCACCTCATAATAAAAAGCTATACCCATAGTAAATAAAAGAGTGCTGAGATTGTTCATTGTCTGTTTGTCTTGTTGTTTTGACATGGGCTTGTTCATGTCAAGGGGCAAGAGGTACCCCAGTGCAGTTCTTGATGATACTATTATTACTTGCAATGACCTTTATTTGAATTTACTTTGTGGACCAAAGTGAGTAACACATGGTGTAGGTACTTGTATTCAAGGGACATGAGACATTCAACCAATACATTGTCAAGCACACCACTCATATTTGCTTTCACTTTAAACATTAATCATTCAAGATGCTATGATAGGGGTAATGAGAGCTCCACACCAATGACTACCACATTGCAAGCATTAACTTAAGTAGAAGTGTTTGGAAGTTAGATGAAACTTATTCATGCTTTACCTCTACTTATTTATCTATCCAAAGTGTCCACCTTTTATATTCAGTTTTCATAAGAAGTACTCTATGACCACCATAGGATGTTTTTACTTTTCATTATGCATACATTTGGTCCATAGTACTTTCTTCTATATTACACTTTGTGAATTTATCATTGAACATCTTTACATTGAGTATTTGATATCACTTCATAATTTATCTTGCATATTGTTATTCCTTTGAAGAATGAATCATTTGACTCTATGTAGCAATAGTAATCACCTTTGATATCCATTGATAGTATTAAAATGCAAAGTCCATGTTAGTTTTATCACCTTCATACTCGGGACGAGCATGGGTTAAGCTTGGGGATGTTGATGCATGTAAAATGCATACATGAACTTTACATTTTATTACATGTTATTCCATGTTATTTGCATCATATAAGGGTTATATTCATGATTTATATTGAGTTTTGGGGATAATTAACAACTTCCCCATTTTTCTGGAATTAACCCTGCGCTGTCAGAAAACCCCTTTTTCTATATTTTGATGTTTCAGGGACCCAAACGACGTCCAAATGACCTGAATTTTACGGGGATCACTTTTTTGGAAGGAACGAAACGTAGGCGCAAAGGAATCGAAGAAACGGAGACCAGAAGGCCGAAAGGGGTGGGCCCACGCGGCCAGATTCCCTGACCGCGTGGGACCCACCATGGCCCTCGGGCCTCCGCTGCCGTCGATCTTTCTTCCCGAAGCTTCGTCTTGACCTAAAAACGACTATATATAGACCCCCCAGGGCTTTCGCGAAAGGAGCGCCGCCGAAACACAGAAACCACGAAACAGAGACCTGGAGCTGAAGATTGGAGGGGGAAAACTCCGGCGGGGCGCTGCCGGTGTGGTCTCCTTCCCCTCCAACAACATCTCCACCGACACCATGATGAAGAGGGAGTAGTCCACCCTGGACTATGGGTTTGTGGAAGTAACTTATGTATCTCTCCTCTCTATGAGCTTCACTAATTAGTACCGTATGAGCTGCTGAACATGATTACGGTCATCTATGTAATTCCTTTGTGGTGGATCTTTATTATGAGTTAATACATGTTTGAGATTGCAATGGTTTTGTTTCAGTTATGAAAGTAGATGCATATTATGTACCCCGTTCTTATTTACTTGTCATGATCAAGCATGTTTATGAGAGCATGTGAGGGGGAACGTGTGCATTAGTTGGAGTAACGGGGGGTGGCTAGTGCAGTGAACGTGAGAGAAAGTTCTGCGATCCACTTGGGTTTTCTACCTTACTTTGTTGCCTCACTAGGGATAAACAAAAATACCATGCTACCGGAGAGTGGATGTGACCTTGGCCACTATCTCCATGACTAGATCTAGCATGTTCTTATTTTAACTTCATGTCATTGAACTTATTGCTATGCTCTGATTTATCTTAATTACTAAGGTGTTATGATTTAGTTCGCATCTTGGTGGAGCATAAGAGAGAGAACAACTTATACTTGAGATCTCTATGTTAGGACGTGATGCCCATATTATTAATAACTTGTCAAACCATGTCTTGCCATCTTACATGTTAATTTTAGTGTTCCATTGTCTACCACGTTATCAAGAGAGAGTGCATTTGTGAAACCATGAACCCCGGTCCATTTTTAATCATAAGAAACACCTTTCCAACACTTTTATCACCACTTTTGTTTGCTGCCATTATTAAATCCGAAAATACAAAAACACTTTTACATCTTGCATTCATCATAAAAAACCCAAAAATATCATTTATCATTACTACCATCATCCTTGCATATTTATTTTACCATCATTGCATATTTACTACTGTTTGCATATTTATTTTATTATCATTCTCACACCTTGTGCTTGACAACCACTTGGTGAGGTTGAGGGCACAAAACAATTTATTTTGTTGCAGGTTCTCAAGAGAAGGATAAGGAGATAACACCTGAAATACTGGTTCCCCGAGAGTTCGATATTAAACCCTCGAGTCACCCCTCGTGGGGAAAACTGTCTTCCACTACTACATACACTCTGCACTTGGAGTCTCAACCTAACCCATTTACTTTTCACGCAGGTAACCACACGAAGGGCCGTCAAGACCTTTTCTGGCGCCGTTGTGGGGTAACTACGTGAAGGGCCATCAGCGGCGCGATCAGAGGATCAGAAAGCCGATCAGGCGGAGACGTCTAGCGCTGTCGGTGGAGGAAAATCGCTTCCCCCTGGGCCAGCAAGGCCAATCAAAGCTTCATCCGCTGCCGTCATGGACGGCAGGTTCAGCCTGAGGAGGGTCCTCAACCCGTTGATTGCCGAATCAGAGAACGGAGCCTTCTTGCAGGTGTTCGCGAATTATTTCGTAGCCTCCAGCTGGGGCATATCTCCAAAGTCGAGCCCCATTTTCTTGTGGAAGACACGTTGTGCTTTGCCGACCGCTGGGAGTTGTGGCTTCGCCGCGAGCCTGCTGCTGCGACGCTCGGGTTGGGGAGAGCCGCATGAGCACGTGACATTGTCGGAGTAGGCGTGGGCAGCAGCGGCACAGACGGCAGGCTGAACAGATCCGCGACGCAGCGTATCGCGATGCCTGATGAGGGAGCGTCATCAATATCGGCAGCGAGGAGGTTCCCAATCGTAGCAGCCTCCGCATCAGCGTCGATTACGTCCGCGACGAGCTGAAACTCCCTTCTCGCCAAGTCGCCGTCGTCATCAAGGCCGTCTTCGTGCGCCACCTCCTGGCCGTCCAGCAGCAACTCAAGTTGAACCGGCTCGGCGAGGCCTAGCAGAAGCTGCTCCATCTTCCCGTCTACAAGCTCATCCTTATCCTCATCATCGTCACTAGAAAAACCCCCGTCGCACAGCGCGTCGCCAGGCGAGATCAACACCGGGTCATGTCCAGTCAGCAGCAGGTTAACCGGCGCTGCAATGGAGCTGATGAACTGCAGCTGTTTACCCCCCTTCAGGCACCAAGCCGTCATTGTCTGTCCCGGACAGCACAGGCGGGTTTGCAGAAGTGCCACCATGCCAGACCTGTGGCCGGTAGCATCCAGCACGGGCGACGCGGTGGAACCGACAGGCGTGCCTATGACATGGTCGTGACGCAGCGAGCTTGGCGACTGCCGGCCTTCGTGTGGGGCTTCGTTCCCCTGCTCCATGTCCAGACGGGCAAGCAGGCCTGCCGTTTCATCCATGACGTCCTCTCCTTGCATTGGCATCAGCCCCAGGTCGGCCCTCTCGTTCTCCTCTGAGAGTGCCCCGTCCACGCTCATCTTGTAGCACCTCTTGCTGTCCAGCACCACCCACGTCACGGTGGAGAAGCACACGTCCAACTCCTGGCGCGCCATGAGCACATCCGCGAAAGAGGTGTTGACCGATGCCGCGCGTTGCCGAGAAAGGCATGGGCAATAAACGGACATGATTGAGGGAGCTAATATCAAAAAAATTGGTATCGTAAAACAAAACTTTGACAACGCCTTAAGACTTGTGAAGTGCAGATCTATCTAAGATGGTGGGAAGAATGTCCTACTGCATCTTGAGCACGTGAACATGGGAAGAAATATGGAATGCACAAGCTTATTAAGCTTACTCTGACCTACTCTTAGGTGAAGCTTGCTCTGTTCTTTCCCATGTCGGGGATATGATGGTTTGGGTCCCCGGTTCCATTCAAGTAAGGATGGAACCATATAGAAGTCACAGTATACAATGTCGGGGCCTGCGACAGTCAAGTTCGATGCAAGCCGGAGGCTTGCTCTGTTTTTCATTGATATGGTGGACAAATAATCCATTTTATTGGCGTGCACAACCACAAGAATCCGAATCCTAACAGATCTCAGGATCACCAAGAATCCATCCAATGCCAATCCTCTAACAAATGTTGCGCAGCGGGGGTGTCGGCGAACGGCCCATCCAACACCCCGTCGGCAATAACGTTGTACGCCTTCTCCGTCATGTGCATGCCGTCCCAGCTCGCGAATCGGCCGGGGCTGCCCCAGAGCGTGGCGTTCTTGTCGCACGACTTGCCGGTGTGGTACTTCCGGTCGCCGCTGCAGCACGCCACGAGCGGGTCGGTGATGCCGTACGTATGCGGGCTCTTCACGAACTGCATGGCGGCGCCGTAGTAGTTGGCGTAGACGACCTTGGCGCCGGGATCCCGCGACTGGAGCCGGGCGACCTCCTTCCGCAGAGCTTCGTTGTGCCTCTGGGAGAAGTCGTTGAACCACCTCAGGCAGCCGTGTCGTAGTCCGACTGGTTGGCGCTCTGGTAGCCGGCCAGGTACGCGGGGACGCAGCCGATGGGGAAGTTGCCCAGGACGACGACCGCCCTGGCGCCGAGGTCGATTACCTCCTGCGCGGCGGCGCCGATGCGTGCGACCACGTCAGAGAGGTACTGATCCACTGTTTCACGTGAGTTCCACGCGAGGAACCAGAAATTGTAGTCGTTCCCGCTGATCTCCCCCATCAGCACCAGGGACTCGTTCAGGAGAGCCCTCGTGGCGCCTGCAGTGTCAAGACGATTGAATAATCAATATATACAGAGAAAATTGTCATATGTTGAACTTGCACCCAACAAGGTTTTCCCACACATATGAGCATGTCCCCCGCTTATCTTGACCATTGATTTTGCATCCAATATACAATATTACTGCTACTAATTGACGTGTTGATAAAATTAAAAATATGTTAATGTGTGGTTTAAAAAAAATTATCAATGGATGCACATAAATTTCATGTTAGTACATAATCTAAAATTTAACTTACCTAAATTCAAAAAATATTGATAATATGTTGATGTTTGAAAGTTTGGTGATGATTTACGCACGGGTCTTAAATCATTTTGGATGCTTGGATAAGCGGGGGACATCCTCGTATGTGTGATTTTGAATTTTTGACTTGCACCACATGAGATGAAATTGACGACGCATGCATGCATGAGATGAAATTGCACCATATGTGTGGTCTTGAATTTTTAACTTGCACCACATGAGATGAAATTGACGACGCATGTATGCATGAGATGAAATTGCACGTATGTGTACTTACCGTCACCGGGAGCGATGCGTGCGAGGATTTTCTTAAAGGAGTCTAGCTGCACCTCGAGGTGGGACGGCACGCCGATCGTGAAGTTGTACCTGGTCTTGAAGTACGCCGGCGGCAGCGCGGTGGAGGCATACACGGCGAAGTTGGGGCCGGTGGCAAACTGACCCGACGCCTCCTCCGGGATGCTCGGCGGCAGCAGCGGCAAGTCGAACGCCTCGGCTGAAACACACGCATACACACAGACCTATTTAGCGAAAGATCACATGCGAACGCGCGATGGGCAACGATGACGGCTCACCGTAGAAGTCGACGAGGACGCGACCGTCGCAGATGCGGCCGCTGGGGTGGTTGAAGAAGGTCATGCCACAGGGGAGCTCCTTTAACGCCGACTGGCCGTTGCCGATGTTGTACACGAAGTTGCCGGTGTCGATGATGGAGTCGCCGAACGCAAAGATGCGCTTGTAGCTGCATCCGCAGAGCGGCAGAGGCCCAAGTCGGCATTGAGAAGCAGCACGGCGGAGACGGCGAGGACGACGGCGGAGGAGCGCCTGAGATTCGCCATATCTTTGCACCACGTACGTACGGGTTCTGCTGCTACGATACACGTGCTTCCGTTCTCTCCGTCTTATAATTTGGTGCCTTGCCTTTTTATAGAAGTTTTTTACTATGGCATATGTGATTAATTTGGAATGCGTATCAGTTCGAAAGCGGGCGGATGTATATGGTGAATCTCAACATAATTATTTACTTCTATATATAGCTATATACATTAGGCAGTGTTACTCAAGGAGAAGATCTGAATTTTTATGGTATAGTATATTGCTATGCATGATGTGCGTGATATTTAGGAAACATATTCCTTTGCTCTAGTTTTGAACTATGCATCAGAGAGTATACGAGGTAAATCTTAGTTTTATGAAAAAAGATGTGACTTGTTTGGAAGCCAATTAGCTTCCGTGCCTCTACAATGTGAACACATAAAGTTTATGTCCACCATAATACACAATGGACCGAAAAAAATAACTACGGAACATAAAGATCCAAGGTGACCTTACTTTCCAATTCCAGGGTCATCATATATCGTCATGTTCAATCATTGCCGAATGAGCCGTTGGATAAGAACAACGCAAGCGGTCATCCCAACTTCCACCAATCTGAATTATACGATTTTTATTAGAAAAAGGATCTGAATCATTCGATGTCCTGATTTTTTTCAATCGTATGTATCTATAAGTGTTTCAGTGTGTTGTGTTTGCTCACTTATTTCTATATATATATATATATACTAGGAAAAATGCCCGTGCGATGCCACGGGAAAAATCAACTATTGTCAGAAAATGTCGCCGCAACCTAAATTTCGACCCAAATCGACCAACACATGAGGAAGGAAAAACCAATTTATTTTTTCAAAAACAGTTGCAAGTTATACCGTGAGTTTGTCCGTACGTAGGTATTTTCGCACGACATGTAAAACAGATCAGAAGGAGTATCTATTTGGAAATATTTGAGAGATAAAATGAGAAAGCCCAAATCTCGTGTCCATGGCGAAAGTAGCACACTCAAAAAGTTATAATGGCAGCAGTCAAGTTGTAAATGGAACAGTAAAACAAAAAACATTGCAATGGCACAGGTTCAGCTCTAAACCGAATGGAAAAGATGAGAAGCAAAACTTGTGGGAATGCTTCAGGTTCACCAAATGAAAGATCTGTATCTAAATTACCTGTATGTTCTGACTATCAAACATAAGGAGCCCCTATGTCCTAACTCATGTGCACCTATGCTGAACATCTGTAGGCATCATGAACACTCCACCACATTACACAGGTTTCTTACCAGTACCAATTAGACATAGAGCACAGTGGTAAATTACTAAACATGGAAGGAATTTTTGTGTCTCTAATATCAATTATTACTCGATAATTAACAGTACCTCCACACCTCAGTACAGCAGGGAAATTGCCCCCCCCAAAATATAGCCAGAGGCATATCACCTGAAACTTCGTGCCGCTGAACAGCGATTGCTTCTGCTGGAGCCTTTGGTTCCATATCTGCAAAAACTAATAGGCATAGATAAAAGTACAGAAGATAGCTCAGTTGCATAAAAAGATACTGGTTCACAGTAACAGTAGAAAGCCTGCTATGTAGCACTCACAAAATTACATTACTTGAGGAAACACATCAGCACTCCATGGATATCGTGAACGCAAAATTAAAATAGGTTAGTTTAGAGCACTACATCCCATAATTTCAATAGCAGAGCACCATAACTGCTTTCCATGAAATACCCTAAAAGATAACAGAAAAGGGACTGTATATTAACCTCATCCCTCACACATGGGGAGTTAAAAAAAAGGCTGCCAGTTATGAAATGCTTGTGCTATCTCAGCAGCCCTGTAGTTTTCTTTTCTAATATATGAGCATCAAGTAATTCATAGGACAAAGAGTTTTTTTTTATCTAGCATATGATCTAAACAAGCAAATTATGAGTTGAAGATGCAGATTATAGTTTGTAGCACTAACCAACTGAAGATGCAAGGTAGCCGCAACAGGAAAAGCATAAGTGCAAGTGGAACTAACTATTCAGACCAATCAAGCTGTAAACAATCAGACCATAAACAAGGGTCTGGAGGAAGACGTGTGGGATCTCAATGAACACCTGTTGAATGGTTAACATGGTTAGAGCTTAGACTTAAATTGGAGGAAGGAAACTGCAATCTTTTATATTCAAATTTTGTTGCGACTATTACCTGTGCAAAAGCGTAGGGTAGAACAGAGTACATCCCAGCAGCTTTTTCTCGGTAGAAGACTGTTCGTTCTACATCTACAATTGGTTGAACGCATTGTCCATTCTGAATTCCGATAAAAATAACTGCTGCATACATGGAACCCAGAGAATTGAACAGGTCCTGTCTCTTGTCTCTGAAAGGAAAGATAAAGTACAAATAAGTTTCTTTCTGTCATCATGGCGTTATGGATCATGTCTTAGTTGAAGCTTTAACAAATGTACTTACACTTTCTTTCCTAGTTTCAAGAAGATGGTGCCGAAGATGAGGGCAATAACCATCGTGAAAAAGAACGGCATGACAAATCCCTCTCCGATTCAGGCGAGGAAACTCCACCGCGCACCGAAATCCCACCATGCTACGCTGTCTCTACTCTACAAGCAAAAAAGAGGGCGCCTTTAGTGTCGGTGCCTCACCTGCATGTCGGTGGCGAGGTACTCCTCGGCCTCCCGGATCTCGAGGTCGATGGCGGCGGGGAGTCCACCTGCGTCGGCGGCCTTCTTGTTCCTCTTCTTGACCTTGCTCTCCATCACCTTCACGGACCCGTTCACCGCGGCCGCCGCGGCGCGCAGAGGGGCCGCGAGCAGCGAGCGCGGACCTGGGCCCACGGCCCCACGATTGAGGCGGACGGGGCGGAGCGGAGGAGGGTGGCGGCAGCAGCGGACGAGGAGGCGGAGACGAAGGAGGCCATGGCGATGTGGAGTGGGGAGTGGATAAGGTCGGGCCGGCGGACTCAGAGAATAGCGGATCGAGCCGCCGCCGCCGCGTCGAAGCTCGGGGGAGAGATTAGGCACGATTGAGGATTTCTTTTTTTTCGGACCGAACAGGCTAGGTTTCACTTGGCGGTGGCAGTCCCTGTAATATGTCCGAACAGACAGGGGCAAAATCGGTAAGAAAAATGACGTACCACAAGAAACCTTAATGTTTTTATTATTAGGTATATATATATAGAAACTCTATTGGGCACCCTGGGTGCAGAATAATTAATTCTACACCCAGGCCGATCGACCGAGCCAGACGGGCCACCTGTTTCGATCAAACCAACGTCTGGCACGCAGCGCTTTACGGCGCGTTGTAATTTTCTCTCCTTTTTTACGTCGACGGTTTATATTAAGCTAGCCCACAGCCCACTACCCAAACAACCTCTAATTTTTTCCTCCTAGGTCCGGCACTCCGGCGGCGAGCGGTTTGACAATTAGATTTGAGACACGCGGCGGTGAGAGGGTGCCCGTCCGTCGGCTAGCGGGTGAGCGGCGGGAGGATTCGGGGGACAGGCGGGTGAGCTCATGGTGGTGGGCCAGCCGAATCGATGGCGTGAAGGTCGTCCTGTTGAAGCGGCGGTAATGGCGAGTCGTGGTCGGCCGCCAAATCGGCGGCGACGACGGCGTGGTTAGCAGGCAGGAGGTAGCTGTGGGCTGCATCGACATCGAATCCACTTTATGTACCACAAGTGCTAGGCGGCCTTCCGTACGAAGCCGGTCGCGCTGTTCTCCGTGCTGCTGCGGCCCGGCGACCTCAACTACATCGATCTGATCTGCTTCTGTTCTTTGGCTTCGCCTGAAGGTTCTGTTTGCTACTAGTATTAGCAGGAAACTTTGCCCGCTCTAGCTTTTGCACTGCGTTGTTTATCTACTACATGTAGAGATTGCTTTTGCTTCTTCTAGCGTATTTTTTCCGTGGTAATTCCGTTTGTTAACAGCTCCATCTACCTCTTAATTTATCTGTTTTGTCAGTTGTTCATTCAGAACTAGCAAGCATTGAGTATCAATTGGTACGAAGCTAGATGATTTACCTAAATCATTTATTTTGCCAAATAAAATGCTGAGTTTTTGATAATTGTTAACCAATTAGTCCATTAGTTGCCCACAGGATTATGTCCAAAAGTTGAATGTTATGTTCCACATTGAAATCTCCACCACGAGTTATTTGTGGACCGACCAAACGATTAATGCCGTATTGTTTTCTTTGTTTAACGCTGTTTTACCCCTGTTAAGATCAAGTTACGTCATTCAGCTTATATAACGTAATTTTCTTATGTTGTCTTTTTTGTACAGGTCCTCCAAAATCATTCTAAGAGGAAAAACGCCAACTTGGTGTGCACCTAATAAATTTGTTGAAGCCAGCAAACGTCTGAAAGAAGCACTGAAAGTTAAGGGGGGCGACAGTCGGGCGATGGTGGTCGGTCACTGATTTGTGTAAACAAAATATCTTGCATACACTTGATGCTAAATCTGCTTGAATAACCATGATCTAAATCTAATATTTTTTATAAAATATATATCTTGCCGTGTGTATCAGTATCAGGTTATGCAATATTTTTTTGAATACACTAGCATTATAGTAAAGTAAAAAAAATCGTTTCTTGCATATTCATCTCTTTTTGCCTATAAATTAGTAAGCTAGCAGGTTATAGCAAAATAATTTAGTTAATTATTAATATTTTCGAGTTACCAGAACTCATGGTAACAAATTTTAGCATTACAAATACAGAGGTGCAGCAATGACAACATTTTATTGCTTTGGTTACCGTGTCGATGGAAGATTAGGCTTTCATGTTTCTTGTCATATGGTAATAGATGCAGCACTCTTTAGAATGAGAATGTGAGTTTCGCAGCCTGTTGAACATAAGTTTGTTCTAAAGATGGGGTTTCACCAAAAGGCAGTGATATAATAGCAGAATTACATGCCTCTTTCCTGTTGTTCTCCCTTCATATACTCATTTCGTTGTCTATTTTGGATGGTTCTTACAGTTTTTGTACTGTTTTAGGTACCAAAAGCAGTTTTTGTACTGTTTTAGGTACCAAAAGCAAAATGCTTACCATCGAGAACAGAAATGCATAGCATGTTCTCCAATATGCCTGACATTTACATTGGCAATGACGACAATTGGGAAGAAACCAGGATGCCTTCTGCACTCTTATAAAGCATGAGACACAATCCCACTATTTTTCTTATATTTAACTGAGATTGTAAAGAATTTTGCAGAAACTGTATGAACTTCCTCTCAGTGTGTAGGTGAAATGTTGCAAATTTGATTGTGAATGCCCGTAATTCTTTGGATATTCTTACGGGAACATTGGATCAAGAACCATGCTTGTAGTTCTTACGTTGTGGTCAAAATCCTATATTTGTAATTCTAATGTGACATGATTATTGATGCCACTGGTTATGACATGTATGATTTTACACATCCTTTGTTAATGCATCAGACGTTGTAAATACTTTGATGGATTTTTTTTGTAACCATATGGTACAGCGTGGATTGCTGCAATCTATAGCACACAGAGATCTTTTTACATTTCCAAAATTAATTTACTTTCAATTGTTGGAGTATTGGTTGACAACTGAGTCAACTTTGATTTTTACGTTGCCCTAAAATTTGCTTGTCAGCCAGAAAATATCAAAGCTTTTGCAATCTCCGTCTCTAACTTGGAATATTACGTTACCATATTTGAATTTTCTTACATCACATGAAATGTCCTTGCGTAGCATGAGATATTTCTTACGTTGTGGGCTGTTGACCTGTTGCTGGCTTTGAAACGACTCACGAGAACTGGACGGGTCGTGGGTAGCGCAGACGGAACTGGAGGGTGCATGCAATCAGGCGAGGGATTTCTGGTCGAGTCGCGGGTGCGCTCGTCTCGGCGGCTCGCGCGGCGCGTGGTTCGGCCCGGGTGCAGAATAATATTCTCCTCCCTGGGAGTCAACCCTATATATAGATGGGGCACCATGGAGCATGGGCACCAGGATGGAATACCAGGATGGAATACGAAAAGTTTTGGGTATGTAGACGATACATATTCCTTGGGTATGTATACCTTACGTATGTAGGAGGTACATATGACTTTAGGTATGCACATAACGGGGTATACATCCTAATATTGTACACATACCTAAGTTATTTATATATATACCTGATTTGTGCGCGCGCTGTTGGATACACATACCCAAGGTATATATATCATGTAGATACCTTGAATATGCATACCCAAGGATATGTGTACCTCACATATACCCAACATGTGCATACCCGAGGTATACAGGTTGTCTACATACCCCAAACTTTTCATATTCCATCTTGGTGCCCGGGCACCAGGGAGCATCTGTTAATTTACCCTATATATATATATATATATATATATATATATATATATATATAGGATGAGACTATTCTACAACCCCTTTAAGAGTTTGTAGAATAGTTATTCTACAATCCTCCCTAAATAAAGACCTTCTAATCCCAAACCTGGCCGGCCGGTTCACCCCACTCGCACCTAAAAAACCGACTACCTTATCCTAACTTCCCTCCATCTCCCCGCGCGTGCTCCCCGTCCAGAGACGCCGCCGGCCCGGGCCGCCGCACGCTTCCTTCTTCCCCGTCGCCGGGCAGGGCCACCACGAGCACCACCCACATACCGCCGCTCATCCTCCCTCTGCAGCGCGCCGCCGCCGGGCCCTCCCTCTCTAGCGCGCCGCCGCCGGGTGATCCCTCTCCGGCGCGCCCTGCTTCTCCCCGGACGGCTCGTCCCTATCCTTCCCGACCGGTGCGCCCTTCTCCTCCCCTCCACGCGTGCTCCACCTCCCCGGCCGGCGCGTCTCTGTACCTTCCTTGGTCGGCGCCCATCTCATGGCCGTCGACCTAGAGGCCAAGCACGCAGCCTCACCAGCTCCGCACGGCCAGGCCTCGGAACCACGGCAGCTCCTCCTCTCCGGCGTGGCCACACGGCGGCCCTGCTCATCCACCGGCGCGGACGCGCGGCGGCCCTGTTCCTCACCTGATCCCCGCATCACCACCGATGGGAGTCCACCTTGTGCGCCCGTGGAAGTCTACCGCGCTCGGCCGGGAATTCCACGCTGCGCCTGGTGCTCACCGACCCTGACTTATTGGACGATCCCAAACCTTTTCCTCGGTGCCAGATTTGGCGATCTAGTGCAGCTCCTCTAGCCCATGCTGCAGTTCATAGTTCAAAAGTGTGAAGTTTAGAGACAGAGTATGTCAGAAATTGTAAAGTTAAGATGGAACAATAAAGTTCAGAGAGACCACAGCTCGCCGCGCCTCCTCCAGTCCTCCTACTGCTGCTTTGATTCTCTTGCTCACCTCGATGCATTGGGCGTCGTCACCAGCTGCAGTCTCCGTGGCGCAGGTATTGCAGCAGACTTCTTTTTGATTATTGATTGGTGCAGATGCGTTGATGCTACAAGCAATTTTGGTTGCTAGCTTTGCTTCTCATTTTACATCGTTTGGAAAACATGTCGATCCTTGACCAGCTACTCTTTGTCTCAATTTAATACCGTGGCTTCAAGCATAGAAATTCACCTCATCAATGCATGAAGTTTATTTTATTTTGTTTAGAAGTTGGCTTCGTCCGCTGAGTTAAAAAGTGCAGCAGAAAAATTGCCGTTTAAAATTGATGGTTATGAAGTTATCTTTAGTTTGCAGGGAAGTTCAATTCTTTATTATTCGGAGTTATTTTTTCGGCAAAAATCTTAAATTCATTAAAGCAAAAAATCTCATTCTGAACGTCCACCCATGAATCGATTCCTTGCGGTTCACAGCGCGACCGTGTGGCGGTTCACACGGTGGCCAGAGGCGTTTCATTGTCTTTTTGTGTTCTTTTTACATATTTTACGCAGCCATCATGTTGTACTAATTCTTTGATCTCGTACATGCAGGTTTACTACCCTCGACATGTTCTTTACCAGGTTGAATTCTTGGCACCACAGTAGGACTGCTGCTATTGAAGTTGTGTGAGACCGGTTCTGAACTGCTGCTAGTTTCTGAACTATGTTGCCGCTGCTTCTAATTTTTTGCAATTGAAAAAAACAAATTCGAAGAAATAAAATATACTGAGGTGAGGCTATGAAGTTCACTTTTTCGGAGAAGTTTAATTCGGGTTTAGCTTGGAGTTCACTTTCGGCAGTAAAATTTCAGTTCATACGCATAAAAAAAAGTTCACTCGTGGGATTCACAATTTGTAAAAGTTCCGGTTCATGTAATTTGCAAGAATTACATGAAGTGTGGTGTGGTCGTGAAGTTCACCTTTATTTGTTGGCAAGTTCAGGTCATGAAGTTGACCTTCTGAAGTACCGTTTTATAGTTTGCCAATGTTCATTCCATTTCCGAAGTTTTTTTCTGTAAGTAATCAAGAAAAAAAATGTGAAGTTAACTTACATATGCTGAGAAGCTCAGAAAAAGATGGTCCTGTGAAGTTACAATGACCGAGTCAGCTATCCACTGACCTATGTGAAGTTCACTTATTACCTAACTCGAAGTTTGAACACGTGCAATCCATTTATGAAAATAAAAACGATGTTCACTTAAAAAAACCGAAGTTAACTTATGTGACGGGCGAAGTTACGTTCTGCTCCTGTGAAGACGTGCAATCCATTTATGAAATAAAAACAAAGTTCACTTAAAAAACGCCGAAGTTAACTTATGTGACAGACGAAGTTCAGAAAGGATTGTAGAATAGTTATTCTACAAGTGGTTGTAGAATAGCTGAGACGTGTATATATATATATATATATATATATATATATATATATATATATATATATAAGCTCTATTTCACACCCTAGACGTAGAATAGTTATTCTGCTCCTGGGTTGATCGAGCGAGCCGGACCGGCCGTTTTCCACCGAATCTGTCTCACACCAGCCATATATATATATATATATATATATAAGCTCTATTTCACACCCTAGACGTAGAATAGTTATTCTGCTCCTGGGTTGATCGAGCGAGCCGGACCGGCCGTTTTCCACCGAATCTGTCTCACACCAGCCTTCACCCGATGTAATTTTTTTGGGGTTTATTATGTCGCTCGTTTTTCTTATCGTGGGGATGGGGATCGTGGCTTGCCCACTCGTCCCAGTTTCTAGAAACCGCCGCCACGCGCCCCTCCTAGCTCGACAATCCGGCGACTTCGATTCGCCGCCGTTGCCGCCCGGAGATTCGGTTGCCCGGCGCCTTATTCTCCTCCTGCTCGGCGACCCCAGCTCCTCCAGTTCACTTCCTTCCCCTTGCTCGCCGTCGGTCCAGAATCCAAGGCGGCGCGCGTCGCGAGCGCCAAGAGGAGCTGCGCGCTGGTGGACGACGGCGCGTACACAAGCGACTGCGACGCCCACCGGCGTCCCATGACGAAGCCGTCTTAGCTGCGCCTAGGTCGGTACTCACTTCTGCGTCAGCTCCTGGGGAATTATTTGCCGAGGTGGCTCATGTATTCCGCGGAAGACGATTGAGGCGGCGGTGAGGGTCCTTACCAAGCACATGGCCATGGACCTCGTCGCCGGCGACGAGGGAAAGGAGAAGATCCGCTCGGTGAGACATCTCCCTACCTCCTCACCGACGGATTTTGTTATTATGTTCCCCGCTTATGCTTCGGATAAATCGCGAGCTTGGTGTGCAGCGGATGGCTTGGAATCCCGACGGCTTGAGGCGAGCGGCGCTGCAGGTGGCCTTGTCTCCGGCGGCGAGCTGTTGAGCGACCTGAGGTTGGAGGCCGGCGCGAGCGGCGAGTGTGCTGTCCTCTAATCCGTCGCGGTCTCAGCTCCGTCGTGGTCGGACTGCGGCCATCGGCTGGCGCGAGCGGCGAGTGCTCTGTGGGTGTCCTCGGCTCCGTCGTGGTCGGCCGGCGGCATTGGTGGCGCCGTGGTCAGCTGGCTGAATCGAAGGCAATGGCCGCGTGCTGAGCGGCGATCGGCGCTGCTCGGGTATTGCGGCTGGTGGTGGCTGAGGGCTGAATCGACATCGTCGCCGGACAGCGCCGCTGGTGGTGCTTCAAGGGGGCACCCCGGTGGCGGTGGGCGTCCTCAACCCTTGCCGTATGTCGTTTTCAAGTAGGACTGAACTCGTCGGTGGGCTTCAGCTTTAGGTGCGGTGACCGCCCTGTCCTTTCTAGTGGAAGTTTCAGTATTCAGTAATGATGCAATTCCATGATACTTTTCTGTGCACTGCAATTCATATCCGTTTCGTGTGATCTAGCTAGGCAACATGGAAGTAGACAAATTAATGTCCGTTCGATGGCATCTATATTACCAATTTATGTTTTCTAGCCTTGCATGCTGAAGAAACATCCATGACACCAAAGACGGCAGCAGGGCTGTGATACTCCTGTAAATGTTTACAAGACACTAGGAGTATCAATAATGTTCCCAGAAATCTTAAATTTGTAATGCTTCATACTCCTTTTGTGCCAGACTTTTAATGTAAACATGAAAAACAAGTAAAATTAAATTCCCAGACAAACTGTTTAATTATGTTGGACGAACATAGAGCAAATATCACTGTCATATTTTTCAAGTTCTGTATAGGCATGGATAAAACCTGTCGATTCATTTGTTCAGGAGTAGAAGCTTATCAAGTTAGTTGAATGCTGAATTTTATAGTTCGGAAATAGCTACCTCTCTCCCAGCAAAAGTAAAAGAAGTAGCTGCATCTCAAGTGACGAAGTGGATGAACACCCTACTAGAATATTAACACAACCATCCAGAAGTAAAAGGATACTACTAACAAAACTGATGTTCACATGAGATCAAATTTTAATATTATAGATTACTTTAACTTTAACGAACCAGCTCATCTAAAATTAACTCTCAAGAACAGGGATCTGATGGTTATCTTTTTCTGCGTAATTTTAATATTTGTAGCCATAGGATCCAGTGGCACCATTCAGAGTGACGCTAGCTGCTTGCTGAGTATTATTTCGATCAGATGCATTTTCCGCTTGAATTATAGCATGTAAGATCAAGTTACATCATTCTTCTTATATAACCTAATTTCTTGATCTCCTCTTTTCTTGTACAGGGTTTCCAAAATCATTCCAAGAGGAAAAAATCCCAATTATACATGTGCACGTGGCAGTCAGCGTCTGTAATTTAGGTATCTCTCAGCGTTTTCTTGCAATGCAGCTGCAACCTACTTTGCTCTCTTCTAGTAATATTATCTTTTCATGCTTCCTACTTCCTCTACTGCAGTCTCACTATTTCATTAGTTTTTATCGGTGTATTTTTATTTGGTAAAGTCTTTTTAAGTCTCGGATCTTGCAACAGTAAATTGTCCACAGCGAGAAGCAGGGAGGCAACAACGGCGGTTTGCACGATATGTCCTCGTCGGACGACCGGAACACCAATGAACTCTTTGGACATGTGTGAGAAATGCAATCCAATGCTCGATCCTAGAGCTCCCGTCCGCACTGACGGCCTGAGGCGTATGGGCTCTTACGGTGACTCCAACAACAACGCCTTCATACCAGACATCAGCTCCCGAACAATTCCCTCATGGACTCCTACCCTGCGGACTAGCTGGATATCAGAAGATATAAATTTTGGAAAAAACGATCTGATTCTAGACATCATACGGAGGGTGGTAGGAGCTAGCGTTCAATACACTTACATGTTTGTGTTGGTCAGGTGTGTTCTTTCTTGGAGTAGCTAAGCTACGAGAGTAATCAGTGGCGACTGATTGGAAGTAAGCTGTAATTAGCGGCTCTATAATCCCTCTTTTCGAAAGCTGGAATTTCTATAAATTATGTTGTTTGCTGCGGAATTCTTACATTGCAAACAACTGATTCAATCCAGTTAGTATTGAATCCTTTGGAGAACAGCTTTATCTATTTTACATACCCTTAAATAAATGGCACAAGAGTTGTTACAAGTTTGTCAGGTTGTCCCGGACAGTTTTACGATGTGTCATCAGGCAATGTAATCAATCAAATTCTTATGTCGTGTAATCAGTCAATTTAATCAAGAATAATCTTAATCTTTGTGTAATCAGGCAATGCCGTGAGGCATAATCATATGTCAGGGCATCAGTTCTCACCGTTAATTACAGTGATGAATCATAGTTTGCGAAAAAGAAAAATCCTTAGCGATGCAGAAGAAAGAAACGCAACATAATCATTTTAAACTTTTTACGTTGGCTGGCTGATTCAACCAAAAGAAATACGTGACCAGCTTTTACCACCGTCTAGAACTGTATTTTATTACGATTGGGGGTCAATAGAGCTAGCGATGGCCCAGCTTATTCTAGCTCTCTTACGGTGGCCCTACTTATTTTACGTCCCATGCATCTTACGAAGCATCTTACGAAGGTGGTTTTGGGCCAGGCTCGGGCGGGCGGTTTCTAGCGACGCGTGGGATCGAGACGTGGGCTGACTGGGGAGCTCTTACGCTTATCCTTTTCTTTCTTACGTCGCCGACAAATTTCTTACGACACGCGAGATCGAAGGGGGGTGCGGACGGGCTCGCTCGCGGTTCCTCGCGTCGTTCGGGCGGGGTGCAGAATAACTATTCTACACCCTGGTGTCAAATAGCGCATCCCTATATATATATACTAGGAAAAATGCCCGTGCGTTGCTACGGGTGCCCTTTATTTTGACACGACGGGTCTGGTGTAGCGGTTGATATTTTGAACGAATATTCTCTGAAATTGACCGACCCGCGTGTCAAAATGCGAAGTTCAAAGTAGCAATTCAAATTCTGACCTCATCAAGGAACGGAGACAGCCAACGCTGTTTTTCCTAATGCATTTAAAAAACGAAAGGCCTTCATATTCAACAAAGTAGTTGTTGCATACCGATCAGTGCGTATCCAGGTCGACACCTCTCCGAGCAATGTTCATTAGTAGAGCGTGACTATTATGGGCAAATAAAAAATGGTGCGCTGAGTTGGACTGTCAAGGATCCCAAACTCCCAATACCTCTGAACAGAGCCTGCCGAGAAGCACAATGTTCAGTAGGGAGTATTTTCTAGCAGCTACACGTCTACACACATGTGTATGCCCGTGCGTTGATACAGAGTGAAAAACAAAAATTGATTGCCCCGAGAATAACATTAGTTTTTTATTTTACCCAGAACATAAGTTACCAACAATAAATAACTTGACGGGTAAAAAATATATCTGGAGACATTATTGTCTTCGTGATAACTTGATATAAATTTATCTCATGTTATCTCTTTTCTTTATTGAAGATCTACACTTACTAATTTCCTCTTCTGATTCGATATATACAGGGTTCACCATCGCAATTGATTCTTTGCATGGTGTGTTGCGCCAAAACTCACGATTAGCTATAATTTGCTCTATTATAAGTTTCTTTGTTCTGGTTGCATATTCGCATATTTCTGCTTTTCCCGCGCGCATTTTTTGTCTTCTGTTCAGGCTCAAAATCTGTATATTTCTTCCTCCCTTTTGTGTATTTTTTCGCAGCTGGGTTGACTCTGTTTTGTTTAGCTGATAGGCTTCACGACGCTTTCTCAATTTTTCTTATTTTTCTTCGTTGGTCATCCGCGCATACCGATCTCTATCTTTCTTTCTTCTTTGCTCCTTGAAATCTATGATTGGAGATTGGATACCAAATTGCTTGCCTGTATGAGAGTTTTCCGTACTGTATGAATCTATCATCCATTAAAAAGAACAAATTGATTAGTTTTTACTTCACAGGTATATAAGCTTCACCCGCCGAGATATGCACGTAGTGCCAAGCTAGCCTAGTCGATCCGATTAATTCAGCTAGTACTACTTGCACTGCACACGCGCATGCAGAAGGGATTTGATTCCACCGACACGCGTCTGTTGTGGTTTGTATTTGATTCTAGAGCTACATGTTGAAGCGGCACAAGGTCCTAGCTAACGACAGGAGTGTCGACGAGTACCGCGGCATACTGCCGTGAAGCCGTTTGCTCGGTGCTCGCCCTTGTTCATCATAGATGAATAATGAATCATGTTTTTGCTCCGGAGAAGCTGTCGAAGCGATAGCCATGTCGGATCGTGCAGATTATATGGATGAGACGCCTACTATGCGCGGCCGTGAGCTTGATGAAGCCCCTTCTATACGTGGCCGTGCGCTTGCATATAATCGAGTTGGGTTCAAAATCCGATCCTTCTAGGTATTGGATACCTAGGCCGTTTCGTTGGGTACTTGGGTTACAACACTGGAGGCCCAAGCGAGCGAGCGATCCTTCGATCGGGAAACAAAACTATGACGTACGAAACCAAACCAAGACGTACCACAAGAAACGCTCTGACGGACGAAATTTTGGGGGAAGAAACACTACTTGTATTATATAGTAGAGATATATATATATATATATATATATATATATATAGGGTAAATTAACAGATGCTCCCTGGTGCCCGGGCACCTGGATAGAATATAGTACATTTTGGGTATGTAGATGACACATATAACTCGGTTATGCACATGTTGGGTATATAGGAGGTACATATAACCTTGGGTATATGTATTCGAGGTATCTACATGTTATATATACCTCGGGTATGTGTGTTCAATTGTACGCGTACATATCAGGTATATATATAAATAACTTAGATATGTGCACATTATTAGGTATGCATACCCCATAATGTGCATACCCAAAATCATATGTACCTCCTACATATCTAAGATATACATACCCAAGGTATATGTATATGTCTACATACCTAAAACTGTTCGTATTCCATCCTGGTGCCCATGCTCCTAGGTGCCCCATCTATATATATATATTCCAGCTATTCAAGAACCAGTTTCTGAATAACTATTCCGAACACCTTTTCTGAACTTCCGTTCGTATACTATATTAACTTCCGGACGGAACTCCCAGATTTTCTGTTTTGCGGACAGTATTTTCAACGCAATTTTTGAACCGTTTATCGGAATGATGCATGCGATATACCGTTGGAAAGGTACAGAAATTGTGCACCTTTTTCATTTTGTCGGGTTTTCCAAATTCTTTACGGTTTCAAAACAATTTTAGAAATACTACACTCAGTTTTCTCGAATTTCCCTGTTTTCGTACTGTTTTTTGGCCGCCGTTTTCAAACCGCTCGTCGGATCGATGCAAATGATATTCTGTTGGAAAGCTATGTAAAATGCACACCTTTTTCGTATGGACGAATACTTTACGGTTTTTAAACAATTTCAGAGATACTACACTCGGTTTTCGCGAAGTTTTCCGTTTTCGCACTGTTTTTTGGCCACCATATTCAAAGCGCTTGTCGGATTGATACAAATGATACACCGTTGGAAAGATATGAAAAATGCGCACCTTTGCTATCTCTGTCAATGTTTCGAAATTTCTTACGGTTTTAAGAGCAGATTCAAAAATAAATAATTCTGTTTTCCGAATTTTTATATCCAGCGGACTGTTTTTTGCCAATTACTTTTAAACCGATTATCGAAACGTAACAAATGATATGGCGTTGGAAAGATATTGAGTAGACGCAAATTTTTCGTAAAGAAATATTTTCAAATTCATTACGGATTTTGACTAATTTTGAAAATACGAAAAACAGAGAAACAACATACGATGGGAACGATTCAAAATTAGCACTTTTGTGGTGTTCGAATTTGATGACTCGGCATGGGAGTGTTAAAATAGACTCATATCCTTGCTAATTGCACGTGGCGGCGGTCGATTTGGACAAACGGAGCTCTAAGTGATGACTTTTATGCGTAGGATTTCCGCCCCACAAAAACAGAGCATTCGAACTTCCTTTTACACGTTTGTGAACCTTTGGGTGTGCGATAGTGAACTTCCGATCGCGAATTGTTCTGTTCTGTACACCGGACTGTTTTTGTTGTAGTTTTTAAACGGTTTGTCCGAACGATGCAAATGAGATACCGTTGGAAAGGTATGAAAATTGCGCATCTTTTTCGTGTTGATCATTTTTCCAAATTCTTCATGATTTAAAAGCAGTTTTAAATTAACTAACTGCTGTTTTCAGTATTTTTTTTTCAGTTTTCATTATGCTGTTATTCAGAGTGGGCATCGATATTGTATACATTGAACTTCGAATTTTCTAAGAGTGAACTCCTACAAGGTGTGAACTTCGTGATAAAAAATAGCGAAGATTTTTTTGCACTCTTATGATTTGAATTTTTTCCAACATAAACAGAAACTTGCAGCGCGTGCAAGGTGAACTTCCGATGCGTTTAAATGAACTTCCGATTGTTCAAAGCGAACTCCCGACAAAATTTAACGTCCAACGCATTTTAATTTGAACTTCCGACACATTCAAGGTGAACTTCTGTTCATTTTAAATTGAACTTCTCAAAAATTAATAATGAACTTTCTTTTCATTTCTTGATGAACTTCCGAGACAAAATAAAATTATATGACGTGGCCGAGAAGAAATTCTGACGTATTCGAAGTGGACTCCCCGGATGCAAAGCGAACTTCTAACTATTTAAGAAAAGTCCAAATAAAAATTAAACTTCCGACACGGTTGAGATGAACTCCCGTTACCTTTAAAGTGAACTCCGGACACGGTTAAAGTAAACTTCTCAGAAGTAAATTATTTTGGCGGACCATTTTTGTTCTGAACATCTCGCGATACCTTACCTAATTATGTGAACACCCTATTAATGTGAACTGATGCGCGTAAAATACCAAACTTCTATTTTTTTTAAAAGTGGACTTAATCTCTTTTACTCCATTCGATCTCGTTTAAGTGTCGTGGAAAACTACGAACGTTTCGTACGCTAACCTCCTGACATTTTTTTAGGATCGGAGGGAGTATAACAGTCCAAAATATAAATAATGAACGCTGGATAAACAAATGTGAACCCCAACTCCGGATATGGTCCTTGACAAGAAATTGAACTTCCATTTGGTTTGCACACTCATCTTCCTACATTTATCAACCGAACTTCCTTGACAAGAAATTGAACTTAAAGAATTTCTCGACGAAAAAAAATTGAACTTCATGAATTTCTCGACGAAATAAAAAGAATGAAGTTCTGCGTGTAAAAAATATGTATAACGCAATGGATGAAGTAAACTTCAGGACCAAAATAGGTGAACCTCTCACCGTCGTACGTTCCCTATCTTTTCACTTGCACTAGCTTCTACATTTCTCCTTCTAGCTTCTGTTTCTTGTGCTTCCAATCCGACAGGTGCGGCGATTAAAAAAGATGCAAAGTACTAGTAGTACCCGGCAACAGTGCAAGCCGAGTTGTGCAGCGCCAGTGGCCTGCTTGACTGCCTTGTTGGTCTGGACAGCAGGCGTTGCACCGAGAGCAGAGGTTCGGCAAAATCGACAAATCTGACTCGAAAGTTCAGCACAAAATGAACCAACTTTGAAAATTTAGCCGGATCTGACCTTTTTTCGTACCGCTCAACATAGGGGTGGTAGATTACACGGGGTACCGCCAATGACCCTGGCGGTACGCGTCCTGGTCCACGGTCCGCTCGTGCCGGTTGACTGCGCTGACGTGGCGATACCGCCGATGTCAGAGACGGTAGAGTTGGAGGGATACCGCTGGTGCATCCGGCGGTACACTTCAACTTGGTACCGCCTTGTCAACCGGCGGTACGAGTTCGGCAGTTAAGTGGCTCCCGCCGCGCCCCCAGCCTCTCATTCATCCGCATCAACTCTCCACCCGAGCTCCTGCCCTCTTCCCCTCTCTCCTCCACACTCAAATCTCTCTCAAATCCCTCCAAATCGGAGGGCATAGCTCGTGGAATCAGGCCATCTCCATCCTCTGAGGTAGTCTCTCTCAGATCTCTCGCTTTTTGTTGGTTGGATTTGTGTTACTTTGTGGCATTGTTTAGTTTGAGACAAACCCTAGATTTGTTGATTTGTCCTTAATCTATTATTTGAATTGGTGCATTGCGGGTTATATGTTGTTTGTGCGTGTAGAAATCATTGTGGTTAGATAGATTCATGTGTTATTCTTACCTACAATTATGGTTGAGTCTAGGGTTGGAGGTAGTGGTTAGCACACATGTATACTTTAGATTATTGTGGTGTGTTTGCTATTACACATCAATGTGATACATTTGTGTGTCTTGTCATTTAATTATAGATGGCAAGAATCGTGAATGTCCATCATGTTGACAAAGAAGCATTTTTTAGTAACAATGAAGAAGAAATTGTTGAAAATGGAGAAAAAGTTATGGTATTTGCCAATAGTCCGACATATGCCGAGGTTGTTGCAAGAGTACGGGAAGTTTTCGAATGGATGGATCCTAGGGAGAAGGTTGAACTAGATGGAAGGTATTTTGTTGGATCGGGACACCGTCCGCGGAAAAAAAAATACCTTTGACATGCGAGTTAGATTGGGGGGCATACAAAGAGGTTGTGGCGGCTTCCAAAGACAAGTCGCTCGAGTTATTTGCTACCAAGGTTGGCGGTGATCGGTTGCATTTTGACTTGAACCGGTGTGCCTCCCCCACACATGATGCAATGACCCCCACTCGAAATGTGTCACTTGATGATGCGGTCGAGTTGAATAATATGAGCCAACCTCCTTTGAGCCAACAAATTGACTTGGAGATGAATGATGACGACCAAGTCGATGAAGAAGAAAAATATGTCAATGTGGATCATGGTTATGGCTTTGGCATTGACGATGAAGATAGGGAGGAAGGAGACATGGAGGGTGATGTGTCCGAGCGGGAGGACGAGCATCATGACATTTATATTGGAGATGTAGAGGCACAAGTCGAGGAGGATGGCATTGACCGTGACACCTTCTATCGCCGTTGCTATGCCTCCGACTCGGAGGACGAGGGCCCAGAAGAAGTGGACGAAGATGGGTTCACGGCGAGAGAAGCCCAAGCCTTTTTAAAAGTGGTAGGCCGGGATCACCGAATTCCATTATTTCGTGATCTCACGCTTGCCGATAAGGCTATGGTGGATGGTGGCAAGTATAAAGATCTAGAAGCGACACCAAGCACAACTCAAGACGGCGATGACAACAATTCTCGCATAAAGAAAGGTTTGAAGTTTCCGGACTTGGTAGAATTGCAAATGTGGCTTAGGGAATATGCGGTGAAGCACCATAGGCCATTCATAGTGAAGCACTCGGACGAGAAGCATCGTTACACCGTGATTTGCGACCAAAAAGGATGCCCATGGGTAGTCCGTGCAAGACCAAACCGCCACGGGCAATGGAAGATAACAAGTTGTGAAGCCCATCACATGTGCAAGAAACGGGGCCGGAATCCATCCACAAAGCACCGTCAACTCACCTCCGACTTCATCGCATACAAATTCATCAATAGTATAAAGAATGAACCAACCATTAGACCGAGGTTTTTGATGGGTCTTGTAAAGGAATTCTTTGGATACAACATCGAATATGGGAAGGCATGGAAGGCCAAGCATGCCGCATTTAAGATGTTGTATGATGGATGGAAAGAAGCGTACAACTGCCTCCCGAGGTTGTTGGGAGGGATGGCCTATAGAAACCCGAGCATGTTTTACGCGGTTGAACATGTTGATGGAGTGTTCCGCCGTGCCTTTTGGACCTTCGACCAATGCATTCGGGCATTTCACCATTGTAGACCGGTTGTATCAATAGATGGTACATTTTTAACCGGCAAGTACAAGGGGTCGATGTTGACTGCAATCGCGCACGACTCTGGTGACCGGGTGTTACCTGTGGCCTTTGCTTTGGTGTCTGGAGAGAACAATGACAACTGGGAATGGTTCATGAAGCATGTGAGGACTAAGGTGTTTTCTCCTAGTAGAGAGGTATGCATCATATCGGATCGACACCAAGGTATACTCAGTGCCATGGAGATTGAAATTCCGGGGTATGCACGGCTCCACCACCGATGGTGCATGAGGCATTTCGTCGCAAATTTTTATAGGGCTTGCAAGAATAAAGAATTGGCTGATGACCTAACAGATGTTTGTGTGGCATTCACCAACCGGTCTTTCACAAGACGGTTTGACAAGCTCCTTGCCGCGTCTAATGCCGGGGGTAAAGAGTTCTTGAGGAGGTATTTGGGAGAGAGGCACAAGTGGTCAAGGGCCCATGATCATGGAGGTAGAAGATATGGTGACATGACAAGCAACATGGCGGAGTGTTTTAACAATGTTCTAAAAGGTGTGCGTGCACTGCCTGTGACGGCCATTGCGGAATATACCTTCGAGAAGTTATGCGCTTATTTCCAGAAACATTCCATGGAGACGGATAAATTGATAGACGAAGGGAAATTGTATCCTCCTAAAGTAGAAGAATTGATGGAGCTGCAAAATAGCAAATCCGAGAGACAACAAGCGTATTGCTATGACAACAACGAGTGGATTTACCAAGTCAACGAGCCCGGTGGGACAACAAAAGATGGCGTGCAATTCGGAGGTCGTGCATTCAAGGTTAAGCTAAAGACATGTGAGTGCTCTTGCGAGAGGCCCAAGTTGCTGCACTTACCTTGCTCGCACTTGATTACGGCGGCAAACATAAGTTCTGTTGATCTTTGTCATCCGGATACGGTAAGGATGAACGAGCACTCGTTGGAGAGGGTGGCTATGACTTGGACAGCAAGATTTGAGCCTTACTTGGATCAATCTCAATCACTACAAGAAATATGCTCACTAGTGACTCACCATATTGGTCACTGAATGGTCACGTAGTATCATTTGTGACCTTTTTGTGACCAAAAACATTTGGTCGAAAGCTGGCGGTCACAAACGAACGTACGTGACCATTTGGGTGAAATGGTCATAGACGTTCATGACTAAAATAAAGGGTCATAAGTGTTATGACCAATTGTTTTGGTCACCTGCTATCTGGCATGTCCACGTCAGATCCGACGTGGCGTGGCTGACGTGGCAAAAATGGTGACCAATTTAAATGGTCATACAGCAGAATCAGCCCAATCCAGTTTGATAGTTTAGATGGGCCAGGCCCAATAATATAGTTTTTTTTCCTCTAAATAATGGCCAACTACATGGCCAAGCCCAATATTTTGGCCTTTTTTACTTTTGGACCGTGGTTTTTTTTTCATTTTATAGAGTGGGTCCCAGTTGTCAGTTCTGGCGTGTGGGACCCAATGGTCAGTTCTCTGACATGTGGGTCCCTGTGGTCAGCTTCTGACATGTGGGTCCCTACTGGCAGGTTCTGGCCAGTGGGTCCCCTTTGTCAGTTTCTGGCAAGTGGGTCCCTTTTGTCAGTTTTTGGCTAGTGGGTCCCAGTTGTCAGTTTCTTGCTGGTGGGTCCCATTTGTCAGTTTTTTAGTGGGCCCATATAGTCAGTTCCTGATGAGTGGGTCCCAGTTGACAGTACAGCAGGTTCCAGTAAGCAATTAAATTCACAAACATTATATCACAGTTAACATATTCATTAACAGATACATATCACAGTTCCAAAAAAGCTCAAGTTAGAGCAGAGCACAACTCACTGGCTAGTTTGAACTAGCTCACTGAACTAGTTCACTGAACTAGTTCCCACAGCAGTTCCCAGCACAAAATGCTCAAAGTATACATAATGTAAAAGTAGCAGCACAAAATGCATCAAACTCTGCCAGCTAGGTCATCAAGCAGGTCTAGCTCCAATCATTGCGAGCATCTGGGCGAACTTGTCATCTTGTTCTTGAGCCTTCTTTCGCATCATCTCGAGCTCCTTGTCTCGTGCTGCGTCGGCCTTGTCTCGTGCTGCTTCAGCCTCCTCTGTTTTCTTCCTCATTGCTGCCATCTCTTCTATCACAGCTTCAGCTTGCATTTCTGACTTCGCCAACTTCTCCTTAAGTTCAAGGACTTGAGCAGCCACAACAGCTCCTGGTCTGACAGACTTGTTGCTGGACGAGCTTGACTGGAGCCCAACATTCATCAGGAATGTGCTTGAAGGGGACTGCTCCTTCAGAACTTCAGCAACTATGTCAACATCAGACTTTGGCTCTTCACCATCTGGTAGCAGTGCATCCCTCCTTTTCTCCATCTCAGCCTGGCACACATTACAAACAGAATTCAGTTTCAAAATGATACTAGTTCAAACTGGTGGTGGTGGACTCACATATCAGGATGAAAACTGGCTCCATCTCAGCCTGGCACACATTACAAACTAGAAAAGCAACAAAATGGGAACAGAAGCAGCACTTACAAGAGCAATCTTAACTGGCTCCGAATACCCAGATTTTTCGCCACAATGGGTGCTGCTGAACACATCATAGGCAGACATTTCTTCACCATTTCTTTTCTCCTTCTGAAATGGTAAAGGAGAATGAATATTATTCAACATGAATACAAGAGTAAGCTGTGAAGACAAAATGTACTTATGCCTAAAGATTAAAACAGGTATATTCTTACAGCTGCATATATGTGAGCCATGTATGACCTTGAACCGGTTTTCTGCTGAAACTTGACCTTCTTTCGATTTTTAATGGCAGACAGACAAGTTTTCTACAAAAACATAGGACTGTTATCATTGGCTAGAACTAGAAAGTCATCTGGAGGAAATAAACCAGCAGCAACATGTAAACAAGATACCACAGATATATATCAGAGAAGAATAATGAGCAAGTACATCTAAACAAAATCTCAGAGCAAAGTACATTTAAACAGCAGCAGATACATCAAAGTAAGCCATTACATGGAAATAAGACCAGAGGCACATGTGCATACATACCTTGTGCTCGGGTGAGGACCACATGGTCACCAGCGCATTCCACTCAGCATCGTTCACATATGGCACCGGCGATTTGATGCTGACTTGATTAGCTGGTAGGGGGTCAAAATACTCCTTCTTCAGCTTGTGACGTCTGTTCTTCGCAATATTCTGAAGCATATTTGTGCAAACTTTCTGAACGACCTCCGACTCAGTGTCCATTTTAAAATTCATCTACAAAGACAGCAAACAAAGTTCAAGATTAGTGATCATGTGACAAGTGAAACAGAAAGAACGAAAGAAATATATGCAGGTACGAGACAAGTAACTTACAGCCACTTTCCCAATGTAGTCTTTCAAGATGGTCTTGTCTTTCTTGTACTCCTTGAAGTGGGGCAGAACTGGTGTATGGTCTCTAGCAATGAGCCCACCCTCTGTAGCAAACTTTGCAGCCTGCACAGGCTGCTCGGGACGCTTCATCCCCTCGGGAATATAGATTGCCACCTTGTTACCCAGCGACTTGGTCATCCTCTCAAGCCCTGATCCCCTTCTTTTGTTTGCCCTCACCACAACAGCTCCATCTGAAAATGAAACTGAGCTCATGAGTAAGAAGAAGCGCCAACAGATGAAGGAATGGTTCTGCCAAACAGGCATGCTTACACTATGGAAATGCAGTAGTACAAGAGAAGATTAGAGAACTTGCCTTCATCTCGCATGAGCTGCTGCTGTTCTCCAGTAGGTGCATTGTGGCTGTGGTCCACAAGGACAGTGTCTTCTTCATCCACAGAGTGAAAACCTGCATCACTTTGCAGCTGGCTTTCAAGTTGGTTGGCTCGAGCAATCGCACTCGCTTTCTGCCTTGTTACTCTTTCATTGCCAGCTTCATCAGCTTTGAGCATTCCTTCATCTGGGGTTAGTGCCATCACCCTTCCTGGAGCCATTGCAGCAGATGTTGCTGAGCTGCGCTTCCTCTGGCTCGTCTTCCTCACAGCAGCTTTTTTTCTCCTAGACTTCAGGACCTCGCATAAACATCAAGGATAGCAGCATTAGATCACAAGTAAGCAAGACAAGGAAGCACAACATGAAGTAAAAAGACAAGCAAATGATGTAGCAAACAAAGGACTCCCACACATCCCAAACAAGACAGAGGTTGCACACCTTAACAACTGGCTTCTCCACTACACTGTCGCCAACTTCTTCTCCATCATTATCTTCTCCTTCTTTAGGAAAATAGTCCGCGTCATCGTTTGTAACTCCACTAACTTCTTCAAATTCATTTCTGCACCTAAGCATTGACCCTACTCTTGCAAGACCAACAGCCTGCAGCCTCTGGTTGTTTCTCATCATATTTCTAGCCCTAAGCTTCTCGTACTCGGTGAGGGGTGGCGCTTTAGACAATAAATAATGTACCATTAGATGTATGTTGAAATGCATGGGAAAGCAAGACAACACAAGCAGCTAAGGTAAGCTACCATTTTATTTTCATCATTTTAATCCTAGTAGAATAACTTCAATTTTTCGGTTAAACCATTACATTTGAACTACCATGTTTTACAAGCAAAAAAAGCCAAGGCATGCTACAAGGTTTTATTTTCATTTAAACCTGGTTATTTAGGTAAGGTGGGCCATGAACAGACACAAAAATAAATGGTACATTGACACACATCCATATGTAAAACTGAGAGGAAAACAACATATTGAGATCAATACATTTCAGTTAGAACATTGACACACATCCATAGATAAAACTGACAGGAGAGCAACATACTCAGATTAATACATTTCACTTACCAATATACCGACTATTCTTTCCCATCCTTGTGATGGATAATCTGGAGGTGGTTGGACTGGTGGTAGTTAGGTTGGAGATGTGTCGTTGCCTTGATACCTTGCAAGATAGAATGAAAAGGTATTAGATAAACATGTCATACACCAGCAAGCATGTCATGTCATGTATAAACAGTAACAAGTATTGATGCAGTACCACAATGAAGTGAGGCAGTACACAAGCAAGCATTTCATGTATAAACAGTAACAAATATTGATGCAGTACCACAATGAAGTGAGGCAGTACCACAATGAAGTGGGGTACCAGTACATCTAGAACATGTCATGTATATATGCATGATGACTGGCAATGGCCAGGAGCTAGAAACACACAATATCCCTACAGCAAGGATGAATAATGGAGCAAAGAAGTATTACTCCAGAAGAATCATGTCAATGAAGACCCTACAACAAGGCTAGCAAGCAAAACCCCTCAAGAAACATAGGCTGGCAGTGAAACCCCAAGAATAATACTTAATTATCAATTAAATCATAGACTGGCTAACTGGCAGTGAAACCCCAAGAACCAGAGGGCTAGCAAGCAGTGAACCTCCATTAAGCCCCAAGCAAAGACTAGCTGAAGCCCCAAGCAAAGGCTAGCAAGCAGTGAACCTCCATTAAGCCCCAAGCAAATACTAGCTGAAGCAAGCAGGGGTTCATGGCACGCAAACCCCAAGAACCAGAGGTTCATGCCACGCAAACCCTATCTATCTATGCACCAGAGGTTCATCCTAGCTGGTCAAACCCTAGAAAATCCGGAGATAGCAAGCAGTGAACCCCCAAGAACCAGAGGTTCATCCTAGCTGAACGCCATGACAAGCCATCGTCCCTAGCTGGTCAAACCCTAGAAAATCGACATGGGAGATCGACCGAAACCCTAGAAAATCGAGAGCAGAGACCGAAACCTATAGCGTGGTCGTCGAGCGTGGTCGTCGCCGAGCGTGTGGCCGTCTTCGTTCGTCGCCGGTCGTCGAGCGTGGCCGTCGTCGCCTCCGGGAGCGGCGGCGGAGCGGAGGGGAAAGTGGAGGAGAGAGTGGCGGCGGATAGCTAGGGTTAGGACACGGCCGAGGGGATATTTCCCTGGCATTTAGTGTTAGGACAGAAAAGCCCCTGGGGAATTAATCTTTTTGTGGGCGTTTCCGACAATTCCGGTGATTTGTGTGGGCCTTTCCAGAAGAGGCGGGCTGTCCAAATTTTGGGGGGGGGGGGGGGGAGGGGTTTTGGAGGGAAATTTAGGAGGGAATAAATTTGGGTATTTTGCTATCTAAATTAACTATAGGTAAATATGCAGTGATATAAAGTGTATTCATTAAAATAGTAAAAAATATTCTAATTTTTTTCTGGTAACTAGGTCACATATCATGACTCTATGCGAAGGTTTTCCATTATTTTGATTTTTTTTGAATTTTGTATGCTCGTTTGAAAATCTAGTCGAAATCTCGGCCGTGACCGTTGGTGTGTAGTGATTGAATCATGCAAAGATTTGTGTGTATCTCTGATGAAATGGCTAGTTGTGAACCTAGAAATGAAATTCCTGAAAAATAATGGGCAAGATATATAGCACTTGCAGTTCAAATTTTAGCCGTTTCCAGCTGAATCGGCAGGAAACCGTTTAATGGTCCGAAAAATGCTAAAGAGCTCAGAAATGAATACTATTTGGTTACTATACATGAAATGAGGTCTACTATGTGAAAAAAAATTATCGGTTCCATTTTGGACGACACCCTCGTAGCCGCTTCACAAAAAGTCGGGCTATTAGCACTTAAAAAATGAAAAGTGGATTTTTATGTGGAACATGTCGAAAACGCTGGTCGGGAACATTGTTTGCCATGCCACAATGCACACATGTGCCAAATTTGGGCACATTTCGAGAACTATGCCAAGGTCAAAATGTGGGACTATTGTGATGATTCATAGATGCTGTTTCTTACTGCAGTACTTCAACAAGGACTTCACAAAGACGTATCTGAAGAGGCACATCTCAACGCAGCCCAAAAAAATCAGAGTTCATGTAGGGCAGTGGTCAAAAAGAGTGAACATCAAGATGGGAGTGGAGAAGCAAGCCTTGCTAACCACCAAATGGCTGCGGGTAGTAGCACATGAAGCACTAGTGCAGGGCGACATTGTCGTATTCCGCTTTCACATTGCAGCCGGCCGTCTCAGGCTTTATGTTGACAAACTCTACCCATGCCAAGTATGTGCCAACCGCTGAAGCGACGTTGAAGTAGGACATGAAGCCATGGTGGTTGCTTTTGGTTATGAACCAAGTTAGTAGCAGATGTAGTGAACCTGTTTATGGTAGTGAACCAAGTTATGTAAATTAAGACTTGTGGTTGCTTTTGGGCACATTACGTAAATTAAGCCTTGCTACCTGTTGCTATGAGGGAGTACTGAAGCTATATGGTTGCTTTTGGTGATGAAATCAATGTGTTATGAATTGTTATGAAATCTGGTTGCTTTTGGTGAAGAAATCAATGTGTTATGAATTGTGGTTTGAAATTTGGTTCCTTTTGGCTCATATTATGTAAATTAAGCTATATTGGTTTGAAATCTGGTAACAACATCAGGTCCTAAAATTTTTAGACATCAGTAGCTATATTGGTTTCTTTTGAAAAAGCACACAACATGAGGTATAGATAAAATGCTGTGACATCCGTAGATAACAATATCCCCTCTCTGTCCCAATGGCAAGACACTAAAAATTTGAGGCAGAGGTTGCTGGTTCGAGTCCCAGGCCTCAAAACATTTTTTGTTTCATTTTGCAAGACAGCAACAATCTTCAGGTAGACAGGACACTAAGAGCAGTATTCAGATAGACAGAAAATTCCATTTTGTCTCAAACATTTTGCAACACAGCAACATAACCACCAAGTTGAATATTCAGATTACACTCAATAGTACATTCAGATTACATAAAGAGGTCTTTACTGCAACAAAGGCACTCTAAAATTTCTTGCAACATTGCTCAACCTTTTATGCCATTTCAGTGCACAAAGGCAACAAAGGCACACTAGATTCTTTGCACCATTGCTCAGCCTTCCTTGTGTGAAATGCATCAGCGACAAAATCTGGTAGCAGTACCAAGGAGCAGTACAAGGAGCAAACTTCCATTGCTCAGGATCTGGTAGCAGCACAAGGAGCAAACTGCAACAAAATTGATGTAATTGGTTAAGAAAAAAACAGTGACAAAATCTGAAATTTTAACAGTGACAAAATTTGAATTTTAACAGTGACAAAATCTGAAATTTTGACAGTGACAAGCATCAGGTACAAGCATCAGGTACCTCATGTCCATCCGCTACTCATCATCATCGACACCGAAACCTGGAATTCCATGGCCAGTGTTCGTTTCCTCATAATACTGGTACATGGTTTCATCATAATCATCATCATCGCTTTCATGAGCATCTGCCACTACTTTTCTTTTTTTCCTTATGCCTTCTACAACAGCAGCATCAACAAGAACATGTTCCTGCTGGTCCCTTCGCACTCTGGTTTGCACACGGGTTTCATTTTCTTTCACCGGAACCTCCTCCGAGTTTTCATCCTGATTTGTGAGTCCACCACCACCAGGACCTGTTCCTGTGTCCATTTCCTGCACACTCCACAAGTGCCTATGGGTAAATTTTTGCACAACACGCCAATTTCCATGCAAACGTGTGTCTGGCACATAAAACACCTTTGTTGCTTGTGAGGATAGAATAAGAGGATGATTCTTATATCATAACCTTCCAGTGTTGACACTTTTGAAATGTCCATCATCTTGGAACCCCGTCTTCTTCTTGCCTCCAATGTCAAACCAGTCACAACAAAAGAGGACAATGGAGCGATCAATGCCTCCACTAGAGTTGTATTGCAGCTCAATGATACTTCTTAGCTGACCATAGAAGTCAATGTCCTCACCATCATGCACTCCCTCAGTGATGATTCCACTATTCTGTGCCTTTCTATCTTTCTCACGGTCAATGGTGTGGTACCGAACACCGTCAACAATACAGCCTGAATACAACCTCACTCGCTTATCCGGTTGGCATGCCAGAGCAAAGAGATCATCACTCACTTTCTTCTCCTCATGCAATTTTCCAATCTGCACATATAAGACAGGGTTACTAACACACAAACCAAAAGTGATGTGGCAATGGATCCAATGGCTAAATATCTCACCTTTTTTTTAAACCAATCAGCAAATTCTTTGGGAAGCCTTTTATCAACATTGATGCGGCTTTGTTCTTGATTAAACTCTTCTTTGCACATCCTGCCATTCCAGAAAAACATAGTTAGTGGAAACATCAGACAATGCTAAATAAAATAACAAGTGCACAATATATATGACATACTCTATGTATGGTGAAACCTCACGACAGTTGCTAAGGACAAACCAGACCATCTTGTCATACTCATTACCGGCATCCAAGTATTGTGACGCTCCGAGAAAGCTCACACCATGCTTGAAAACAGACACATCACCACGGTAGGAGTCATCGCGCTGTCCATTTCTGCCCGGCCGATTCCATCTTGTGTCTATGTCATCAAAGTACCTCGAGCAAAAAGTGAGGCACTCATCGACAACATACGCTTCGGCAATCGATCCTTCAGGCCTAGCTGTGTTCCGCACGTAGCGCTTACATGTAAGCAGCCTTCTTTCAACCGGGTACATCCAGCCATAATGCACAGGGCCTCTAAGCATTGCCTCTTTTGGTAAATGGACACACAAATGGACCATCACGGTGAAGAAAGCAGGAGGAAAGATCTTCTCAAGCTTGCAAAGAATTATTGGGATTTAATTTTCAAGTCTTTTCAGAACCGATAACTTGAGTGTCTTGCAGCACAGTTCTCTAAAAAAATTCCCCAACTCGGCGACCGCTTCATATATATCTTCATGCATCAATCCTCGGAGCCCTGCCGGTAAAATTCTCTGGAGGAGAATATGGCAATCATGGGTTTTGAGCCCTTGAAGCTTACATCCATCGGGAGAGATACACCTTCCTAGATTAGCCGCGTAGCCATCTGGAAACCTGACCTCTCTTATGAAATCACAGAAGGCAATCTTTTCTTCTTTGCTCATTGTGTACCAAGCAGTTGGCATATCAAACTTGTTCTTGTCATGTGCATTAGGCTGAAGGTGCAAGTCTTCCTAATTCCCATGTCTTCCAAGTCCAGCCTTGAGTTCACTGTGTCCTTGGACTTCCCTTCAATGTGCATGAATGTTCCAAGGAGATTCTCTGTGATATTTTTCTCAATATGCATTATATCAAGATTGTGCCTCAGCTTTAGTAAAGGCCAGTATGGCAGGTCCCATAACCGGGATTTTCGGTCCCAACATTGCCCAACCTCACGCTTTCTCTTCTTCTCAAGCTTTCCCGGTCTTACATCTTTGACCTTTTCGAGTTGCTCCTCAAGCTCTTCTTTAGTGAATTCCGCTGGCTCGTCTCGGGTTTCTGTCTCCCCATCAAACTCTTTGCTTCTTCGCCACTTATGGTTCTTGGCAAGGAAACGGCGGTGCCCAATAAAGCAAATCTTGTTCCTTATTCTTCTCGAGCACGGGACTTTGTCACACCGCACACACGCCTGGTAACCCGCTGTGATCCTCCCCGACAAAGTGTGCAACGCGGGGAAATCATGAATACACCATATGACCGCAGCATGTAGAAGAAACTTCCGGTTGGGAGTCAAGGCATCGGGCGTAAGCACACCATTCCATAGCTCGAGCAGTTCTTCTACAAGTGGCTCCATGAAGACATCAAAATCCTTTCCTGGAGACTCCGGACCTGGGATAAGCAGCGCCATCATAAAGTTGGACTGATCCATACATGCCCATGGTGGCATGTTGTACGGCACCACAAAGACAGGCCACATGCTATATGAGTTGCCCATGTTCCCAAACGGATTAAAGCCATCTGTGGCGAGGCCGAGCCTTATATTTCTTCGATCTTGAGCAAATGTCTTATAATTCTTGTCAAAGTCTTTCCATGCCTCTCCATCCGCTGGATGGCTCAGCTCATCGTCCACAGGTTTCCGCTTGAGCTTGTGCCATTGCATCTCCTCTGATGTTTTCTCCGAGAGAAACATCCGCTGTAGCCTTGGTTTCAACGGAAAATGCCTCAATACCTTCTGCGGTATCGACTTCTTCCCATCAACATCCTTCCACCTAGAGGCATTGCATTCCCTTGCAGCACACTTTCCATAAAAGCAATTCCAGCATCACTACCATGGCGTGGTTGTGCTTCAGATTCAGCATGTTGAGGTTCTTCCTCCGACGCTTCTCCATGGTGGATCCACCTATCATAGGTGCTGGCCATTCCATGAATAAGCAAATGATCTTCAACTCTGCCTTGAGGTTGTTCTTGACGGTTCAGACATTGAGAGCATGGGCAACGAATGCGATCATCCTTGGCAAAATGTGAGCGAACACATTGCATGAATTCTTCCACACCTTTTATGTGTTCACCAGAAAGCTTTCGAACACCTCTCGTGATCCAGTTTCTGTCCATCTGCAGCATAATCTCTGAACTTAGCAACAATTCGAAGTGCACAAACCCAAAGCTGTAATTTTTTCGAACAAACTAGTAAGAAGTCAGAAGCTTAACATGTGCTTCATTTCTCCACAAATTTATTTTTTAGAATGTTTTTACATGTGATTTGGTTTGTAGTTGATACATGTGCAAAAAGGCCCTACAAATAGACTAGTGCTTTTCCGTAAGAATTCAGAAGCATACTAACAACAATTACAGATAAAAGAAAATTCACACACATGTCATAACAATTAACCTGTTTTTTAGTAAGAATTCAGAAGCATACTAACAACAATTCGAAGTGCTCTTCTTCAGTTAGCTAGCTCTAGTGCTTTTCTTCAGTTAGCTAGCTCTAGTGCGAGTCAAAGAAGAAGAAGGGAAGAAGAGCATACCTCTGACGGCGGGGTCGTAGTCGATGCACGGAGGATGGAGGGCAGGGTGTCGCCGCTGAAGGCGCTCCTGAGCCAGGCAGGAGCTCGCCGGCGACAGGGGAAGATCCAGACGGCGGGGTCGTGGCCGAGGCGCTCCCGCAGTAGTCGATGCAGCCGCCCAGCCCCCTCGCCGGCCCGAACTTCTCCACCGGTGCAGGTGTCGCCGCTGAAGACGCTCCTGAGCCAGGCAGGAGCTCGCCGGTGACAGGGGAAGATCCAGACGGCGGGGCCGTGGCCGAGGCGCTCCCGTCGTCGTCGATGCCGCCGCCCAGCCCCCTCGCCCCCGCCCGAACTTCTCCGCCGGTGCACGCTGCCCTCAACTCCGTCCGCCGGTGAACGCCGCCCCCAACCCCGCCGCCGTCGAATGCCGCCCCAACCCCGCCGCACCGTCGAACGCCTCTGTGGCTGTGGGGAAATTTTGAATCGGGGAAACGCTAAGTGGCTCTGTACCAGTTTTGTTAACCTAGAGAGACGTAACACTATACATAGAGAGACTACAACTATCTAACACCAACAGCTCGGTAGCTCAGTGGTAGATAGCGAAGTGGAACAGCGCCTGGTCGTGGGTTCGAGTCCCGCAGCGCATATTTTTGCCAAATATTAGGCGTGTGGCTTGGCCGTGTCCCACATGTCAGCACTCTTGAGTGGGACCCACCTGTCAGGTGGGGCTAGTGGGGTGGGACCCATCTGTCAGGTGGGGGGTGGGTGGGACACACATGTCAGGTGGGGCTGGTGGGGTGGGACCCATCTGCTAGGTGGGGGTGGGTGGGACCCACCTATCTGGTGGGTTGAGGAGTGACACGTAAGCACAATTGCCAACTAAGCACTGACACGTAAGCAAAAACTGCCAACTAAGCACAGACACGTAGGCAAGAAGCTGAGTTGGCAGTCCACTAATATTAATGACCATTTAAATTGGTCACAGTCGGCTAAAGAAAAGGCAATATGTCAGAGCTTTTTAGTTTATGACCAATTCATCTAACCAGGTTATGACCATTCAGACAAGAAAAGTCACTATTGTTTCAGTTTTAGACCCTCCAAAGTTGTGTATGACCAAATGGCTTCAATTGGTCATAGATCTATGACCAATTTTCCCTGGTCACTATAGAAAAGTCACTAGTTGACACGTTTCTTGTAGTGAGCTAAGAGGGGGTGCTCGTAGAAGGCGTAGAGGTGGTAGTCGTAGATGATTGGTATGAACGTAAATTATTTGGTTATTGTCTTTAATTTCGAATGTTGTTCATTTTACTGTACTAACAATTTTTCTAACTTACGTAGGTATGGGGTCGTCGAACTGGTTGGAGAGACCGTGGGCATGGAGGAGGGCGACTCAGCAGCCCGAGGAGGACCCACCGAAGTGTTTTTGCCAAGACATTTGCAAGGCCAAGCAGTCCGATGATTGGGATGAGACAAGAGGACGAAGGTTTTGGTTGTGTCCCAACTATTGTAGGGACAAGGAAGAACCCAAGTCTGCTTATGACCGTCCCAAGGTATGTGTCCTCCTTACGCATGACAAATTACGTATATTTGTGTAATAATTGCTAATGTGTATTGTCTCTTTTGTAGTCACCGCCTCCCCTTTGTCCCTACTTCAAATGAATAGACTTGGTCCAAGATAGCTACTTCAAGAACGAGGTCGAATGGGCTCGAGAGACTGCTCTTAAGCACATGGCGGAGAGGAAAAAAGATGAGGAGAGGGAGGAGAAGTTGAGGTTGAAGAAGGAGAAGGAACGTAAGGAGAAAGCGAAGAAGAAGCGTGAAGAGGCCAAGGCTCATGAGGCCGAGCGGGAAGTCAAACGTGGAATAGCTCGTCGTGCTATGGAGGATGAAGCACCGGGAAAGCGCAAGGGAAAGTATCCGCGTTGGACTCAATAGAGCCTTCAACATCTATGTCTTAGAGATTGTGGACATTGGCTGTGTGTGAACTTGTAATGGATTTGGTCATGTAATGGATTTTAGTTATCTATTTCGTGTGAACTTGTAATGGATTTGGTCATGTAATGGATTTTAGTTATCTATTTCGTGTGAACTTGTAAAGTTTCCGGTTTCAATCCGGACGTGTTTCCGATTCACTGGTGTTTTCACTGACGGATCGCGTGTTTCGTCGAGTTTTGGCCAGCGCGCGCTGCCGCGGCACAGTTTCTGCAAATTTTCCTGCCGTGCTTCCGGGTCGGATGCGGATTCAGTGTTTCGTCGAGTTTCGTCAGGTTTTCGCCAGCGCGCGACATAGTTTTGGTCAGTTTTTCCTGCCGTGAGTCCGTATCGGGGACAGTTTCGTCAGGTGTTCGCCAGCGCGCGACACACCAGGAGCTCAAGTCCAAGGCTCGTTCGGATACCGCCGGGATCTGGTAAGATTTTGTTTATGTATGTATTTAGTTCCATTAATTTAGTTCCAGGTAGTACCGCCGCATAGAGGGGCGGTACGGAGCCGAACGGTACCGCCGCGAAAATGTCCATGACAGGAGCTCCTTAGTTGGCACATTCCAGGTGATACCGCCGTGTCAGCTGGCGGTACAGTCCCGCACGGTACCGCCCGGTATTTGCCACAAACAGGAGCTGAGCCGTCCCGCCCAGGTCATACCGCCGGGTCAGCTGGCGGTACCTCTGCAAACCGTACCGCCGGGATATTTGGCGGTACCGTCCTGGCAGTTCTAAAAATCGACACAGGGAAGTATAGCACATATATCACATATATATCACATATAGCAGAAGACACAGGGCATGTATAGCACATATATATTACATAGTTTGACATAAACTTCACACAAGGCAAATATATCACATAGTTCGACTAAAACATGACATAGGGCAACTTATTACATCGTATCACTTTTTCCTTCCCCTCTTGGCTGCCAACTTGCTTGGTCCTGCTGGCTCGGTAGCTCGTGGAGCCTTGCGGCGGGGTGGTGGAGGGACTCTTTGTCCTACTGGACTGAACAATTTCTTCGGCTTTCGCTGCCTCATGGGCGGTTGGCTCGGCTGAGTTGGTTGTGGTGCATCCTTCAACTGTGACAACGTCAACTCCTCCAGCTCGGGTCCTCTTCCTCCGAGTGCTCCTGCTCCTCTTCCTCCGAGTTCTCCTGCTCCTGCTCCTCTTCCTGCTCCTGCTCCTGCTCCTCTTCCTCCGACTACTCCTGGTCCTCCTCCGAGTGCTCCTGCTCCTCGCCCTCGTCCTCCTCGTCGTCTGTCTCATGGGCTTCGGTTGCCTTGGCACCGTGGCAGGCAAGCATAGCCGCCAGCCGACGAGACCGCTCCATTAACCTCTGCAAGACAAACAAATGTGTGCATATATCAATATCACTACCATAGTGCACACCACCCGCACTCGCACTCATGGATATATAAAAATGCATACCGTCATGGCGTCCCTAAGAGCCGTCTCAGACTCCACCGTACCGGGCATATACGAAAGACAATATGCTGCCTCGTTAATGCTCCGAGTAAGCCCCAAGCCCTAAAAACATGGAAGGAAAATTTAAGTCACAAATAGACATGACAAATTAAATTGAAGCTCAATTTGTGTCTTACCACACGGTTGAAAACGGGTGCGTAGTCCCTAGAAGTTCCCGCGCTCTCCTTAACCGCCAAGTTATATTCATTATCACCATCTTCGGTGCCCAAGTCTAAACAATCTTGTGTGGTCCAAGTGGGCTTTAGCTTAAGGCGGTGTTGTTCTTCATGCCAAGCAAGGTGGGCCACATAATCACTCTCCCTAAACATTGTACCGTCCATCTCACGGTACTTATCTCTATCATTCCACATCTCAATCCACTTGATGTGTTTACGATCCCATTCCTTCTCTTTTGGGCACTTCTTCCGATCAATCCTATGCACAAATACCAAACATATCAGTAACAATTGATATTGACAAGTTAAATATGTACCCGGGCTTTCCAACACAAACCTATGAAGAGCAACACTTGTGCTCTGGATTGCCGGCGGGGTTTGTTGCCTCCTTCCAAATTGTGTTGCAACTCGTTGTGGGAGGTGTCACTCGACGGCATAGAAACATATCATCGGACACTTAATGCGCCATAGGTTCTCGTCACGCGTACACATCGCGTTGAGACGCCTTTCCCGAGAGTATGGCCTCCATATGACCTACAAAACAAAAAGCATTAGTTTCAATGCTAGATGTCACAAAGTGTGTCAAATTTAATGTTACAACAACATACCAAGTCGTAAGACAGCGTGTCAAGCTCATTGGTATAGCTCTTGTAACGGCCCATGGACAAGTCTTTGTACCCCTCCACTCTATCCCATGTGTACGCGACAGTTGGCAGCCGCCATTCATCATCACCATCTAGGTCATCGCCCCATGGAGTTGGTGTGAGTTTGCGAGGACGTCCAACCGGAATCCGCTCCCACATCCAAATCGTGAGGGGCCAAGCAGCACTGTTTAACGAGGCTCCCTTTCCCTTCTTACGACATGCATGGTCCAGCTGCACAATAACAATCATGTCAAATGCCAAATGAAAGTAACATACACAAGCAAGGTATGCAAATAAACTACCTGACGGTAAAGAAAGGCTAGACCCGCCGACCCCCAGCTGTACTTGACTTTCCAATCACGTAATGGGTCAAGCCACATCCACGAGGCCGTGTCCCCTGACCCATCTGGAAAGATCATCCGGGCTAACACATACCACATGTACGCCCGGGCATACTGCTGCACCATCGGTGCATCGGCTGACCTAGTATCTTTCATTCCTTCCGGCGGCACCGGTGGTAATCTGCCGGTGAGACCAAGAACCCGCTGGCGCCACCCGACAAGATCCACCCTCCCAGTCAAAGCGGCTCCGTCGATCGGAAGAGCCGTGATCATGGCAAAATCCTCAAGAGTGACCGTCATCTCTCCACACGGCAAATGGAAACTATGTGTCTCGGGCCTCCAACGATCAATAAGGGCGGTTATGGCCGTGTGGTTGAACGCCGGAGGCTTACGCCTGAACTGAAGGACAAATGGGAGAAGGTCAGCCTCCTCAAAGTATGGCTCGTACCGATCATCGTAGGGCATGTCCTCCGCACTATGGCCCCTCATGCGCATAGGACCGATAGGCTGCGAAAGAAACAAACATGATGTGGTCACTATCTTTGTAATTGCAACAAAAAAATAGGAGAACATTATTTACCTTCTCAGCTAAGTCCATATCTCCCCTCTCGATAAGCCGGGCACGATGTTCCCTGTCGTACACCAAATCAAGCCCAGGGTAATAACGTTCCGGCGGGCCATCCATCCTAATGCAAAACATTCTCGTAAATGACCACAAAGAATTGCTCAAGAAACTAGATCAAAAAAAACATCATCTACAGAAAATCATCTAGATTCGGCTTCATTTCATCTACAAGCATATCATCTTGAGCATTAGACATCATCTACACCAAAACATCAAGAGCATCTACCGTTTGAACAAATTTAGCATCTAGTTTCGCCCAATACAAAAAATCTAACCTAATCATCTAGAATCGGCCAAGTTTATACCATCTACAACAAACATATCATCTAAGGTTTGAACAAATCATCTACATTTTCCTTTCATCATCTAGGGTTTCAACAATCATCTACATTCGGCCTAAATTGGACGAAATTGAGAGAGCTAAGGGAGGGGAGGCTTACCTGACGGGAGAGAGGCCTCGCGCCGCGCCGCCGCCGTCTGTTCACACCGCCACTGCCGCCGCCGAACGTAGAGGGGAGAGGGGAAAGCTCGCGCCGCCGCTGCCGTCTGTTCTTGGGGGCAAGGTGGATTACGGGAGAGAGGCCTCGAGCCGCGCCGCCGCCGTCCGTTCAAGCCGCCACTTCCGCCGCCGCCGGAAGGTCGCGTCGGAGGGGAAAGGGGACAGGTAAGGTCGCGCCGCCGCCGCCGTATGTGGAAGAAGAGGAAGAAGGGAAGATGGATGCGGGCTGGGTTAGGGCGCTCGAGCCACTTAACTGTCTCCAAAGCGTACCGCCATCACAAGCGGCGGTACCGTGCTGGATGCTACCGCCAGGTAAATTGGCGGTATCGCTCTAAGTCTACCATCTCTGACATCGGCGGTATCGCCACGTCAGCGCAGTCAACCGGCACGAGCGGACCGTGGACCAGGACGCGTACCGCCAGGGTCATTGGCGGTACCCCGTGTAATCTACCGCCCCTATGTTGAGCGGTACGAAAAAGGGTTAGATCCGGCTAAATTTTCAAAGTTGGTTCATTTTGTGCTGAACTTTCGTGTCAGAGTCAGAATTGTCGATTTTGCCCAGAGGTTCAGAAAGCCGCTGGTGTAGGTTCAGTCGTTCAGAGATTTGCATCTGGGCAACTCCCGTGGAAACGAGGGCCGTCCGGCCGTGCGCGTCCTGACCCCGCCCTCAAGCTAGACCTTGCGAGCTTTCAACCACCACTATCTGAAGCACGACCTCCACGATCTGAAGCACGAGTTCAACCAGCGCTGCACCTTGCGCCATGGAGGACGATGAGCTGGGGCGGCAACAGAACCTGTCGGCAGCGGGCGACCAGGACGCTGGGCCGACGCAGCGAGCTTTCGGCGACGAGCAGAGAGAGCCCGGGGTAGCTACCACGGCGAGCACAGGCCTCGGGCGCTGTGTCCAGGCCGATTAACTACCACGGCCAGACGCGATGAACTGCCGCTGCGGTGCACGGTGGACTCCACGGCCGGACACGATGAACCGCCGCTGCGGCGCACGGTGGACTCCACGACCGGGAGCTCGCGCCGTAGTTACTCAAGCCGCGAGCATGGGAGGACGGGGGATTTAGCCGGGAAACCTTGAATGGGGTCATGGAGCAGGAGAAGAGGGAGGTCGACCTTGTGCTTGCGGACCCGTTCTCAGAACTTGGTGCTTCGGGGGCGGCGCAGGCCTGCGCGTTTTCGAAATCCAGATGCAGAGTAAGGAGATGGCGCCGCCAAATCGTGGGAAGAAGGCGACATACGCCACGATACCCATGACCGGAGGGAGTCGAGACCCGCGCGAGGTGGAGTGGACGGCTTTTGCGCCGCCGCACGAGGATGGGCACGCTTGGGAGCCGGAAGGAGACGGGGGCAGCGCACGCCGGGAAGCCCGGTCGACGGTGGGCGTGGGGATCGGAGCCGGGGAAGAATGGAGCGGCGGCGCTTTGTCCTGCCGTCTTTGGGGAGGCCGAGCGCCGTGGAGATGGGGGCCCTCCATGGCGGAGCGCGGTGGCGATTTTGGGGGTTTTCCCGGCGGTGGCGTGGCGAACGGAGACAGGCGGCGAGCTTGACGAACAGGAGAAGCGCGCCCTCCCGGCCAGAGGCGCGCGCGGATGGGGAGGGCGGCGCCTGGCGGGCGCCGGGGCGATGGAGGCGGGGTACACGGTGGTGGTTGGAGGCCGGGTCCGCGCGGCGACGGGAAGGGGATTCAGGCGGTGGTGGTTGGATCGGGAGGAAGGAGGAGGAGCTGGTCAACGTGAGGTCGGGTCGGTGCGGGAAGAAGGTCATTTTGCTGGGGTCGGTTCGGGATAAGTAACCTGTTGGTTTTGGAAAGGTGCTCTAAATAGTTATTTAGAGCACTCTTAAGGGTGGTTTCTAAATAGTCCCACCCTATATATATATATATATATATATATATATATATATATATATATATATATATATATATATATTTACCTATATATATAATATAGATCGTATCGAAATATAAAAAATATCTTATCATAATTCGGCTATGGCTTGACAAGCCGCAAGCTCCGAGAAGGGATTTGGTGCACATGGGCACTAGTGATCAATGTTTTCCGTTAAGAAATCAAAATTGGTACTTTTAAGTAAAAAATCACTTTTTTACCGTGAATACATATGCATACTATACATATTTTTGCAAAGTTACGAATCAAAATACTTTTTATTTCGGGTTATATAAAATTAACAAATTTGTGGCTGTATGAAGTATACTAAAAAATCCCCTATTTCGTCCCAAATTTTATCTTTTTTGTTTAACTTAAAATATAATGTATTTTTAAACGAAATCTAGCACATACGTAAAAAATAAGTCAACGTACACGTATAATTTTTTGGAACACAGGTCCCCAGGAGATCACTAGTGCCCAGGAGCCAAAACAATTTTCCACGCAAGCCCCCCACTTCTCTATCCCACAACTTAGGAGAAAAGAAATCTCCATTGGACTGCACATGTCATTTTTTTATCACGCGTTTCTAATTAAGTCACACATATAGGTTTGGATGCATGCATACAGTAATAATTTAGATAACACTGAGAGATAGCTCGATGTTGTTGTTGTTGTTGTTGTTGTTGTTGTTGTTGTCATCTCTACGTGACGTGCAGGTCTGAAAGAAGGGCGCCTCCTAAATCACCATGCACGCGCTTAGACATTATCTAGCAGGTTTTACAGTAGAGAGGGAAGTACCAATAATGGCTAAAAAATCCTTTATAACAAATCAAAAGCGTCACTGCAGTTCGGAGGTCCTTCATGGGTGAAAGGCCGCAATGGCAGACTAGGAAGAAACGGATGTCATCTCTTGCGATGTCGTAATCATCATTAAAAACGAGGGATGAGAAGATGCGGGCACGACAGGGCTAGGTGGTTTCAGTCATGGCACTCTACTCTGAACACTTATCTCTGCTTCTGTTGGGGAGTGCGTTGCTCGCCATAACATCGCAAAAGGTTATGTTACACCCCACAGTCCAGCACCAAGGCAAAACTGTGATGGACCTAAAGCATCGCTGTACTAGGAAGGATGTCGTATCAAGCTTGTCTCGGGAGTCAAACCAAAATGTATCGTGAATCCAACATTCAGTTGGAAGAATTAGCTGCTTTCTAAGTAATCTCTTCGCTCCCGTCCCTCCTCTACAGTAAAGGCGACCGGACGGCGATTCCCTTTCCTGCCGGCGATTCCGCCGCCCTCCTTCTTCCCGTCGGCCTGGTGCCGTCGGAAGGGGGTGGGGGGTAGAATCGGCGGTGGGATCTGTGTGCTGCTAGTTAGGTTTAGCTAGGGTAGCTTAGGTTTTCGTGCTGCTCGTTGCTCTGCCGTCGGTGATGGTGGAGGCAGCGGCGGCGAATAAAGGGTGCTTCAGATCCGCAACTGGTGGCCTGCTTGGCGGCGGCCGGCGGTGGATCTGTGAGCCTTGTGTCCTAGCAGGGCGGTCGGTCCGGCGACGACCTCCTTGTGGTGGATTTTGTGCTTGGTCCTCGCCGGCATGGCGATGCGAGCTCCGGCGTCGTCGCGAGGACATGGAGCTTCGATCTGGAGCAGGTGCTGCGGGCGTGTGCCTCGGGCTCCCCTGGCCGGCCGTGGTGGCGTGGGGGGGGGGGGGGGGAGTTGCGGGGGCGGCGTGCTTGCTTCTGGTTCCTCTGGCGGTTCGTTTCTTCGTGGCTTCTCTGGCCGGCCGTGGAGGCGAGGAGAAGAGTCACCGGGAGGTGGTGCGCCGGAGTGGAGGGGCTTGGTGCTCGGCTGTGGTGCTGGGAAGGCTGGCGTGGTGATGGTGGTTCTTCTGGCACGGCTTCGCCGCCCCGGCGGAAGGCGGTGTTGGAGCTGGTCGTGGGGGCGGCTTGGCCGTGCATGTTCATCGTCGAGATCTCGCTGATTGCGGCGAGTGGATCACGCGGTCTTCTTCAACGTTGGAGGTCCTCCCTCTTCCAGGCGGCAGGTGGTTTGGCTTCTTCTTCTCTGGCGTTCGCCGGCGACGACGAGCTTCGGTGGTTCAGCAGCTTCGTCGCTGCTGTAGTGCTTCAGCTGTACACTGTCTGTACGGGTTTGCGTCTGTTCTTTTTTCTGTTTCTTTGTTTGTAACGCAAATCTGTACTCCCCTCTTTCAAAAAAAAATTAGCTGCTTTCTGGATCGTGTGATCGGCTCGGCCATTCTGCGGAATCCTAACCCCTCAAACTAATGATGTATGCTCGTGTGTACATGAGCAACAATTTTTTTTTATTTTACATTTACTTGCAGAATTCAAATGGGAACATCAAATATTCCCTGACAAAAAAAATGGTGCACGTACAGACTGTACAGTATCTTGAGAACATATATGTCTCCTGCACTTGAGTCTGGATCTTACACCTGTGCGACCGAGAAAGTATCCGGTGAAAACCAATATTCATTGAAAAAACTGATGAAAATCATGAGAAAATCATGTTTAAAAGTTTAAACAATTATCACTTAAAATGCATTACGTTAGAAAAGTAGAGTTATTTAAGCATGCAAATCTGCAATTTGACTCAAAAATATTTAGAAGTTATGAAAATGACAATTCAACAATGAATAGTACTAGTCAGCAATGAATTGTAGCAACGTTACTATTCATATGTAAATTTTCATAAATGGTAAACCAGCGGGAAGGTTCCTTTTAGTGTATTGGTTAAAAAAATCATAAATTGCACTACAACAATGTTTGAAAAAAATTATTTACAAGATGTACTTGTATTGAAAATTCATAACTTTCAGCCCAAATGACCAAGGTCATATACATATCTATGTCTAAATTATTGCTATCATTATTAAACATGGGTTTTGATTGTAAAGTTCAATGCGAGTTTCCAATAACTTTTTGAAAGTTTTTCGTTTTAGTGTCAAAATTTATGATTTTTCTGAAGCAGGTAACATAAATAAGATTGTAAATTGGACTTCTGCAATTGTCAAACAAAAAATGTCATATGGGAGGCACAATACCTGATTGTGTTGATTTTATAGCCTTTTAGCTATATTTCTATGCATTAAATGAGTTATCGAAAGTAATTAATTTTGAAATACAAGCGTGTTAAACTTTGGACCTAACATTAAAAGAAAAAAATGTATTCTACCAAGATTCAACGCAAAAGCACAAAGAAAATTTACACCTTAGCTAACGCGCTCCAATTTAAGAGCAACTCTAACAGCTGCCCTATATTAGGCAGCACCTTTTTGGTTATAGGGCACCTGTTTTTGCGTTATAGGGCACCAAATCAAATTCTGCTTTACCAGCAGCCCTATAATAGGGCACCTCGTCTCCAACAGCTGCCCTATTTTAGGGCAGCGCGGCCGCGGCCCTCCTCTTCTTTTTTGTGTTATTTGAGAGATACAATCAACTATAAACTCAAAAACATTGCATAAATGACACATATAAAGTTCAATCCATAGAATATGATAATAGATCCACTCGAATGACACATGGTTCAACCCATACACATAGGTTCACACAAAATAACATCAAATTGGAATAATAAAAGTAGTTCAAACTAGAGAAGAACACATCGACGTCTTTGTTGGCATCATCGACAACGGCCTCTTCGATTGTCTCATGAGGAGTTGGGTTCGAAGCCGGAGGTGGCACGAACGCACCAAAGCCACCACCACCCATGGCACCACCACCTCCACCAAAGCCGGCGCCACCACCACCACCCATGCCACCACCACCTCCACCAAAGCCACCACCACCCATGCCACCACCACCACCTCCAAAGCCGGCGCCACCACCACCACCCATGGCACCACCACCTCCACCAAAGCCACCACCACCCATGGCACCACCACCACCACCAAGGCCACCACCACCACCCATTGCCGCCCCCATGAACCCCATGTAGCTTATGGATGTTCCCATGCCTCCCATAGCACTCATTGCATTCATGTAAGCCATTTGTTTCTTCGCCAACAATTGATCACGGCAAAGTTCCACATATTGCTTTTGCTTCTCATCCATCTCGCTTGTGTCCATGAACATAAGTCTTTGTTCATTCTCGAAATCTAGCTTTTGCTCTTCCATAGCAAGCTTCTTCTAGTCTACATATCGCCAACAATGGAGTGCCTTGAGAGTCAACATGTGAATGAGTTTCAACATTCATTGCCTCGAAGAAGGTCATGTCATCTAGTCTACAATGCAAAAGATATGCAATTCAACAAGAAGGAACATTTGCAAGAATAAAATGAACAAAATGATAAGTTTTTACCCCACGGGCATTTCGTTGAGCACGTTGGATGCGGGCGGAGACTGGTTCAGCGACGGCGGCTCCTCGGGTTGCGGCGGCATCTCAGCAGCGTTCGCGGCGGCGCCCTTCGGCGGATGACCACGACCGGCAGTAGACTTTTGCCTTTTGGCAGCCGCGGCCGCCGATTGGGAGCCGCGGCCGGCGGCGTTCGATCCCCTTTTGCTCGCACGACCACGGCCGGCGGCGGCGGACGGATTCACCACCGGGACGACCTCCACGGCCGCAGATTGGTTGCCGGAGACGGGGCAGGGCGGGGCGAAGACTTGACGGTGGAGGGGCGGAACCCTAGGGATTTCCCCGGCGGCGGTGGCGGCATCCGGGGCCAGGGAACCGCCGGAATGGAGAGCGGGAGGCGTGCGGAGGTCGGGGTGGGCTCCGCCGTCTTCGTCCATGGCGCGGAGCTCGTCGGCGGCGGCGAAATCAGGGCGGGGCGGGCGCGGCGCGTGGGCGGGAAGTGCTTTTCGCGCGGCGGTTGGTGCGCGCGGGGTGAAAATGAAGGGATAGGGCAGGGGCCGCGCACTGCCCTATTTGCCCCATATTTGGAGCAGAGAGGCCGAAATTTTGGGGCAGCCCCATTTTAGGGCACGTGATAGGGCACCTGTTGGAGAGCGTTTTTTGTCTCTTCGTGCCCTAAAAAATGGTTTATTGGGCACCATGCCTAATATAGGGCAGCTGTTAGAGTTGCTCTAAGCTTGCTTTTAAAAAATCACATAAATCAAGATAACTCACCCTTTAGAGTATTTCCATCGACGCTCCCAATAGAACTATTGCACGACAATCCATGTAAGCAACAGATCAGCAGGTCCACCGTCAGCCACTCAAAGGTCCCACCTAGCCCCTATCTCCTTATCCTCTATATTTCCACGCAACTGACGCCCTTCTATCCACCGTTCACTCTCCATCCAACGATTGAGATTAAGCCAAAAGTTGAACATGAAACTCAAATATATCTGATTTTTTTTAAAAAATATATTAAATCTCTTTTTGTATTCGGAGAAAGTCTCACTTCATTTGGATAATTGGTTAATTTTGAAATAGTTTTTCCTATTTTAAACTTAAAAAGGTATTAAATCATAGACGGGTGATCCAAATGAAGCAAAACATTCTCAGAATACAAAACGAAACATATACTATTTACTAGAATGTTTTTAAAAATTGTGAAATATTTGAATTTTGTTAAAAAAATATATTAATCTCAACCGTTCAATGAAGAGTGAATGGTAGATGGAGGCTCCAGTCTCGCCCCAGTACCCACGCGCACTAGCTTGCTGGGCTAACAAGCACACCTCCTTAGCCTAGCTAGCTATGCATCAACAAGCCGGCATGCGTGCTCTCCTTGGCCGACGAGCGTCGTTTACAAGGGGCGCCTTTGGTAGCCTGGATTAGTTTTTCGTCTGACTGCGTCATGGAGACAGGTCGCCTTGCGCGTTGTAGAAGGGCCACAGGCCAGAAATGTCCAACTGTTTGGTTGCTCACGAAGAGTCTTCCCAGCCCCGTAGAGATTTGGACTATGGCTGTTTGGTTGGCCGCTTTCAAGACCATGTAAGCAGCCTAGAACGGGCATGCGGCTGTTTGGTTGCGGCCAAATCATAGTCTGGTAACCTCTTCCCTTGAGTGGTGAGGTTACCAGTTGCACACTACACATTAACGTAAACAGACAACACAATACGAACATAGCTTAGGATCAATAACTGTTCAGATAACAAATAGTTCAGACGAAGTTCATAGTACCGACAAGATCAACAGAAAGTAGAACAGACGAAACAGAAACTAGGTATCCTCCTCCATGAAGACCAACCGGGTGGCGTTGTCATGGTCCGGACACCTGCGCATCACCTCGGTGCAGGTGTGGTCGAAGATGACCACTATGAAGACGCCGGCGGTCTCCTTCTTGAAGGTCAGGAACTGCCCGATCGTCAGCTGATGGGCGATGGCGAAGGCCGCCCACCCCTGGTCGACGAACACCTCCTCGCCCTCCCGCTTGGTGGTCATCCTCCAGGCGCAACCGGTGTTGGTGCGGACGACGATGCTGGAGGGGACTTTCCCGAAAAACGGGACGAAGACCTTAGGGATGGGTAGTCTAGCCATCGTCGGTGCGAAGATGATCCGGAGGAAGTGCGTAGGGTCTTCCTCCTCGCGGAAGTGGCCGACATTAGCCGGCCTTCCACGACACCTCCTGACCGAGGCACCCTCGCCGGCCACCTCCGCCGGTGCGCCTAGGTCGATCGGGAGACTCTACAGAGATAAGACAGTTAGCACAGAGTAAGAACAAGCCAAGTACATGCAGAAAGACAACAAGCTCAAATGCAGAAGAACATTACCGAGGCCTCATACACGTAGGTCACACGAAAGTCAAAGGGATTGTCTGCAAACTAAGTCAAGTGTGCAAGATATTACACACAAAGACTAGGTTTGAGGACAACCCCTTGCCTTCCATTGTACCACATTTCAATCATCGGCCAATACAGATAGCAGACTATGATAAGACTGAAATTCAAATGCAGACTGAAATTCAAATGCAAGCACACTGAAATCCAAATGTCTAGCAGATACTAGTGTACGTTACAAATGCCACTAGGGCTACTTAAATATCCTAAACTATTTCTAGGCTACTCATTAAAAATGGCCCTAATCCTCTTGATCTTGTCCTTGTTTACAGCAGCCAGTTTGAGCAGATTGTAAATGGCGTACTCCAACTTCTCTTTTCATCCTTGAGACTCTTCTTCTTGGCCAGCAAGACCTCTCATTCTTCCTCTCATTCCTGTTTCTTAGCCCTAAACACCTGTGCTTGAGTTCGTTGCACGTTCTTCAGGACCGCATTCTCACTTCTCAACTCTTCCAGTTTGTGTTGAATCCGGCTCTGGACAAACTCAGAACAACGGAATCAATCTACTGCACCGTCCCTTCTCCTATTTGCATCTACAGTATACGACGGATCGGATCTACAATCCCCTAACGAACAGACATTGGCACGGTATAGAAGAACATGCAAAGAGCGAATCCTACTCAATCCGACTATCCTCGTAGATCCATTCCTACTGAAAACGCTCGGTCAATATCCTATCCTACTGAAAAACCGTAACATATCGGATCTGCATGTTCTAATAAACGGCAAAGAAATCTACGAGATGCATGAACTACGATGAAGATACCGGGAAGATGAAACTTACCGCCATTGAAGAGGTCGACGAGAGCTCGAGGTCGCGCGGGAAGTGGTCGATGCAGGTCCTTCTTCAGCGGTGGTTCTTGCGGCCGAGGTCCCGGAGCTTGTCCCCGTCGTCTCCTCCTCCGGTCCGGCTCCGTCTCCTTGCGGCGGTGCGGCGGATTGGTGGGCAGGAGAGCAACCGGCGTCGCTTGATGTGATAGTTTGGAAGGTGAGAGAGAGGAAGGAGTGAGAGAAGTAGACGGGCGGTGAGGCCAGTTATGGCGCGTGTTCCCGAAGCGACGCGCCGTTTCGGTCTCCCATCTCCACGCGTGCAACCGGCGGGAGACAACGGGCCAGGCTCTACAGCAACGACCGATTTGGGCGTTCCTCCCGGGCCTGGCCCGAGCATGCTTTAATATCCGGTTCATGCGACAACATGGGCGAGCCCAGGTAACCAAACAGCCCGTTTTCCATACCCATGCAAAAAATACCCTCACAGGCTACCAAACACGCCAAGAGCTCGTCCGAGGCCATAACCGCGCGCTCGCCATGGCGCCTGAGGCCTGCACGCGCCAGATGGAGCGGCGCCCCGGTGCGAGGCTTCACCGTGTTAAGCTCCTCCTCCCGGTACATGGCCGCGCCGTGTTCAGCTCTGCCAGCACGCATGCAAGCCGTTTGTTGGTTTGCTCTCCTCAAAAGAAAAAAAAATATAAATTACATCCAACGAACAATATTACTCTTACTAATTGATGTGTTAATAAAAAAATATTAATGCGTGGTTTTAAATTTCATGATAGCCAAACAGCGGTTGGATACAAAATCTTAAATGAATTGTATAAAAATGATTGGGGCCAAACAATCCATAATTGCATATTCATCTGAAATGTGATGAAATGCGACCGAAACCTTTTTTTAATTATTGTTATATGCGGTGGTAGCATTTGTGCTATGTGCTAGGAGTTGCTCTTACTTCATCACTTCACTCTTCACGGTTCATACTTTTTTTTTGACGTGTTCACGGTTCATACTTAACGTCCTCGATCTGGGCACAGGCGCACAGCAAACCACTACGGTCAACTCCTGCAGCTAGAATAAGTCAATCCACGGGGTCAGTAATGCAAAACACGCACAAAGCAGAGCAAAGAAACCCACCAGAGTCAGCAGCCTACACTCCTCTTTTGCGCAGAAGGGCCTGTAGAAGTTCACATTTTCATCCGATCGCCCCCCTGAACTCTCCCCGTTGCTTCCTCGCAGAATTATTAACCCAGATCCCTCTCCCTCCTCGCACTCTTCCTTGATCCGTCAGACTACGCACGCACAGAAACATTTTCCGAATTCGATTCCCCTCACGCGACCTCGTCTCCACTCCTGTTGTCACTGCCCGGGGATCGGGGCCGGGCTACGTCGGATCCGGGCCGAACCCCCCCGGGGCTCGCTCGTCGTCTTCCCGCGCACGGCGGTGATGCGCTGCCGGAACTGCTGCTGCTGCTAGCCGCGTCCGATCGGGGGCGATGAACATCGTCAAGGGCGTCGCCGATCTCCTCCGCAAGTCGACGCCCTCCTCGCCTGCCGCCGCCGCCAGCGGCGGCGGTGGAGGCGGCGCGGGCGGGGCCGGGGACGGCTCCACCTCCGCCGACAAGCTCGCCGCCGCGCCGTCCCCCAGAGTCCGCTTCAGGTACCCACCCAGCCCTACCCCCCCAAACCCCCCGCGAGTGGCTCGCTCGTTTGCCAGTGGGAAGCGCGTCCTGCTTGTCGTGAGCTGCGTGGGTGGGTGCGCTCAAGTTGCATTGCTGAATTCGAGCTCGTGTTGGATGGTAGACGGCTTTTGATTTGTACTACTCCATAGTTTGCTCCAGTCTCTTCAAGTCCGGTCAAGGTTTTGTTTGAATGAAGCTTCGAGGCGTCGTATCTACTTCTCCTGGCGGGGGTGGGGCAATGGCTTAGCTACGTGGAAGTAGCTACACGTGTTAAGTCACAGCAGAACGATAGCACGGTGATCATAGAGACTTTACTTAGGAAGTTTGATTAATATGCTCATCCTTTCCGTTTCACTAGGCCTGTAGCATTTTGCTGTAGACACACTAAACTTTTGCCCATTGGGTAGTTGAGTGGATTACTCTGGTTTCGTATACCTATATTCGAATATCGTGCCTTCATAAGGTGCTGATCCCATACAATGTAGACTAACTACTAGACCGTGTTAGCATTTTTTCGTTCGCCATTTCTGTTAAGGTTATGTATGTTACGCCATTTCTGTTAAGGTTAATGAAATGTACCAGCGGTGGCTCTCACGCCGGACGTGGCCATTCTATCCTAATGCTGTGCTATATGGTTCCAGTGACAGTGGTGAGGAAGGAGTCTTGAACACGCTTTGGCAGAAGTACGAGAATGCCATCGACAAGGTACTCACCATTACACAATTTTCGGCAGACATAGTATCTCAGAAAACTTTGTGTGATGCAGATGGCCATAGCCTCAAACTTGCAGCTGTCGGCAGACATTCTGATTTGGGTGCAACATGATAAATTAACAAATATATTCTAACACTTGATTCTATAATGCTGAATCTTTGTCCATGAGATGGCTTTGATGGGCGAGTAACTTTACTAACATCCTCCCTAAGAATCCTGTATTATTGAGAACCATGCTTGGGTAAGGGTCTGAAAGAGGTAGGGAACTTGCCATCATCTTGTCAATGGAAAGGTTCTTCACTGTCATGTATACCCAGAGCCTCCAAATACTCAAAGCAGAATATATCGAGAGACTAGATAACTTAGGTTACTCTTTGCTTATTCAAATAGAGTTGGCAGTGCTGTGCTTATATTGTCAATGTCGTGTAAAGGGTATCCAGTGCAACCAGTCTACTACTAAACATAAGATTGTTATCTGAACTATTATGAAGATACACATCTAATTGTGATACCTTATGTCGATCTTCCTAATTTCTTGTATCTTAGCAAGCATGACCACTTTTAAACTAATAATGCATAGCACTTGTCCACTGACTACTGCACGTTGCATGCGTGCTGCTGCACATAAAATGTATAAGCAGAGGAAGTTTCCTAATTCATGAATAAATCAACCTATGTCTTCTACTACCTCCGATCCATAAAAAATGTCGTAATAAATCAACTGATCATGTACAAGTAAATAGTACAACCACCGACACTTTTTTGTGAATCGGAGGGAGTTGATGATGTGAATTAGATAAAGAAATTGCACACATTTGTGTTTCTTTCAAGAAGACAACAACATAGAGGAGGTACTTATGAGCGTGACAGTAATCAAACTCTAGAATTTAATTTTAGCATGAGGATTTTTATTTTGTATTATCTGATCATGTTCATTTCTCCTATCAACAATATCATAGGCTGAAAAGAAAAAGTCCCTGCAAGTATTTGTCTTGCATTTCATACAAGCATTTAAAGACTGGGAGCCACACCATATTGATCAATCAGTTGACCGGGAATCAGCACTGGATGATACAGTTTTAGGATGTTCTGGTGGGCATCCTTCTGAGGTCATCCTTATTCTCGTTCAGGAGATCACTCAATTAACTTCATCTGTTGCCGAGAGTAAGTAGGCTCACTGAATAAATGATATCTTTCTTTAGTATTTATTCCTGGCCCCTTCATTTTACCTTTCTTATACTGTAATATACAATCTAATAGGTTTCCAGTAATCCCGTCACCACTAGTCATGTACCTTTTTGAAGTTGCCATTCAGATGTCTGTAAGGGCATCTTTGCATGTCGTGTCACTGAATCATCTAAGACTATAACTGTAGTGAAAAAGGAATGAAACAATTGCTAGACTTGGGAATTGGAATTATGACTTAGAAAAGAGTTGCTTCCACCAATCAGTAATCACATAATGTTAAAGGCAGTTCTAAATTTGTTGGTGTTTGCTGGATACTCTCAAGCAGGTGGAACCTATAGGCTATAAGGTTTAGTTTGGTACGCTGAAATGCTATGTGGGGCTAGGTATCGACTTAGCTATTTATTTTCCTTGAACTATCTCTTGAATATTTTCAGTCTCATCACTTTACTTTGGTGTTATACTAAAATAATAATTGCATTCTGCATACCAGATAAAACAATGAACAATTGTTATTATATGCCAATGGTTGTTTTTCAGTGGTTTATTTGGTTTGCAATTGCAGTAATTCAGTGAGAATTGAGATCTTACTTGTTTTCTGTATTAGTAGGCAGCAGCTGTCCAGAATCCTCAGCCAATCTCTCAGAGCAATCCACAGACCTGGGATTAAGTACTGAAGTGTTGACTGTTTTGGAGTGCTTCACAATTGTTACTCGCTCAGTGCATAACTGCAGAGTATTCAGTTATTATGGAGGTGTGCAGAAGGTTACTGCTCTTTTGAAAGGTAGATTCTTTCTTTAGTTGGGTGTTTACCATTCTAGATTCATTTTGATTCTTTACACTTTTTTCTATGTTATGAATGAACTTGTTGCGTAGAATGTGATGATTATTATTTCTATAATGAATCTTATATTAACTGCCCTTTCTCTCATGTATTCAGCCGCAGTTGTAAAGCTCAAGACCTTGACCAGTTTGCTTGCCGCAGATGAGCAACTGTCAAATAAAACTGTAGAAAGTATGAGGATGATGCAAAAAATTCTTGTATACATTGTTACGATAATTTCAAACTTCATGGATTTGGAGCCAGCTGCAACAAGGATTTCACGGGTTGCCAATACCACTGTTCATACCTCACCAAATAAGAACTTGGCTACAGTTACTCCTAATACTACAAGAAGATATGTTTCTGATAGAAATTGGCAGCAGAAGGCCATTGTTTCAGTTATGGAAGCTGGTGGTGTCAATTGGTTAGTAGGTAAAGTGGAGTTTTCGATGTTTACGTACATTTTACTATATCTACTAATGATTTGCTTTGTTACTTGCTTGGGATAGTTAATCTTAGTCTAGATATAGATATAGGATGGTCCTCTTTACTACCGCTAAAAAAGTCTACTTTACTCAGAAGAGTTTGCTGGCAGTTTGAAGTACACTCCATGCTTTCTACTTTGGAGAAACATTTTGCAGGGAGTATCGAAACAAGGATTAGCTGTCATGTAGGTTCTACTCTGAAATTAAAATGAGGCACTTTTAATTTATCTTGCGACCATAAGGCTTGATAGCATGCTGTGTTGATGCAAAATTGCAAATAATATTTGTGTTGGTATAACAGTGGAAATAACTGATCAACTTGTGGATCAGCCTTGATTGGATAAACAAAATACTCCCTTTGTTCGAAAAAGATGATGTCTTAGAATGCGTGCAGTCGAACTTCTCTAACTTTGACTACCAACATATTAAAATTATTTGAATTTCTCAATATTTGGTGTAAACAATGCTTTAGTAATTTGTGGATTTTACTAATATATGCATATGAAAAGTAATGGTCAAAGCTGATATGCGTAAAAACCTGAAGTATTAGCACCATGCATCAAAGAATTAATATTACATGAAATAAAGTTTTAAAGTTGTGGTAAAACAGTGCATGTTGAATACTTGTGCCATATATATGTAGTGTAGTTTCGTATAAGCTGGTAGCACATCCAGGAAAGCATGGTTACTGAACTCCTCAGAAGCTGCTGATATTATATTAATTAACCTACATTTTTCAATCATTATTATCTTACGTATCTGAAATTGTTCTTTGCAGAACTCTTAAGGGTCATTCGAAGACTGAATTTGAAAGAGCAGTGGACTGACTTGTCACTTCACTTTATAACTTTGTATGCTCTGAGATCAACAATATCTGAAAATACTCGTGCACAGAATCATTTCAGAAGCATCGGAGGGCTGGAGGTTCTGTTAGATGGACTGGGACTACCATCAAGCAAATTTTCAGTATCAAAGCATTCTTTTGTCCCTAGTGATGAAAGGTAAGTGTTTTACTGCTTCAGCAGTGGTAAAATCAGACCTTCACCATAAGAGGTTCCAAAGGTGGAAAAATAGGGGCAACAATTATAATGATTCAAAAGAAATAAACCAAGTAGATTACTTGTCCTTGCAAACACAATATTCTCAAGGATTACGATAGTTCCTCAATTCTGGGAGGAATTTCCCCTCTATACGGGGTTTTTCTCTGTTGCTTTGGTTCAATAGCATTGCATTATGCAGCAATTATTTTCATCTTTCCTGGCAAGCATCAAATTAATAATTGCACTTCCACAAAGGATTAACAAATGTATGACCAATATGTATTCTGTAGCTTCTACTAGTACTTCACAACAGCTAGTGTTGCTAACTTACCAGGTAATGCCATTTGAGAGGAACCTCTTATATTTAGCTTTCTAATAGAGGAAATACCTTAAAAGCAATGATAGTGTCTTGTTAGCTACCTGCCATCAAGTGTTCAATAAGAGTACTTTTGCCATTATAAGTTGACTAACACACTTCAACCGACAATCCACCAGAGATTGCAAGATGCATTTGTCTGATCGTGTTTGTTTGTTTGCCGTTCTGTTTTGTTCTTGTGATCTCAAAATGACATGCTTTTGCAGGAGTGACATTCTGCAGCTCCAGATACTATCTTTGGAAATTCTGAGGGAAGCGGTGTATCCTATTGCATAACTTCTTATGTAGATAATTAGTCCATCCCTTATTAGACTTTGTTATATCTTCTTGATTCTGCCTTCTTGGAGCAATGATATCATATACATACTGAATATGCTGACCTCTTATTTAACACAAGAGCTCCAATTAGATCATGGGTGTAGACTGATAGTGCTAACTTTGCCTATGAGAGGTCATTGCTCACCACTTTGTCAGATTTTATTTTTCTATTTTCATGATTTTATCTCTCTTGGTTCCTTGACTGTTTATTCAGTTTCGGCAATGTCAACAATTTGCAGTTCTTATGTGAAAATGGACGGATACATAAATTTGCGAACAGCATCTGTTGGCCTGCATTTATGTTTCAGGAGTTTAATCAGCAGAAGTTTCGTGATCCTCAAGTGCCCAACTGGAAAGTCGATAGACAAAGCACAGGGACTTCTGCTACATTAGAATCTTTCCCGAGTCCTGTTGATATTCTCGATACAACAGAATGGAATGAGTATTCTGTAAAGTTAAGCATGGCCCTTTGCTCCTTTCTTCTTCCTCCTAACGAGATCAGGTACTGTCCTGGGGCAACCGTGGTTACCCAAATTTCTCTATCCATCTCATTGGCGTACTGGGAGCAATGTGTAAGGTGGATCATAAAGATTCTTTCAACAGTTTTCCCATGCATCAAAGCTTGTGCTAGTGATACCGAATTGCCTAACCATATAATGTAAGTTCCTGTTCTCCATTTGTTATGTGTACATCTTTGCTGACCAGATTAGTTGATATTTTCAATATTTCCACTCTATAAAGATGCTTTATTAGCTTCATGAAAGTCACTGTCGAACCTAAGATTTTGGTTGGAAAAGTTTAGTTGCATAATTAACTCTACCAAATTACATTAATGGAATTTCCACTCTTCTAATAGATACTACCTCTGTTTTTTAATATAAGATGTTTTAGCCTTTTTCCACATTCACATGTCCAAACTTGTATCTGGACATGTTTTAGTGTCCACGTTCACTCATTTTTGTGTGTATCTAGCCAACATGTGTAATTGCTAAAACATCTTATATTAAAAAACGGAGGGAGTACTTTCCAGCATATTCGTAATTTTTGAAAGTGCAGTTAGTCTCCTAATATCTGTTATCCATTTTTTGCACATTGTTCACTGTTCTGGCTATCCTTTTTTCCTTTGAGGTGAACACCTTTGTCTGTATGGAAGTATCATGTTTTCTAAGTTTCTTCAAGTGGTTGAATCTTTAAATCTCTATGTATTTTTACTTAATTGTTTTTTCTCTAAATTTTCTTTACCGATTACTTCTTTTGGTTTGTTCAGGATTCTAGCAAATACCCTACAGAATTACATGCTCTGCACATTTAGGAAGGTTCTCATTTCAGCACCAGTTCTACTCAAATCTTTTCGAGAGGAGGGTTTGTGGGATCTGATATTCTCAGAGAATTTTTTCTACTTTGGGCCACATGTGAAGTGCATTCATCAGATTGTTGGTGACAGTGACACACAAAATGATCATTTTATTGATGCCACTGAATCAGCTGGTTCCATAAGTAATCTAGCTGATGTCAACATCCTTCAGTCAGAAGCTATTTCCTTCTTGGAGTTTGCTGCAACACTGAATGAAAATACAAATAACCTGGTATTCCTGAAATTTCTCCTTCGTCACATTAGATGTTATTACAATTACATAATTTGAATAACTGCCATATTGTTTTTGCATTCATGTATTTGTTCTGTTTCGTTTGTAGGCAGAATGCTCAGCATTGTTAAATGCACTAGAATATTGCACTAATGGTCCTGGATTGGTTGGTGCTATTCTTAAGAGCTTTCATGTTATCCTACAACTCGCCACTGAAGAAACTCTTGCTTCTTTTAAGTCACTGGACGTGCTTACCAGAGTCCTGAAGGTTGCATGCATTCAAGCACAAGAACTAAGTAAGTTGAACCGCGGAGATGACTTAAGTGAAAATGGTTCTCAACCAGAAAATGGTCAGATGGCTTCTTTGGATGAGAGAATAAAGAATTCTCGTACATGTGTTGAACTGGCTTTCAACCTTTTCAAGGAATATGTCACAATATCTGACCATGGAAGGAGTCTAGTTTTACATAATGCCAATTGTATTGTGTGCCTATTTGATTTATTCCAAGAAGAAAACCTCCGGAAACATGTACTGGAGCAAGTTCTTGCCTTATATAAGGTATAATCATGTTCATTATCTTTCTCTCCTTTTGTCGCTCTTGATATTACTGTTAGAATTAACTCTCTCCTCTGATGTTCTTTCTTACGATCAGTTGCCTCCGTTATCATCACAAGATCATGCAGCAAAGTTGCAACTATGCGCCAAATATTTAGAGACCTTCACTCGTGCAAAAGAAAAGGAAAAGGACTTTGCCGAATTGTCGATCGATCTATTAGTTAACATGAGAGAGATCATTTTGATAGATCGCGCGGTACGTTTTTTTTGTATAGATGGTGTGCAGTAATTCAACACTATCCTTTGTTTCTTCTCATCCTAGTAGTGCATCATGCCTGATGAATCACTGATATCTTTTGCTAGTATTACCAAAATTTGTTTCGCAATGGGGAGTGCTTCCTGCATATTGTCTCTTTGTTGAACGGGACTTTTGATGAAGCAGTTGGAGAGCAATTGGTCCTTAATGTTCTTCAGACGTTGACTGAATTACTTGCTGCAAATGATGAAGCTAAGGTAATAAAATATTTTTCTATTTGATGTAGTTCACTCATGTTCTATAAATATGAACTATTAGGGGCCAGTAATAGTTTTTGGTCATTTTGGATGGCCACCTGCGCCACCCTCTAGTTCCAAGATATTTACTCCAAATTAATCGCCAGGTTTTCTTTGTTGTTGAACCAGATGAATTCTGGTCAAACCTGGTTATTCACCAAGTCTTTGCTAACGTTCATGTACATAACATTTTTTTATGCAAGGATAAATTTGAAATGTCAATCAGAACAAAACAGGGCATAATCTCTCCCCTCATACTTGCATTTCTGGCAATGATTGGAGTTACTCTGGTTCATATACCTTATTTGTTTAATGCTCTTTAATTTTTTTTATTGTTTGTCTTATCCAGGCTGCTTTCAGAATGCTGGTGGGCATGGGCTACCAAACACTTCAAAGCTTGCTACTGGATTTCTGTAAATGGCCACCAAGTCAGAAACTCTTGGATGCCCTACTTGGCATGCTTGTTGATGGGACATTTGAGATAAATGAAAAAATAACAATAAAGGTATGCAGCCTTCATGACTGAAGCAATGACATATTCATATATTCAATTACAACAACAACTAAGCCTTTTGTCCCAATAGTACAATAAAGTAGTGGTAGGCTATACTCGTGTATTTTCAATTGCTTCACTCAATTGTACTTGCATTCTTGATTCTGTACCCTGATGTTTTATTTCTTATTTGCCTGCAGAATGAAGATGTAATTGTACTATTTTTAAATGTCCTACAAAAGGTCCGACTCTCTCTCTCTCTCTCTCTCTCTCTCATTGGTGATTTACTGATTTATGTAACACAAACACCCACACACTGATATTTTATGTAACATTGGTGATTTCTGATTGGCAGAGCAGCACTCCGCTTCAGCATTATGGGCTTGTGGTCTTACAGCAATTGCTCAAGGGGTCTATTACAAATAGAACTTATTGTTTCAAAGCAGGATTACTTAGTTTTCTCCTTGACTGGTTTTCAGTTGAGGAGAGGGAAGACACAGTTATCAAAATTGCTGAGTTAATTCAGATTATCGGAGGACATAGTATTTCTGGAAAAGATATTCGAAAAATGTTTGCTCTCCTGCGTGGTGAGAAGATTAGTGTCAAGCAGAAGCATAGTTCATTGCTTTTGACAAGTCTTAGTCATATGCTCAAGGAAAAGGGACCTGAAGCTTTCTTTGAGTTCAGTGGTCATGATTCTGTGAGTTATTATCATTTTCAGAACTTTTCATCATTTTCCATAGTATTTTGACAAAACTAAAATGATTTTTTTCCATATTGAAGCAGTGTGACATGGTGTTCATCGCTATTCTGAACAAAACTTGCTGCAAACTTTTTTGTACTTTCGTTCAAGTATTATTTATGTGGTAACTAACTATCATACTCTCCCTTCATCAGGGTATTGAAATGAAATCACCTGTTCAATGGCCTAACAGTAAAGGTCTATCATTTTGCTGTTGGCTAAGAGTGGAAAATTTCCCTGACAATGGTATGATGGGCCTTTTCTCCTTTTTCACGGAAAATGGAAAAGGATGTTTAGCTATGCTTGGGAAAAATACTCTTGTCTATGAGGTAATGGTGGTTGCTTCCTTCATTTCTAGAACGTTCGCTGAGCTATGCTAATATTTATTTCTCATTAAATAAATTATATTTTGACAAAAGAATTTGGTCTGTAAAATTGGGGAATGTTTTAATTCAGCATAGTGACTGAGTTACATTTATCATGAAAATTGTTATTTAGCACTCCCTCTGTACCGTTTTAAGTGTCTTGGAGATAGAACTAGCGTAGTGAAAATACATAGCATAACTAGCGACATTTAAGTAGGATCGGAGGGATTATTAAATATATTTGAACAAATGCATTAATTTCATCAAAGAGGAACTGTATCCATTTTACAGCCTAATCTTTGATCATGCATTCCTGATTTCATCTTATATTTATCCATTCCGATCATAAGCATGATTATGCTCCATGTTTCTACTAGCCCATAATACCTCCATTCCTGAAAATAAGGAGTATAATTTTTTCTAAAGTCAAACAACGTAAAGTTTGACTAAATTTATAAAAATAACTACCAAGAAAAATAATATTCTATAGATGCACAATGCAAATATATTTAATGATAATAAGATTGATTTTATAGGTAGATGTTGATAGTTTTTCTAAAAGTTTGGCCAAACTTTGCATGGTTTGAATTTTAACAAAAATTATGCGGCTTATTTTTCGGAACGGAAGGAGTACTGTTTGGCTTGCTATTCAGAGTTGTTTATTATCCATTAGACCATTACCAAGATGGTTTGAAAAATCAGCCATTTTCCCGATAAGAACTTGATAATGTTTTATCGTAGTTAATTAGTTTTACATCTTTCACATGGCATGAGCTCGTTACCTCTTCAGTTATTGGATAATAGAAGTTTGATTTCAGTATTAATGTCAAATTTAAACATCCTACCCTATGCAGTCTGTCAGTCAAAAGAGCCAGTGTGTTTTGTTGCCTCTAAGCCTCCCACCGAAGCAATGGAAATTCCTTTCTGTTACTCACACTATAGGGAGAGCTTTCTCTGGAGGAAGCCAGCTGAGATGCTATGTAGATGGTGATTTAGTATCAACGGAGAAGTGCAGGTGTGTGGTTTTTCATTTCTTTGGTGCACAATTCTTACTTCTTGGGCGTACTGTGTTTGATATCTAAGGAGTAGTCTACAGTCTTTTCTTGTTCAATTATTTGAAATTTCTTGTTGGTGCAGTCCTTCTAATAGTGTCTATGTCCATGATTCTTATCACTATTATTCTTACATGTTTTTTATATCCTTTTAAAGGCAATGTTAGAGCAAATTTGCTAATACTTCGACTAAAAAGCTGACGTGCACAAGCCCTAATAAAAAAAATAGCTACTGGGTGTCTTGTGAACTATAACGCTGAGGTTTTTGGCCTGCCGTTTTCATTTCCAGTATATTAGCTGAGATGTTTTATGCCACTGTCTTCCTCTTTTTAGGTACGCAAAAGTTAATGAAGTAATGACTCGCTGCAGTCTTGGCACAGAATTGATGCCCATTGGTGAAGAACCTACTTCTCTTGGTTTTGAGGGCACTTTTGCCTTTTCTGGTCAAATGGGCCCTGTTTATGCGTTTTCCGATGCTCTCTCTTCTGAACAAATAAGAGGCATATATAATCTAGGACCAAGTTATATGTACTCTTTCCTTGGTGATCAGAACTTGCTTATGAATAATGACTCACTGTACAAGGGAATTTTGGATGCAAGGGATGGTATTTCCTCAAAGATGATTTTTGGCTTGAACGCACAGGTATGAATTGGCCTCTGAACAATATGTTATCTTCTTTTGACCAATTACTGGAACCAGAGAAATGAATACTGTGTTCTTTTCTTCTTCCAGGCTAGCAATAATAGGACTTTGTTCAATGTGTCTTCTGTACTTGATACTGTTGACAAGAGCAAGCTTGAGGCAACCATCATGGGCGGCACAAAGTTATGCTCACGGCGCTTGCTGCAGGACATAATTTACTGTGTCGGCGGTGTCTCTGTATTTCTTCCTCTTCTGATACATTTTGATGAAGCCATCACTCATAGTGGAGAATCCGCCACTGGTGATGAATTGGCAGGTCAAGTCATTGAGCTTGTTGCATCTGTTCTGGATGGAAATGTAGCAAATCAGCAACAGATGCATCTTCTTTCTGGATTCTCCATTTTAGGTTTCTTGCTTCAATCTGTTTCACCGCAGCTGCTAAATTTCAAGACTCTTTCAGCACTCAAGTACATGTTTAATGTCTTGACGAACTCTGGTGATCTCTCTCTCTCTCTCTCCCTCCCTTCCTCCCTCTCTTCCTCTCTCTCTCGGAACTGTGTATACCACTAACTAATCTGGTCTTTCAGGCATGCCGGAAGTTTTATTGAAAGATGCTCTTTCACAAATTTATCTGAACCCACACATCTGGGCGTATTCAAGTTACGAAGTACAAAGAGAACTTTATTTATTTTTGATACAGTACTTTGAGACTGATGGGAAACTATTACCAATACTGTGTGGACTCCCTAAGATCATTGACATTGTACGCCAGTTCTATTCAGAAAAGTTAGATTCTAGGTCTTCCAAGCCTTTACTACATCTGGTAACTGAACAAGTGATTGGAGAGAGACCACATATAGAAGAAATTCGGAAGATCCGTGTTCTCCTCTTGAGTCTTGCAGAAATGAGCTTAAAGTAAGTTCTCTGAACTTTTCATTCAGAGATGCTTTTTTGTGTGTTTACTCCAGAATGTTGCGTTTTTTCTCTCCATCCTAACTTCTGCATCATTTTCTTAATTATCATGTTCAATGCTTGCCAGATATGCAAGTCTGAAAATATTTTCCTTGGATTCATATGCTAACATATTTACTTATTCCTTTGTATATTTTCTCTTGAGATTAATATTTTTTACAAACTTCTGTTGTAGGCTGAAGGTTTCTTCACATGATATAAGAGCTCTTGTGTCCTTTTTCGAGAAAAGTCAAGATGTTGCATGTATCGAAGATATACTTTACATGATTATCCGTGCCCTTTCACAGAATTCACTTCTATCATCTTTCTTGGAGCAAGTAAATGCTGTTGGTGGTTGTTACATTTTTGTCAATCTTCTAAAAAGGTAATACACATCTAGAAGACCCAAGTCATTGAGTACTTACGTTTAGTGCGCTTTATTGAGTGATGGTCTTTGCAATGTAAAGCTAGTCTGGATCAAATTCGACTTCTACAGAGTGCTTGAGCTTTAATCAACCATTTACTAAGGTCATGCAGACAAGCTGCACCTGTATTCATCAATATAGAAAGAGTTTTATGATGCCATAAGAGAAAGACACGACCCATCAAAATAAACAAAGCAAGCTAAACATTCTAAGTACCGCCAGCCCTAAGTGGTTGTTTGGATAACAAATTTTAGGCGTGGGCAAGCGAGTTTTTAGCCGATTTTTTTAGAGGAACCAGTTTTGATAACTTTCCGTTACTAATCGGTTCATAGAAAACGATGTTTGGGCTGGAAAAGGTTATAGCTGGTTTTCCAGCTAGTCCTATTGTAAAAAATATATTTATCTTCTCTTCCTGTGAGTTCATGCCTTCCAGGCTTCCACTTCTGATTGCCCATGGCTGCTTGCTCCTGCCGCCGCATCCACTTCTCGCGGCTGCCCCCAGCTCCTCTGTCCTTCAGCTCCTGGACGTTGTTGCTAGCCTAAAAAACTCGTGGCGTTTGGACGTCGACGTCGGCATAGACACCCGATGCTTGCCTCTTCGGGCGTCCATGACGTGTCGCGGGCAGCTGCCTGCACTCGTTCCCCCTCGACCCTAGGCTGCAGCACCTATCTCCCGTACCGTATGGGCACAAGCTGCTCCAGCTCAAGCTGCAGGTATGCCCGCACATGGACGCCAACTGTCTAGTCCCGGAGGCCGGTCATCGTCTTTTAGCAGCAGGTCTTCTGGCACCGGAAGCAGCGGCAGGAAGTCCGAGCTGCGCATAATCTTCCAGCACTTCAGTAGGGACAACGACGGGCACTCCTTTATCAACGCGACTCAGCTCCTTGACCACGATCACTGTGCCGCCGCTCAAGGCGGACGTCGATGCTTTGCTGCGTGTATGCTGCATTGTGCTGGATGTGCTTATGGGCTGGCGAGAAGGGCGGCACACACACGCGGCGGCGGTGAGCAGGTAGCCGGGCGAGCGCGATGCGGAGGGTTTACAGGAATAGCCTGTCCTTCTTCAGCGCCGAGCCGCTGAGCATACCACCGCGCTACAGGCTGTGGCCAGGATCCAAATGCTGGCGTATGGCACCGTGCAGGCTGCGAGGCACTGGGGTCATCAAGGAGCCGGCGAAGTTCAGAATCCTGGGGCTCGACGGCTGTACAAGGAGGCCGAGAGGTGTGGTCTCCGTGGGCGCCAACAAGAGGTCATAGACATGGACGACCAGATCGTCGCTCAGTTGCCACCCACGGACCTGCCCTGAGTAATCGCATTTTCAGAAAAACAATTATTAGTTGTTTTGCCAAGACACGTTTTTCTAGCTTTGTGGAAACCTGGTTTTGCTCATTCACATTTCGCTAATCCACCCAAACAAAATTTTAGTCTGTTATACACGGTTATCTTAGCTTACATGAAACTTGTTCTGCTAAACTTGAAAGAAGTCCATATACCCCCACAATTATCACAGTTTGGACGCTGCACCCCCTCAACTCTAAACTAGCACACTTAACCGCCTCAACTCGCCAAACCGGATAAATGCCCTTCTGACCCTGGTTAAGCTGTTTTAAGAGCGGTTTTGCAACCTCTGGTCGTTAGGCTGTCAGCTAGGCTTCCGTTGACCGATCGTTGGCTGTCTCCTTAAGTCCTTGGCCTCCACCGAGAGCTACCCTGAGTTCTCGACACCTCCGGCATGGCGTCCGTGCACGGTGCACCCAATGTGGTCAACCGTAGCAGGGAGATCGTTCATGGCGCTCCATGGCGTGCAGCCAGTACTGTTGGCGTAGGTCCCGACTCCATGCACTCCTGGCGTAGGTCCCGACTCCACGTACTCCGGTGATACGTGCACGCTGGGAAGCTAGCTCGGTTGGACTGTGACAACACACGCACGTACAAGCAGGCAAGCGCCTTGATGGATGCAGCAGCTAGCTTGTACTCATGTATAAATCGCTGGACGCACGATAAGTTCTATGCAAGCAAGCAGTTTGATGGAATCGCTGATGCCAACTTTGCATGGAAGTATCGATCGAGACGCTGTGAACTCCAGTGGAAACGATGGTGCCGTGCGGCGGGCGTGCTCACGCGGCAGAGCATGCACCCATGGAGACGTCCACAGCAAAACAACCTCCACGTCGGCAAAACCACCCTCCAAAACAGCTTAACAGTGGTCACGGGGGCATTTGGTTTTCAGAAGTTGAGGGGGTTAAGTGTGCTAGTTTAGAGTTGAGGGGGTGCTGTGTCCAAAACTTCTGTATCTAAACAAGGCCTAAGATACTTAGTGGTGGTGACACGCCATGACCTGAGATCTCACCACTCTTTACTGTGGCACGACTAAGAGACCCTAGCAATCCTGTACAAAGTGAGAAGCAAGCTTCTAAGGCATGGAGTGCATTCATCCACCACGAGAGCTTGCAGCCAAGGCAGAGCTCACCCAATCATGATCATGTTGTCGATGAAAGCTGTACAAGCACCACAGGGGCAACAGCCACTAGCATGACCAGCCCAAAACGAAGATCAACCACCACTTGCTCAAGCATCAAGCTAAGGGAGCAAAAGAACCTGATAAAGAAACGAGACCTCCATGACCGCAACAAAGGGCACAGCCACCATCACATGCTGCCTGGCAAGGAGCCCAACCTAGCTGCATCCAGTAGCGCCATCAGCGACCCACCGCGACCCACACCCATTTCTTGTTCTTTTAATGTGTGGCCATATTTTCCTTACTAATTCTTCTTAGAAGGATAGGGTCTGTGCTGCTGGATTGTATTTTTTGCTTTCATTTCTTGACATTACTTGTTTATATGAGTAAATTAATATTTTTATATCACACTTTACAATCAGTATTATTGGCCATGTGTATTTCTGACATTAGTTGTTGTTCAGGGAATTTGAACCAATCCGTCTACTGGGGCTTCAGTTTCTTGGAAAGCTTCTTGTTGGAGTTCCATCTGAGAAAAAAGGACCAAAACTCTTTGGCCTTCCTGTAGGACGACCTAGATCCATTTCTGAAAATCTACAGAAACGAATAACAGCAACACCCCAACTGTTTTTCTATTCAATATCTGAAAGGCTTTTCAAATTCCCACTTTCAGATCATTTATGTGCTACCTTTTTTGATGTTCTTCTTGGCGGAGCCAGCCCTAAACAGGTAATGTCGCAAACTTCAGGTTGAATATGGTTCTATGCTGTCTATCCTCTGACGTCAGACTCCTGTAAACAAATAATCTTATCTTGGATTATATTTTCTGTTCAGGTCTTACAGAAACGTTCCCAATCTAACGAGTTAAAAGATAGGAGCAGTACGTCAGTAGTGAGCTTGGCTCCATTTTATGTTCCTCAGATGTTGGTCTGCATTTTTAAATATATGCAATCTTGCCAAGACGCTTCAGCACGCACAAAGATATTGAGTGATCTTCTTGGTTTGCTCGATTCAAACCCCTCAAATGTCGAAGCCATTATGGTAATTACAGGTTACTCTTTTCTTAGACCTATGTAAGTTACTGCCCATGTTATCATAATTCATAAATTGATTTCATCAGGAGTATGGTTGGAGTTCTTGGCTCGAGACATCTGTGAAGCTTGATGTCTTCAGGAACTACAAATCAATTTCGAAAGAGAAGGAGAATAATTTGGAGACCAATGAGCTAATTCTTGCGAGGAACATGTATTCGTTAGTCCTCTCTTATTGCTTGTGCTATGTGAAAGGTGGCTGGCATCAGCTGGAAGACACAGCAAATTTTCTTCTCTTGAAAATTGAGGAGGTTGGAACGCTAACTTGTTTGGTTTATGTTATAGCAATTTAGTAGCTTCTTCCCTGTTCTAGTAACTCTTTTGATATTGCTAATCCACAGGGGCAGTTACCAAATTTATGTTTGCTGCGAGACATCTTTGAAGATATCATTGGATGCCTGCTCGAGACATCTCCTGATGAAAACATTTTCATTTCACTACCATGCCGTGATAATATCTTGTATCTTTTAAAGCTGAGTGATGAATTGCTTGTTGATCAAATTGGAATTAAACTCCTGGTACACTCTGAATAATACTCCATACAGAACAGAAAATATATGTTTTTTTGTATACTGCGCCATCCACTCACTCTGCTCCTTTTGTCTCACACAGTTTCATTCACCTGATATGCATGCACAATCTTCATCCGATGGCTCACAGAAAGATGACATTAGCTCTGCAGTTGTAGAAATTGTAAATGCTGAGACTAATGGCCAACCTACAAGGTAATAATATCTGTCCTGCTAGTACATAGAAGCTCAGCCTCATTGAATGTGTACCATGAACAATTTTGACGAAAGAAAGTTTGGAGCCAGTCTAGGAAAATACTTCTGCACAAGTCAAAATTTATATCAGCTATGCGTCACTAACTGCACCTACAAGCTGAATCTAGTCAAGGTTTGCAATCCTAAGGTGAGCAACCAATCATATATCTCTAAGAAAATTAAATGCACAAGATCAAGAGGAGAACACCACAGTGATGAACTCAATGGATATATAGAGCCATATGCTCATGCAAGAAGAATTTCAGCAGGGTCGGTTTGATCGAAACCCTGACCATGGCCAGGCCACGTCTCAAGCGTATATTCATAAAATTATAGCCAAGTTGGCTTGGTTAGACCAGTGTGCCAAGCCTGATCAGAACAGGCTTGACTGCTTGAGGATCACAGACCAAAGGAAACTCTCAGGAAAAGATTGACGAGAACTAATATGTGGTCTGTCCAGTACAATTGATCAGTCTGCAAATACTTTTTGGGAAACAGAGACAAGAAAGTATGCCTACTAGAATTAAACTGATCGGAGGAAAATAATATTGATCAATGTGGTGTCCAATAACTATCAATCTAGGTAGCAGCACTAAAAGTTAGCCTACCCACCCGGTCTTCAACCAAACTACAAAAATGGCACAGTGTCACAAAATGTACTCACTATTCGGCTTCATTCTTACCTTGTCTTGAACTATGTCATTATGCCTAATACTTATTCGAATCTGGGATTATTTCACCTGCATTAATCATCGTGGAAATGTTAGTCATATTATCTGATTGTAGCTAATCTTAAACTAATTTAGGTGCTTAAATGCTTTCGAAATACAACCATGTGTTTTTAATAGGTAATGTGTGCATGTTAAAGATCATGTGGTGGAAATATCTACTACTTATACTATATTTGGAACATTTGGACACTACTGTGTATTTCTGTGCAGAACCTTATCCTGATGTGAAGAGTGCCTGATGTGTTGCATACTTGCATCATGTTCTTTTTTTAATCATTTATATTTTACTTACCTCAGTAGAGAGTGTGACACAATCACCACAACACAGGCAGGAAACAGAAGCTTAGTGCAGAATATGTTATACTAAAACACGATTGATGACCTGTCTGGTTTAATGGGAACATGATATGCTAAAACACAATTGATGACTATATTGTTATTTCTTCTTTCGAGCCTGGAGCCCTGGATAGATGCTAGATATAGTGGCATACCTAGGATTAGTGACTGCTGCTGCTGCTGCTGCTGCAGTACAAGTCACATTGTCTTGATATTTGCTAGTTAGGCAATTAATATCGATAATTTGACACCAAACTGTCTGTAGTAACTTTTGTTCATATCTCTGCTCACTTGCTTGCCTTCTGTTTCGATGATATGCAAGAGTAGTACTTCTGATAATATCAGATTTATCATCAGTAAACATGCTCAGTTTGCACTTTTGCAGTCTTCCTTGGAGTAGCCACATATTTACTGATGGAGACAAGCTGACTGATGATTGGTGGAGCTTTATGACAAAATATGGACTCTTATTTGGAACTTAAATGGCAAAGGACAAAGCAGATTGACACCAAAGGGATCAAATGCCGCTGTTCCATCTATCGGACAAAGGGCACGTGGGTTGGTAGAATCTCTGAATATCCCGGCTGCAGAAATGGCTGCTGTAGTTGTAACTGGGGGCATTGGTACCGCATTAAGTGCAAAGAACAACAAAATCACTGATAAGCCATGATGTTAAGAGGAGAAAGGTTCCCAAGAATCATCTTCCACCTCGTAATTATGTATTTATGCAAAGCTGGCTTAGAAAATGCATCCAAGTGTGTCCAGCAATTTATAACAATGCTTCCTAATCTTATTTCGGAAGAAGATCAATGCAAAAGCAGACTCCATTTCTTAATTTGGTATGCCTAACACTCATTAGGCTGTACAAACTTCCCTTCGAGTATTGCGACTTTTGTAGTAATTTCCTTTTTGCTGCAGGTCTTTACTAAGGGTTAGATCCCAGTATGGGGAACTTGATGATGGCGCACGTTTCCATGTTATGTCACATTTGATTCTTGAAACTGTCATATATGGAAAGTCTATGCTTTCCACTAGCATGTCAGGCAGAGATGATTCTGCTGAAGCAAATAGCAACAGGAGTCTGGGTTCATTCTTAATCTTCTTCAGAAAGATCGTGTTCTTGCTGTGGTTTGTCCCTGCGTTCGTTTTTAGTTTATTCAGAAGTTTTGTATTTTAGCATACAAATATAATGCCTTACATTTTTGCGCTGCACTTTTTTTTTTACTTTGTTCTATATGATCTTTTACCTAAAATCCATTGTCAGGCTGCTGATGAAGTAAAGTACATGAAGGATGCTAAGGTGGATCGCCTGAGGCAGCTCCAGGAACTTAATTCTAAACATGACGAGCGCTTGATTGAAGATGTAGAACAACTCCAAAGCTTTGAGGATGATATACAGTTTGCCAAGACTGCTGCAGTTTCTGCAGATGACAGTAGAAAAGCAGCTTTCAAGCTTGCATTCGATGAGGATCAGCAAATTGTGGCAGTAAGTTGTGGCCGCAGTAAATTTTACCTAATATGTCGACGTTTAGTAGTCCGAATTGTAAATAAAACTGACACATGTTTCATATCAGGATAAATGGATACACATTTTTCGTGCTTTGAGTGATGAAAGAGGCCCATGGTGTGCTAGTCCTTTTCCAAATAATATGGCGACATACTGGAAACATGACAAGACAGAGGATAAATGGCGGCGGCGACTGAAGCTGAAGCGTAATTATAAGTTTGATGAACGCCTTTGTCAGCCACTGTCCACCAAATCTAGTTACGAAAGCACTGCCCCGTCTGTTTATCCTTTCGTTAATGCCAAGCTTCCAGAAAAGATGAAGCGCTTCCTTCTGAAGGGAGTGCGCGGAATCACAGGGGATATTAGTTCTGAATCATGCGAGGATAACAATGATACGAGCGAGCCTTCACAGAATAATCCAACAGAGAACCAGGCATCAAGTGATGCTGCAGATTCTGCAGACTCTTCAGGGTATCCTACTATTGTTCAAAATAGAAAAGAACCATTATCTACTGGTGGAGATAACGATTATGCTGAGGTAAGCAGGTTTTGTTATGTGCATGCAAAATTTTGTGGATTTTTATTATTGTTTCCTCCATCAGACCCTTCGTTTTCCTTCTCATTTCCCAGGTGCTATCTTCTGTTCACTGTGTTCTTGTAACACCAAAAAGAAAACTAGCTGGACAATTGACTATCACACGAAGTGCAATTCATTTTTCTTTCGAGTTTTTGGTTGAAGGCACAGGGGGCTCATCTGTTTTCAACAGGTTTCTAGATATAAAGGAATCAGATTCCAAGAATGAGCTGGGAAGTGTGGAAAAGCTGAAGGGTAATTCTGATGTAGGACGAGGCAATAAGGATGAATCTGGTGATGCTCTGATGAAAAGTCAATCTAACAAAATCAAACACCATAGAAGGTGGAAAATAACCAGGGTGTGTTCTCTCTCTCTCTTGCTCTCTTTGCCCGTGTGGATTTGCATACGTGTCAGTCACATATTTGACTCCACTTTCTTTGTTGGACAGATAAAAGCAGTTCACTGGACACGTTACCTACTACAGTATACTGCAACAGAGATATTCTTTGATGATGCAAATGCACCTATATTTCTTAATTTTTCCTCCCAAAATGATGCTAAAAATGTCGGGTCTCTTTTAGTTTCCCTGAGGAATGACGCTTTGTTCCCCAAAGGAAGTATGAAAGACAAAAATAGTGTGATTTCCTTTGTTGACAGAAAGGTTGCACTTGAAATGGCTGAGGGTATCAGAGAAAGTTGGAGAAGAAGAGAAATCAGCAACTTTGAGTATCTAATGATTTTGAATACTCTTTCTGGGCGATCTTACAACGACTTAACTCAATATCCTATATTTCCTTGGATACTGGCAGACTATTCCTCAGAAAAGCTTGATTTCAACAAGTCATCTACTTTCAGGGACCTGTCAAAACCAGTTGGTGCACTGGATGCAAAACGCTTTAAGGTATGTCCGCGAGCTATCGAGTACTGTTTCTCGGTTATTATATCTGGTATAAACATCCAATAAACAATATACAATGTGCAGGTTTTTGAAGATAGATATCTTAGTTTCTGTGATCCTGATATACCAAGGTTTGAGCTTGATATTTGTGCATTATGTTCTTTTAAACATTTTTATCTGCGCCCCAAGTTTAGATACTCATCACATCAAACTTGTGTTCACTTTTGCAGTTTTTATTATGGATCACACTACTCTAGCATGGGAATTGTCCTTTATTACCTTCTAAGGCTTGAGCCTTTTACTGCTCTACACCGCAATCTTCAGGTCCTATATTCATCTTATCCTGCTCTCTGCTGGCATTGTATATTGGTTCTTCATTGTCCTTATGGATTTTCACTTTGTTCTGAATAATTTTTATATTATTTTGTGTATTCTTTCATGGCATATGTTTCATTGAACTGGAAATATTGGTACAGCAAATTGGCTAATACATTAGTTTATATGTTTATACAGGGTGGTAAATTTGACCATGCAGATCGTCTCTTTCAGAGCATTGAAAGTACATACAGGAACTGCCTATCAAATACAAGTGATGTCAAAGAGCTTACGCCTGAATTCTTCTACATGCCCGAGTTTCTTGAGAATTTAAATTCGTATCATTTTGGGGTAAAGCAGGATGGTGAACCTTTAGGCAATGTTGGTCTCCCTCCATGGGCAAAGGTAACGGGTAATTTTGCAATTTTTAGATGAACTTTGAGTGAATATACTCGTATAATAACCAATCTAAATATTTGAAAGGATTATTGTTGGTTAAAGATACAAAAGATTTACTGCACACTATGGCACGCAAATTTATGACCGAAGAAAACATGTCTCATGCAGGGTTCACCTGAAGAATTCATTCATATCAATCGCGAGGCCCTTGAAAGTGAATACGTAAGCTCTAATCTTCATCACTGGATTGACCTCATATTTGGTTATAAGCAGCGTGGCAAGCCTGCTGTTGAGGTAAACAGTTCACTATTTTACAGCGCACTTGAGTTAGTTCTCACAATTTCACCTCATTAATCACATTACAAATTTTTGGAGCAGGCAGCAAACATATTTTACTATTTGACATATGAGGGTGCAGTTGATTTGGAAAACATGGATGATATGTTGCAGAAGTCTGCTATCGAAGACCAAATTGCAAATTTTGGACAGACACCCATTCAAATTTTTCGGAAGAAACACCCAAGAAGAGGACCTCCTATACCAATTGCACACCCTCTATATTTTGCTCCACAGTCGATAACAGTTACTTCTGTTGTCCCTAGTACAATCAACTCTTCATCATCTGTATTGTTCATTGACTTGTTGGACTCAAATATTGTCTTAATGAGTGAGGGGCTCACACTGTCAGTAAAGCTTTGGCTAACTACACAATTGCAGTCTGGTGGAAACTTCACGTTTTCTGGATCAATGGTATCTTCCGAATGACAATTATAAATTATTGTTCTATAATATATGCACTTCTATTTCTTATGTACGCTATTTTCTTGCAGGAACCTTTCTTTGGAATTGGCTCTGATGTTATTTCTCCCCGAAAAGTTGCTACTTCCTTGGCTGAAAATGTCGAGTTTGGAAGACAATGCCTAGCAGCTGTCCAAATTCATGGCGACAACTATTTAATTTTATGTGGTAATTGGGAGAACAGTTTCCAGATCATTTCTCTTAGTGATGGAAGAATTGTACAGAGCATCCGGCAACATAAAGATGTTGTCAGCTGTGTTGCAGGTAGTTAAACTTTTCTGAAGTGTATAGTATTAAATTTCGTCTTTAAGCTCCAGCTTTAAGCAATCATAGTCCAAACCACTGTACCTCCATTTCCACAATAGATGTCCAGAATACATATAGGAGGCATAAAACTGTAATAAGATATAATGGAATAGAACCATACTTGCTTCCATTAGATTGATTAGTTGTATGTCTATCTAATAGGGTCAAACCTCCATGAAATATTACTTGAGTCTTGAGCCATCTTTGTATGCGTTCTGGGCAGATATTATGAACGAGAGGGAGTATCGGTTAGGGCTAGCAACTAAGCAGATCTCATATATGCATTCTTCCTTTCCATTTTGCCTTAACATGTCGAGGACACACTTTTGTGCAGTTTCATCTGATGGAAGTGTAATTGCAACTGGAAGTTATGATACGACTATTATGATCTGGCATGCATTCCGAGGAAGATCAAATGAAAAAAGATCGAAGAATGCAAATAATGACCTATCGACAAAGGACCATGTTATTATTGAAAACCCTTCTCATATCTTGTGTGGTCATGACGATATCATCACATGCTTATTTGTTAGCACGGATCTAGATATTGTTATCAGTGGATCAAAAGATGGAACTTGTATATTTCATACGTTGCGGGAGGGGACTTACATTCGATCCATTCGACATCCATCAGGTGCTGGTCTATCAAAGTTGGTGGCATCACAGCATGGTAGGCTAGTATTTTATTCTGAGAGTGATCTCTCCTTGCATATGTATTCCATCAATGGAAAACACATTGCTTCGTCAGAATCCAATGGCCGCCTCAATTGCATGGAATTAAGTTGTTGCGGAGAGTTTATGGTATGTGCTGGTGATCATGGACAAATCATTCTGCGCTCTATGCATTCTCTTGGCGTTGTTTGGAGGTATGAGGGAGCTGGGAAGACAATAACTTCTTTAGCTGTGACACCTGAGGAGTGCTTTTTGGCTGGAACCAAGGATGGTAGCCTGATTGTATTTTCAATAGAAAATCCTTTACTTCGCAAAGGTGGCATACAGCGGAACAAGTTAAAATCTTCTGGGGGCTAGTGGTGTATCGGAGAACATTAACCAGCCTTCCTTGCTGCACCTTCTAAACAGAAGGTGAGTCATGGCCACGGTCAATGCTGCCTCTCATGGCATTGTTTTCTTGTTTATACCTTTTTACCACTACGCCTTTTGATGTCTTTGTGCCAATGTATACCAATTTGTTTGTTATCATCTCCAAGCTTGCAGAATGCTCAAATTGCATAGTTAATTTGCCCTTTGGGATCTTTTAGTGAAGGATATTGGTTTGATTTTTGACTGCTCTGTACATCGATAGGGTGGTATTTTCGTTGCTGTGTGTCCATTAGGTACTTACTATATGTTCCCATTTAAGCTTCTCTCTGTACCTACAGTATTTATTGTAGTTATACAATTGTTTGTACTTATCACAAGCTTTATAGAAGACTAGTATGTATTTATTGTAGTTGGCAACTTGGCATATCTTGCTAGATTTCTAGTTGCCACCGTTCTGGGCCATTCAGGATATTTTTAGGGTAGGATGCTACTTTTTTTGAGCCATCGCAGGTTTTAAGGAAGATGAATATGGTTTATTGTTGTTGGCCATTTGTTATTTTTGTTCTGTTCAAATTGGATGCCTGGGCTTGGCTGATAATTAAACATAGTGTACTGTTCTGAGCTCTCAAGTAATCAGCAACTAGGTAAAACTCTAGAAGAAACAGGCAGCCTTAGTTAATGCGTTTTTACGAAGTTCACATACAGTAGCTTATAACTGCACGGTTGAAGAATTTCTTGTTGTATGTATCCGATTCCTCAGTAGTTGGGCGAGGCAAATTGTCTGAATCTACTGTAGTTGTACCATTTTCTTCTTTTTTTGTCTGGGAATACTGATGTTTCTATTTTGAATTCTCCAGGTACCGGCAGTTAAATGTAAAAGAGAACAGTTTGTTGCTCCTGTACACATGTACATACAACATTAGATTGAGGGGTAGAATGCCCGAGTCGGTCAGATAATTTTTCTTCTAACTGAAGTATTGGATACACGATACATTTTGTTTTGACTCCCAAGACAGATACGGACATCCTCCTGGTAGTGATGCTTAGGTCCATCACGGTTTTCCCATGGTGCTGGACTGCTGGTTGCATAGCAAGTGCGTGTGAGTGTAACATAACCTTTTGCGATTTTATGACTAGTTACGGCGAGCAACTTGCTCTCCAATAGAAGTTGTCTGTGTATGTATTACATGACATTCCCCTGTAGTTACGAAGCCATACATTGTACATGGAAGCTCATCTTAGTGAGAAAATAAGCGGCACACGACTTGTGCCATTGGTCTCTTGTGACTCTGAAACCTTTTTTTCGCGCTCGTGCTGGCTCGTGCATGTTTCTTGTTCTTGTTCATGGAATTTCAGTTGCTAGACGAAGTCTCTAGCAACTGAGAAGTGCTGTGTAGATCTTTTTTGAGAAGTGCTGTGTAGATCTTTTTTGCTGGTTGATCAGTGTTTTGGTGATAGCATGTAGTTTGCGAAATTAGTCTTTTGGAGTGTCCACAAGGAAAGCAGTGCAAATTTTAACTTGACCTCTACAAATATTGTTATGCAGGGGAGTGCCGGATCAGCAAGGGCGGGCTAGGTTCATGATTTCTTCCTTTTTTTCTAAGGCCCAGTTCTTTTGAGCTCCGGCTTGTGCATAAGCCACTCCGGCTCGAGCTGTCCGGAGAAGCAGCAGTGAAAATAAGCTTGTAGAAGCTTGTAGGAAACTGCGGTCCAGTTCTTTTCGGCTTCCACTGTTTTAGCTTATTGTCTGAGATGTACGGTGAAAAGTCTATAATGTCCCTAAGAAGATTTTGTGTTTTGACTACCTAATATTTGAGAAACTGTAATATTTGAGAAACTGCAATGACTTTGTTTTCTCACAAGTAACACACTGTCCTCAACCACTATCGAGATAAGAAAAGTACAACAGTACATATGTTTATCTCTGAACTTGCTGATTTTGTGTAGCAGCTAGCAGGTGCATCACGGGGACTTGCAGAAATAAGAAAATCACACTATAGTTTCATCACATGAGCTTGTGTAGCAGCTAGCAGGTAGCTACCACCGTTGAACTTGCTTGAATCGCTGGAATAGCTCACAGCGGCAACAGCGGCACTCCCGTCTCCGAGGGCAACAGCGGCAGCAGCACGCGCGTCAGCAGGCCTCGAGCGGTCGGACCCGAGGAAGGACGGCCTGGAACTAGGGGCGGGCTCGGGAGCGTCAACGGTGGAGGAGATAGGCGGCGACGGCGGCGGCGCGCAGCAGATCAGAGGAACCCTAGAGTTCTGTCGCCTCTGTGCGCTCGCGAGAGAGGAAAGTAAAGAAAGAAAAATATGCTCGCTTTGGGGAGAGAGAATAGAGGAAAGAAGTGGCCGGTTCGCTGCGTGGTGGCAATCCTCTGTAATTTCACTGTCAAACAGGGGGAACGCACAAAAACGCTTCGTTTCATTTGCGGGAAGCCGCGGGCGGCTGCGGGAAGTTGGGGTATCCAGCTTCTCCTCACTGTGAAGAAATGTCCAAAGCTAGCTGTCCAAAAAAAGCTTAAAATCGAGTTCTTTTTAGCTTAAGCTTATTTTGACCTCTAAGCTGTCTAGAAGCCCCAAAAGAACTGGCCCTAACAGATCTGCTAGAAGCGAGATAGTGTTCAGAGTGAAGTGCGTAATCTTGAGAACAGCCAGCCGTTCGTGAACCACCTAGCCCAGTCGTGCCTGCATCCTCTCGTCCCTCTTTCCTGATGATGACGCTGATATCGCCAGCGAGTAGAAGCTTGTGCTTTCCGTTTTTTCCGAGCTTCCCAAACTGAAAGGATGATGAGATCGATGATGGCCTTTCACACGTGAAGGACCTCCCCGTTGCAGTGACGCTACTGATCACGATGGCCATTATTGATGCTTCCCTCTTTATCCAGATGATGTATAAGGACATGCATGGTGATTTTATAAGGCACCCTTTTTTCGACCCACACGTCACATAGGGATGACAACAACATCAGCTTATGCGATGAGCTATCTCTCAGTGTTGTCTATATAGTAACCGTCTCTGTGTGTCTAAAGTCTAAACCTATAATGTGACTGAAACTTAATAAGAACACGTGTGACCAACCTGATAGTTAAAGATAAAACAAAACCTCCTTTTTATTTCTATTTCATCCAACTCAGCAATTATTTCACGTGGCTTCCACTAAGAGAAGGTTGCCGTCCTCCAAATAAGATCAAGAAGTGTAGCCGGTAGGGATGTAAATAGATATGACAGTTTCCAACACCGTAGATAGTAGTTAAGATTTGCCGAGTTTGTCTTATAAAGTGCATGGTATCTAATCCGATCTGTCTGCCTTATTGCACCCATATGGACCGATCGTGTTCAAGTGTGTCATGTCATATTTATTCATTCTATCGTGCTACAACTAGTTTATTATATTGAGTGTTTTGCTAAACTTGTTATATCGATAAGTTCTGTTTGTATGATTTGACGATCTACTTGTATGCATATCTATCAGATTAATTTTGTTTTTGCCCCGACTCCGATTTGTTTCCGTTCAGAATTCATGGCTTAGGATCACCTTATTCGAGTCCGCAACCGGTCATTATCTGATTTGCTCCAATTCCGAAGAAAGTTTTTGGTAGAGGATATGGTAACGGAGACATCCGATGTGACAAGATCTGGGTGTCTTCCATAGCTACACCCGACGGTACCTAGGGCATGTTCCCTGGTGTGGTCTCGAATCTTGGGATAGAGAAGTGGGGGGCATGTCGCCTGTCACATTTTCAGCATTGACTTTGATCTCTATCTTTGGCGACTGGTAGCATCTGGCAGCTCATAAAGTCATTGGGCAATAGTGTTTTTTAAGTTCTTGGGAAAACGGTCGTGTGCGTTCTTCTTCTCCAACGGCTAATCCGGCGACGATGGAGAGTGTGACGACCCTGAAAAGCACAAATATTATCTTAAATTTTTGTGTTCATTACATATTTTTTCGTCCATCGTGTATATTGACAGAGGCAGCTAACTACCCTATGGAGTATGTTAAAAAAATAGTTATAATCACCGCAAGCTGAATGACCTCTACATAATGCCAAATCTTTTGCATAAAACTAAGATATACCTCATATTATATCGTCACCCCTGAATAAGATTATATTTCTCATTATTTATTCCTCTAGATTTAATTATTTTCCTCAATATATTTCCTAAATATCACGCACATAATGCATGGAGTAACAATGCCATAAAAACCCAGATCTTATCCTTGAGAAACACTGCATGTATATGTGTATATAGAAGTAGATAAATTTCTTGAGATTCACCATATCTATCCCTAGCGCATGAAACATTATCCCAAATTGGTACGCGTGTTGATACACATTCCAAATTAAGCACACATAAAAGTTTCTATAAGAAGACCCCAAATTATAGGACGGAGATAAGCACCTACTACGTACGAAGTAGAAGCAGAAAACACGTACTTACGTGGTGTTCAGAAATGGGTAGTCTCGAGAACTTGCCTGTGGCAAGATGGTTAGGTGGATGGTTGTATCCCCAGCCCACCAGAGTTCAAACCCCAGGTTTGACGCTGGTGTTTCTCATTTAAGGCGGAATATTCTTCAGTGGGAGGCGACGTTCCCGTCGACAGCGAGGCGCCCGTGGTGACTTCGTCAATCTCAAGACTCGACCCGCCGGCTCAGTCTCTCGGAGGTGCTCATAGGGGTAGGGTGTGCGTGCGTGCGTTCATAGGGGTGAGTGTGTGCGCGTGTATATGAGCGCTTACGTTGTACTGTGTTTCGCAAAAAAAAATGGGTAGTCTCAGGTGCTCCTCCGCCGCCATCCTGGCCGTCTCCGTCGTGCTGCTTCTCAACGCCGACGTGGCCCTCTGTGGATGCAGCTACAAGCGCATCTTTGCGTTCGGCGACTCGCTCATCGACACCGGCAACTTCGTGAGCGTCATCGGCAACGGCCAGTCGCCGTTGAAGGAATTCCCCTACGGCATGACCTTCTTCTACCACCCCGCCGGCCGCGTCTGCGACAGTCGCGTCATCGTCAACTTCTATGGTGAGTGATCGCCGCCGTCACCGTGGCCGTCGTTATTATAATTTCCATGTGATCTTTAGCTAAAGAGATACATTGTTTCAGCGGAGGCGTTCAACCTGCCGCTGCTGCCGCCGAGCATCCCAGAGGAGGCGTCGGGTCAGTTTGCCACAGGCGGGAACTTCACGGTGTATGGCTCGACCGCGCTGTCCCCGGAGTACTTCAAGAGCAAGTACAACTTCTCGATAGGCGTGTGATGCATGTAAAATGCATACATGAACTTTACATTTTATTACTTGATATTTCAACTTATTTGCATCATATATGGGTTATATTTATGTTTTATAATGATTTTAGGGGATAATTCACAGTTTTCCCATTCATTTGGAATTAACCCTGCAGAACCAGAAAACCACTTTTTCCATGTTTTTGACTTTCAGGGATCAAACGACGTCCAAATGACCTAATATTTTACGGGGCCCAATATTTGGAAATAAGAAGACGTACGAGCCAAGGATCCGCGAAAAAGGAAGTCCGAGTGACGTGGTATGCCCACGGCAATCCCAGGGTCGAATACCCTAGGTATATTTTGAGGGAGAAGATGTGCGCGCTGGTAGTATCGGACGGCTGACAAGTAAGGATTTACCCAGGTTCGGCCCCTCATCGTGAGGTAAAGACCTACTCCTGCTTGTCTGATTATGATGATATATGAGATTACATGGTGGCCGTAATGGCGATTGTGTTGGTGAGACGTGGCGTCTCTATGTCTATGCGAGTTGTGGATCTAGTATCGATCTGGATCTGGGGGTGTCCCTACCTGGCTTTATAAAGGGAGCCAGGTAGGGTTTACAAGAGTCCTACTAGATTACGTCTTGGAGTCCTTGACTTGTGCTTGAAGTAACTGCTGGGCCGCCAGGTGGGCCTTCGTCTGGGCTGCACCAGGTATACCAATAATAGGGGACCCGAAGGGTATAACCTCGTCAGTAGCCCCCGAGTGTCTGGTCGATTCGAAGTATCGGGCAGAGACTCAAAACAGTATGTCGAGTAGGCGTAGTCGATGCGTCGGGTGTGTTGATGACCATGTGATGACTGTATTATCCATTCTTCGTGAGTTGAATCATTTATGAGAAATCCAGTGTATGAAATCTAATAATAATAAATCCGATGCGATCTATAGAGAGACCGACTTTGAGAAATCCAGTGTAAGAAATCCAATAATAATAAATCCGATGCGATCTATAGAGAGACCGACTTTGAGAAATCCAGTGTAAGAAATCCAATAATAATAAATCCGATGCGATCTATAGAGAGACCGACTTTGAGAAATCCAGTGTAAGAAATCCAATAATAATAAATCCGATGCGATCTATAGAGAGACCGACTTTGAGAAATCCAGTGCGGGCTGTAGAGAACCCAACTTTGAAAAATCCGATGCAGGCTGTAGAGAACCCGACTTTGAAAAATCCGACGCACTCGAGCCAATGGCGAATGCCTTCCCGATGGGAGTAATTAATGAAATCTGAGTTGTCTAAGGATGTTCTCAACTTGGGCTTAGTCTTCACGCTGTTGATGTGTTGTCTGGTGCTTTTGACTCGGTAGTTCGTCGGGTGCGCGCTCAGCGCTCCGATGGGAGTAGCCCCCGATTGCCTGGTCGATTCGAAGAATCGGGCAGGGACTCATTTGCAGGTGTATGTTACCGTCTGATTCTTTGCTCATTTTGCTATGTATTTTTTGAGTCGAGATTGTCTCGATTGTGCATGATGAGTCGGAAGTACGACGACTGATGCTTTGCTTATTTTGCCTAGGGATGGTAGCATAGTAGGCCTGGTATACTCGACGGATCGGGACCAGTTAACTGCACTTTTGGGCAAAACCTTACTAGCCTACATCAAGCTCGAGTCCCCGGACTCGAACCCGGAACAAGCTGGTCAGGTTCGACTCAGGCCGCGGAGGTCTTACTGAGCCGACCTACAGCATAAATTTGCGACCTAACGCGTCCGTCAGGATTTTCTTCATGTCTGTTGACACGAAAGTTGCAGGTCAAACGCTGTAGGAGCGGGCCCCGGCCCTGCTCGACGGATCGGCGGGTCTTACCTTTGCACCGTGCGTGCAGCATTCGAGGTACGGACGCAACTCGGCGAATTGTGATCGATATTTGCATAAGGCTAAGCAGCCAAGTTCGAGTAAGTTTCGATCTGAGTCGAGTAAGCTTCGACTGCGTGTTTTTAGGACAACTTAATGTTTCTGACTTTTGTTTTATCGGGTGCGCGGCAGCGCTCCCGATGGGAGTAGCCCCCGAGGCTATGTGCAACTATTTGTTAGTTGGGCATAGGCTCAAGTTGCCTTCATTTTGTTGTCTTCTTGCGCAACACTTCACCCGCAACATTGTTGAGGCTGGCTCTTTGTTTCTGCGGGTTGAGCAAGAGCAGGACCTGCTTTTTGTTTGTCACTCTCGCCTTTTTGCTTTTTGTTTGTCACTCGCCCTTTTTGCTTTTTCTGACGGAGGAGCTTGTGCGGCGACTGCAGGCCGTGTAAAGGAAATGTTTGCCTTGATTTTGTTCGTAGTCGAATATTTTGCGAGTGCTCCAGTTTTTGCGTTTGCTGGCGTATATATTTGTTGAGTGCGCAGCCCCCGAGGGTTCGGATGCGGGCAAAGGCTTCTCGAGTTGGGACCTATGCGGTGCAGCCCCCGAGTGTTCGAGTGCGGCCAAGGCTTTTGCGAAATTTGGGCCCGTGCGGCGCAGCCCCCGAGTGTTCGAGTGCAGCCAAGGCGAATTTGCTACGTCCTTTGCAGCGCAGCCCCGAGCATCGGGTGTGGCCAAGTCTTGCAGTGTTTAGTCGAAAGAAATCGACGCGGCGGACCGGAGTCGACACGGCGAAGTTGAGCGGTGTAGGGAGTCAACGCGGTGGACCGGAGTCGACGCGGCGGTATTGTGCGGCGAAGAGGTAGACGCGGCGGACCGGAATCGATGCGGCGGAGTTGTGCGGCTGGGGTAGTCGACGCAGCGGACCAGAGTCGACGAGGCGGACCGGAGTCGACGAAGGCACTCGAGTAGTGTGTCGAGTGCAACGATGAACTTGCTGATGTTGACGAAGCGCCAGCCCCCGAGTGTCGGAGGCGGAATCGATGATGCGGAGTCGAAGAAGTCACGGGTGTCGCTTTTTGGGGTGCAATGATGAACTTGTTTTTGTTGTTGACGTCGATGCGCCAGCCCCCGAGCGTATGTGGTGCCCTTCCAGGGAGCGGGCTGCCGGCTCTGATTGCTGTCGCGGTGGTCGATGAAGGCGAGGCCGCCAGCCCCCGAGTGTCGGAGGCGGAGTCGATGAAGGCGAGGCTGCCAGCCCCCGAGTGTCGGAGGCGGAGTCGATGAAGTTGTGCAGCGCTGCCGTCACCCCGAGTCGCCAGTCTGTCGAGTTCGTGCAGTTGAAGCTGATGTCGAGTGCCATCCCCCGAGGGTACATGTGCCCTTATAGGGAGCGGGCTTGTGCCGGTATCGCCGGCGCTGACCGTTGTCGCGGTGGTCGATGAGGTTGTTGCCGAGTCGCGGGCGGTGACGCCAGCGAGTTGCCGTGGAGGCTGTCGAGCCGTGTACGCCTAGATTATCGAGTCACGGTCGGGTTGTAGATGACGCGGCTGTCGAGTCGTTGAAGATGTTGCAGTGGGTCGATGACGGTTGTGATTTTCGAAGCAGGTGCCAAGGGTATCGGGTTCCTTGGCTGGAGCTGATCCAGTTGATTAGTAATATAAAATATGCATAGATAATCTAAAGTAATATATAAGAGAGATTGAATAGCTAGTTGAAAGAAAAAGGCCGTTTGATCTGAAGCCAATGCATCGTGCCACCGAGCATCGCCAAGTCGTCATGTAGTATGCTGACTCTTTGGATCGTTGCATCGACCGGCCGGAGAGCGCCTCACGCGCGCGTAGGTGTTGTTTCTTCTTGTCTTAAGGTTTGATCGCCTATGCGTGGCGTGTATGGCGGTTTACGGCGAGACCCGGTGTCAGGTGCCGCGTGTAGGCATGATCGCCAGAAAATTCTTTCGATCCGATCTCAGGAAAATCTGATATCTGCTGGATTTCTTGGTCGACGAAGCATGTGAGTGCATAATCGTGTTTTTGCCGTCGCTGATCGCTGCTGTGGTAGTCCAGTCGTGGATGATGTCCGCAGCGGGTTGACGATGGTTTACGACTTCCGCGTAGCGTCGCAGGCGCGGCTTGGTGAGCCACACGCGATCGCAGCAGCGTTCTCCAGGCTCTCGTAATGCAGATAAGGTGATTAGTACGCGAATGAAATATGCAAATATTGCTGAAATTAATAGTGAGAGAAATTAGAGTAGTCATCTGATCCATGCATGTATGCATGATGTGATCCGGCCGGAAAATCCATGTGCGTAGCTAGCTTTGCTTTTCTCTTTCCTTGATCCTTGTGCGTAGAGCAATGCTTAGTACTTCTGAACTTTGCAATCGTAGTTAATTTGGCTGGCCTTCTTGATACTCGTCCGATCCGGAGTCAGCAGTGCTGCCAGATCCAGCGTCGACTGCCTCGGACCCGTGATCCTAGCGACTGCTGTCGGTTTGGTTTCGAGAGCACAGCAGCTCGCCGCGTCTCGTGTGCGCCGCCAGATGACACGCAACTTTGTCGATGAAGAAAATCAAGCGCTCGCCATCATCGGAGGAACTAGTACTAGCCCGATGTGATTTGACCAGCTTATGGATTCGATCCGGTTGCCGTTGCTGGCCGCCACTTGTGATGTTGACTAGTTAAATTTGGCGTGCCGTCACGGCACGCCCTTGATGTTATTTTTTTGTGCAGTATATATATTTTTTGTTAAACAAAAATTGTAGCTAAATTGGTATGTTGGAACATGTTATTTTTTGTCATGAATAGGTAGCATTTTTTGTGTGTATTTCGGATATATTGTATATAATATTCAAATATTCAGTGGATCGAAATGGTTAAACATGTTTGCATTTCGACGTTAATATTTAAGTGAAATCAGGAAAATCCATTTGAATTTGATTCTACATTTGCGGAAAGTTCGTTCGTACGGTGTCGAAGTATTAGCCAAAATGAAATGTTGTAATATTTTTGTAATTTGCCATGAGTATATTTTTTTTCCTTGAGCAATTGCGTTATATTTTGTGGAACATCAGAATATTAAGCAATTGGAAATATCTGAAAATGTTGGTATGTTGACTTAAATAGTTTACATTTTTTTTTGAGCATGTTGGTACATCTAAAATCGAAATGGTTGGAAAATGTTTCTATTTTTTTATCAGTAGTTAGTTGTTTTTTTCAGCAGTTGCGTTACATTTTGTGGAAAATCGGAATTCTAAGCAATTTGAAATGTCTGAAAACGTCGGTATGCTGACCTAAATAGTTCACATTTATTTTTTTGTAAGCATGTTGGTACATCTAAAATCGAAATGGCTGGAAAATTTTCTATTTTTTATCAATAGTTAGTTGAAGTCCATACGTGCGTAACGCACACTTATTCAATTGAATTTCATATAATTAGAGGGAGTGCATATTGCTTTAAAATATTTACCAAACTGCAATGCTTAATATGAGATCATAGCTAGAGGAAGTGCATTATGTGAGCATTTAATATATGTAACTCCACGTAATTACAGGAAGGGCAATTAGATTTTATCGAAATATTCACCAGTTAGAAATATTAAAACATATTTGTCTTGTCCATACAGTTTTGCATTATAATTTTTTGAGAAATTTTAATATACATATTACTTGCATTATTTTTGCGCGCATGCGGAGCGAATGGAATTTAAATTTGGTAGTCTACATAGTTTGTGTGGAAAGTTTGGAAATTTCTTGAAGAAGTCTTGGAAGTTGTAAAAATTGAGGAATTTTGATATGTATAAATTACTTTTAAATATGTTAGTTAAATTGTAATGGTGGAATATAATTCCATTTTGCCATAATTTGGTTATGTAGCACTACATTCACAGGGAGTATATCATGGTTATGACTATTTTTTATGTATGTATTTTGCCGTAAACATGTAATTTAGATCTTTGATTAGAGGAAATAAGATGTATTATCAGTTATTAATTTTAATACATCCTTAGAGGAAAATAATATGAGATTTACTGGAATGTGCGCGTAATAAAGCATTATTTAAATTTAATTACATAGTTAGGGAGAGTTAAGTTTAATTTGAGCATTTAATAAATTTGAATGCATAATTGGAGGGAGTTTGTTTCTATTATTTGTAAATGTTGACCTAGTTGTTTTGGTAGGTTATGTCTGTGTCTTATTTTAAAAGTATTGTTGCTCTAAATTGTTTATTTGGTTTCCTAAAATGTTGGCAAATGTTGAGAAATTTAAATTTTACAAACATGTTTGTTTTTTATGTCAGAAATAGTTGGTTTTATGTTTTAGAAATGTTTAGGTTTGAAAAATTGTTCGAATCAGAAAGTTAGTAAGATTTGGGTTATTGTCATGTTTGTAAGATGATTAAGTGCGGAAGACTTTCAAAAATCTAATGTACTGAAATACGGAATTTGTATTACAATGTTTCAATATGGCTGCAATTTGTTTTTGAAAACGTCCAATAGAAAACTGTACAAATTTGTAAATTGTTGGGGGGTTTAAAATGCTCTATCATGTTTGTGTGCGCCCTTGGTGTGTTTTTTTTTGTGTGCAGTATATATATTTTTTGTTAACCAAAATGTTAGCTAATTTGGTATGTTGGAATATGTTTTTATTTTGTCATGAGTAGGTACCATTTTTTTGTGCATTTCGGATATATTGTATATAATATTCAAATATTCAGTGGTTCGAATTGGCCAAACATGTTTGCATTTCGACGTCAATATTTAAGTGAAATAAGGAAAATACATTTGAATTTGGTTGAACATTTGCGGAATGTTCGTTCGTATGGTGTCGAAATATTGGACAAAATGAAATATTGTATTTTTTTTGTAATTTGTTATGAGTTTTTTTTGAGCGTTTGCGTTGTATTTTCGTGGAACATCGGAATATTAAGCAATTGGAAATGTCTGATACAGTGACACGCTGCATCCTTGCTGATAGTTTTTTTGTGGTAATTTGTTTATTATTTTAGCTGCGTTATATATATATTGTAAGGAAAGGTGGTAGTTCTATTTTGTATAATGTAATTAGCTGGAATTTAATTAGAAAGCAATCCATAATTAGAGTAAATGTATTTACAATTCTTGGAAATACTTATCTATTCAGTTATTTTTATTAAGAATGTAACTACATAATTAGAGAGTTTTAAGTTGTGTGATTGCAAATATGTTAGCTAAATCTAAATGATCAATTATGGTTCCATTTTGCCATAAATTTCTTGTGTAACACCATAATTAGATGAAATATACTATGGTTGCGTCTAATTTATCTGTTGTGGTTAAATATTATAAGATGGAAATTATTGCGTAAGAGTTTAAGTAAATATGATGTATATTTTTTTCCTCGATCACGTAGAAACGCACCGTGGGCGTTGTGATTAAAAATGTTAAAATTCATCGTAATTTCTCGTCTGGAGTATATGAACATATTTCGTAATTTTGGAATTGCTAAAAATGGGAAGTTACTTGGATTTGAATTTGTCTAACGTTTGCAGAACATGGCCGATTTGAAGGGCATTTTGGAAATTTAAGACGTTTAAATTTAAATTATGATCGGATGCCATAATTAGGTAGCATTTTTTATGTTAAGGAATTTGTCAAATTTAATCTATAATTGGAGGAATTTTTTTTTGTTGCGAACTGCTAGTGAATGAAGTATTTTTAAATTTTATGTTTATAATTAAAGGGTTTTCAGCTAAATTATCTCTGAGTTTTAAACAACTTGGGAAGATGTAATAAGTTTGTATTTTGGTTGCAAAATTTAGTTGAACTCCATAATGGAAATGGATGACATTAGGTGGACATTTATTAAATTCGATCCATAATTTGAGGGAACTAATCTAGATTTTCTCCATAAAATGGCTGAATAGTAGGTAGTTTGAATTGTTTAAATTTTTTTGGATTCTAATATGTTAATTTTGAAGGAAAGGTTACATTATTAAGTTGTTTGAATGGCAAAATTGGGAAATTTGGAAGTTATCCGCATTTGTTAAATCCAATTTAGAAGAAAGGTACAATTGGAGCAAATGAATTTTTGGATTGGTGCTAACAAATGGGGAAAGTTCGTCTATGTTGCATCCAAATTTTGACCATTTTGATCTGTGCAACTATGTTATGTGTTTTGTTATATGTAGTTAGCGTTGATTTGTTCGGAGCATTTTTTGTATAGAGGTTACAGAATATCCAAATATTTAGCGAATTGAAGTATTCAAATATGGTTGTATTATTGGCACGATTTTTTTAGTTGTAATTACGCAAAATGTATTTCAAATGAATTCAAATATTTGGCAGTTATGAATTTTTAGAAAGTTTCCTCTTATGGCATAAGTAATTGGCATGTAAATTTTTGATTACTTTTCTGTACTACCCATATTTTGGTCGGTGGATGCACTCAGAGATCTTGATCTTTGAACTTTTTTAATTTTTGTGGAAATTGTCTAGCCCTTGATGGTAATACGTGGGAGGTTTTTTTTTTTAAAAAAAAATACTGAAACTTGAATGGAGATCATATGCCATAAGTAGTATTTTTTTTGAGTTCGGAACGATTTTTAATTTTTGTGGAAATTGTGTAGCCCTTTATGGTAATACGTGGAAGGTAATTTTTTTGCTTTTTTAATATTGGAATTTGAATGGAGATCATATGGCGTAAGTAGTCTTTTTTTCCTTGTAGTTTTTTTTTGTCATATTTGTGTGTACTGCGGTGTAAATAATTAAATTTTGGAAACGTGCATATTTAAAAAAATATTGGTTTCTAATATGTTCAATTTGAAGGAAAGGTTACATTATTAAGTTGTTTGAATGGCAAAATTGGGAAATTTGGAAGTTATTCGCATTTGTTAAATCCAATTTAGAAGAAAGGTACAATTGCAGCAAATGAATTTGCATTTTGTTGAAATTTTGATCGAATCAAATCTTTTTTTTTTTAAATGACGTGACTATTTTGCTTTTTTACAAACTTGTGGAATTTGGTCTCATTTGATTTGGAAATGTATGTAAGGAAAGTGTTTTTTATTTTTCAAAGTTATTTGCATTTGTTAAAAGCAAATGAATTTGAATTATGTTGAAATTTTCATCGGGTCAATTTTTTTTTGAATGCAGCGACTATTTTGCTTTTGTACAAATTTATGGAAATTGGGCTCATTTGTTTTTTTTGAATGCAGCGGGTTTATATAGTTAGTAATGTACGGCATTTAAAAAAGATATTTGATTACCTACGTTTTGTTCCTGTAATGCATTCTGTATGTATGTTCCTTTTGCATCAATGTAATTAATAAATTGAAAGTTTTTAATCCTTGTAATCATTTTCTAATGTACTAATGAGGCCTTCCGTATTATTTGAAATTTAATAATTCGAAATATTTTTGGAAAGGTCTTAAAGTTTCTGAAATATAGATTTTGAATTGTTTTTTTATAAATTGGTTTCAATTGATTTGAATTCGTGTTTGGAAAATTGCAAAAGTTTCCGAAAATAGAAAAAGAAAACGCGAAAAAAAAGAAGAACGGGCCAGGCGCAGAGCAAGCGGCCCAGCCCATGAAGGGGCCCAGCAGGAAGCCCAGGCCCAAGGTGACGCCGCGTCGACGTCACCCACGGGCGGAGCGGCCGCGGCGGCGACGGCGGCGCCGGAGGCGCGCCACTGCGTTCCGGGACGTGCGCGTGAGCTCGCCGGAAGCGCCTCGACGCGCCGCACCCGCACGAGGCGGCGCCGCCACATTTTGGTCGCCGGAGGCGCGTAGACGCGGCGGAGGACGGCGGCAGCAATTCCGGCGCGCCGGTGGCATGGGGGGCGCGATCCGCGCGGAGGAGGTGGAGGCGCGTAGACGCGGCGGAGGACGGCGGCGGCGGCGGCGGTTTCTCCCGTGGCCGCCGATGCGGGCGGGGAGGGCCGTGGCGGCGGGGCGGGGCGGCGGCGGCGGCGGCTCTCCGGCGGCGCGCGAGGAGAGAGGAGGAAGAAGGGAGGGTTATGATGCTTTTCTGAAAAAGTCCCTCTATTGTTCAGAAATTACAATAAGGCCCTCAGGCGGGGGCTTCGCTGTAATGAATCTGGGATTGCGTGTCTCGTTTTTGTGAAACGCCCAGCGTTCTGTGGCTGACAGGTGGGGCCCACACTCGACACTGTTGTACACTGTAGCACACTGCTACAGTGCTCAGAGCGCGGCTAGGCCGTGATTTTGGCCAGCTTTGATATAGTTAGTAATGTCCCTGCATGTGCTTTTGTGCTAGTTGGAGCTGGCCACTTTTTGGCAGCCGATCAGATCGGACTGGCGTTGCTGCCTCCTGCCTGCTTTTGCCTTGATCATTGCTCCTGACCTGGACGCGCGCCGCGCTGCAGCTAGTATCTTTGGCAGCGAACTCGCGCGATATTGATTGGAGTAGATGGTGATGTCGAGTCGCCGGGATTTCGAGTTCCGGCACACGTCAGAACCATTAGATTGGATCGCGCCAACGATTGCCTGGGATGTCCGTCAGATTGGATCGCGTCTGCGCACGGAACGCCGCCGCCACCCGACGAAGTTGCCGGCTGCTTGTTGATGACGAATTTGATCGCGTCGCCTGCGATTGTGACTTAGATTGGATCTGCTATGTACGGAGCGCCGCCGCTTTTGCTGATGAAGATTTTGTCGATGAATATGATGAAGCCGCCGAAACCGTGATCCAACACGCGTTCTTCCCACAGACGGCGCCAATTGACGTGGTATGCCCACGGCAATCCCAGGGTCAAATACCCCAGGTATATTTTGAGGGAGAAGATGTGCGCGCTGGTAGTATCGGACGGCTGACAAGCAAGGATTTACCCAGGTTCGGCCCCTCATCGTGAGGTAAAGACCTACTCCTGCTTGTCTGATTATGATGATATATGAGATTACATGGTGGCCGTAATGGTGATTGTGTTGGTGAGACGTGGCATCTCTTTGTCTATGCGAGTTGTGGATCTAGTATCGATCTGGATCTGGGGGTGTCCCTGCCTGGCTTTATAAAGGGAGCCAGGTAGGGTTTACAAGAGTCCTAGTAGACTACGTTTTGGAGTCCTTGACTTGTGCTTGAAGTAACTGCTGGGCCGCCAGGTGGGTCTTCGTCTGGGCTGCACCAGGTATACCAATAATAGGGGACCCGAAGGGTATAACCTCGTCACTGAGGAAGAAAATAGATGGTCCCACGCGGCCAGATTTCTTGGCCGTGTGGGACCACCTCTTTTATTCGTCGTGGCTCCGATGCCGTCCGTTTTCGTCTCCGTGGCTTCGTCTTGACCTAAAAACGTCTATAAAAATAGTCCCCCGAGGAGTTTCGCGAGGAGGCGGCGGAGAAACACAAAACCACGAAACAAAGAGTCAGAAGGCTGCCGCCGGAGAAGATCGGAGGGGGGAAACGCCGCCGGAATCACCTCCGGAGGGCTCCACCCCCTCCGGCGTGTTCATCATCAACATCTACAGCAAGATCATCTCCATCTCTCCACTGTACACTCTTGGCAAACATGATATACAATGCAATATACTATTCCCTTGATCTATTGTGTCTCCCCATCTATGTTTGAGAAGTGATTTATTCATGGCAATAATGAAATAGTTCGTTGATTGGTTGCATACAAGTTTTGTTATCTTTTATGATTGTCTTGATGTACAATGTATGAGTGCACACATATATTGGGGAATGCATGTAATGTGATCACCGTAGTGTAATGGATTGAGTAGGACGGGTCGGAGTACTAAGACAGAAACCGTGGTCTGAGACTTGAAATTACATTATGGGGGATATATATGGGGGACCCTAAAATTTAAGGCTATGGTGGGACAATTATGTCTTAATAATTCTTGTGCTGCACATTTACTTGGCCATGATATCCATCATAAGAGTTGTGTAATTTGCTTATTTACTTGGCTACACCCATTTACCTTCCTAGAAGAACAATTAAGACTGAAACATGTGCTTCACTAATTGTGACAACCACACGAATGAAATAACAATTGCTAGAACATTTGCTCCCTTGAGATATTTGCTACTTGAGATATTTGCTACTTGCTACTTTGAGAAACTTGCTTGAGAAAACTGCTGAGAGAAACTTGCTCTAAGAAACTTGCGTTTGAAACTTGATTGAGAAACTTGTCACTTGATAAACCCATTCCACATCACTTATATAACTTGCTTCCATTAGTTAATAATAAAAAGTTCCTTTCATATTTAAATTTATTGCTTTGCATAAAAGGCCATATAAGAGGGTTATAGGGTTTTAGAGAATAGATAGTTTACCTTCAGCTCCTCGTGGGTTCGACACTCAAATACTTATCGAATTGTGCTACAGTGATTCCTTGCTCTTGGGGATTATCAGCGTGCCGTCACACCTCGAGGTGCAGCTAGACTCCTTCAAGAAAGTCGTCGCCCGCATCGCTCCCGGGGACGGTAAGTTTCTAACACACATGCATGCATTTCTACTCGTGTGGTGCAACTTTAACATGGAGTGTAATTCATGTCGTATTTTGTTCTCTCTCGAAAACAATCCATGTATCTTGACACAGGCGCGACGAGGGCTCTCCTGAACGAATCCCTGGTGCTGATGGGCGAGATCGGTGGCAACAACTACAACTACTGGTTCAGCCATAAGTCGCGCGACACGGCGGATCAGTTGGTCCCCGACGTGGTCGCACGCATCGTATCCGCCGCGCAGGAGGTGATTGACTTCGGCGCCAGGTCGGTCGTTGTCCCGGGCAACTTCCCCATCGGGTGCGTGCCGTCGTATCAGAGCAGCCACCAGAGCAACAACCGGTCGGAGTACGACGAGCACGGCTGCCTGAGGTGGTACAACGACTTCTCCCAGAGGCACAACCAGGCGCTGCGGGAGGAGGTCGCCCGGCTCCAGTCGCGGAACCCCAGCGCCAAGGTCGTCTACGCCGACTACTACAGCGCCGCCATGCAGTTTGTTCAGAACCCGCAGCGGTACGGCATCGCCGACCCGCTCGTGGCGTGCTGCGGCGGTGACGCGAAGTACCACACTGGAAAACCATGCGACAAGAAGGCCAAGATCTGGGGCAGCCCCGCCGGGTTCGCCAGCTGGGACGGCCTCCACATGACGGAGAAGGCATACAACGTTATTGCCGATGGGGTGTTGGATGGGCCGTTCGCCGACACCCCGATGCACCACTTCTGCTAGATGGAATTCTTGTTGGTTCGATCAAATCTGATGGAAACCAGAGCAGGCAATCGGCTTGTACCAAACTTATGTTTATTTATGTTTTCGTTGGATCAACTTGACTGTGACATGGTATACTGTGACTTCTATATGGTTTTTTTTTTGAGGGAGACTTCTATATGGTTTCATTCTCATTTGAATGGACAACTCATCAAATTCCGGATGATAGAAGGGATTTCAGTAACCAGGTAGGGCTACATTGCGCTAAAACTCTAGTTCGTGCAACATGCTGTCGGGCCAGAACCAAGCTAAACATCAGTGCAAAGCTCCGTCCTCACGAAATTCGCGAGACAGTTGTTCCCAACATGTGGGTGATCCACTTTTAGGAACTTACATAAACTACTTTGAGCATGAATATAAATCGAACCGCGAAGTCAAAAACTCGAAATCCCCTGTTGTTCCCAACCTGAAGTATTGGCTCCGGTATGAATCGAACCTTGGAACTAATTTGTGAACTGGGAAAGCAATAATCCCGACCGAGAATACATGTTACTCTCAATTCCTTCCCCCTACCCTAATTTCTTTCATTCAATCCCGAATCGACCCTAATTTCTTTCATTCAATCCCGACCGAGGAGTCAGGGTAGCGCAGTGCAGCGGACGATGCTCGCATGCTACTGCACGACACGACACGACGGCTCGGCTAGGACAGAGTCGCGGGAGCGGCACTGCTCGAGGTCGCACGCGGACAATGTGCGGGCACCACGGTGACGACGGACGGAGACGAAAAAGGTAACCTCGATGGTGTCCAGTTCAAGAGCAAACGGCCAACTCGAGTGGCGAGCACCCTGATCAACTCTCGCCCGCGTCTTCGGATGAAGGAGCGGGACCGTGCCGTTGGTGCCGCTAGTGGAGCGGGCAAGGTTTTTTTTAAGGATACGTCCAAGCGGACATATCGGTTTTAAGGAGAGGCCAAGCGGCCGTTTACAACGTGTTTCGACACATGCGCCGAAAACGCCAATCCACCAAAAGAAAAACAAAAGGAATCACTCGCCGACCCTCCACCTGTCTACGGGTCCTAAGCTACCCCTAAACATTCTCGCTGCCCGCCACAGATCAGCCTCGGCTTCTACCATCCTGATGGCGGCAAGGCTTTACAGGGCCGGGCGTCCCACACGACCACTGGCGAAGGCACGACACGCCTTGCATTGGGACAGGAGCAGCGGCACGGGAGCTCCCGACCTCGCCGATGTGAGCCGTGGCTTGGTCGAATCCGTGCGGGCCGAGCCACCGTCGGAAGAGCGGACGAGGTGTTGCCGATGCTCCCATGCGATCACTGGCAAAGGCCCGGAGAGAGCGGCAGCGTGCACGGGAGTAGCGACGCGGGAGCTCCCAGCATCGCCATCGTGAGCTGTGGCTCGTCCAAAGCCGTGCGGGATTTTCTAGACATTACTGATACTTTCCTCTTTATCTAGAGAATAATGCATGGTGATTTAAAAGGCATCCTTCTTTTAGAGCCACACCTCACATAGAGACGACAACTTATGCAATGAGCTATCTCTCAGTGATATCTATATAATTATTATCCCGTGTGTGTCTAAACCTACTCCCTCTGTTCAAATTAAAGGGGGCATGCAGGTACTTCAAAAGAATGTTGACCACCAGTTTCGTCAACAGAATATGAGATATGCGTAATAAAAATCATACCGTTGGATTCATATTTAGAAGAAGATTTTAATGATTGATTAATCTATCAAGAGAACGTGCCCCACAAAGTGCTCCACGTACGGGGATCTGAGCGTATAGCATTGGGCTCTATAATGGCGAATGGACCAATGCTTTGATGCATGCAAGAAATCTTTGCACAATCCGAAATTTTTAATAAATTATCTCTTAAACCGTTAATTCAAATTATAATCTATTTTCACCGCTGAGTTCGTCTCGTCAAGAACTTTAAAACAAGATATCATCTCAATATGTTTTGATGAAACTTTGTTTCGTCATAGGTTGCCAGGTTATTATACTATAGTTACTATGGTACTAGTTAATGAGTCACCATCCAAATAGTACACAGTTTCCACATAATTTTGCATGTTTTCTTTGTCACATCAATGATCTACATATGAACACAATAAGTATTTGATCACTCTAAACATGTAAAAGATGAAATTACAATAATCCAAGGCCTACACTTATGAGAAGCAAAGTTCAAAGAACCTGGTAACCATTTGATTTAAATGTGGTAACCAACTTGACTTGACTTAACGTGGTGGCCAAGTGACTATAATCTGATAACTAGGGTCGAAAAAAGTTATCAAAAGATATTAACATGGGATCTAGTTTCGAAGAACTGCTTGTGACAAACCCAACCATGAAAACATATCTCAATTTTGACTTACGTTAGAGAGATAAAACATTTTAAAATCTGAAATCTAAACAGAATCTACTGGATGCATGCATGCAAAGTGACATATGTGGGTTAGTTGCCCTGTTGTGAAGCGTGTTCATGGAAGACTAATCTAGGACACATGCCCTTGTTAGCACATTCATTTAATTATATAATTTTTATGACATAAAATTTATATTTTGTTGTTTAAATTAATGGTCAATTTTTCTTAAACTGCGTGCATGCCCCTTGAACTGGGCAGAGTAAGTATATGTGATTGGAAATTACTAAGAACACTTGTGACCAAGAGATGACATGTGGTACAGTGGAGAAAAACAATTTCTCCCAAGTGTATATGTGATGGATGGCCTTATAGTTGAAGAGAAAACAAACCTCATTTTAATTTCATTTTCATCCTAAGTCAGCAATTATTTTCATGCGGCTTCACTATGAAGGTTTTAGTGAAGGATACTGTTTTGACTGCTCTGTACGTCGATTAAGGTGGAATTTAGCCATTTAGGCTTCTCGTTGCTTGGTGTCTATTAGTGTACTTACTATATGTTCCCATTTAAGCTTTTCTCTGTACCTTGTACTTATCACAAGTTTTATAGAAGACCAGTATGTATTTATTGTAGTTGGCAACTTGGCATATCTTTCTACATTTCTAGTTTCCACTGTTCTGGGCCATTCATGATATTTTTAGGGTAGGATGCTACTTATTTTGAGCCATCAAAGTTTTTAAGGAGGAGGAACATGTTTTATTATTGTTGGCTATTTGTTATTTTTGTTCTGTTCAAATTGCATGCCTGGGCTTGGCTGATAATTAAACGTAGTGCACTGTTCTGAGCTGTGAAGTACTCCCTCCGTTCCAATTTAATTGACTTGTTATCCACCAAATGTGGATGTATCTATACATGTAACATGTATAGATACATACAGTAGACTAGGTAAAACTTGAGAGACTTAGTTAATGCGTTTACATACAGTAGACTATAACTGCACGGTTGAAGAATTTCTTGTTGTATGTATCCGATTCCTCAGTAGTTGGGCGAGGCAAATTGTCTGAAGCTACTGTACTTGCACCATTTTATTATTTTTTGTCTGGGAATACTATTGTTTCTATTTTGAATTCTCCAGGTTACCGGCAGTTAAATGTAAAAGAGAACAGTTTGTTGCTCCTGTACACATGTACATACAACATTAGATTGAGGGGTTAGGATTCTGCAGAATGCCCGAGCTGGTCAGATAATTCTTCTAACTGAAGTATTGGATACACGATACATTTCGTTTTGACTCCCAAGAAAGATACGGACATCGATCCTCCTGGTAGTGATGCTTAGGTCCATCACGGTTTTCCCTTGGTGCTGGACTGCTTGTGGCATAGCAAGTGCGTGTGAGTGTAACATAACCTTTCGCGATTTTATGACTAGTTACGGCGAGCAACTTGCTCCCCGATAGAAGTTGTCTGTGTATGTATTACATGACATTCCCCTGTAGTTACGAAGCCATACATTGTACATGGGAGCTCATCTTAGTGGGAAAATAAGCCGCACACGACATGTGCCATTGGTCTCGTGTAACCCGGATACCTTTTTTTCGCGCTCGTGCTTGCTCGTGCATGTTTCTTCTTGTTCATGGAATTTTAGTTGCTAGATGAAGTCTCTAGCACCTGAGAACTGCTGTGTAGATCTTTTTTTGCTGGTTGATCAGTGTTTTGATGATAAGATGTAGTTTGGGAAATTAGTGTTCTGGAGTGTCCACGAGGAAAGCAGTACGTGCAAATTTTAACTTGACATCCACAAATATTGTTAAGCAGGGGAGTGCTGGATCAGCTTGGGCGGGCCCATAGGTTCGTGATTTTTCTGATCTGCTAGAAGCAGAGATAGTGTTCAGAGTGAAGTGGGTAATCCTGAGAACAACCAGCCGTCCGGGACTCAAAACCACCTAACCCTGTTGTGCCCGCATCCTCTCGTCCCACATTCTTGATGATGACGCTGACATCGCCAGCGAATAGAAGCTTGTGCTTTCCGTTTCTTCTGAGCTTCCCAAACTGAAAGGATGATAAGGGCGATGATGGCCTTTCACACGTGAAGGATCTCCCCGTTGCAGTGACGCTAGTGAGAACGATGTATTTTCTAGCCATTACCGATACTTTTTATCCAGATAATGTGTAAGGACATGTTTTTAGAAGGCACCTTTTTTTTTAGACCCGCACGTCACGTCGGGATGACAACAATAACAGCTTATACGATGAGGTATATATCTCTGAGTGTTATCTATATAATTACTGTCTCTATGTGTCTAAACCTATATATGTGACTGAAACTTAATACGAACACGTGCGACCAACCTGGTAGTTAAAGAGAAAACACAAATTCCTTCTCATTTTTATTTTGTCCAACTCAGCAATCATGTGGCTTTGCTTCCAAATAGGATGGTATCTAATCCGGTGGGTTTGCGTTACTACACCCAGATGGACCGAGTGTGTTCAAGTGGTCATGTTATATTTATTCATTCTAACGTGCTACAACTATTTTATTCTATGTTTGTTTTGCTAATTAAACTTGTTTTTCAGTAAGTTTTGTTTGTATTACTTGACGATCTACTTATATGCGTATCTATCATATTAATTTTGTTTTCGCCCGAGTCCGCTTCGTTTCCGTTTAGAATTCATGGCCAATTCATGGCCTGGGATCACCGCATTCGAATTCACAACCGGTCGTTATCTGACCCGCTCCAATTTTGAAGAAAGTTTTAGGTAGAGTATATGGTAACGGCAACATCCGACCCGATCCGTTTACATCCCCAGCAGCCGGTGTACTAACTAACAAAGTTGGGTATCTTCCATAGCTGCACCCGACGGTACCTATGGCATGCTCCCTGATGTGGTCTCCAAAATGTGTGTTTGTGTGTGTGCGGGGGGGGGGGGGGGGGGGGGGGGGGGGGGGGGGGGGGGGTCGGCCGTCACGTTTTCATCGTTGACTTTGATCCAATATTTGGAGACTGGTGGCATCTGGCAGCTCATACGATGATGGAGAGTGTGGCGACCCTAAAAATCACAAATATTACCTTAAATCTTTCATTAGTTTTTATTTTATTTATTTTTACCGGGGCTAAAGCTTTGCCCCATTATATTAATTAAGGGAGAGAGTTTCAAAAAAAAAAGCGAGTTTGCGATCTAACAACTACTCTCGCGACATTATTACACCCAAATGCTTGGCGCCGGCAGTAACCCGTAGCCTAGCCTCGCTCTTAATAGAAACAAAAACTACAAAGGATGGTGCTTGCTTCTTTTGAAATACCCGCATGTTCCTCTCGTTCCATATCTCCCACGAAATCATGTTTTCATCGTTGACTTCGATCCAATATTTGGAGACAGGTGTCATCTGGCAGCTCATACGATGATGGAGAGTGTGGCGACCATAAAAATCACAAATATTACCTTAAATCTTTCATTAGTTTTTATTTTATTTATTTTTACTGGGGCAAAAGCTTTGCCCCATTATATTAATTAAGGGAGAGAGTTACAAAAAAAAAGTGAGTTTGCGATCTAACAACTACTGTCGCGACATTATTATACCCAAATGCTTGGCGCCGGCAATAACCCATAGCCTAGCCTCGCTCTTAATAGAAACAAAAACTACAAAGGATGGTGCTTGCTTCTTTCGAAAGACCCGCACGTTCCTCTCGTTCCATATCTCCCACGAAATCACGTTTTCATCGTTGACTTCGATCCAATATTTGGAGACTGGTGGCATCTGGCAGCTCATACGATGATGGAGAGTGTGGCGACCCTAAAAATCAAAATATTACCTTAAATCTTTCATTATTTTTATTTTATTTATTTTTACGGGGCCAAAAGCTTTGCCCCATTATATTAATTAAGGGAGATAGTTACAAAAAAAGCGAGTTTGCGATCTAACAACTACTCTCGCGGCATTATTACACCAAATGCTTGGCGCCGGCAATAACCCATAGCCTAGCCTCGCTCTTAATAGAAACAAAAACTGCAAAGGATGGTGCTTGCTTCTTTCGAAAGACCCGCACGTTCCTCTCGTTCCATATCTCCACGAAATGAGCATCATTAGAGAGGCCAAGGCTTTGCGGTGCGGCGACAGGGTGCCGATCATTTATTGCCACCATTCTTTGAGTGTGAGAGAAGACCAAGACGTGGTGTCAAGGAGATGAAGCCATTCCTTGACGAGCCCCCAAATCCTTGTAGTGAAGCGGCAATGAACAAAGAGATGGTCCACCGATTCCACTACCCGCTTTCAAAGAGGGCAAAGGTTGCAATTCAGCCACCCTCTCTTGGCGAGACGATCCGCCATCCAAATCCTATTTTGGAGGGCAAGCCAAGCAAAATGCTTGCATTTGGGAGGAGCCCAAACGTCCCAGACCAACTTCTTCATGTCGGAGAAGACCGCGCCAAAGAATTGAGCCTTGTAAGCCGAAGATGCGGAATATTGAACGTTTGGGGAGAGCGTCCAAGAGATCTCATCTTCCGTATCATGCTCTAGATTGATGTCTTGAAGCTTTATCCATAAGTTCATGAATTGGGAGAGGTGGTCAAAAGAGAACTCCTCGGTCAACTTGATTTTGGCAACCCAAGCATTGTTGTGCATTGCGTTGAAAATGCTCCACTTTTTTTCTTTGAGAGATAGCGAAGATAAGAGGAGCGATTTCCTTTGGCTTCCTTCCTCCCAACCACGGCGCCTCCCAAAAGGGCATATTTTTTCCATTTCCCACTGAGATTGTGGTTGCCGTGTAGAAGAGGTCCATGTCTTCTTTAGTGCAAGAGTTTCCCATTCCCACCCAAATTTTGTTCGGATCCTTCCACTCAATCCACGGCCACCGCAACCGGAGAGCACGTGCAAACCTATCGATGCAAAGAACACCAAGCCCACCAAGCTCTTTTGGACGGCAAACCGTCTCCCAATTCACCTTGCATTGAGCCCCGGAGACCTTGTCGTTGGCCGACCAAAGGAAAGCCCTCATTGTCTTCTTTAAGTTGAGTGTGACACCGGGATGCACAATAAGCGGTGTCAAATAATAGATGGCTTGGGAGGTAAGGACGGATTTGACAAGGTTGGTGCGGCCCGCCATGTTGATAAATTTCCCATTCCAAGTCGAAATTTGTGGGCTGTTTTGTCCTCTAGGTGTTGGTAGTCCACTCTCCGAAGTCGCCAAACCGAAAGGGGGAGACCAAGATATTTCATCGGAAAGGTAGCGCGCTCCACCGGAAGGCCATGAAGCACCTCATCTATGTCAATATTAGTGCACCGAATTGGGACGACGGTACTGTTTTGAAAGTTGGTGCATAGACCGGTGATGCATGTAAAATGCATACATGAACTTTGCATTATATTACTTATATTTCAATCATATTTGCATCATATGAGGGTTATATCATTGTTTTATATTGATTTTGGGAATATTTCATTGTTTCCCTATTTTTCTGGAATTAACCCTGCACAGCAGAAAACCCTATTTTCTATATTTTGATGTTTCAGGGACCCAAACGACGTCCAAATGACCTGGAAATTTACGAGCATCAGTTTTTGGAAAGAACAAAGCGTGGGAGCGAAGGAAGCGAACAAGCGGAGGCCCGAGGACCAGAAGAGGGTGGTTCCTTGGCCGCGTGGGACCCACCATCTGGGGCCTCGTGGCTCCGTTGACGTCGATCTTTTTACCGAGCCTCCGTCTTGACCTAAAAACGACTATAAAAATAGTCCCCGACGCACTTCGGAAAGGAGCGCCGCAGAAATACAGAAACCACGAAACAGAGACCTGGAGTTGCAGATTGGAGGGGGAAAACTCCGGCGGGGTGCTGCCGGCGTGGTCTCCATCTTCTCCAACGACTTCTCCACCGTCTCCATGATGAAGGGGAGTAGTCCACCCCTGAACTATGGGTTTGTGGAAGTAACTTATGTATCTCTCCTCTCTTGAGCTTCACTAATTAGTACCGTATGAGCTGCTGAACATGATTACGGTCATCTATGTAATACCTTTGTGGTGGATCTTTTTATGAGTTAATATATGTTTTAGATTGCAATAGTTTTGTTTCAGTTATGAAAGTAGATGCATATTATGTACCCCGTTCTTGTTTACTTGTTTTGATCAAGCATGTGTATGAGAGCGTGTGAGGGGGTACGTGTGCATTAGTTGGAGTAACGGGGGGTGGCTAGTGCGGTGAACATGAGAGAAAGTTCCGCGATCCATTTGGGTTTTTACCTTACTTTGTTGCCTCACTAGGGATAAAGAAAAATACCTTGCTACCGGAGATGTGGGTGTGACCATTGCCACTACTCCATGACTAGATCTAGCATGCTCTTATTTTAACTTCATGTCATGATACTTAATGCTATGCTCTGATTTATCTTAATTAGTAAGGTGTTATGATTTAGTTCGCATCTTGGTGGAGTATAAGAGAGATTAATAAACAAAAGATCTCTATGTTAGGACGTGATGCCCATATAATTAGTAACTTGTCATGAAACCTTTTTGTTGCAATCTCATATGTCAATTCTAGTGTTCCATTGTCTACCACTTTATTAAAGAGAGAGTGCATTTGTGAAACCATGAACCCCGATCCATTTTTAATCATAAGAAACACCTTTCCAACAACTTTTATCCACTTTACATTTTCTGACATTTAAAAATCCGAAAATACAAAAACACTTTTACATCTTGCATTCACAATACAAAACCCAAAAATATTATCCATCATTGTTTCCACCATCCTTGCATATTTATTTATCATCATTGTATATTTATTTACTGTTTTGCATTCATTTTATTTTGATATCATTCTCACACCTTGTGCTTGACAACCACTTGGTGAGGTTGAGGGCCAAAACAATTTACTTTGTTTTGTAGGTTTTCAAGAGAAGGATAAGAAGATAAATCTTTCACTACTGATTCCCCGAGAGTTCGATATTAAACCCTCGAGTCACCCCTCGTGGGGAAAACCGTCTTTCCTATACTATACACTCTGCACTTGGAGTCTCAACCTAACCCATATTCTTTTGACGTAGGTAACTACGTCAAGGGCCATCAAGACAGTTTTCTGGCGCCGTTGCCGAGGAATCATTGCTGTAAAGGTTTATCCAAGGGTATCTCACAACAAAGTCAACTTCATCACCAACTTGTGCAAACACCTAAACTTGGGGAGGTTGCACCTACGTGAGCATCATCTTATCCATCTTTACCTTCAAATCATTTTATTTTGTTTTGTTATTGTCTTGCATATCATATTTATATTTCGGTTTGCATATTTTATTATCATTTTATTTTCAGTTTTGCATAAAAAATTAAAAAAACACATAAAAACTTGCAAAAATGGGAGAAAGAACTAAGTTGTGTGATTACACAAACACTCCAAATGATCAATTTATTACTAGGCCCATTGCCACACCTGAGATAAAAGATGATAGTTATGAAGTAAGTCCTAGTTTGTTGAACTTGATGACTAGGGAACAATTTGGCGGTAGTGCTATGGAGGATGCCTCTATGCATCTTCATGATTTTGTTGAAATATGTGACATGCAAAAATTTAAAAATGTGGAAAGTGATATTCTAAAACTGAAGTTATTTTCATTCTCACTTAGAGGAAAAGCTAAAGAGTGGTTGCATTCATTACCTACTGGTAGCATTAATTCTTGGGATGATCTAAAAGAAGCTTTCATTAAGAAATATTATCCTCCTGTTAAAATTTTGCAAAATAGAAACAATATTCTTTCTTTTAGGCAAAATAAAATGAACATGTTGCCATGGCTTGTGAATTATTGAACTATCCTGAATATTTGTTGCCATTTATGTCTCAACTTGTTGGATTAAAAGAAGAAGTTAACGAAACTGAATATGATGAATCTCTTATGTTAATTGAGTTAGAGAAAAAAGTTGAAGAAGTTAAAATGCTTAGTGAAGTCAAGGAACCATTACTTGACTTAGAGAATTGTAGCTTGCATGAATTAATATCTATCTTACAAAAATTTGCAAGTGATCCTTCCATTAATGTTAACCAAGCAGGTTTTGGTTCTTATATTGCTAATCATGTTTTAAAAGAAAAGATTGCTAGGTACAACCAAGAAGCTATGATACCACCTAAGCTTGGGGATATTTGGATTCCCAAAGTACTAGTAACCATTGGAAAAGAGACACACCATGCTATATTAGATCTAGGATCTAGTGTCTCTGTTTTATCTAAAGAACTATATGAAGTACTTGAATTAAAGAATCTTGAAAAATGCTCTATTGAACTTGCACTTGCTGATGATTCCATTAAACATGCTTTAGGAAAAGTAAGTGATGTTATGGTAGAGTTGCATATGACATTTGTACCTGTTGATTTTCTAATCATGGATATGGGGAATAAAACCTCTAGTCCAATTATTCTTGGAAGACCTTTTCTTCGTACCACAGGTGCTATCATTGATTCAAAAGAAGGGAATGTGAAGTTTCAGTTTCCACACAAGAAGTGCATGGAACACTTCCCAAGGAAGAGGGACACATCAAAGTTCAAGCTCCCTCATGAGCTTCGTCCACAATAAATATCAAGTAAGAAGCCTAGCTACATGGCTATAAAGAAAGCGCTTTACGGGAGGCAACCCGGTTGTTTTTATTTTTGATTTTCTTTGTGTCCTCTTGCTGTAACAAGAGACTTAGTTTTTAGTTTTGTTTCTGGAATTTTTAATAAAGTGCCAAGTTTTACCTATTTTGGTTTGAAAAAGTTGCTATTTGCATTCGGAGATTTTATTCCAGCACGAATCTGTGCACGGTATGATTTTTAATTCCTATTCTGTAACTCCGAATGAGCTGATATTTGAACTGTAGTTGCAACTTTTCATCCTCTGTAAGCATGAATTTTTCAGAATTTTTCGACATATTTAAGTAGGGTAGAAAAATACGTTTTGCTGCTGCTGTTTTTCTGGACAGATTCTGTCCCATTTTGTTTGATGCATTCTTTGAACTTTTAACTTGAATTTTTTGATCCAATTGAGTTTTAAGTAGGCATACAACATTATACACTTTCTGGACATTCATATGAATTTTTGTTTAAGGATTTTATGCAGCAAGCAATTCGTTTGTCTATCACTACTAATGTCCCCACAGAAAAGAAATGGGAGAAACGGTGTTTTGAAGTTTTTTCACAGGGATTAGAGGAGATGCACCAAGAGCTATCCAAGGATGGTGAAGACCATAAGCTTGGGGATGTGAAGACAACCCCACTGGACCAACACACTCTCGGTTTGCACACGTCTAACTTCTGTTTTTCGATCAATGCACTTTATCGCATAAACTTGGAGCGTCTTTTATTTGCTTTTTATTTCGGTTTGATTTTTGTTTTCTTGAGACCACCACTATCATTTATATATGAGAGAGCTACTGGAAATTTGGGTTGAATTAAGTTGGATGCTATTAAAAAGATTGGGAAAGGGATGTTTGAGTTGATTCAAAAAGATACATATAGTTGCATGATTCATATGCTTTTAATGAATATTAATTTGCAAGTGTTTTATCAAGAGCTATCTTTTATTCATGTTTTGATGCTGAATGTTACTTTACTTTGTTTAACATGGATTGGTTAGTTCTATGGACACTTATGCATGCATTTAGACGGTCAACTTTCTCCCTCTTGCTAGCCCAAAAATTCCAACAAGTAAAAACTTGTTTTCCAACACCTTCAACCAAAGTTTTTCCAGTGAGTCCACCATATCTACCTATTAGCTTTATGCTATTCCGAGTATGTTTATCATGTTATTTTGTATTATCTATACTTCTGAATTAAAATGCTTATGTTATTGATTGTTATGGGAAAAGTTGGTTAAAGAGCTCTCACGAACTTGATGCACACCTTACTTTTATTGCACTTAATAAACATGACCCATTGTGATTAAAATTATGAAGTTGTGAGCTTGACAAGAGTCTTGGTTGGGAGTTAGCTCATATGTGCTGTCACATGGCAAGCTTTCAACGTGCTCTTTATATTTTGTTGATATCATGTACTTTTGTTTATGGATGCTTATCATGGTGCCAAATAAATGGAAACTTAGTGAGTTTAATGAGTTTGTATAAATGGCTAGAGAGACGCCTGGGCCGCTAATCTAAGCCATGCATCATTCATGGTGGAAATTTACTTACATGCTATGGTGAACCTTCAGTGATGCACCCACAATAAAAAGCTATCCAATAGTAAATAAAAAGGGTGTGGAGATTGTTCATTTTGTTTGTTTGTCTTGTCATTTTGACATGGGCTTGTTCCATGTCCTGGGACAAGAGGTACCCCAGTTGACGCTCTTGATGACGCTATTATATTACTTACAATGACCTTAACTTGAACTTGCTTTTGTGTCCCAAGTTGAGTAACACCGTGGTGTAGGTACTCGTATTCACGGGGCATGAGACATTCAACCCATACTTTGTCAAGCACACTACTCATATTTGCTTTCACTTTAAACTTTAACCATTCAAGATGCTATGATAGGGGTAATGAGAGCTTGACACCAATACCACATTGCAAACATTAACTTAAGTAGAAGCATTTGGAAGTTAGATGAAACTTATTCATGTTTTACCTCTACTCATTTATATATCTTTCCAAAGTGTCCACCTTTTATATTCAGATTTATAAGAATACTCTATGACCATTATAGGATGTTTTTACTTTTCATTATGCATACATTTGGTCCATAGTACTTTCTTCTATGTTACACTTTGTGAATTATCATTGAACATCCTTACATTGAATATTTGATATCACTTCATAATCTATCTTGTATATTGCTACTCCTTTGAAGAATGAATCATTTGACTCTATGTAGCAATAGTAATCATCTTTGATATCCTTTGATAGTATTAAATTGCAAAGTCCATGTTAGTTTTATCACCTTCATACTCGAGGACGAGTATAGGTTAAGCTTGGGGATGTTGATGCATGTAAAATGCATACATGAACTTTGCATTATATTACTTATATTTCAATCATATTTGCATCATATAAGGGTTATATCATTGTTTTATATTGATTTTGGGAATATTTCATTGTTTCCCTATTTTTCTGGAATTAACCCTGCACAGGCAGAAAACCCTATTTTCTATATTTTGATGTTTCAGGGACCCAAACGACGTCCAAATGACCTGGAAATTTACGAGCATCAGTTTTTGGAAGGAACAAAGCGTGGGAGCGAAGGAAGCGAACAACGGAGGCCCGAGGGCCAGAAGAGGGTGGCCCACGCGGCCAGATCCTGGCCGCGTGGGACCCACCATCTGGGCCTCGTGGCTCCGTTGCCGTCGATCTTTTTTCCCGAGCCTCCGTCTTGACCTAAAAACGACTATAAAAATAGTCCCCGACGCCTTCGGAAAGGAGCGCCGCAGAAACACAGAAACCACGAAACAGAGACCTGGAGTTGCAGATTGGAGGGGGAAAACTCCGGCGGGGCGCTGCCGGCGTGGTCTCCATCTTCTCCAACGACTTCTCCACCGTCTCCATGATGAAGAGGGAGTAGTCCACCCCTGGACTATGGGTTTGTGGAAGTAACTTATGTATCTCTCCTCTCTTGAGCTTCACTAATTAGTACCGTATGAGCTGCTGAACATGATTACGGTCATCTATGTAATACCTTTGTGGTGGATCTTTTTATGAGTTAATATATGTTTGAGATTGCAATAGTTTTGTTTCAGTTATGAAAGTAGATGCATATTATGTACCCCGTTCTTGTTTACTTGTTTGATCAAGCATGTGTATGAGAGCGTGTGAGGGGGAACGTGTGCATTAGTTGGAGTAACGGGGGGTGGCTAGTGCGGTGAACGTGAGAGAAAGTTCCGCGATCCACTTGGTGTTTTACCTTACTTTGTTGCCTCACTAGGGATAAAAAAAATACCTTGCTACCGGAGATGTGGGTGTGACCATTGCCACTACTCCATGACTAGATCTAGCATGTTCTTATTTTAACTTCATGTCATGATACTTAATGCTATGCTCTGATTTATCTTAATTACTAAGGTGTTATGATTTAGTTCGCATCTTGGTGGAGTATAAGAGAGATTAATAAACAAAAGATCTCTATGTTAGGACGTGATGCCCATATAATTAGTAACTTGTCATGAAACCTTTTTGTTGCAATCTCATATGTCAATTCTAGTGTTCCATTGTCTACCACTTTATTAAAGAGAGAGTGCATTTGTGAAACCATGAACCCCGGTCCATTTTTAATCATAAGAAACACCTTTCCAACAACTTTTATCCACTTTACATTTTCTGCCATTTAAAAATCCGAAAATACAAAAACACTTTTACATCTTGCATTCACAATACAAAACCCAAAAATATTATCCATCATTGTTTCCACCATCCTTGCATATTTATTTATCATCATTGCATATTTATTTACTGTTTTGCATTCATTTATTTTGATATCATTCTCACACCTTGTGCTTGACAACCACTTGGTGAGGTTGAGGGCCAAAACAATTTACTTTGTTTTGTAGGTTTTCAAGAGAAGGATAAGAAGATAAATCTTTCACTACTGATTCCCCGAGAGTTCGATATTAAACCCTCGAGTCACCCCTCGTGGGGAAAACCGTCTTTCTATACTATACACTCTGCACTTGGAGTCTCAACCTAACCCATATTCTTTTGACACAGGTAACTACGTCAAGGGCCATCAACCGGTCACCTCTCCGAAGCATTGAAGAATAGAGGCAAGGTTTTGGATGTCACTTGCAATCGGAGCAACAAAAATGTCCGCGTCATCGGCGTAGAGAGAGGTTCTCAAAATAGTCGCACGACCTCTAATTTTATGGAGAAGTCCCTTGGAGGTGGCAAGATCAAGCACATGTTGGAGGTCTTTCATTAGTTATTTTTCCCTCCATCGTGTATATTGGCAGAGACAGCTATATTCTCTCTATGTATGTTTGTATGTGTATTTGTTATTCTCCTTATTTTTTTAATATATGGTTACCCTATGACGTATGTTAAAAAATAGTTGTAATCACCACATCATTTTGCAGACGCATGCAAGCTGAATGACCTCTATCTAAAGCCATTTTTTTGTGCATAAAACTATGATATACCTCATTATATCGTCACCCCTGAATAAGATTAGATTTCTCATTATTTGTTCCTCTAGATTTGATTATGTTTGTCAATATATTTCCTAAAAATCACTCACTTAACAATGCCATAAAAACCCAGATCTTCTCCTTGAGAAACACTGCATATATATGTGTACTAGCAAACATGCCCGTGCGTTGCAACGGGAAGAAACCTAAAGAAGTCTATCATGCAGTCATCTATTAACTAACCAGGGCAAAGTTTTCTGTAATAAACATAGGTGTTCTAAAAGAAGTCACATTCACACGTGTGCAACCACTACAATTGACTGTTGCACGAAATATGAACAATTTGACTGCGTACCGTGGCACCGTGGCCCGTCTCGACTGCCAGCGAGTGGCGCAGTGCTGCGGTGCGTTGGAATCAACCCCGATAGCTGCATAAGATTGGATCTGAAGTTGTATGTTATTTTTATAAGGATCGTGCTTGTTGCGTGATTTGTATGCACACATTCTTTCTTCTTTTGTTTTTCAGAAAGTGATGCGTGGCTTATAATATTGGGGTTATGTAGGAATGCGTAGATGTATGCTTCCGTGGCTGTTGGTGCTTTTGCTTTAAATATTTCATAACTTGCTGTTTTTTTTTTTTGAGCGGAACCTAACTTGCTGTTAGCAGATGAACTAAACAGAAAAAGGAAATTTTCGTGGACGACTTTGGGCCAGGCCCATAGAGATGGGACGGACGCAAATTTAAGCAGAGTTGCTCTCGATCGGGGTCTGTTCGGCTGTTCCGCATGCTTTGCCCAGCTGAGCGACGAAACTCTATTCCGAAGTGGATTGGAACTGTATTGTTTTTTCGTATAGCACGAGAGGAGCTCATGTGATGGGTTGACTTGTCCGGCCCATCCACTCAGCGATAGGAAATGTAATGGCCCATATGAAAATACAATCGATCGGGCCCATAGAAAATTATATTATCTTAGCCAGATCGTAGGAGTTGCATGCATAATTTTAGTCCCACCTTAACTAACTACCCAAATTTTGGAAGTGCGGGCGTGCCTTCAGATACGTTTTTGCCTGTTCTATCTTGATGTACCGCTGCCAACCATCACCTTTACTCGTATTATATAGTAGAGATATGGAATTAGATAAATCTCTTGAGATTCACCATATCTATCCCCCGCGCAACATTATCCCGAATTGATACACGTGTTGATACACATTCCAAATTAAGCACACATAAAAGTTTCTATAAGAAGACCCCAAATTATTATAGGACGGAGAGAAACACCTACGAAGTAGAAGCCGAAAAACACATACGTTACGTGGTGTTCAGAAATGGGTAGTCTCAGGTGCTCCTCCGCTGTCTTCCTCGCCGTCTCCGTCGTGCTGCTTCTCAACGCCGACGTGGCCCTGTGCAAATGCAGCTACAAGCGCATCTTTGCGTTCGGCGACTCGCTCATCGACACCGGCAACTTCCTGAGCCTCATCGGCAACGGCCAGTCGCCGTTGAAGGAATTCCCCTACGGCATGACCTTCTTCCACCACCCCACCGGCCACGTCTACGATGGTCGCGTCCTCGTCGACTTCTATGGTGAGTGATCGCCGCCGTCACGTGGCCGTCGTTCGTTGGTAATTATAATTTCCATGTGATCTTTAGCTAGAGAGATACGTGTTTCAGCGGAGGCGTTCAACCTGCCGCTGCTACCGCCGAGCATCCCGGAGGAGTCGTCGGGTCAGTTCGCCACCGACACCAACTTCGCCGTGTATGCTGCCCCTGCGCTGCCGCCGGAGTACTTCAAGACCAGGTACAACTTAACGATCAACGTGCCGTCCCACCTCGGGGCGCAGCTCGACTCCTTCAAGAAAGTCCTGGCGCGCATCGCTGCCGGTGATGGTAAGTACATGTGCATACATGCATGCGTCGTCAATATCATCTGATGCATGTGGTGCAAGTACAACATGGAGTGTAATTCATGTCGTATTTTGTTCTCTCTCGAAAATAATCAATGTATCTTGACACAGGCGCCACGAGGGCTCTCCTGAACGAGTCCTTGGTACTGATGGGCGAGATCGGCGGCAACGACTACCACAACTGGTTCAACAATAAGCCACGCGAGATGGCGGATCAGTTCCTCCCTGACGTGGTTGCACGCATCGGCGCCGCGGCGAAGGAGGTGGTCGACCTTGGCGCCAGGTCGGTCGTCGTCCCGGGCAACTTCCCCATCGGGTGTGTACCGGCGTATCTGAGCGGCCACCATAGCAACAACCAGTCGGACTAGGACGAGCACGGTTGCCTGATCCGGTTCAGCGACTTCTCCCAGAGGCATAATCAGGCGCTGCGGGAGGAGGTCGTCCGGCTCCAGTCCCGGAACCCCGGCGCCAAGATCGTCTACGCCGACTACTATGGCGCCGCCATGCAGTTCATTCAGAGCCCGCAGCGGTACGGCATCACCGACCCGCTCGTGGTGTGCTGCGGCGGCGATGGCAAGTACCACACAGGAGGGTCGTGCAACAAGGAGACCAAGCTCTGGGCCAGCCCCGCCGGGTTCACGAGCTGGGACGGCATCCACATGACAGAGAAGGCGTACAACGTTATTGCCGATGGGGTGTTGGACGGGCCATTCGGCCACACACCGCTGCGCCACATATGCTAGAAGAAATTCTTTGTTGGTTCTCAGATGTGCACGGCAACAAATAGATTATTGCCAATGAAAACAGAGCAAGCCACCGGGTTGTATCAAACTTATTACAAGTTTTATGGTTTGCATTTTAGTAATCGTCGATCCATCCGGATCTAACGGTTCTAAAATATAGGTGGTACCAGGGAGTGATGGTACCTACCAAAAGTGTGGGACTGGTACTAAAAATATATGTGAGACCACCACCTATATTTGTTTTAAAGGTAGACCCCCACACACATAGCACGTGTGCTCGCGTGAATATTCACGACTTATGACTTTGGACTTTGGTTCCATAGGCCTTCTAGTCCTGATTAGGCAACCGGGACTAGTAAAGTGAGACTAAAGCCCCCCCATCCTTTAGTCTCGGTTCCTTACGTACCGGGACCAGAGGCCCTCCCACGTGGCCACGGCGTAGCCCGTGGGGCTGGGAACCTTTAGTCCCGGTTCGTAACAAGAACCGGGACTAGGGTTTTGCATTTTTTTATTTCGATTAATTTTCAGGGTTTTAGGGTTTTAGGAGGGGTTAGGGGTTTCAGATGGTTTCCATCGTACAGGGATCACGTCGATGCACCAAAAACGCGTTCTGGTATATATAAATTACTATATGAAGATCAAGTTGATGCATATATATATAACACATACAATTACATGAAGATCACGTTGATAACACATACAAATTAAGTAGTACATGAAGATCACGTTTTCCCTGTCCCAGGTACTTAATTACATGGAAATCACTATTACATGGAGGCATACTATTGATCTGTAGCATAGTGGTACTCTCCGAATTTAGGTATAACCTCCGCAAGGAAAAATCCCGCCAATTTCTCCCCAATTGCTTTGAAGCGGGTCTCTATTGGTATCGCGTTGCGCTTTCTTGCCAACTTTTAAAGAATGAAATCAAAATGAGTACATGAGTTGTGTGTATATATATCAAATGAATGAAACTCAGCACAACTGATGGTAAAAAAATAACGTTGTGAATAATGTTTACGTACTTCTTTACTTCTTTTGCCATTCAATTTCTCGTTGGTCAGAATGTGCATGTACTCGCAAACGTAGTATCCACATAAATTAGTCCCCGGTGGCTGTTCAAGGCAATACTACAGAAGAATAGAATTCAATCAAATAATAATCAAGTATGATAATGGTGCGTGGACCTAGGTAGTACGTACTACTTACCTTGTTCAAATGCCATGTCAGCTTCGGTGGCCATCCACCGGCCGGATCTTCCTCGATGAATGTTTTCCAAACGCTGCCGACAAAGAAAATGAACAAAGGAGTTATAAATTTCTTGATATCAGTAAATGAACGAAAGAGGCGATAAGAAATGAAATTACTTTGCGAGCATACCAAAGCATGTCTTGTACTCTTTAGGATGTTTCCTTAACGAGTCAAGGACATGAACATCTCCAGTGTGTATTTTAATGATGATAAGAATACAGTGGAACCTGCGCACGTTTATACACAATCAATTAAACTTAACATCGGGTGAGAAAAATAGAATGTGTAAAAGACAGTGACACTCACTTGAAGTTGTAAGGCCATAATATTTGTGTTTTGTCAGTTTGTGGCTTCAAAAACCTTAGCAAAGTCGCCGGTGTATCCCTGTTATGAATGGGATCTTCTATGGTTACTTCATGAAGTTTATCCGGGTCAATGAACCCAATGTCCTTGATTTCATCCCTTTTGCATTCAAGCATCTTCATTCTGCATAATATAGCGCACAAAAGATTATAGTGAGGATAATTATAGACAATGAACGAGCTGAGCTAAAGACTTAAATTACAGAAATAAATCACTTACAGACAATAGCAACTGATGATAGATTTGTCGAGGGCCCGGAGATTGTATAACTGAAAAAGTTCGCTAAACTCAACGGACACAGCGTATTCTTGGAAATAGTTCTCTTCCGTAACTCTCACCATGATACTGATATTCCCCTCCTTTGCGGCTTTCTTGTACCAGTTATGCAACAGACGCATTTTTGTTGTTAACCTGCCCTTGACCAAATCTTCCCCATGAACATATTGACATACTACATCAGCGATGGGGTAATCAGTTGTCGAACCTATTTGTTGTTGATAACCTTGCACGGCCTTGTCGTCAAACACCTTGACGGGGGGACCGATTGTGCGGCTTGTTCTCCGAGCTGGGGAACTTGTTTCCCTTTTTTCGGCTTGTCCAACTCATCGCCATATGACTTATCAATAGAACGCTCATAGTCTGATGGCGGCTTTGGTGGAGGGTTATATAGGTTATCGATGGTAAGTGCCAGGCGCTCCGGAGATATTGCAGCGGTAAATTTTGGCTCGGGCACTTTCACTTTCCGTGCAAGAAAGGCATCCAGTTGGGCCTTCACGGCGGCGGTGTTTTCCTCGACAGTTTTATCCCAAGGTAACTTCTCAGGAGGCGGCGGTGTTTTCTCCTTTCTAGGTTTCTTCCTAATCGGCAAACCGGGCTTGCGCTTCCTCGGGAGCAACTTAACGGGCGCTTTCTCACGCGGCGAAGATCGAGATGGACTCGCGCTGGGTCCCTCTCGGGGAGGGATGGGCTTTGCTGATGAGGTGGGAGGGATGGGCTTTGCTGATGAGGTGGACTGCTACAAGGAGGAGTCGGTGGCCTTGGCAAGGAGTCTGTAAAGAGGATGTATTTCTTGTTCCACAGGGCGAAACCACACTTGACTTCTCCCAATGTCTTCTCCTCGTCACCTCCAGGAATCTCAAGGTTCATCGTTTCAAATCCCGGCATAATTTCATCCACCCCGACACGAGCATAGCCAGCTGGAATGTCACCAAGATGGTAGCTTGCTCCAGGTTCATTTGGTAAAGCATAGCCGACCGCCACCTTCAAGGATATGTTCCTCGTTGGTATATGTAGCTCACAATCTTTCCTCTCCGTGACATCATCCACGGGGTAGTGACCATCGGCTTGCGTGGAACCCATGCTGCTTCTACGCTGAGATGGGGCGGCATCGGCTGGAGGATCTTCTAGCTGCTGCTGAGCTGCCCTTTGCTGACTAATAGCGTCCAGTTGCTCCTGCTGCCGCTTCACCACACGTTCCAATTCCGATAACCGTTCGGACTCCTTCTTATTTCTGCTACGGCTTCTATAACTGTCAGCGCACTCCGGCCACACATTCTTAAACGTAACACCGCCGGGATGGCCTCGAGCTCGTCCAACGTGTTCAGGATTCCCCAGGGCCCGTGTCAGCTCGTCGTTCTCTCTATCGGGTTGGAACACACCCCGGCGAACTTCATCTATTGCGACTATAAGCTTCTTTGTGATTGTTTCTACTTTTTTCCTTCCATCTTCCTTTTCCAACAACCTGCCCTGTCTGTGGGTCCAAGCCTGCCCCATGCGCGAACAACCAGAATTTGGACCTCTCGGGCCAGTCATATGTCTGTGGACGGATCCCTTTAGCAAGCAGTTCTGCTTCAAAGGCTAACCACTTAGGAATGGCGGTCCTGTAGCCACCTGCCCCCAACCTATGGTGGTATATCTTCTTCGCAGCATTTAACTTATTTGTGGCCGATTGAGTCACAGGCTTAGACGATTTCTTATACGCCACAAACGCTGGCCAGTCATTTTGTATCTTCTCTAGTGTTCCACTAAAATTTAGATCTTTATTTTCATATTTTTTCCATAATGTTTTCTTCCAGTTCCGGAATTGTGTGGCCATCTTCTTAAGAGTCCACTGCTTGCATTTCTCCTTCTTGATTTCAGAGAGATTTTGCGGGAGGTTAAAATGTGTCAAGAGCGTGTCCCATAGCAAATCTTTTGTAACTTGGTGGACATAACAGGGGTCATCGTCGTTTGCGGCCGCCGGCTTATTCCATTCTGGTATGGTGATCGGGAGAATGTCCCAAACAATAGTTCCATCTTGACTTATAAATTTATTGCGGTTCTGTTTGGGTTCCAGCGGTTCGCCGTCATCAGCAATTTCCTCGATGGGGAACCTTGCATCCTCGCTCGTCATCCTTTTCGTCCGGCCTCGAGGAGCTTGGTTTTTAGCAGATTTGCTCGATCCGGAGGGCTAAAAGAAAAATGTGTCGTTAATAAGTGCAATACAAATCAATTAATGCATCTAGTGATCAACAACATATCGCCTTAATATATATACCTCGCCGGAGTTTGTTAAGAGCAATTCTCCAGACTCAAGTCCCTCACCAGAGTCCATCAGAAATTGTGAGGCGAATTCATCATCAGCTTCTTCATCGGGATCTTCTCTATGGGCATCCTCATATATCATCTGTTGAATTTGGTCTTCATTCTCCTCGTCTCGCACATAGTTGGCTTCCATAGCTCAATGTCCCTGCAATCAATAAAATTTACATCTATAAAATTGCATCAATAAAATTTGCGTCTATAAAATTTGCATCTATAAATTGCATCTATAAAATTTGCATCTATAAATTGCATCTTAAATTTGCATCTAAATTAATAGCAACAATGTTAAACAACCATTTTTTCTAACAATTTTCATACTTATTTTAAACAACAAATTTTCTAATACATTTTCTAATACTAAATTTCTAACAATGCATCTAATACTAAATTTTCTAACAATGCATCTAATACATTTTCTAACAATGCATCTAATACTAAATTTCCTAATAACATTTACTAAAATTACAAAACTAAAAAACACTAAATTTCTAACCCTAAATTTCTAACATCTAATTTTCTAACTCTAAAATTAACAACTAACAAAATTGCATCTACAAAATTAACATCTACAAAAACTACCTAAAATTAACATCTACAACTAACTCTTAGCAAATTTGCTAACTTAAATAGCAAATTTGCTAACTTAAATAGCAACAATTTAAATAGCAAATTTGCATCTAAATTAACTTTGCTAACTTATCCAATTTTACTAACCTAGCTAAACTATGAAAAAAATAAGAATTTGCTAAAAATTGCATCTATAGAATTGCATCACTAAAATTTGCATCTATAAAATTGCATCTATAAAATTGCATCTAAAAATTGCTAACACATTGTTAAATTTGCTAAATTGTCTAAATTTGCTAATTTTTCTAACACATTGTCTAAATTTGCTAAATTTTCTAACACAAATTAACTACAAACTACCTAAAAAACCTACCTACATTGCTAAAATTTGCTAAATTTGCTAGAATAAAAAAATTGCATCTCTCACCTTGAGGAGATGGACAGCCGGAGTAGGAGGAGGAGGCTAGGGCAGCGGCGGCCCGTGGGAGAGGGAGGCTAGGGGCGGCGCCGGCCCGTGGAGGCGGCGGGGCGGCGACGGCGTAGGAGGAGGGCCTCGGGCAGCGTGTGGAGGCGGGGGCCTCGGACACGACGCTGCGGCGGAGGAGGGCCTCGGACGGCGGGGCGGCAACGGCGGAGGAGGAGGGCCTCGGGTGGCGGGGCGGCAACGGCGGAGGAGGAGGCGGCCGAGGAGCGGACGGCGCGGCGGAGCAGGGCTTCGCCGTCTCGGGGGCGTCGGCGGCGTCGGAGGCGGAGAAGCGGCAAAGAGGCGGAGAAATTCGAAGTTGTGAAAAAAATTGGGGCAGAACCACCCAAAACACCGCTAAAACGACCTTTAGTCTCGGTTCTAGCCAGAGAGGCGGTTTTTGTTTATGTTTTCTTTTATATACTTTGATTTACTTTCTTTCGAATTGTTTTTGTTTCTAGTTTATTTTTCTGTTTTCTTTTTCTGTTTTCTTTTTCTGTTTCTTTTATATACCTTTTGATTTTTTTTTGTTTCTGTGTCTAAAAATATATCCATTGATTTAATTGTCTAAAAATCATATATTTTTCTTATTTCTTTTATATCCCATTTATCCATTGATTTAATTGTCTAAAAATTTGTAATAATTATCTCTTTATTTTAAAAACATCCTTAACAACATCCCACACAGTTACATAAAAGGTTTAATACATTATTGCACATCACTAACAGTTTTCATAACACAGTTACATTTCTACATAAACGGACTTGCTGGCTCGGAGGCCGTAGGATTAGGGGGAACGGTGGGAGGAGCCAGCCCCGTTCGCGGCCACCCGGTTCACGCGCGCACATTTGCGGCGGAGGGCAAGATCCATGGAGGATGAGTCTTTCAGCGCCCAATCCAGCTCGGAAGCCTCCTTCGCCTTGAGCTGGCAGGCAATTCTGGCTCGCTGTACACGGTCGTCGTGGACGGACAGGATGGAGGCTTCAATGGCCTACTGTATCTGCGGCTCGCCGCCCTCTTCCCCATGGTCGCTCCAGTCGAAGTCTTCGTCGTCGTCATCCTCCTCGTCGGGAGGGGTGGCGGCGACTGGTGGAGGTACGGCTGATACGTCTCCAACGTATCTATAATTTCTGATATTTCATGCTTGTTTTATGTATCATTGTCACATGTTTTATATGCATTATATATCATTATTATACATTTTCTGGGACTAACCTATTAACAAGATGCCACAGTGCCAGTTCCTGTTTTCTGCTGTTTTTGGTTCCAGAAAAGCTGTTCGGGCAATATTCTCGGAATTCGACGAAACAAAAGCCAAACCTCCTATTTTTCCGAGGGACACACGGAGCCAGAAGGGCAAGCCAGGGGGAGGCCCACGGCCTCCAAACCACATGCTCGCGCGGCTGGGCCCACAGGCGCGCCGGGAGGTGAGGAGGGAGCCCAGGACCTCCACCGACGTTGCCCCTTCGCCTATTTATCCCCCGACGCGAAAACCCTAAAAACCAAGTCATATTCCACGAAGAGTTCCGCAGCGCCGCCGCCATCGACGACAAGTTTCGGGGGACAGAAGTCTCTGTTCCGGCACGCCGCCGGGACGGGGAATTGCCCCCGGAGTCATCTCCATCGACACCACCGCCATCTTCATCGCCGCTGCTGACTCCCATGATGAGGAGGGAGTAGTTCTCCCCCGAGGCTGAGGGCTCTACCGGTAGCTATGTGGTTCATCTCTCTCTCCATGGTGTGATCTTTATGTGATCATGTGTATTGCTAGTATCGCTGAATACATTAATAATGTTTATGCTACTCAAGTGATTTTGTCTAGTTTCTGGAGTCATTGTGACAACACGGTATCAAGGTGACAGTGTGGGTACTTGTGTGACTCTATGAATAATTTAGACATTTATCATGGCTTATTCTTGGGAATTGTGGTGTTTGTTTACTCAGACTTTGAGGTGTGCTTTGCAGCCCTACGCATAGTACTCTTGCTTCATCAAGAAGGAGAATAATCCCGAGCAGTATTTACTTGTGTTCAGTTGTGCTAATCTAGTTGAATATGTAGATGTTACTCTTTATCTATTATGCACTCTATAGGTTACTTTAATATGAACTCCGGTACTCTCCACGGTGTAAAGGTGACAGTGTGTGCACCGTGTGTGATTCCTTTATGACGTTGTGGCGCTTGTTTACTCCGGCTTGAGGTGTGCTTTTGTAGCCCTACACAATGAATGGTGTTTGTTATCCAACAAGAGAGTGTTTAAGAGTAGCTTTTACTTATTCAGTTATGAGATCATTGTTGAGAGTGTCCACTAGTGAAAGTATGATCCCTAGGCCTTGTTTCTAAGCATTGAAACACCGTTTACAACAAGTTCTGCTACATGTTTGCTTGCTGCCATCTTTATTTCAGATTGCAGTTACTACTTATAATCATCCATATACTTGTATTTCACTATCTCTTCGCCGAACTAGTGCACCTATACATCTGACAAGTGTATTGGGTGTGTTGGGGACACAAGAGACTTCTTGTATCTTAATTGCAGGGTTGCTTGAGAGGATATCTTTGACCTCTACCTCCCTGAGTTCGATAAACCTTGGGTGATTCACTTAAGGGAAACTTGCTGCTGTTCTACAAACCTCTGCTCTTGGAGGCCCAACACTGTCTACAAGAATAGAAGCGTGCGTAGACATCAAGCTATTTTCTGGCGCCGTTGCCGGGGAGGTAAGGTAAAAGGTATTCACATCCTCTGGCTACTAAGCTATTTTCTAGTTGTTGCTAGTGTGTGAGTGCTCGAAGTTATTTCCTTTAGATTCTGCAATTATATCTTTTTGTTTCTTGTTTTTATTTTCACTAGTTAGGCTTAATGGAAAACAACAAAAAAATTAGAGATCTTTATGAACTTTATATTGAATTAGGACATGATGCTTTTGAAGAGAAAATTAAAAAACCTATGGAAATTGTTTGCATGATGGTAGCAATTTATTACTATAAATTCTTTGAACACCATTATTGCTAATGCTATGAAAAGTCTAAGCTTGGGGAAGCTGGTTTTGATGAATATGATATTTTTAGTCCCCCAAGTTTTGAGGAGAAAATTTTCTTTGATGATACTTTGCCTCCAATTTATGATGATTATAATGATAGTGGTATTTTGGTGCCACCTACTATGGAGGATAAAGTTTATTATGATTATACTATGCCTGCAATTTATGATGATTACAATGATGGTTGTGATAGTTTTACTCTCACTATTACTAATAAATTGATTATGCTTATGTGGAGAGTAATGATATTTTATGCATGTGGATCATGATAAGAATGCTTTATGTGATAGCTATATTGTTGAGTTTATTCATGATGCCACTGAAAATTATTTTGAGAGAGGAAAGTATGGTTATAGAAATCTTCATGTTACTAAATTTCTCTCTTTATGATGAAGTTTTGAGCTTTCTCTTGATTTGCTTTTATTTGCTGGGTACTTTAAGACCTACTGGTCCTTATGAGAGAGGGAGACACGATTTCATATATCACAATAATATTAAGTCTTCTCTCTTTATGTTGAAATTTTTGAAGTTACACTTGTTTTGCATTTCTATGCTAGTCACTTTGTTCTTCATTGACTTGTTTTCTTACAAGACTCCTATGCATAGAAAGAGTGTTAGATTTAAACATGTTTTATATATGCTTCTTGATGCTCTCTTTTATGTTTCAACTCTCATCTTTATGTGGGCATCATAAAAATCACTATGCCTAGCTAAAAGGCTTTAAAGAAAAGCGCTTATGGGAGACAACCCATTGTTTTTATTTTCTGTTATTTTTGCTTTTCTTTTTGTTTTGAGTCAAGGTTTTGTTACTTCTGTAGCAACTCCTTTGTATCTTTATTTTATTGCATTGTTGTGCCAAGTAAAGTTTTATTGAAAGTTGATGCAAGATTTGGATTTCTGCGCAGAACAGATTTTTAGCTGTCACGAATTTGAGCTTTTCTCTGTAGAAAATTCGAAAAATTCTGTAAAAAATCACGCATCTTCCTGAGATATGTACGCAACTTTCATTATTTTGGCCAGATCCATCTGAGCAACTTAAGTGCCTCGAAAAAATTCGTCTTCCAGACTGTTCTGTTTTTGACAGATTCTGCCTTTTGTTTTGCATTCGCTCTTTTACGATGTTTGTGTGGATTTCTTTGCTCCACAAAGCATTGGTGGCTGTAGCTAATGTCCAGAAGCTTTGGGAATGATTGTATCATTACAGAATATGAGAATTTTTGATTATGCACTAACCCTCTAATGAGAACTGTTTGAGTTTGGTGTGAAGGAAGTTTTCAAGGATCAAGCGAGAAGGGTGATATTATGTGATCAAGAAGAGTGAAAAGCCTAAGCTTGGGGATGCCCCCGTGGTTCATCCCAACCATATTCAGAGAGACTCAAGCGTCTAAGCTTGGGGATGCCCAAGGCATCCCCTTCTTCATCAACAACTTATCAGGTCATCTCTAGTGAAACTATATTTTAATTCTTTCACATCTTATGCGCTTTACTTGGAGCGTCTGTGTGCTTTTATTTTTTTTTGTTTGAATAAATTCGGATCCTAGCAATCCTTGTGTGGGAGAGAGACACGCTCCGCTTTTTCATGTGAATACTCATGTTCTTCACTTATATTTGTTGAGTATTCTTAACTAGCTACTGCAGTGCTTTTAGCTCCTGTTTTTCATGCATCTCTTTGAGCTGTTAGCACGTGTTTATAAATACTCTCTTGCTGCATTATATTATCATTTGGAGAGTTTATGTTTAAGTAAGTTGCTTGGTGTTTGCTGGAAGAAAGAAAATGCTGCATGTGGTAGTGGTATGAAAACTTGCATAATCTTGTAGATCATTGAAACTTTGATAACTTGATTCTTTGCAAATGTTTTGAGATATTTAGATGGTAAAGCTTGCTGGTTAATTAAGTTAAAATCATTAGTGGATTGTTGTCTTTAAGCTTGTACCGTACTACAAACTCTAAAATTGTTGAAGGTGTAGTTGGACTTGATAGCTTTCCATGTCTGAAAGTTCATGTAGTAACTAAGTTGTGCTGAAGGTCGAGGGATCTAACGGGGTACTTGTGCCGCCGTGAACGGCCCTTCTTGGAGTGAATTTTAATCATGCTCTTAATGTTGAACCTGCTAGTTGTTTGCAATAAACTTGTGAGTTCTTTTTGACTAATGTTAAGCTACGGTTTTTGGCACTTCCACCATCCAATTTGCTAGCCTCTTCGGTGCTGTGCATTGCCTTCTGCTCACATTGAGAGTTGTGCATACTTCGCCAGTACATCCAACCCCGTGGGAGGACTTCCTCTTGTTCTCCTACACATAAGCCTATACATCTTCCTCAAAACAACCACCATACCTACCTACCACAGCATTTCCATAGCTGTTCCGAGATATATTGCCATGCAACTTCCATTTACATTACATGACTTGTTGTCATTCATCACTTATATATTGCTTTGCATGATTCTATACAGCTGATGTGTGGTTTACCCATGTTACGCTAGATCATTGCATATCCTGCTACACTGGCAGAGGCATACAGTTTATACATCATGTTTTGTTCATTATGAGTTATTTGTACCAAAAAGTGTGTTGTCATATTAGATGTTGCCCCTGAAAGTGAAAAGAGCCATGAGGCCATCGAAAAGAGAAACAGAAAAAGAAAAAAAAATAGAAAAAAGAAAAAAGAAAAAAAAAGAATAAAGAAAAAGGGGGCAACATTACTATCCTTTATCCACACTTGTGCTCATGTTTAGCACCTGCAGTATTCATAGTCATCATTTGTGCTCATGTTTAGCACCTATACTCCATGTGAGAGAGTTTTCATGTTCTACTAGTATAACTATGTGGGGAATTTACACTATAGAACTTGGGTTGTATATTCCAATGATGAGCTTCCTCAAAAGTGCTCTAGGTCTTCATGAGCAACCAAGTTGGATGCACCCCCACTAGTTCCATTGGAGAGCTTTCATACACATATAGCTCTATGTGCATCCGTTGCATGGCAATCACTACTCCTTACATAGCTTCGATTATAAGACTTCCTCTTGTCTAATGATCACTTATAGCTTTGTGAGACTTTCTTCCTTTGGCCTTCCAAACCCCCATTAATGTTCTCTTTGCCATAACATCATGGTGCCAATACCAAATGCTTGCGCTCACCGGTTGAGTAGACTTCGAAACAGTTGATTCATGACGTTCATGTTTATGTTTACTTGGCTGAATCCTTCTATGTTATGAAAATTTACTTGATGCTTGGTTTGAAGGATAGAACTCCTATGCTGGATACTTAAATCATCTTTAATGAACCTTGTACGGTTTCATGTCTTTGAAGCAATAGTTCATGAAAACTTTTAGCTTGTTTGACTCTTGCTTTGTCTTTTGATATCAACTATATACATTTGCCTTGAATGATTTGATCACAGCTTACATGTCTTACAATATTATGATCAAGATTGTGTGAAAGCATGTCTCCTCAGAAATTATTTTTGTTATCGTTTTACCTACTCGAGGACGAGTAGAACTAAGCTTGGGGATGCTTGATACGTCTCCAACGTATCTATAATTTCTGATGTTTCATGCTTGTTTTATGTATCATTGTCACATGTTTTATATGCATTATATATCATTATTATACATTTTCTGGGACTAACCTATTAACAAGATGCCACAGTGCCAGTTCCTGTTTTCTGCTGTTTTTGGTTCCAGAAAAGCTGTTCGGGCAATATTCTCGGAATTCGACGAAACAAAAGCCAAACCTCCTATTTTTCCGAGGGACACACGGAGCCAGAAGGGCAAGCCAGGGGGAGGCCCACGGCCTCCAAACCACATGCTCGCGCGGCTGGGCCCACAGGCGCGCCGGGAGGTGAGGAGGGAGCCCAGGACCTCCACCGATCGCCCCTTCGCCTATTTATCCCCCCGACGCGAAAACCCTAAAAACCAAGTCATATTCCAGAAGAGTTCCGCAGCGCCGCCGCCATCGACGACAAGTTTCGGGGGACAGAAGTCTCTGTTTCGGCACGCCGCCGGGACGGGGAATTGCCCCCAGAGTCATCTCCATCGACACCACCGCCATCTTCATCGCCGCTGCTGACTCCCATGATGAGGAGGGAGTAGTTCTCCCCGAGGCTGAGGGCTCTACCGGTAGCTATGTGGTTTATCTCTCTCTCACATGGTGTGATCTTTATGTGATCATGTGTATTGCTAGTATCGCCGAATACATTAATAATGTTTATGCTACTCAAATGATTTTGTCTAGTTTCTGGAGTCATTGTGACAACACGGTATCAAGGTGACAGTGTGGGTACTTGTGTGTGACTCTATGAATAATTTAGACATTTATCATGGCTTATTCTTGGGAATTGTGGTGTTTGTTTACTCAGACTTTGAGGTGTGCTTTGCAGCCCTACGCATAGTACTCTTGCTTCATCAAGAAGGAGAATAATCCCGAGCAGTATTTACTTGTGTTCAGTTGTGCTAATCTAGTTGAATATGTAGATGTTACTCTTTATCTATTATGCACTCTATAGGTTACTTTAATATGAACTCCGGTACTCTCCACGGTGTAAAGGTGACAGTGTGTGCACCGTGTGTGACTCCTTTATGACGTTGTGGCGTTGTTTACTCCGGCTTGAGGTGTGCTTTTGTAGCCCTACACAATGAATGGTGTTTGTTATCCAACAAGAGAGTGTTTAAGAGTAGCTTTTAATTATTCAGTTATGAGATCATTGTTGAGAGTGTCCACTAGTGAAAGTATGATCCCTAGGCCTTGTTTCTAAGCATTGAAACACCGTTTCCAACAAGTTCTGCTACATGTTTGCTTGCTGCCATCTTTATTTCAGATTGCAGTTACTACTTATAATCATCCATATTACTTATATTTCACTATCTGTTCGCCGAACTAGTGCACCTATACATCTGAGAAGTGTATTGGGTGTGTTGGGGACACAAGAGACTTCTTGTATCTTAATTGCAGCGTTGCTTGAGAGGGATATCTTTGACCTCTACCTCCCTGAGTTTGATAAACCTTGGGTGATTCACTTAAGGGAAACTTACTGCTGTTCTACAAACCTCTGCTCTTGGAGGCCCAACACTGTCTACAAGAATAGAAGCGTGCGTAGACATCAACGGCCACGGATCCCCACGCCACCCCTGCGGTGTACGCATCCTCGTCGGGGTCGGGGACGTCGGACCACGCGCGCTCGTACGCCCTCCGCACCTCCTCCGGCACCGCAGAAGGAGGCCGGTAGTTGGGCATTCCTCTCCACGCCGGGCTCGTGGGCATACGACGGGACAAGCTCCCGCGGTAGCGCCCAAGCGCGCTCTGCCGAGCACGCTCGACCTCATCCAGAAGGCGCTGCGGCGGGCGTGGTGGATCCATCTCGTGGATACGATGGGTTCGTTGCTAGGAATGGTGGATTAGGGTATACCCCGTCGATGACAATACATATAGACCTCCAGGGCAGCGCTGGGGGAGGACACGTGACCGCAAAGCCCGCCTTTAGTCCCGGTTCGTAACATCAACCGGGACTAAAGAAGCACACAGATCATGTGTTTCTTGCACGCGCATGTGAGCCGTTGGATCAGGGGTGTTTGAGGGCAAAATCAGTGTTGGATCAGTCACATGACCCTATATATAGCCCCCTCTCGAACATGTTCGGCACTCAGTGTAGTTCATTTGATATACAAAACATTCGGATTCCCTGCATACGTCCAACGGTGCATTTGATATGCGGGCATTCAAGAGCCACTGTTGGCTGTATGTAGGGGAAACGTGTGTTTTGTTCTATCTACAAAATACTTCAGTTCATCGACCGAATACAAATCATTCGGATTCCCTGCATACGTCCGACGGTGCATTTGATATGCGGGCACTCACGAGCCACCGTCGGGCTGTATGCAGGGGAAACCGTGTGTTTTGTTCCACTTTTTCGAGCGCTTGTAAGCCGTTGGAGTTTTTAGAACCAAAAATCAGTGTTTAGAGTTTTCTTCTGAGTTTTCAGAACACAGTTACATAAAAGGTTTAATACATTATTACACATCACCAACAACATCCCTATCTAGTGTTCACTTGTTCTTCTGATTGCGCGTAACCATGACAATCTTCTTCATTTAACTTGATGCTTGGGTCAGTGTTCACTTTGAAGGGCGGAATTTCATGAAACTTATCATAATCTTCTGACATGTCTGTCTTGTCCTCCACTCCCACGATGATTCTTTTCCCTGAAAGAACTATGTGGCGCTTTGGCTCATCGTATGATGTATTCGCTTGCTTATCTTTTCTTTTTTTGATCTGCTAGACATGTCCTTCACATAGAAAACCTGAGCCACTTCACTGGCTAGGACGAATGGTTCGGTGTCGTACCCAAGATTTTAAAATCCACTATAGTCATTCTGTACCGTGTGTCTACCTCTACCCCGCCTTCTAGGTTCAACCATTTGCACTTGAACAAAGGGACCTTAAAAGAAGGTCCATAGTCAAGTTCCCATATCTGCTCTATGTAACCATAATATGTGACCTTTTGCCCATTGTAGTTTGTTGCATCAAAGCGGACACCACTGTTTTGGTTGGTGCTCTTTTTATCTTGGTCGGCCGTGTAAAATGTATTCCCATTTATCTCGTACCCTTGAAAAGTCAATATAGTCGAAGATGGTTGCTTGGCCAACAAGTATAGCTGTTCTCCAACATTGGTGTCATTAATGAGACGTGTTTGCAACCAACCGCCGAAAGTCTTCATGTGTTGTCCATCAATCCAATCTTCAGGTTTCTCCGGGTATTTAGAGCGTAAAAAATTCTTGTGTTCCTCGATATATGGAGCCACCAAGCTGGAATTATGTAGAACTGTGTAGTGTGCTCGAGTGAAAGAATGCCGTCTTGACATATTGTTGCTTTCTTTCCTAGCGTGCCTTTTCCACACAGTCTCCCTTCATGGCGCGATTGAGGAACACCGATCGGCTGAATGTCAGGAATAAAGTCAACACAAAACTCAATGACCTCCTCCGTTCCATACCCCTTTGAGATGCTTCCTTCTGGCCTAGCACGGTTACGAACATATTTCTTTAAGACTCCCATGAACCTCTCAAAGGGGAACATGTTGTGTAGAAATACAGGACCGAGAATGGAAATCTCTTCGACTAGGTGAACTATGAGGTGCGTCATAATATTGAAAAGGTTGGTGGGAACACCAACTCGAAGCTGACAAGACATTGGACCACATCCTTCTGTAAACTTGGTAGAGTTGTGGATTGATTACCTTCTGAGAAATTGCATTGAGGAATGCACATAGCTTCACAATGGGTACTCGAACATTTTCGGTAGAAGCCCCCTCAATGCAATCGGAAGTAATTGTGTCATAATCACGTGGCAATCATGAGACTTTAGGTTTTGGAATTTTTTCTCTGCCATATTTATTATTCCCTTTATATTCGACGAGAAGCCAGATGGAACCTTTATACTGCTAAGACATTCAAAAAATATTGTCTTCTCTTCTTTCGTAAGAGCGTAGCTTGCAGGACCTTTATGATTATCTGAGTGCATGTCGTCTCGTTCGTGCATACGTTGATGGTCATGCCTTGCTTCCGGTGTATCTTTTGACTTCCCATACACGCCCAAGAAGTTTAGCAGGTTCAAGCAAAGATTTTTTGTCACGTGCATCACGTCGATTGCAGAGTGAACCTCAAGGATTATCCAATAGGGCAGCTCCCAAAATATAGATTTCTTCTTCCACATGGGTACGTGGTTGTCAGCGTCATTCGGAACAGATAGTCCGCCAGGACCCTTCCCAAAGATTACTTTTAAATCCTTGACCATATCATATATATCAGAACTAGAAGGGCGGTAGGCTTCGGCCGAGGATCTGCCTCACCTTTGAAATGTTTGCCTTTCTTTCTTAAGGGATGCTTGGGTGGAAGAAATCGACGATGGCCCAGGTACACATTCTTGTTACCTAAATGTATACTTTCAGTCTCACCTAAACAGTGCGTGCATGCATTGTATCCCTTGTTTGACTGTCCTGAAATGTTACTAAGAGCAGGCCAATCATTGATGGTTACAAACAACAATGCTCGTAGGTCAAATTCTGTTTGTCCGTGCTCATCCCACACACGTACACCTTCTTCACGCCACAACTATAAAAGTTCTTCAACCAATGGCCTCAGGTACACATCAATATCGTTGCCAGGTTGCTTCGGTCCTTGGATGAGCACTGGCATCATAATGAACTTCCGCTTCATGCACAGCCAAGGAGGAAGGTTATAAATACATAGAGTCACAGGCCAAGTGCTATGACTGGAGCTCTGCTCCCCAAAAGGATTAAAGCCATCTGTACTTAGACCAAATCTTAAGTTCCTTGCGTCATCTGAAAAAGTCGGGAACTCTCTGTCGATTTTTCTCCACTGCGACCCATCAGCGGGGTGTCTCATCATCAGGTCTTTCTTACGGTCTTCTTTGTGCCATCGCAACAACTTGGCATGCTCTTTATTTTGGAACAAACGTTTCAACCGTGGTATTATAGGAGCATACCACATAACCTTGGCAGGAACCCTCTTCCTGGGGTGCGGCTCGCCCTCAACATCACCAGGGTCATCTCGTCTGATCTTATACCGCAATGCACCGCATATCGGGCATGCATTCAAATTCTCGTGCTCACCGCGGTAGAGGATGCAGTCATTGATGCATGCATGTATCTTCTGCACCTCTAATCCTAGAGGGCAGACAACCTTCTTTGCTTCGTACGTACTGGGGGCAATACGTTATCCCTTGGAAGCATCTTCTTTAATATTTTCAGCAAATTTTCAAATCCCTTGTCAGATAGACCATTTGTGCCTTCCATTGCAGCAATTCCAGTGTGGTACCCAGCTTTTTCTGGCCATCTTCGCAATTTGGGTACAACAATTTGTTGTGATCCTCTAACATTCTCTCCAACTTCAACTTCTCGTTTTCACTTCCACAGTCCATTTGTGCATCACGAATGGCCCGACGAAGATCATCGTCGGGCTCATCAACAATGGGATCTTTTTCAGCTTCGTCTTCCCCCATTGTAGTATCACCGGTTCATTGAACATAGGATAGTTGTCATTATCCTCTTCTTCTTCATTTTCTTCCATTATAACCCCGCTTTCTCCGTGCTTGGTCCAACAATAGTAACCATCCATGAAACCATTCTGCAACAGGTGGATGTGAAGGATTTTTAGGTAGAGTGATCACTCCTATTCTTACAGACACTACATGGACAACAAATAAAACCATTCGTCCGCTTGTTTGCCTCAGCCGCATGGAGAAAATTATGCATGCCACTAATGAACTCGGGACTGCGTCGGTCACCGTACATCCATTGTCGGTTCATCTGCATTATACAAGTATATCAAAAACCATTACACTAGCTACATTATGAATAGATACGTGACCAAATTAATTAATACAAGTTCAACACATTAAAAGCAAAGTAGAGTACTGATCGACCAAATGTAATACATAGTTCTCATAAAACATACATTAATTGAAACTAACATTGAACTATCTAAAGAATTTAAATCCAACAACAAATGCGATCAAAATCGCAACTAAGTAATTATTGAACCAACAGCATAATGATACCAAGCCTCTTGACTAATGCATATTTTCTAATCTTTTTAAGCTTCAAGCGCATTGCATTCATCTTGATCTCGTGATCCAAGCGCATTGCCTCCATCTTGATCTCGTGATCATCGACGACGTCGGCAAACTTGAACTCCAATTTCATCTTCTCTTCTAAGCATTGGAGACGAAGATCTTCACTTCTTTTCAATTTTGCTTTCAAATCATTGTTTTCTTTCTTAAAAAACTCGAAAATAGGGTCGGTTGGAATTTCCGGTTCAACTACCTCCTAGATAAAAATATATCTATGTCAAGTTGGTCGGCATAATTGTCATAAACACCAAATGAAACAAATATATAGTTATAACAAAAAATCATACCACATCTGAATAATAGAGCGGACGAGAACCGGTGTGGACAGATGTCAAAACCATGGCACTATGTAAACAAACAATTATACAAATAAAAAAATTATACAAGTAATAATTATGCTCTAAATCATACAACTAAGATTTTTAAAATAAAAGATAAAAACAAGAGGCTCACCGAGGTGGTGTCGGTGACGGGTCTCTAGCAACCGGGAAGTGCTGTGTAGATCTTTTTTGCTCGTTGATCATTGTTTTGGTGATAACATGTAGTTTGTGAAATTAGTGTTTTGGAGTGTCCACGAGGAAAGCAGTGCAAATTTTAACTTGACATGTACAAATATTTTTAAGCAGGAGAGTGGCGGATCAGCTCGGGTGGGCCCTAGGTTCGCGATTTTTCTTTTCTTTCCAACAGATCTGCTAGAAGCAGAGATAGTGTTCAGAGTTAAGTGTGTAATCCTGAGAACAGCAAGCCGACCGAGACTCAAAACCACCTAGGCCTTTTGTGCCTCGTGCCCGCATCCTCTCGCCCCTCTTTCCTGATGATGACGCCGAGTTCCCAAACTGACAGGATGACAAGGGCGATGATGGCCTTTCACCCGTGAAGGACCTCCCCGTTGCAGTGACGCTACTGATCACGATGGATTTTTTAGCCATTACTGATACTTCCCTCCTTTTCCAGATAATGTATAAGGACATGCACGGTGCTTTTAGAAGACACCCTTTTGTTTTCCAGACCCGCACACCGCGTAGGGATGACAACATCAGCTTATGCGATGAGCTATCTCTGAGTGTTGTCTATATAAGTACTGTCTTTGTGTGTATAAACCTGTATGCGACTGAAACTTAATAAGAACACGTGTGACCAACATGATAGTTAGAGAAAACAAAACCTCCTTTTCATTTCCATTTCATCCAACTCAGCAATTATTTCACGTGGCTTCGCTAAGAGAAGGTTGCCGCCCTCCAAATAAGATCAAGAAGTGTATATTGGCAGAGGCAGCTATATTCTCTCTCTATGTATGTTTGTATTTGAATCTGTTATGCTCCTTATTTTTTTCTATACGCGTACCCTAGGTGTGGTATGTTATTTTTTTTTGTAATCACCACATCATTTTGCTGAGGCATGCAAAAGCTGAATATGACCTCTACATGAAGCCAGATCTTTTGCATAAAACTAAGATATACCTCATTATATCGTCACCCCTGAATAAGATTATATTTCTCATTATTTATTCCGCCAAATTTAATTATTTTCCTCAATAAAATTCCTAAATATCATGCACATAATGCATGGACTAACAATGCCATAAAAACCTAGATCTTCTCCTTGAGAAACACTGTATATATAGAAGTAGGTAAATCTCTTGAGATTCACCGTATATAGCCCCCAGCGCAATATTATCCCGAATTGATACGCATCCCAAATTAATCACACATACCCGGCCAAAAAGTTTCTATAAGAAGACACCGAATTGTAGGACAGAGAGAAGCACCTACGTACAGTAGCAGGCTAGCAGTAGAAAACACGTACGTACGTACGTGGTGTGTAGAGAAATGGGGAATCTCAGGTGCTCCTCCGCCGTCGTCCTCGCTGTCTCCGTCGTGCTGTTTCTCAACGCCGACGTGGCCCTTTGCGGATGCAGCTACAAGCGCATCTTTGCGTTCGGCGACTCCATCATCGACACCGGCAACTTCGTGAGCGTCATAGGCAACGGCCAGTCGGCGTTTAAGGAATTCCCCTACGGCATGACCTTCTTCCACCACCCCGCCGGCCGCATCTGCGACGGTCGCGTCATTGTCGACTTTTATGGTGAGCGATCGCTGCCGTCACCGTGGCCGTTGTTATTATAATTTGCATCTGATCTTTAGGTAAAGAGATATGTACGACGTTTCAGCGGAGGCGTTCAACCTGCCGCTGCTGCCGCCGAGCATCCCGGAGGAGTCGTCGGGTCATTTCGCCACCGGCGCCAACTTCGCCGTGTTTGGCTCCACCGCGCTGCCGCCGGAGTACTTCAAGAGCAAGTACAACCTCTCGATAGGCGGGGCGTCACACGTCCAGATGCAGCTAGACTCCTTCAAGAAAGTCCTCGCGCGCATCGCTCCTGGTGACGGTAAGTTTCTAACACACATGCATGCATGGATCGTCAATTCCTAATTGTGTGGTGCAAGTGCAACACATGGAGTGTAACTCATGTCGTATTTTGTTCTCTCTCGAAAATAATAAATGTATCTTTTGGCACAGGCGCCACGAGGGCTGTCCTGAACGAGTCCCTGGTGCTGATGGGCGAGATCGGCGGCAACGACTACAACTACTGGTTCGGCCAGAAGCCGCGCGACACGGCGGATCAGCTCATCCCCGACGTGGTCGCATGCATCATCTCCGCCGCGCAGGAGGTGATTGACCTCGGCGCCAGGGCGGTCGTCGTCCCGGGCAACTTCCCCATCGGGTGTGTGCCGTCGTATCTGAGAGGCCACCAGAGCAACAACCAGTCGGAGTACGACGAGCACGGCTGCCTGAGTTGGTTCAACGATTTCTCACAGAGGCACAACCAGGCGCTGCGGGAGGAGGTCGGCCGGCTCCGGGCACGGAACCCCGGCGCCAAGGTCATCTACGCCGACTACTACGGCGCCGCGATGCAGTTCGTTCAGAGCCCGCAGCGGTATGGCATTGCTGACCCGCTCGTGGCGTGCTGCGGCGGCGACGCGAATTACCACACAGGAAAGCCGTGCGACAAGAAGGCCAAGATCTGGGGCAGCCCCGCCGGGTTCGCTAGCTGGGACGGCCTGCACATGACGGAGAAGGCGTACAACGTTATTGCCGACGGGTATTGGACGGGCCGTTCGGCGACAACCCGCTGCGCGACATCTGCTAGATGGAATTCTTGTTGGTTCGATCAGATGTGCTGGGAGCTTGGGATTAAATTGGGATTTTTGTGGCACGCCAACAAATAGATTATTGCCAATGAAAACAGAGCGGACAACTGGCTTGTATCAAACTTATATATGTTTATTTATGTTTTCGTTAGATAAGCTTTACTGTGACATTATGACATGGTATACTGTGACTTCTATACGGTTTCATTCTTATTTGAATGGATAACTCATCAAATTCTGGATGATAGAAGGAATTTCATTAACCAGGTAGGGCTACATTACGCTAAAACTCTAGTTCTGCAACATGTTGTCGGGCCAGAACCAAGCCAAACATCAGTGCAGAGCTCTGTCCTCACGAAATTCGGGAGACACTGGCTAACCCTAACATGTGAGCGATCCAGTTTTACGAACTTGCATAAATACTTTGACTATGAATTCAAATCAAATCGCGAAGTCGAAATCCCTTGTTGTTCTCAACCTAAAGTATTGGCTCCCGGTATAAATCAAACCTTGAAACTAATTTCTTTCTTTTATTCAACCCAGAATCCATCCCGATCGAGTAGAGGCATAAGTAGGCACGCGACGCGCGGGAGGAGTCGGTGTAGCGCAGCGCAGCGGACGACGCTCGCGCGCTGCTGCATGATGTGGCACGACGGCTCGGCCAGGACAGGGTCACGGGAGCGGCACTGCTCGCAGGTCGCACGCGTACATTGTGCGGGCAGCACGGTGACGACGGACGGAGACGAAGAAGGTAACCTCGATGGCGTTCAGTCCAAGAGCCAATGGCCGACTCAAGTGGCGAGCACCCTGATCAACTCCCGCCCGCGTCTTCGGCCAGAGGAGCGGGCGAGACTGAACTGTTGGTGCCGCCAGTGCAGCGGGCGAGGCTTTGAAGTGCGCCCCACACGACCACTGGCGAAGGCACGTCATGCCTTGCATTAGGACAGGAGCGGCGTCACTGTAGCTCCCGACCTCGCCGATGTGAGACGTGGCTTGGTCGAATCCGTGCGGGGCTGAGCCACCGTCGGAGGAGCGGATGAGGTGTTGCCGATGCTCCCATGCGACCACTAGCAAAGGCCCGCAGAGACGTGTCACCTCTCGCATGCATTAGGAAGAGAGCGACAGCATGGACGGGAGTAGCGACGCGAGAGCTCCCAGCATCGCCATCGTGAGCTGTGGCTCGTTCAAAGCCGGGCGGGATTTTCTAGATATTACTAATACTTTCCTCTTTATCTAGAGAATATATACATGGTGATTTAAAAGGCATCCTTCTTTGAGAGCCGCACATCACATAGAGACGACAATAAAAGCTTCATGCAATGAGCTATCTCTGAATGATATCCATATAATTATTGTCCCGTGTTTGTCTAAACCTACTCCCTCCGTCCAAGTTAAAGGGGCATGCAGGTACTTCAAAAGGATGTTGACTACTAACTTTGTCAACAAAATATGAGATGTGCATAATAAACATCATACCATTGGATTCATATTTAGAAGAAGTTTTTAATGATTGATATATCTATTATGTATTAAAAGTAGATTATGGGCTAACGAGAATTAAGAGAATTAACTAGAAATTACCACAAAAATCAGAAACATCCGACCGTTTATTACGTAGACTGAAATTTTTTAACCATTAGATTAAACTTAAGTTAAAAAATTACCCACCATTGCCATTAAGTGAAATACCTTTTCGTTCCTCTTACCATCTTATATTTACTAATTGGAGGCACCGTAGAAGCCTCCACGTTAACTCTCACGGTAAAAGAATAACAGCCATTAGATAATTACAACGCATGATAATAACCGTTAGATCACGCTGAAACTTCATGCGACTCTATCCGTATTATCTGTTCACGAAGTAAATCGATGCAGGTTCGAACCGTAGCAGCCGCAAAATAAATCTATCGCCTTTTTTCTAATTGGAGGCGCACCACTAGAGCTCTCACGTTAATCCTAGGTAAAGCTAAACAAAGGCCATCCGACTAAGCTTTAAGAGGAAACACAAGTCGTTTGATTCACGCGTGCTTGCGTAGATCAATCCAGAATTACCCGAACCGTTATCTCAGCATAGCCTTGGTCTTCCTCGATCCCAGTATTCATGCCGCCGCCGTCAACGCGTTTGGCCTCCATCTATACGTGGTACAGCAGATCCATGTCGCAAACTCCTCCTGGATCAGTCGTGAGCGCTTTCCGGTCAATTTTTCTCAGATCTAGCTCCTAATTATCCAATCTGCTTACCTTCTAGGAGTATATCATATTTGTTGCACTATGCTTTGCGCAGATTTTGATGTTCTCTGGCTACCCTGCAGGAGTGTACGTACGGTGAGCCATGAAAGGTGTGATTTATACGGGATGCAATGGAGAGAGAGCATTATTGCTGCATGAGGGTCGAATTCCCTGCAATTTACGAAGCTAGGTGAAACTTCAGGAGGAGGACGCACTGGCGCATGAGAATACATGCAGTGAATTCCTTGCGTTCTGCCCGACGGCCGTAGAAGGGAGCGATTTTGAGATTCCTTAATCGGGACAGAGGAAGGAGATGAGCCATATGCCAACACGTCCGGCTGATTAGTTGTGTCTGTTTATCCTCCATACAGCCCCAACAACTGCATTGCAATAGGTGTACTTCCAAAACCAATCTGAACTTTCCTTGGAGCGGTTGTGTCTGTTTTCTCGGACTGAATTTCCTTTAGTGCAAGCAGCTAACATGCTTTTGATCTCTTTATCTTGCAGGAGAAACATCTGTGGTTTTCTGATACCATTGCGAATTTTGCATATATAACTAAGCAGAGAAAAGACAGGAGTCAGGGGCAATAGGATTGGTTACCCTTCTCTAATCTGCAATGATATATGCTACTTTTCCCAGGTTTCCAATTTCATTAAAATTTCTTTATGTAGGAGATTTTTCTTTGAATAATATTTGAGTGCGCAAAATAAATTTATTAGCAAGTTAATCTTACTATTTTTCTGCAAAACGGATTAGCAATTTCTTCGATCTCATTTTGGATAAATGAGTTCTTAATTAGAACACAATACATCATAATGAGATATCATCTTAGTTCAGGAAAATCTCATGTGATTGATGTAATTAGGGACAAGAAAGCTGCAGCTATTTTTCAGTACAATGTCCGGCAAATATTTGTGGAAATGGCTATGGGAGAATGGGTGCTTTTCTCCGAAGGATTAACATCCTATGTAAGACACCTCCGTTCTAAATTAGTTGTGGATGATTCAGTACAAGTTTGTAGTAAATCAGTGACAACTAATTAGAATGGAGGGAATAGTTGGTATTTGGAGATCTTACAATAATCATATGACCAAGCAAAACTGACTATATGTACTTCTCTTTTCTGAGTGTTGTAGGAGGATCTTCAAATTTATATATAGCCACGTTATTGGGAGCGTGGATACAACTAATGTGAGATGTAAGTTCATTAATTAAGATCATACATGGATCATGAGTTTTAATTGTTACTGGTAGTTCTGTAGGATAATTTCAGCTGACCATGTGTGAAGCTGTGTTTGCAGTCACCCCGCAACAGCCCAACTATTCACTAATACTTGCATGGTAGGTGAAAAAATAGCAACTAAATCCATTCCAGAATCATACTATGTGTGGTGTGCAGTGAAACAATTACTTACATCTTGGACCCATGTATTTTCCATTGTTGTCTTCCGTTTGGTTAATTATTAAATGTATATATTTTTATCTTTTTAGATTAACTAAATATTTGTCGCAATCTTTTCTCCAATATGGCATATTCTCAAGACTCCCTGAGTCTATTGTTTGATAATGTGAAAATCTAGAAACGACAATGCCATATTATATTATACCATTGTTGATGTTGCTCAAGAAGTTCGCTGTTTTTACTCAATGAATAAAAAAAATCATTTTTATATTGTATTTTATATTGTCGTGATAGGTACCCTTGGAGAAACAAGGTTGTGGAAGGTATATTAATTTGTGGACCTGTTTGGCACAGAAATATTCGTGGTACAATCTTATATGAACTTCTTTCAGTATTATTGCATTTGTATACCATAGCCATCATCTAGCAGGATATTGAGATCTTATATATATAAGAATATGCGATCACTTATAATACTTCAACTCACAATTCTCCCTCCAAATTGTTACGAGTTAAGACATGGGAATATGTTTGGCGACAAAATATAGTATATCACCAAAGGTTTGAAATTACCACTTCAAGGTACGTAGATGTTCAGTGCGATATTTTTTCTCGATAAAGATCAGTGCGATAATACAAGACTTGAACTCCAATAATCATTATATTTGAATGCATTTGTATGCCATTTAGAAGGAACCGTTGAAGTAGTTGTGTACCAATTGCACCAACATAAAGTCGGGAGTAAGTGAAATGAAGTCTGTGTCTGAATTATATATTGAGAGGGCTTGGCTTCGAACAAGTTAGTTATGTGGAATTTAGAGGGAACCACCGATTACATATGTACCAACTGTCCCAAAATAAAAATATAACCTTATTGAAATGGCAATTACATCAATATAACCAACACGTGACTCAACTGGAAAACACACAGATTGTTGTAATACGGTTTGAGTAAGGTAAATACAGATGCAATCGTCTATCTGATAGTATTTGGAGAACACTTATTTATACGAGATGGATAAATGACCAGTTCAACACTTTCCTATTGGTATAAAGTGTGGGTTGAGTACTAAGGTTCAGCTTGGATAAATAATTAATTCAATGATATGCATGCACTGTGAAAAAACCTTAAATTTGAACAATAAAAAAATCGGAGATTGTACTACATTTGTTTATGTCCAGATTTAAAATGTTCTTCCTAGAACATTTCTATATCTCTGAATTAATCTCCAAAATTAGCTAGCCCGTGCAAATGCACGGGTTAACGACTAGTGAAAAGAAAAGGAAACACAAAAAAAAGTTGCTGTCTCTCCTCGCATGGCTGAAACACAAAAAGGTTGCTGCCTCTCCTCGCATGGCTGCGGCGTAGACTAGACCTATCACACGCCATTGCCGCCGATTTCCAGGTCGGTCAAGTGCGTCAGCATCTATACTACAAAAGATAGCAGCCCGTGCATGCTCTTCCTGGTGTGCATGGACCTCGCCCAGATCCAAACGGCAGAATCGTCTCTCCCTGATCGTATTCCTAAGCCAGTCCCGCGGCGGCGCAACGACGACTAGATCCATCGATCTATCAGGTCTATCAATCTCCCCAGGCCATGCACGTTCGATCGCATGGCTAATCTGATCGCGATCCAGTCTCGCGAGCGATGCATAGGAAGTCTCATGCATGCGATCGGAAAGAGTTGCGTACGATTGGCAAGTTCGATCACAAATTCTTTATTCGTTTCAGCTAGCTAGCTAGGTCCAAGATCGGAATGAGTTGCGTACCTTGGCAAGCTTAATCACAAAGCTTACTTAATTTGTTTCAGCTAGCTAGGTGCACATAAGATTGTACCAGGATTTTCACAATTACATAGCGTCTAGCAGATCAGCTTAGCAAAGTTATTATTATTTAAATATGTATGTGTTTTATTTCCTATTTAATTTTCCAAATCATATTCTAACAAATTTACACATATTGTGTAGGGACTTGAGATCTAGATGATAGAGGTGCCCGACAAACAAAATGAGGATAGACCGTATTCTCAGCAGCCATGCTTCTAATGCTTGAGTGGATTTTAACTTTCGGTGTTAAATCATTTGCATAACGCCTTAGGTAAGTGTTTACTATACAATGTATCATTATCAATATATTATTTAACGAGAACAAACTATAGGCTGTAAAAATAGGGTCGCAATTTGATATATTCTTTTGAATTTGTTGTTTATTAGACATCGCTTGCCCATCCATGCAAGTATCCATGCACGCTGGAAGTATATACTATTTAATTAAGAGCACATATGCACACACAAAAATCAGATGCAATGATGAACTGCTGGAATCACAATTTTATTCACCGACATGAATTTCTCCTTCAGTGCAGCTGGTAGCAAAGCCAATGAAATTAATTGCATCGCCAAGTTTCTATCGTGACACATATCTACCAAAAAAAAAAAACACCACCCATGAACCAATTTCCTTTTCTTTTATTGCTCAGTGGCTGAAGCATTAATGCACTTCTAGGTATTGTTGTCCGAATGTTTATTTTGATTAAACTATGTCTGTTTTATTTTCAGGGAAATTTTATTCAGTGATTGTTCAATTGTTGCATCGCCAAGTTTCTATCGTGACACATCTGTACCCAGAAAAAACACCACCCACGAACCAGTTTCCTTTTCTTTTTTTGCTCAGTGGCTGAAGCATTAAAGCACTTCTAGGTATTGTTGTCCGGATGTTTATTTCGATTAAACTATGTTCGTTTTATTTTCCGGGAAATATTACTCAGTTATTGTTCAATTGCTGGTCGTGATCAACTCTTCGTGGTTTATCATACTTTTTTATATTCTTGCATGTATATATAGGGATTGAGAAAATTAGAGAGAAGTCTGCTAGAAATTTCCATAAAAATCATAAACATCCGACCGTTTATTAGGTAGACTGAAATCTTTAACCATTAGATTAAACTTAAGTTAAAAATTACCCACCATTGCATAACGTATCCCAAATCCCCTCACCGTTTTCTTTTCTTTTTCCTTTTTTTCCTCCACAGAATGGCCGCCGCATCGAGGCGTCCTTGACAAGAGAAGGCATGGATGCATTGCGTTGGTTCCTAGAGTTATCCTTTCAGAAGTTTCTCTACATAATGTAACTGCCTTCTCATCTTTACATTGCAGCACTCCAAGGCTGATTATTTTCCATACATGATACATGGTTGCTGGAATAACTGTAGTAGTTCTCTTAAGTGTTCACTATCAATACGACCAGCAACATTATTTGTTGTATGACTTTGAAAATCATCTTCAGAATTATATAGTTTGTAGCTAGGCCTGATTAGTTTAAAAAAACTTGCAGTTATCGCGTTGGAGCTGTTCACAGCAGAGGTAACAGAGGATTACGATGTACAACGGTATCTCAGGAATATTTATTCAGTAAGGCAACGGAAACTCTTAGTACCAGCTTCCAGCGTTAGTAGTCCTTCCACCCTCTCGAGGTTAGTGTGAACTTTTGATCACTTTAAATTTCATGGCAATATTTAATTTTGGAATGCTTATTTGTCACATCATAGATACCCAATTTCATCAAAATTTCATTCCCAGCTTTTTCGAACAATTTGAAGTTTGTTTGTCTTTCAAAATATGTCAAGATGAAAAGGTCAGGGAAAGCCACTTGTAGCTACGCTGAAACCTGAAACTTTCTTTTATTCTCCTCTAAATTACGCATTGTTTCATCTTCCAACCAGGACACATATTGGAAGCTTAGAAGCTTATGTGTGCCATCGTATTTGCATGCTGCATGTTAATGTGTACCATAGACTAGCCCTCATATTTTGAGTTGGCTGGACTAGGTACAATTTCCTTTTTCTTTAATAATGTTTAGCTACTTCTTTACGTCCGGCCGGCCGCAACGCTGATTGTAGTATGCGTATGCTGTACCATGTCCCGTATCCATCACGTCTACAACTCCAGCCCACCACGATGGGAAAAAAAAGATGGCACTATTCAATTCTAGGAACAAAGGAAACAAATATGGAAACAACTAGAACTGTATGTAGTGTGTGAAATTGCGATTGGGATTCGTTGTCTTTGTGGCCGGGAAGTTCGGATGACTTTGCATCACTGACATGTGCATCCAAATATTACGGGCCTATTTGTCATTGACTCAAAGTCAGGTGATTTTGCCTCCCGTAAAATTGGGCAATCTAACAAGAATAAATAAAAGCTCTACGCGGTTGAAAATAGAATGATGAGTAAAAGTATATATTAAAATAGCATGACCTACGCTAAACAATAAATGAGCTTATAGAATATTTGACATGTTTTTTTTTAAAATATCAGAACACATACTCTCCGTAAATTGAAAGATTACATGTATGTGTGATTTTGTCTAACATAATATTATGATAGTCATCGGTATGTGTGATTTTTTCTACCATAAATATTACATAGTCATCGAATGCTCTTATTTAGATTTTGGTCTTTTCCGGTATCAATGAAAGAACAAACGTAGTACATGAACATATTCAATACATTGAAGATGATGCCCTCGCATTTGCGATGGCCACCTTGCTAGTTAATCTATAAAGAGAATGTGCCCCCACAAACTGCTCCACGTATGGCGACCTGAGCGTATAGCATTCGGCTCTATAATACTACTGGATGGACCGATGCTTTTGATGCATGCAAGAAATCTTTGCAAAATCCAAAAATTCAAATAAATTATCTTTTAAACTGTTAATCCAATTGACAATCGGTTTTCGCCGTTGAATTCGTCTCGTCGAGAACTTAAAACAAGATTTCATCTTAATATGTTTTAATGAAACTATTTTTCGTCATCAGTTGCCAGGTTATTATAATGTAGTTACCATGAGACTATTTAGCGAGTTACCATCCAAATAGTACACAGTTACCAGATAATTTTGCATGTTTTCTTTGTCACATCAATGATCTACATTTCCAGACAATTAGTATTTGATCACTCTAAATACTTAAAAGATGAAATTAGAATCATCCAAGGCCTACACTGGTGAGAAGCAAAATTCAAAAAAATATGGTAACCATTTGATTTTAACGTGGTAACCAACTTGACTTTACCTGGTGACCAAGTGACTATAATCTGATAACTACTTAATCCATGTATTCTTGGACATTTTTTGACCCACCGTGAACTTTCCCTATCTTGTAAGTAGACAGTCACCACTTTGGTGACTTTCTACAGTTTGGTTTCATATTAATGGAAAAGTGACCGTAGGGGGTCTCCCTTACGGTAATGCGGGTCAAAAAATAATCTGATTACTAGGGTAAGTAAAAAGTTGTCAAAACATATCAAAATGGAATATAGTTCGAAGAATAGGTCGTGACAAACCCAACCGTTAAAACAGATCACAATTTCGACTTACGGTTAGAAAGATAAAACATTTTAAAATTTGAAATCTAAACAATCCTGGATGCGTGCATGCAAAGTGACGTAGTGGGTTAGTTACCCTATTATGAAGCGTGTGCATGAAAGACTAATCTAGAGCACGTGCCCTTGTTAGCACAGTCCTTTAATAATATAATTTTTATGACACAAAATTTATATTTTGTTGACTAAATTAATGGTCATTTTTTTCTTAAACTACATGTATGCCCCTTGAACTGGGCAGAGGGAGTATATGTGATTGAAAACTTAATAAGAGCACTTGTGACCAAAAGATGACATGTGGTACAATAGAGAAAAACAATTTCTCCCAAGTGTATATGTGATGAGATGGCCTGATAGTTGAAGAGAAAACAAACGTCATTTTCATTTCTTTTTCGTCTTAAGTCAGCAATTATTTTCTGTTATACCCCAGGGTTTAGAGAGTCAAAAGGGTAGAAATATGATTTGTGCATTTGCATAGCATGCATCTGAAAATGCGGGAAATTTTGGCGCGTTAAATTAAATGATGCAAAGTGATCGATGTTTCTCTCGACTCGATGAGTTAGGGTTTAGATCATTGTGTTGAGTGCGATAAACTTCGACATGATCTTTATAACAACTACGTAGGAACAAGGATCTTTTGTCGAGTCATTCTAGGATTGGACATGACCTTATATATGAACACACTTATATATGAACAAATAGGAATTCAACACATCAAGATAGTATATCATCTCAAATCATCATCCATATACATATATGATCATAGAAGTATCCATAAAAGAATTCAAATACATCAAGTTATTATCTGAAATCCTCATCTTATCACATTTTTATACACATATCAAATTACGAATTTAAAACTTGAATGTCCATAGTTCCATAAGCTACATTCCATACAAATGTGACATTTACACAAACTCCACAAGTGGAAGTTGAAATAATAAATCATAACACATCATTAAAAGAATAAGTACATATCTCATCCAAATGAAAAGAAAATTACAAATGAATAAATAATCCTAAAACTAAATCTTGATCTTCTCGTCATCATCTTGGTCATCTTATTTTCTATCTTCTCGATCTTTATTCCTGCAAAATAAACAACAAAGACAAAAGTAATGTGTGTTGTTATTAAAATGTTTGCCTTCACCACAAGGGTGAGGCAATTTGGTTTTGGAACTTAACTAAGGGACATTAGGAACTTGTCCTAATATCTAAAGTATGACTAGAGGGATCAACTTTATCTTAGGCAACAATAGGTACTTGTGAATCAATTTGGATCATTCGAGGCAACATGGATCAACTAGGCAACAAGAATGCAACAAGGGACATGATCCATTCGAACAATATACAAAGGCAACATGGGACAAAGGCAACTATTATTGATCCAATTATCTTAGGCAAACAAGGCATCTAGTCAATCCCTCTAATCTGTCAAGTTCCTAACTAAGAAAACCCACATGTGAAATTAAATTGTTTCTCCAATGGTATTAATTACCAGGAAGAAAGAGGGTCAAATTATAAAGCCCATCAAACCGAAATTGTAAAGCCACAAGATCACCATCCATTTTAAGCCACCTAGATTCAAAAATTTTGTGTTATGTAAAAGCAGTTTGGTAACAAGATTAGCTACCTTGTTAACAGATTTCTCTTGCATGCATAGAGTAATTGAATTGGGGTTCAACTAAGAAATGGTCTGATAATTATATCCAACAATAAAGCCCACACAATTAAATTGGAAAGCCATTTAAATATCACCATTTATATTCTTGCAAAGCCCACATAAGGGAGAAGCCAAACCAGCCCATCTAGTAACAATTGCCACTTGTCTTGCTCAAAAATAAATTCAACAAGGAGATAAGACCAATGACTAGCCATCTCTATCCACAAGCCAAATATCTAAGTTTACTTGAACCCCAAGTAATGAAAAGCTTGAGTGGATGAGCATGCCACATAGGAGAGTTATCCATAAGAAAAATATCTCACATTACTTGAACCCTAAGGAATGCCTTTACATGAGATCTTGACAACAAGTAGCTTACTCACCAATGCAAAGCAAGATTCACCACTTGAGGTGTCACCTTGTGAGGGTTAGTAAGGCCTTATAAAAGACATCCAATGGCAGCCCTTTGATCACTACACACCAAGGTTTTATGGGACCAACGAATTTAGACCAAAAATATATTTCCATATTAGCAAGAACACAAGAACAGCCAGCTGCACCACAAGCTCTACACAGCAGCCAATCATCTATCTAGCACCATATTTTTCTCACATCATCATAACTATTCGAGCAGCTAATCCAGCTATCGAATATCTTTCCCAAATCAGCCAGCAATCCAAAATCATCTCAAGAACATAAGAACATCCACTGAAACAAATTGCAGCTAGATAAATACCACTCTGGGAAATAGGTCAAGCAGCGAGGAGGAGCAGGCTAGCCACAAGATGCAGGTTATCATCATTTTCCAGAAGACCAAGCTGCTCAACAACAGCAGGTTAATTCTTTTGTGTGTGTGTGTGAGGCAGAGGAGAGGTGCTAGCAAGTTCTGTAAATGACAGGACAATGCTAGAAAGAGAGGAGAGAGGCAACACATCTATTCTTATCATTAGTTGGGAGGATAAGAGAGGAGAACAAGGCAGTACATCTATTCCTATCAGTTAGATAGCCAGATCTATCAAAACATACACCTATAAATTATTACTGCAGAAGATTGTGCAGCAAATCCTTCTTATGTTGCTGGACAGCTACTTGGTGCTGCCCAGAAACGATTAAATCATCCAAGTATGCAAGTAAAACATCATCACACACTATATATTTACACACCAGCCAGTAAATAGCTATTTAACAACGAAAATACTTGTATCTAGTCATGTATAAAATTCAAGATGGAGTAAACAATAAATAATGCAGAAAACTTGGAGTTATCCTTATCAGTCCATCCATAGTTTGGCCAACGGTTGGATATAGCCTTTTTTTTCACTTTTCTCCACACCAACACAATCACCTGGCAAGATCATGTATGTACATGATCTATTGCTCATTTGTAGCAGCCAAGAAACTACAGAAGTACCCAAATAGCAAGATCAAGTACATTTTAAATTTGTTCTTATCACATAAATTCACCAAAGCATTCCACAAGCACATAATCACCACAGCCACACACTAGTAGCCGTTTGTTCTTATTGAAAATACACACAAAATTAGGCATGTAAATAATATTGCAGCAACACATCAGTTAGCACACTTCTGCACAACACCTACACATGTGCTAAATTGAATCTAATGCGATACAATAGAATTTCTTCAGTTAACACCACTAACAGTGGGGAGCACTGCAAGCACAACACGTTTCCAAGCAGCAGTTCATCATCAGGATGAACTGGAGCACTACACGCACACGACCACCACAATTTATCGACACAGCGGTCATAGAAGAAAACTCACCTCGTCGAGTTGTAGTCGAGGCAGGTCAGCAGGTGGAGGAGCTGCAGTAGGCTGACCATGACGAACAGGGGTTGCAACCACCAGTTGCCATCCCACCGGCCTCAGGGTTGAGGTAGAAGGCATGGGGCGTGGGGAGCAGGAGCTCGTGGTCGACGCCGGGGTTGCGCTTGGGCACCATCCCGCCGGTTTCGAGGTTGAGGGAGGTGACAGAGTCGCAAGAGCACCAGAGGCGCCGCCGACCCGAGCCATGGCGGCTAGGGTTAGGGTTTCTGCTCGGGGGCGAAATGGAGGAATCGGAGGCGTTCTTGCAGGGGAATCGGAAGAGGGTTCGGTGGCGGAGCTATTCCACAGCGCGGCAGTGGCAGGAGACGGCCGGCGACGACCGGAGCATGGCGTGGCGGCGGTACACGGGAGAGAGAGAGAGAGCACAGGGAATCGAGAGGGAGATAGGGGTCGAGTGAGAGAGAGTGGGCCGGTCGGGTCGGTTGACCGACCGAGCCAGGTCCTAGACCCAAACCAGTGGGTTCGGTTCAACCCACTAGTGATACGTCTCAAACGTATCTATAATTTCTGATATTCCATGTTGATATTATACCAATTGTTACATGTTTTATATACACTTCATAGCATTTTTATGCATTTTCAGGGACTAACCTATTAATAAGATGCCACAGTGCCAGTTCCCGTTTTCTGCTGTTTTTGTATTCCAGAAAAGCTAGTCTAGAAATATTCGCGGAATTGGACGAAACTTGGACAGAACCTCCTATTTTTCCAACACGTACACGGAGTCCAAAGGAGAGACGGAGGGGAGCCACGGGGCAGCCACACCATGGGGCCGCGCGGCCCCCCGCCACGCCGTGGGGTGGTGTGGGGCCCACGTGCGTCTCCAGCCGCCGCCCTTTCCCTTATTTATTCCTCCCGACGCGAAAACCCTAAATACCCGAGCCATTATCCACGAAAAGTTCTAGAGACGCCGCCGCCGTCAACCCTAGCTCGGGAGGGTTCAGAAGCTCTTCCCGGCACCCTGCCGGAGAGGGGAATCATCACCGGAGGGCTCTACATCACCATGCCTGCCTCCGGAGTGATGCGTGAGTAGTTCATCCATGGACTACGGGTCCATGGCAGTAGCTAGATGGTTGTCTCTCCACTTTATGCTATCATGTTTAGATCTTGTGAGCTGCCTATCATGATCAAGATCATCTTATTGTAATGCTACATGTTGTGTTTGCTGGGATCCGATGAATATTGAATACTATGTCAAGTTGATTATCAATCTATCTTAAATGTTATTTATGATCTTGCATGCTTTCCGTTACTAGTAGATGCTTTGGCCAAGTAGATGCTTGTAACTCCATGATGCATGTAAAATGCATACATGAACTTTGCATTATATTACTTATATTCCAGTCATATTTGCATCATATAAGGGTTATATCACTGTTTTATAATGATTTTGGGAATATTTAACATGTTTCCTATTTTTTATGGAATGAACCCTGCGCAGGCAGAAAAGCCTATTTCTATATTTTAATCTTTCAGGGACCCAAACGACGTCCAAATGACCTGGAAATTTACGAGCATCAGTTTTTGGAAGGAACAGAGCGTGGGAGCGAAGCAAGCAAACAAGCGGAGGCCCGAGGGCCCAGATGAGTGGGCCCACGTGGCCCATGTACCTGACGCGTGGGACCCCCCTTTTAGCCCTCGGAGCTCCGTTGCCGTCGATCTTTTCTCCGCCGACTCGGTTTTGACCTAAAACCGCCTATAAAAATAGTCCCCCGACGTTCTCTGGAAGGAGCGCAACAGAAACACAGAAACAGAGACCTGGAGTTGCCGATTGGAGGGGGAAAACTCCGGCGGGGCGCTGCCGGCGTGTTCTCCATCTTCTCCAACGACTTCTCCACCGTCTCCATGATGAAGAGGGAGTAGTCCACCTCTGGACTATGGGTTTCTGGAAGTAACTTATGTATCTCTCTCTCTTGAGCTTCACTAATTAGTACCGTATGAGCTGCTGAACATGATTACGGTCATCTATGTAATACCTTTGTGGTGGATCTTTTTATGAGTTAATATATGTTTAGATTGCAATGGTTTTGTTTCAGTTATGAAAGTAGATGCATATTATGTACCCCATTCTTATTTACTTGTCATGATCAAGCATGTTTATGAGAGCGTGTGAGGGGGAACGTGTGCATTAGTTGGAGTAACGGGGGGTGGCTAGTGCAGTGAACGTGAGAGAAAGTTCTGCGATCCACTTGGGTATCTCTACCTTACTTTGTTACCTCACTAGGGATAAAAAGAAATACCATGCTACCGGAGGTGTGGGTGTGACCATTGCCACTTCCTCCATGACTAGATCTAGCATGTTCTTATTTTAACTTCATGTCATGATATTTATTGCTATACTCTGAGTTATCTTAATTACTGAGGTGTTATGATTTAGTTCGCATCTTGGTGGAGTATAAGAGAGACTAATAACCAAAAGCTCTCTATGTTAGGACGTGATGCCCATATAATTATAACTTGTCATTAAACTGTTGTGTTGCAATCTCATATGTCAACTCTAGTGTTCCATTGTCTACCACTTTATTAAAGAGAGAGTGCATTTGTGAAACCATGAACCCCGGTCCATTTTTAATCATAAGAAACACCTTTCCAACAACTTTAACCACTTTTCCATTTTCTGCCATTTAAAAATCCGAAAATACAAAAACACTTTTACATCTTGCATTCATCATATAAAACCCAAAAATATTATTTATCATTGCTACCACCATCCTTGCATATTTATTTACCACCATTGCATATTTATTTCTTGTTTGCATTGCATATTATCTTGATATCATTCTCACACCTTGTGCTTGACAACCACTAGGTGAGGTTGAGGACCAAAACATTTACTTTGTTTTGTAGGTAACCAAAAGAAGGATAGGAAAGATAAATCTTCACTACTGATTCCCGAGAGTTCGATATTAAACCCTCGAGTCACCCCTCGTGGGGAAAACACGTCTTCCACTTACTACACACTCTGCACTTGGAGTCTCAACCTAACCCATATTCTTTTGACGCAGGTAACTACGTCATCGGGTATCAAGACTGTTTTCTGGCGCCGTTGCCAGGGAATCATTGCTGAAAGGTTTATCCAAGGATATCTCACCAAGTCAACTTCATCACCAACTTGTGCAAACACCTAAGCTTGGGGAAGTTGCACCTACATGAGCATCATCTTATCCATCTTTACCTTCAAAGCAATTTATCTTGTTTTGTCATTGTCTTGCATTTTTAAGTTCGGTTTGCATATTTATTTTCAGTTTTGCATAAAAAATTAAAAACACATAATTTTTTTATTAAAATGGCTTCTAGTGTTGAAATGAGCAATTTTGGTCAATACTATGGAGAGTCGTTAATGGATGCTTGGTATAGAATTAAGGGCATTAGTAAAAATGGTGTCAACAAATATACCCCTGCTACTTTGATAAGAAACTTTTATAATGGTCTAGATGGGTGGTCAAAATGTTTTCTAGACTCATTGACTAGTGGAAGATTTGCCTCTGGAAATCCCTCACATGCTAATAATCTAATGGAAAATCTATTTCGGAATTCTATAGAATCAAAAGATGAAATTATGATCAAACAACTAAAAGTTTCTATGGATAGGTCAATATTATGTCTACAAATTTATATGGAAGATTATCCTACTAAAAATGAGATGCATTCCTTTATCCTTCATACAAAATCTAGTATGAAGAAGACAAACAACACTATTTCGGGAATTTCTTTGAAAATGGAAACTATATTGAATTATGCCAAGTCTAAAAAGAAGTTGACTAGGGAATTAAATGAAAGAATATCTTCTATGTTGGGACCTTCAGACAAGGATATTAAGAATTATGTTGAAAAAGAGGATGATCTCCAAATAGCCTTGAATACTGCTGCTACTGACACTCACTATCTACTTGATGGCTTGCTTTTGGAAGTAAGAATTAAAGAAAGTTTAGAAAAGCCCAAGTACCTGAAGATGTGTTTGATGACCGTTATGAAATATTTAACCTATATAATAGGGAAAAGAAAGTTGAGGAAGTTAAAATGCTTAGTGAAGTCAAGGAACGATTGCTTGATTTAGGGAATTGTAGCTTGCATGAATTAATATCTATCTTACAAAAATTTGCAAGTGATCCTTCCATCAACTATAACCAAGCTGGTTTTGGTTCTTATATTGCTAATCATGTCTTGAAAGAAAAGATTGCTAGGTACAACCAAGAGGCTATGATACCACCTAAGCTTGGGGATATATGGATTCCCAAAGTCCTAGTAACCATTGGAAAAGAGACACACCATGCTATACTTGATCTAGGATCTAGTGTCTCTGTTTTATCTAAAGAACTATATGAAGTACTTGAATTGAAAAATCTTGAAAAATGCTCTATTGAACTTGCACTTGCTGATGATTCCATTAAACATGCTTTAGGGAAAGTAAGTGATGTTATGGTAGAGTTACATATGACATTTGTGCCTGTTGATTTTCTAATCATGGATATGGGGAATAAAACCTCTAGTCCAATTATTCTTGGAAGACCTTTTCTTCGTACTACAGGTGCTATCATTGATTCAAAAGAAGGGAATGTGAAGTTTCAGTTTCCACACAAGAAGTGCATGGAACACTTCCCAAGGAAGAGGGACACACCAAAGTTCAAGCTCCCTCATGAGCTTCGTCCACAATAAACATCAAGTAAGAAGCCTAGCTATATGGCTATAAAGAAAGCGCTTTACGGGAGGCAACCCGGTTGTTTTTATTTGTGATTTTCTTTGTGTCCTCTTGCTGTAACAAGAGACTTAGTGTTTAGTTTAGTTTCTGGAATTTTTAATAAAGTGAAAAAGTTGCTTATAGCGTTCGGAGATTTTATTCCTGCACGAATCTGTGCACGGTATGATTTTTAATTCTTATTCTGTAACTCCGAATGAGCTCATATTTGAACTGTAGTTGCAACTTTTCATCCTCTGTATGCATGAATTTTTCGGAATTTTCGACAAAGTTAAGTAGGGTAGAAAAATACGTTTAGCTGCTGCTGTTTTTCTGGACAGATTCTGTCCCATTTTGTTTGATGCATGCTTAGAACTTTTAACTTGAATCTTTTTGATCCAATTGAGTTTATGAGTAGGCATACAACATTATACACTTTCTGGACATTCATATGAATTTTTTCTAAGGATTATATGCAGCAAGAAATCTATTTGTTTATCACTACTAATGCACCCCACAGAAAAGAAATGGGAGAAACGGTGTTTTGAAGTTTTTTCACAGGGATTAGAGGAGATGCACCAAGAGCTATCCAAGGATGGTGAAGACCATAAGCTTGGGGATGTGAAGACAACCCCACTGGACCTACACACTCTCGGTTTGCACACGTCTAACTTCTGTTTTTCGATCGAAACACTTTATCGCATAAACTTGGAGCGTCTTTTTGTTTGTTTAGGTTTGATTTTTATTTTGTGAGACCACCACACTATCATTTATATATGAGAGAGCTACTGGAAATTTGGGTTGAATTATGTTGGATGCTATTATAAGATTGGGAAAAGGGATGTTGAGTTAATTTTAAAAGATACATATAGTTGCATGATTCATGAGCTTGTTAATGAGTAATAATTTGCAAGTATTTTATCAAGAGCTATCTTTTATTCATGTTTTGATGCTAAATGTTATTTTACCTTGTTTTAACATGGATTAGTTAGTTCTATGGACACTCATGCATGCATTTAGATGGTCAACTTTCTCCCTCTTGCTAGCCCAAAAATTCCAACAAGCAAAAACTTGTTTCCAACACCTTCAACCAAAGTTTTTCCAGTGAGTCCACCATATCTACCTATTAGCTTTATGCTATTCCGAGTATGTTTATCATGATATTTGTGTTATCTATACCTCTGAATGAAAATGCTTATGTTGTTGATTGTTGTGGGAAAAGTTGGTTATAGAGCTCTCTCGAACTTGATGCACACTTTACTTTCATTGCATAAATAAAAATGACCCATTGTGATTAAAATTATGATGTTGTGGCTTGACAAATGTCTTTGGTTGAGAGTTAGCTCATATGTGCTGTCACATGGCAAGCTTTCAACATGCACTTCATCTCATTTAGTTGATATCATGTACTTTTGTTTATGGATGCTTACCATGGGTGAAATAAATGTGGAAATGAAGTGAGTTTAAATGAGTTTGTATAAATGGTTAGAGAGACGCCTGGGCCGCTAATCTAAGCCATGCATCATTCATGGTGGAAATTTACTTACATGCTATGGTGAACCTTCTGTGATACACCTTACAATAAAAAGCTATCTAATGGTAAATAAAAAGGGTGTTGAGATTGTTCATTGTGTTTGTTTGTCTTGTCATTTTGATATGGGCTTGTTCCATATCCTGGGACAAGAGGTACCCCAGTTGACGCTCTTAATGATACTATTATTACTTACAATGATATTTAACTTGAACTTGCTTTGTTTTCCAAGTTGAGTAACACATGGAGTAGGTACTTGTATTCAAGGGGCATGAGACTTTCAACCTGTACTTTGTCAAGCACACTACTCGTATTTGCTTTCACTTTAAACTTAATCATTCAAGATGCTATGATAGGGGAATGAGAGCTTGACACCAAGGATTACCATATTACAATCATTGACTTAAGTAGAGAAGTTCAGAAGTTAGATGAAACTTATTCATGCTTTACCTCTACTCATATATATATCTTTCCAAAGTGTCCACCTTTTATATTCAGATTTTCATCAATACTCTATGACCATTGTAGGATGTTCTTACTATTATTATGCATACATGTGGTCCATAGTACTTCTCTTATGTTACACTTTGTGAATTATCATTGAACATCCTTGCATTGAATACTTGATATCACTTCATAAACTATCTTGCATATTGCTACTCCTTTTAAGAATGAATCATTTGACTCTATGTAGCAATAGTAATCATCTTTGATATCCATTGATAGTATTAAATTGCAAAGTCCATGTTAGTTTTATCACCTTCATACTCGAGGACGAGTATAGGTTAAGCTTGGGGATGTTGATGCATGTAAAATGCATACATGAACTTTGCATTATTTACTTATATTCCAGTCATATTTGCATCATATAAGGGTTATATCACTGTTTTATAATGATTTTGGGAATATTTGATGTTTCCTATTTTTATGGAATTAACCCTGCGCAGGCAGAAAACCCTATTTCTATATTTTAATGTTTCAGGGACCCAAACGACGTCCAAATGACCTGGAAATTTACGAGCATCAGTTTTTGGAAGGAACAAAGCGTGGGAGCGAAGGAAGCAAACAAGCGGAGGCCCGAGGGCCAGATGAGTGGGCCCACGCGGCCATGTACCTGGCCGCGTGGGACCCCCCTTTTGGCCTCGAGCTCCGTTGCCGTCGATCTTTCCTCCACCGACTCCGTTTTGACCTAAAACCGCCTATAAAAATAGTCCCCCGACGTTCTCTGGAAGGAGCGCCGCAGAAACACAGAAACACCGAAACAGAGACCTGGAGTTGCAGATTGGAGGGGGAAAACTCCGGCGGGGCGCTGCCGGCGTGGTCTCCATCTTCTCCAACGACTTCTCCACCGTCTCCATGATGAAGAGGGAGTAGTCCACCTCTGGACTATGGGTTTGTGGAAGTAACTTATGTATCTCTCTCTCTTGAGCTTCACTAATTAGTACCGTATGAGCTGCTGAACATGATTACGGTCATCTATGTAATACCTTTGTGGTGGATCTTTTTATGAGTTAATATATGTTTGAGATTGCAATGGTTTTGTTTCAGTTATGAAAGTAGATGCATATTATGTACCCCGTTCTTATTTACTTGTCATGATCAAGCATGTTTATGAGAGCGTGTGAGGGGGAACGTGTGCATTAGTTGGAGTAACGGGGGTGGCTAGTGCAGTGAACGTGAGAGAAAGTTCTGCGATCCACTTGGGTATCTTACCTTACTTTGTTGCCTCACTAGGGATAAAAAGAAATACCATGCTACCGGAGATGTGGGTGTGACCATTGCCACTTCCTCCATGACTAGATCTAGCATGTTCTTATTTTAACTTCATGTCATGATACTTATTGCTATACTCTGAGTTATCTTAATTACTGAGGTGTTATGATTTAGTTCGCATCTTGGTGGAGTATAAGAGAGACTAATAACCAAAAGGTCTCTATGTTAGGACGTGATGCCCATATAATTATAACTTGTCATTAAACTGTTGTGTTGCAATCTCATATGTCAACTCTAGTGTTCCATTGTCTACCACTTTATTAAAGAGAGAGTGCATTTGTGAAACCATGAACCCCGGTCCATTTTTAATCATAAGAAACACCTTTCCAACCACTTTTACCACTTTTCCATTTTCTGCCATTAAAAATCCGAAAATACAAAAACACTTTTACATCTTGCATTCATCATAAAAACCCAAAAATATCATTTATCATTGCTACCACCATCCTTGCATATTTATTTACCACCATTGCATATTTATTTCTTGTTTGCATTGCATATTATCTTGATATCATTCTCACACCTTGTGCTTGACAACCACTAGGTGAGGTTGAGGACCAAAACATTTACTTTGTTTTGTAGGTAACCAAAAGAAGGATAGGAAAGATAAATCTTCACTACTGATTCCCCGAGAGTTCGATATTAAACCCTCGAGTCACCCTCGTGGGGAAAACACGTCTTCCACTTACTACACACTCTGCACTTGGAGTCTCAACCTAACCCATATTCTTTTGACGCAGGTAACTCCACGCCATCAAGACTGTTTTCTAGCGTCCGTCATAATAGCATCATTGGGTATCAGATGCCCATATAATTATAACTTGTCATTAAACTGTTGTGTTGCAATCTTATATGTCAACTCTAGTGTTCCATTGTCTACCACTTTATTAAAGAGAGAGTGCATTTGTGTAACCATGAACCCCGGTCCATTTTTATCATAAGAAACACCATTCCAACAACTTATACCACTTTTCCATTTTCTGCCATTTAAAAATCCGAAAATACAAAAACACTTTTAGATCTTGCATTCATCATATAAAACCCAAAAATATCATTTATCATTGCAACCACCATCCTTGCATATTTATTTATCACCATTGCATATTTATTTCTTGTTTGCATTGCATATTATCTTGATATCATTCTCACACCTTGTGCTTGACAACCACTAGGTGAGGTTGAGGACCAAAACATTTACTTTGTTTCGTAGGTAACCAAAAGAAGGATAGGAAAGATAAATCTTCACTACTGATTCCCCGAGAGTTCGATATTAAATCCTCGAGTCACCCCTCGTGGGGAAAACACGTCTTCCACTTACTACACACTCTGCACTTGGAGTCTCAACCTAACCCATATTCTTTTGACGCTGGTAACTACGTCATCGGGTATCACTCCAAGAGTGAGTATTTATGCTAGATAGTGGGTTCAGGCCTCCGGTAATCTGGGAGAGTGACAATAACTTCTAAGATTGTGGATGTGTTGTTGCCACTAGGGATAAAATAACCGATGCTTAGCCTAAGGGTGCGCCGTTAGGTCTAATGCATTTGTTTACATTACGCACATTACTTAATGCAATTATCCGTTGCTTGCAACTTAATACCAACGGCGAACTCGGATGACAACCTGGCGGTGGATTATTAGTCATAGACGCTGTTGGATAACGGTCTATGTATTTTGTCGTAATGCCCACATGAATATCATAATAATCATCATGTCATATATATGCATTGTCATGCGCTCAATATTTTGTCAATTGCCCAGCAGTAATTTGTTCAACCAGCATGTTAGTTATCTTTTATGGAGAGACAGCACTAGTGAACTGTGGACCCCGGTCCATTCTTTACACTGATAATACAACCAACTGCAAACATTGTTCCTTTTCATTCTCTGCAATTTACTACTGTTTTCCACACCATACGTTTAATCCTTTGTTTTCAGCAAGCCGGTGAGATAGACAACCTCACCGTTTCGTTGGGGCAAAGTAGTTTGATTGTGTTGTGTGCAGGTTCCACGTCAGTGCGCCACTGACAACCTTCAGAAGTGATTTCTTGCTCCTACTGGTCGATTAAACCTTGGTTTCATACTGAGGAAAACTGCTGCTACACTGCTTCATACCTTCCTCTTGGGGTCTCCCAACGAACGTGTGATCCACGCAATCAAGCACTTTTCTGACGCCGTTGCCGAGGAGCAAGAGGATTTCTGCAAGGGGAGTTTCATGCTTCCAATCTCTTTACTTTGTTATTGTCTTGCTTAGTTTATTTTTATTTTGTCTTGTTTGCTTTATTTATCAAAAACACAAAAAAATTAGTTTTCTGCATTTAGTTTATTTCGGTTTGTTATTATGCCTAGTTGTTTACTTGCTATCAATGGCTGGTCTCTCTGAAGCGAAATCTTATTGGCTAAGTGGGTTCACAGAGGAACAACAAAATTATTATAAGGAATACCGCTTATCTCAAAAAGGGAAATATTTATGGAACAAATAAGTAGATTGAATTATTTTGCTACGAACTTGTGCTCTACTTATGATGAATCCTACTGCTTTAATGAATCGTTATGTTGTAGAAGGCATAAACACCTCCCTTTCCAATGTGATTATAATGATAATGAAACCTTGGCTGCTTATGCTAAAGGAAACTATGACTTTGGTAATCTTGAACAAACTGAAGAATTTTTTATTTTTAAAGGTGCCTATGAAATTGCTGGTTATATTCACGATGATGATTCTCCTTATAAATCTGAATTTTTTGCTATACTTGGTTATTGCCTTGAATATTACAATGATAATTCTTATATCACTGAATTTCTTGAGAAAACTTATTCTCCAGAACAACTTGCTAACTTCAGGAACCTGTGGAGAAGAAATTGCGGGAACTGAAAGCTCATTGGATGAAAAAGAGGAAGAGAGTGATGAACAAAAGGCATTAAAGAAAACGCTTTTGGATCTCTTTTCTTTTTCAACTCTTATTCTTATGAGAGCATCATTAAAATCTTCAAGCCTAGCTAAAAGGCATTAAAGAAAACGCTTTTGGGAGGCAACCCATTATCTTTTGTTTTCAGTTTTAGTCAAGGAGTTGTTTACTTCTGTAACAATTTCTTTGTATCTTTATTTTATCGCATTGTTGTGCCAAGTATTGCCTCTAATAGGAAGATGATGCTAGATTTGGATTTCTGGGCAGAACAGATTTCTTCTGTTCACCGTTTTACTTCTGTAAAATCGCAGAAACATTATTTAAATCTGAAAATGTTTGTGCGTGATCCTCAGATATGTACGCATCTTTCGTTAGTTTAAAGTTTTTCGATCTGAGCAACGTAAGTGCCTCGAAAAAATTCGTCTTTACGGATTGTTCTGTTTAGACAGATTCTGTCTTTTATTTTTCGCATTCTCTCTTTTACTAGTGTTGAGTGGAATTGTTTTTAGGGTGAAGAGCTTCACATAACATCAGTGGCAGTAGTTAATGTTAAAAGTAACGTTCATATTTGTGTCCTTATAGAACATGTGAGTTTTTGATTGTGCACTAACCCTCTAATGAGAATTACTCTGAGTTTGGTGTGGCGGAAGTTTTCAAGGGTCAAGAGAGAAGGATGATATAATGTGATCAAGAAGAGTGAAGAGCTTAAGCTTGGGGATGCTCCCATGGATCACCCCAGCATATTTCAAGAAGACTCAAGCGTCTAAGCTTGGGGATGCCTTGGGCATCCCCTTCTTCATCAGCAACTTATCAGGTCATCTCTAGTGAAACTATATTTTAATTCTTTCACATCATATGTGCTTTACTTGGAGCGTCTGTGTGCTTTTATTTTCAGTATTTTATTTTTCTTATAGTCAACTTGATTGGACCCCAGCATTCTTCATTGGGAGAGAGACACGCTCGCTTTTTCATATGAATACTCCTATTCTTCACTTATACTTGTTGAGTATTCTTATCTAGATATTGTTATGCTTTTAGCTCCTGTTTTGCATGCATCTCTTATTCAGAGCTGTTAGTTCTTTTAAAGAAAGTACTCTCTTGCTTCACTTATAATTGTTTGAAGAGTTTATGTTGAAATAAATTGATTGGTGTTTGGTTGGAACAGAAAATGTTGCATGTGGTAGATGGTATAATGGAAAAGTTTACATATTCTTGTAGATCACTGTATTGGATAATTTGATACTTGTCAATTGTTTTGAGTTATCAAGTAGTTCATGTTTAAGCTTTTGTATCATGTAGTTAAAACCTATTAATGAAGAACTACCGTAAAGCTCGTTGAAATTTGGTTTGCATGATTGGTATCTCTAAGTGTCGTGGGTTTGTCACGTCAGGTGTCATGGATGACTTCGTAGGTGTGGGATTACGTGAGTCAAGCATCTCCGAGCTTGGGATCGCAGGAACAAAGATCAACACAGATTTACCCAGGTTCGGCCCCCTCAATGTGAGGTAAAAGACCTACTTCCTGCCTATCCTAGATTGGTATTGAAATATCTGCATGTGTAAACAAAAGAGAAAGAGGGATGATCTGCCTTACTGGTAGAAATAACGTCCTTCATGGGAGCCACTCATAAAAGTCTGGTTGGCAGGGGTCATATTGTACTTTCCATTTTCTGATTCGTTGACAATTAAAAAACACCTCTCAAAACTTATTTTTACTCTCTTTATGATTTCAAAAACTTAAAAAGCTCTAGCACATGATTTAATCCCTGCTTCCCTCTGCGAAGGGCCTTTCTTTTACTTTTATGTTGAGTCAGTTTTCCTACTTCTTTCTATCTTAGAAGCAAACACTAGTGTCAACTTTGGTGCAACAATTTTTATATGATTGTATATTGCACTCATTATATTGCTTTGTGTTGACAAATATCCATGAGATATACATGTTGAAAGTTGAAAGCAATTGCTGAAGCTTAAATCTTCCCTTGTGCTGGTTAAATACCTTTTACTTAGAATCTATTGCTTTATGAGTTAACTTTTATGCAAAACTCTTTGATGCTTGTCTCGAAAGTACTATTCATGAAAAGTTTTTGCTTATATGATTCAGTTGTTTGCTCATTATCTACTTGCTAGCAAACTATAGACCATTGACCTTGATCACTTCATTCATAACATGTGCTTTACAATACTATTTGATCAAGATTATGATTGTAGCATGTCACTGATACGTATCAAACGTATCTATAATTTCTGATGTTCCATGTTGATATTATACCAATTGTTACATGTTTTATATACACTTCATAGCATTTTTATGCATTTTTTGGGACTAACCTATTAACAACATGCCACAGTGCCAGTTCCTGTTTTCTGCTGTTTTTGTATTCCAGAAAAGCTAGTCTGGAAATATTTTTGGAATTGGACGAAACTTGGACAGAACCTCCGATTTTTCCAACACGAACACGGAGTCCAAAGGAGAGACTGAGGGGAGCCACGTGGCAGCCACACCATGGGGCCGCGCGGGCCCCCCTGCCGCGCCGTGGGGTGGTGTGGGGCCCACGAGCCTCTCCAGCCGCCGCCCTTTCGCCTATTTATTCCTCCCGACGCGAAAACCCTAAATACCCGAGCCATTATCCACGAAAAGTTCCAGAGACGCCGCCGCCGTCAACCCTAGCTCGGGAGGGTTCAGAAGCTCTTCCCTGCACCCTGCCGGAGAGGGGAATCATCACCGGAGGGCTCTACATCACCATGCCTGCCTCTGGAGTGATGCGTGAGTAGTTCATCCTTGGACTACGGGTCCATGGCAGTAGCTAGATGGTTGTCTCTCCACTTTATGCTATCATGTTTAGATCTTGTGAGCTGCCTATCATGATCAAGATCATCTTATTGTAATGCTACATGTTGTGTTTGCTGGGATCCGATGAATATTGAATACTATGTCAAGTTGATTATCAATCTATCTTATATGTTATTTACGATCTTGCATGCTTTCCGTTACTAGTAGATGCTTTGGCCAAGTAGATGCGTGTAACTCCAAGAGTGAGTATTTATGCTAGATACTAGGTTCATGCCTCCGTAATCTGGGAGAGTGACAATAACTTCTAGGATTGTGGATGTGTTGTTGCCATTAGGGATAAAATAACCGATGCTTAGCTTAAGGGTGCGCCGTTAGGTCTAATGCATTTGTTTACATTACACACATTACTTAATGCGATTATCCGTTGCTTGCAACTTAATACCAACGGGGAACTCGGTATGAAAACCTGGAGGTGGATTATTAGTCATAGATGCTGTTGGATAACGGTCTATTTATTTGTCGTAATGCCCACATGAATATCATAGTAATCATCATGTCATATATATGCATTGTCATTCGCTCAATATTTTGTCAAATGCCCAGCTGTAATTTGTTCACCCAGCATGTTAGTTATCTTTTATGGAGAGACACCACTAGTGAACTGTGGACCCCGGTCCATTCTTTTACACTGATAATACAACCAACTGCAAACATTGTTCCTTTCATTCTCTGCAATTTACTACTGTTTTCCACACCATACGTTTAATCCTTTGTTTTCAGCAAGCCGGTGAGATTGACAACCTCACTGTTTCGTTGGGGCAAAGTAGTTTGATTGAGTTGTGTGCAGGTTCCACGTCAGCGCTACTGACAACCTTCAGAAGTGATTTCTTGCTCCTACTGGTCGATTAAACCTTGGTTTCATACTGAGGGAAACTGCTGCTACACTGGTTCATACCTTCCTCTTGGGGTCTCCCAACGAACGTGTGATGCACGCAATCAAGCATATTTTCTGGCGCCATTGCCGGGGAGTAAGAGGATTTCTGCAAGGGAGTTTCACGCTTCCAATCTCTTTACTTTGTTACTGTCTTGCTTAGTTTAGTTTAGTTTTATCTTGTCTTGTTTGTTTCATTTATCAAAAACACAAAAAAATTAGTTTTCTGCATCTAGTTTATTTCGGTTTGTTATTATGTTTAGTTGTTTACTTGATATCAATGGTTTCTCTCTTTGAAACAAAATCGTGTTGGCTAAGTGGGATCACTGATGATCAACAAAACTATTATAAGGAATACCGCTTTTCTAAAAAAGGGGTACATTTATGGAAACAAATAAGTACATTGAATTATTTTGCTAAGAACTTGTGCTCTACTTATGATGAATCCTACTGCTTTAATGAATCATTATGTTGTAGAAGGCATAAACACCTCCCTTTCCAATGTGATTATAATGATAATGAAACCTTGGCTGCTTATGCTAAAGGAAGTTATGACTTTGACAACCTTGAGCAAATTGAAGAATTTTTTGTATTTACGGGAGCTTATGAAATTACAGCTTTGCTTAGAAATCGAGATGAAGCTCCTTATAGATCTGATACTTTTGCTATGCTTGGATATTGCCTTGAGTATTATAATGATAATCCTTATATTACTGAATTTCTTGATAAAAGACATCCTCAAAAAGAAGAAACCGTTGCCTTGCAGGAACATGTGGAAGAAGAAATTGCTGAAACTGAAATCTCATTGGATGAAAAGAGGAGGAGAGTGATGAACAAAAGGAGGAAGAATGAATTAGCTACCCATGCCTACCTTCTAATGAGAGTAACTCTTTAACTCTTACATTATTTGATCGCCCTCCATGCTTATCAAAGGAGGATGAATGTTATGTTCCTGCGGATTCTCAAAATGATTATGCTACTGTTATTTATGATAATCCATGCTATTTTGATAAATCTTATGATAATATTTTATTTGTGCCTGATATCGAAATGCATGGTAATAAGGAGGTTTGTTTAGAAAAAGTTTATGATAAAGCTCTAGATGATGGTCCTATATTGCTTGATAATATTAATTGTACTACTAATGAAAATGGGGTTGAAAAGGTCTTGACCTTAGCTATGAGTCCCATATCTTTTGAGAGTGATCAATTATCTTGTTATAAAATTGTTAAAAGTGGGTTTGAAAATTTTGATCCCACTATCTTAGAGCTTGATAAAAATTATGTGTTTGTAGATCATGAAAAGCATGCTTTATGTGATAGTTATATTGTTGAGTTTGTTCATGATGCTACTGAAAATTATTACGAGAGAGGCAAATATGGTTTTATAAATTGTCATGTTAGTAAAACACCTCTCATGCTGAAAGTTTTGATGTTGCTTGATGACCCACAAGTATAGGGATCGCAACAGTCTTCGAGGGAAGTAAAACCTAATTTATTGATTCGACACAAGGGGAGCCAAAGAATACTTGAGAGCCTTAACAGCGGAGTTGTCAATTCAGCTGCACCTGTGAATAGTCTTGCTCGACACAGATTATCAGTAGCAACAGTTTTATAGCAGTAGTAGCGGTGAAATAATAGCAGCAGTAAATAGAGACAGCAGTAGTGATTGCAGTAAACAGTAGGATTAAAACACTGTAGGCATAGGGATGGATGAGCGGGCGCTGCATGGATAAGATAGCTCATATAATAATCAAGACATAGGCATTGCAGATAATAATGATAAAGCATCCAAGTACTAAGTAAACATAGGCATGTGTTCCGTATATAGTCGTACGTGCTCACAATGAGAAACTTGTACAACATCTTCTGTCCTACCAGCCGGTGGCAGCCGGGCCTCAAGGGAATCTACTGGTAATTAAGGTACTGCTTTTAATAAAGTACCGGAGCAAAGCATTAACACGCCGTGAACACATGTGATCCTCACATCGTAGCCATTCCCCTCGGCTGTCCCAATTATTGTCACTTTGGGACCGCGGGTTCCGGACAACAATATGTGTATACAACTTGCATGTATGATCAATAAACAGTGCATATCATTATGAAACAATAACATGTTCAGATCTGAAATCATGGCACTCGGGCCCTAGTGACAAGCATTAAGCTCAACAAGTTGCAACAACATCAATAAGTACTAACAACGGATACTGGGCACCATGCCCTAATGATCTTATAGCTTATTACATGAACAATCTCATCCAATCCCTACCATCCCCCTCAGCCTACAGCAGGGAATTACTCACACATGGATGGGTGAAACATGGATGGTCGATGGAGAAGCGTCGATGATGATGATGGCGATGATCTCCTCCAATTCCCCGTCCCGGCGGAGTGCCAGAACGGAGTTTCTGGTCCCCGAAATAGGTTTCGCGATGGTGGCGGCGTACGGTGATGTTTCTAGATGAAGTGGACGACCCCCCGACGTTTTTAGGTCAGAAGGGTTAAGTAGTCGAAAGATGGGCTCGGGGAGGTGGCCGAGTCGGCCTCCTCATAGGCTGGCGCGGCCCATGGGCCCACCGCGCCAGCTGGTGAGGAGGCGGCTCCTTGCCCCTCTCCGTCTCCCCTTCTGGCTCCGTGATTCTTCTGGTAAAATAGTAGGTTTGCGATCTTTTCTGGTGTTTTTCCCGAAAGTTGATTTTCTGCACAAAAACAAGACACCAGGGCAATTCTGCTGAAAACAGCGTTAGTCCGCATTAGTTGTATTCAAAACACACAAGTTAGAGGTAAAACAATAGCAAAAGTGTTCGGGAAAGTAGATACGTTTTGGACGTATCAACTCCCCCAAAGCTTAGCTTATTGCTTGTCCTCAAGCAATTCAGTTAACAACTGAGTGCGATAAAAGACTTTCACGAACACATTTGCTTCATATGATGCATATATTCTCACTATATGAACAAATGCTTAGGTAATTCAAGATGAGGCAAATGCAAATAATGTCACTCAATAGGCATGTAAACTATGAAAAGATACCAACATACTAATAGCGACAAACATGAAACATATTAATTCACAAGATTGTAATGCTCATAATAGGATATGATAAGATGGTATCTCGCTTGCCCGTTTTTGGTACAGCAAAACATAAATGCCCAAGCACCTCTGAAGTTCATGGGAAGACTAGAATCAAAGATATCAAAGATAAAAGCATCAAAGTTATATCACAGTTAACCACATTCTGGGACAAGCACATTACACTAAGAATGACAACTATGCTCTCGAGAAAGTGCTCAAAGAGAGGATGGTGACTCAACATGAAAGTAAAAGATTGGCCCTTCGCAGAGGGAAGCAGAGATTATCATGTGCTAGAGCTTTTTATTTTTAAAACAGAAGCAAAATTGTTTTGGGAAGTGTTTGTTGTTGTCAACGAATGGTAGTGGGTACTCTAACCCCCTTGTCAACCAGACTTTCAAGAGCGGCTCCCATGAAGGATGTTATTTCTAGCAGCAAGGTAGATCATCCCTCTTCTCTTTTGTTTACACATGTATTTTAGTTTCATTATGGGTGACACTCCCCCCAACCTTTGCTTGCACAAGCCATGGCTAACCGAATCCTCGGGTGCCTTCCAACATTCACATACCATGGAGGAGTGTCTATTTGCAAATTAAGTTGCTTACTGATAAATCAGGGCAAAACATGTGAAGAGAATTATTGATGAAAGTTATAATTAATTGGGACTGGGCACCCCGTTGCCAGCTCTTTTTGCAAAATTATTGGATAAGCGGATGTATATGCCACTAGTTCATTGGTGAAAGTCTGAATGACAAGATTGAAAGATAAAACACCACATACTTCCTCATGAGCTATAAAACATTGACACAAATTGAGAAGTACTTTGAAGGTTTTAAAGGTAGCACATGAAAATTTACTTGAATGGTTCGAAATGCCATGCATAGGTATTTATGGTGGACACTTTGGAATAACTTGGTTTTCATGGTTTTGGAAGCACGAGCAGCATTCCCGCTCAGTACAAGTGAAGGCTAGCAATAGACTGGGAAGCGACAATCAAGAGAGCAATAACCGTCATAATCATGCTTGCGACAAAATGAAATTAATTGACACATAAAAGTGATACAAGAACTCTGAGTCAAAATAAATCATCAAGGCTTAATTGACTTTTGTTTTTCAGTCATACGCATGCATGAGCATGTGCCAAGTCAATTCAAATGAATTTTTCAGAGGAGGATACCACAATGTCATACCCTCTATGAATAGAACAATGCAAGCAAACATCAACATAACATGCTACCACTATTAATAAATTGGGACCGATCATGAGAGAACAAGAACTACTAAGCATCCACTAAATGACATATACCTCACATGAACCAACTAAGCATGCTCACATAGATGAGTATATGTACAAAAATGAAAACAAATGTAACGTCCCAAATTTTGGAACCAGGCAAAAAAAAACTTAATTGTCTGAGACCTAAAATTAAGGGGCAACAAAAAAACTTTTTGAAATGTCTTGTTACTAGATGTGATTTACTCATGTTTGTTTGGTTTGTCAAGTTGTGGTATGGGTTTGTGTCATGACCTCTTTAAATATCAAGCTTGGAACTCAACCAGGTTATGATATGACCTTTGAGATCAATGTTTTGACAAGTAAAAATGGTCCATATATCTTCTCCTCTCATAATTTTAACAAACTCCATTTACCCTGATGTTTTGATTTTAGCAACTACCCAAAAATCTATCCTTTGAGAGAATAAAAGTACTTTCAAATTTTCTCGTTTTTAAACCATGGAGGACTATATAATAAGTCCTAATATATCTTTAAGTTAAGGTGTTGCTAGTATTTTCAACCCTTATTTAAAAACTCTAAATTTCTACTTCTTTGGAAAATATTACTAAAAAGTGGTTTAATTCTCTTTCTACCAAAAACCTTGCCATGATCATGTTTGTCACCACCTCACAAATATGTTTGGTTATTTATCCAATTGTTTGTATGTTTGAACTCTTTGACTTGTGCTTATTTTATCTGACTTGAGTGTGTATTTCTGTGAGTGGCATGTGGTTTTGTTGGTATCAAGTTAAAGTTTATTGCTTGAATTGGAATCATAGAGTCTTGTTTGATGTTTTTGCATGCTTGTAACTTGTTTACCCTTTTTAGGTTGTTTGAGTTAAAACATTTCTAAAACAATTAATTATTAAATAGTGCATATCTATCTTAGCTCATGTTAACTTTTAGCTTTTCTAGAGCCTCACCATTTGTGTTTCTTTTGATCTTTTTGGAAATACAAAACTTCTAGCATCACCTACATCCCCTCTACTTTCCTTATATAGCCCTCTCAAAAATTTACTAAAATGTTTGATCCCTAATCCTTGCTTGTTTTTAGTGCTTCATATTAAGGTGACCAATTGCTCCAGTATCTAATACCATTTTGTCACCTCCGTGTTTCTTCGGCATATTGATATTTGTGCCAATGAATCAGGGCACCATTCATCCTTGGCACCATCTCTCACACCCCAAAGCTTTTAGTGGGCCTTTTGAGCTTAAGAAACATTTAATTCATGATGGTTTTGATGCTACCTCAATAACAACATTTCAGGACTTAGAATTTTTCTGTCACTGTCTGAATTTTTCTGAAAACTGTTATTTTATTCACTTTTGCACTTCTATCCCTAAGCAAACCAGGACCCCTTTGGCAATGCACCTTCACCACTCACTTAAACATCATCTAATCTTGCTCACTGATGCTTTGCTAACCAGAATTGAGCACTTGTGTGACTAGTGCTTGATGGCAAAGTAGGCAACCTTTTAATTTTCACTAACAATCTAATTCTTGTCCAAAATTCATCAAATCATCTACTAATCTCTCTCTTCTCTCTCCCATGGCCAGGACAACATCACCCCACCCTGGCCCACCTGTCACTCCCTCACTTCTTCCCCTCCACCACTCACAACTCACCCCTCTCCACCGTGGCCTAATGGGAGCTCACTCCCCTCCCCATCCATTGGCTCGGACACGCCCTCCGACCAGCACCTCTCTGTCCCCCTCTCCACCGCCCCTCCTGGCCAACCAGAGCAGCCCCAACTCACCTCTCCTCCTTATAACCCCGGGAAACCCTAGATCGGGCACCCCGTCCCCATTTGCTCTCCTCTGTCTCTCTCGCTCTCCTCTCTGCTCCAGAGAGCTCCCCTGCACCTACTCTCTCCTCCCCCCAAGCCGTGCATGCTCCCACGCCTTCTGCCCCTCAGTAGACGAAGGTTGAGCTTCGGCAGCCGTCGGCGTCGAGCTGCTCTAGCCGACGCTCCTCTCTCTTGTTCTACGCCATTTTTGGCTTCCCGAGCGCGGCACGTCGAGGCCTATCTCACCGTGCCCTCCTTTTCTTCTTCAGGTGCCCGAGCGAGCCGTCCTCAACTCCGACCCGAGGAGCACGACGCCGCCATCGCCTTGGACACCGACGAGTTCTCCGTCGGCCAGGGCCACCGTCGAGCACGCCGTCATCTTCTCCTTCGACCCCGACCCCTCCCGCAGCCGTGCGCAAGCCCTAGGTGGGCGCACCACCGTCGCCGCTCCTTTTCTCTCTCTGCAGGGACACGGCGCCGTCGCGCTGAAGAAGAAGACCGTGAGCCGTCGATCTCCAGATCGACGGCCACGTTTGAACGGGAGCGGCCGTTGACCGTTTTTCAGCGCCGCGCGCGCGTGGAGGCCAGGATGGGCCGATTTTGGCTGGCGCAGGCCCAGAACCGGGCTGGCTCTGACCAGATCTAGCCCATGCACGGCCCCTTTCTTTTTTTTTACAGAATCTTTTCTGTTTTCTGTTTCTGCTTAGTTTTGCATGTTTAGTTTAATTCGATTGTGGTAGATCTGTTATGGTAATTTAGTTAGGGTAAATTTTGTAGTATACTAGGGTATGTGCTTGATCATGCTGAGGTGGTGGTGCTCAAAAATAAGTAGTGTATTTTGCATGCTATTAAAATTGGTAGAATGTGTCCTTTTTAGTGTGTTATTTGTTGCAGGAGCTAGGTGTAATATTTTTGAGTGAATCCAACTTTGTTGGAAAGCTATTGGGGTAACCTTTCTCTGGAATTTTACCCCATAGTGTTTTGATGCTCAGAATAGATTTGGTAGATGTTTGAATATAGTGGCAGAATGTACTTTGTGCATTTTTCTTATTTTCTGTGATTTTAGTTTTGGAGTAAATCCAATTGTGTTAGTTTCTAATAGTAACAGAGAGCCCAAATCCAAGTTTGCATGATTGTTTGCTTAACAGAACTCTCTAGGTGTAATTGTTAGTGAAAGTGGCGTTTCTGCCACTAATAAATTGAAATTGATTTAAATGTTTTAGATTATGAAAATGTGTGTGTGCTTGTTGTAAATTGTTTTGGTACTGTTGTTTGCTTGATATTGTTGTTTGGCTTGCTAGTATATATTAGTACAGTTAGTGACTTGTGTTTAGTTTGACTAACGTTTAGCCAGTATTGTTAGAGTAGAATTATTAGCATTGCAATTAAGTGTTAAGCCGTGTTTTGTATTGCTTGATTGTTAAGCAAGTTAAACAATTTTTTTTTAAACTAAGTTCAGCTACTGGTTGTTTAGGTTTGTTGGTTGTGCTTAGCCTAGCTTGTTAGTAAGAAATCTCTAACTGATGCTTAATCACTACTTTAAGCCTATCTTTATAAAAGTGGAGAGTGTGGTGATTGCTAAACTTGTTTGTTAGATAATAGTCTTGTGTCTTGTTTATTGCTTGTTAGTTAAGCTTGATGTTTGCTTTGTTTGGAATGCCTTGTTGTACGATTGATTGTGTATTAGTTAGTGAGTAGCATCTAAGTCACCCCTGGTGTGTAGGAGTACTTTAGATATCTAACTTTTGTCTGAAGTATTCCCTTGTGTTTATATGCTAAGTTGTCACTTGTTTGCTTGTTTACTTTAGATTGTTGTCAACCCGCGTTTGTAGTATTGACGATAGTCCGTTTACTTTTCCGGTACCTTAGGACCGCGAGAGGAGAAGCTGTACGTGGGGAAACTGAACCTGTGTACGAGGAAGAGCAAGACCAGGGACACTTTGCTGAGCAAGGCAAGCCACCTCACCACTCTACTGAAATCCCATTACTTTTACAAGCATGTTTGGCTTTCAAAATAAAATAATGCATGTTTTATTTCCTTTGTGGCATCTTGCCACCCCCCCAAAACTATTTTACAAAAATATTGTTTGGCCGAGAAATCTACTAGTATATAATAGGTTTTATAAAAGTAAGTCTTACTTGAGAAACCTTCTACTGAAGGCGCTATCAAGAAAATTTTATTTTTTAGTAGTATATCCTTATAATCTCACCTCGAACTCTAGGATGGGAGCCGGGATTTGATAAAATGTTTTCGGAAGAAAACTCGAGTCGCTGGGAGCGATCGGCGACAAAGATTTTTTTTTATAAAACCCATGTTAATGGGAGCAAATGGAGATGTTTGCGAAAACCCGAAGTACTGGGAGCATTCGGAGAGTTTACGAAAACCCGAGCTGCTGGGAGCAGTCGGAGGTGGAGATGTTTTTGGAAAAAAACAAAGTACAGCCCTAGCGGCCGCCCGAACAATTGACCCGTGCAACCACACTACCTGATATGGGTAGGGCTTAGCCGGAAGCTTGTCCATTTTAGTACGGAGGATCTCATACTTCTATAAGGGTTAGAGTCCCTCGAAGCCGGGTTGCCGTTGTATGAGGCAATACACAAGCGGAGGGACCCGCAGCCGGACGATTACGTTGGGTCCCTGCCGTGGCGGTGTGGCGTCCTGTGAGAGACCAGGGGTCTAGTGGAGCACACGGTGCCGGGGGAAACACACCTAGCGGGAGTCCTCTGTACTAGGGTGGATTAGTGGAAAGCTTTGATCATGTTATCCGAACCCCGCATACTGACGTATGACGGACCGTGGCTGATCACGGCGGAATGACTGTTTGGTGTGGTGAAAGTGCAACACGTCTGCAGAGTGTAAAACTATTCGAATAGCCGTGTCCGCGGTCATGGACGGTTGGAAAGGCCACCGATCTAGGCGTATGGGCATTTTATGTTTTAAAAAGAAACTGTTTTCGGCAAAGGAGAAAGGAGACATCAAGGAGGTACCTGGGAGGTACGGATTTTGGGGAGAAGATGGTTGGTCTCGGTGTAACATCCCAAAAATATTAATCAATATTATTATTCCAAAAATGAGAGCCAACAAAAACTTTTGTTAAATATTATGTGTTGTCTGCAAAATATTGCTTGTGGTAATTGATTCTTGTTGCTTGTGTTATTCCTTCTTGCTAGTGGTTGTTGTTTGCCCTAAATAAAAGCAAGAAGAAAAGAAAAGAATTGAAATAGCAAATAAAGCAAGAAAAATAAAAGTGACATTTGTGTCCCACAAATTCTCCAAGTGAGAATTTCAAAGGGTTTCAAACAAAATTCAGTGGAGTGGGTTTATAAACACTCCCCATTTTGTTCCTACCACTTTCCCCTCTCAAATATTATTTTTGAACTAGTTTTAAAATTCTAAAATCAAAACAAATTGAAATAAATTAAAATGCCTTAATTAAAACACTATAAAAGAAAATGTTTCAAAACATTTTATTATTTTATGCCAATTTTTGTGGAGCTTCTGTACATTATGGGAAGGCCCCACAAATTTTGACAAATTTTTATAAATTGATTTAGTGCCTCAAATTAAATCAGGAAGTGCTGCTGCATTTAACAGAAGGGCTAAAACGTAATTAGACGAAAGAAGAAGGAAAAGAAGCAGTGCACAGGAGCCAGGGGGTTTTGGCAAAAGTGTCATCGCCTACCTCTCCGTCGTCGTGTCGTCGCCGCACGCCGCGCGCCTCGCCGTTTCCCCGGGTCCCCCAGGCCCCCCCTTGCTCGCAGCCGTCCACGCTCCGTGCCTCTGCAGCCGCCGCAGTCGCTCGAGCACACGCTCGGCCCGATGCCGCCCCTGTCCCCTGCATCTCCGCCGTGGTTAAACGGACGGCGACCGGCCAAATTGGCCCAGCTCGCCGCACCTCGCCACGCAATCCTCTACGCAGAGAACCCTAGCCCACGCCCGGACCCCCCAGACACCGCGCGCTGGCCTCTCTCGCCCTCTGGACGCAGCTGGACTGCGACCACCGTGCGCCGCCGTCGCGCCTATTTAAACCACCCGAGCCCAGCGCTCTCTCCACACCGCCCCACTGTCTCTCTCACTCACCACCCTCTCTCGTGCACCGCCAGGAGGCCGGAGCCTCTGCCGGGAAGCCACTGCTGCCCGTGGCAGTGCGCTGCAACCTCGCCGTGCCGAGGTAGGCGACGACCACGGCCTCCCCTTTCCTTCCCTCTGGCCTCTCCCTGCATCCCTGCGATCACCGCACTCACTCACCCCTTGTTCCCCTCTCTTTCATGCACCAGAGCATCGCCAGGAGTCGCCGGAGCCCGTGCCCGTAGCCGAGGAAGTTCCGGAGCTCGCCGCCGACGAACCACTCCTTCCCAGGAAACGCAACTCGGCCAGGAGCTTCCCCCACACCGCCGCCGTCGATCTGCACCATCTCCGCCGTCCCTAGCCCTCTCAGGTGAGCCAATCGAGCTGCTCGCCGCCGCTGGAGCAACGGCGCCGCCTAATTTAGGTCGTCGATGAACGCGGCCTCTGTGAGCCGTTGGATCTTTGATCCACGGTCGCATACCGCTTCGCGCGCTTAGCCACTGACTGGTGGACCCCGCTAGTCAGATCTTTAAACATTTCCCGCGCGCGCACCGTTTCGTCTGAGTCACTGACTGGTGGACCCCACCTGTCAGGGATTTCAACATTATCCAGAACAGTTAGGATTTCTAATTTTAGTTTCTCTGGAAATTCAGTACTGGACTCATTTTTATAAATTCAATAACTTAAGAATTGGGAATCCAAATAAATCAAACTCAATTGTTCTGGAAAGCTTATGAAATTGTTTAACCAACCCAATTGGTCTCATGTCATTTAATTAAATAGTTAAAAAGTATTATTGAAAATGCCACAGAAGGTTTAAAATCTAAACTTGTTTGTTTCTGATACTCTGTTAGTCCAAATAATTCCAACCCAATTTTGATAGCTTAGTACTGCCTTGTGTTAGCTCCCCTAATTTTGGTAGAATTAATTAAGTAGTATTAATTGTTGACTTTAAGATAAACCCTTCTGGACTAAAACAAACAAATATGTTTATTGGTTGACCCAATTGAGTTAGGACCAATTTTGTTAGCTCACATATAGCCATGATTAGTTACCCCTAAAAGGGTTTAATTTTTGGAGCAATAGAATTTAAATGGTAGCTAAAACTTGATTATTAAGCTACTGGATTCAATCCAATGTGTAGGGAGTTTGGTAACTCCAAATGATCCAATTCAAATTGGGTTGTCTTCTACAAATCAGTAGCTTTCTATAGAAATTTAGTTTGTATTTTTGTGACAAACAGAACTCAAGTTGTGGAATTAAACATGAATAACTAATTTCTGCCATAATTTGGACTTAATTAAATAATGTTTAATTCAATTTATTTGAAAACCAAATTGTGTGGTTTGGGTGTGCAGTAGCTAATTGTGATGTTTATGGTTGTTGTGTTGAGATGATTGTTTGTATAGCTTAGTGATTGGTTGCATTGTTTGATTATTAATTAGACGAGAACGTTGTCGGATATATCGAGGAAGGAGAGTTTGCTGAAGTTGAAGAACAAGAGCAAGATCACTTTGCCAAGCAAGGCAAGCTATTCTCTGAGCTTGCACTACCAACATATGCATCTACTTTCATAACATGTTTTACTCTCAAAGCAAGATTTATAAAACTCATTTCAAAAGTATATGGATATTATTTTGCCACCCTATGTAGTAGTTTATATAAAACTTTAGGATGGGAAAACAATGTTGTTATTCAAAACTCCTTTGAAATGTCTTGTGAGTTTATGGAATGCCGAGATGTCGGTGTTGTATTGGAAAAGTGGAAAAGTGGTGATGTTTATGAAAAATGCACAGTGTGTCCTTGTACTTACGTCAACCATCCGATACCCTGTGCGACCACCTCCACCACATATGGAAAAAGGCGCCTCCACCACATATGAGGGGATGGTCATGGCGACCTACCCCCTGACCTGGGTCCTGGCATCTGAGGATGGGGGATTGAAGGGTTCGCTCGCCGGGCAGAACTACGAGTCCTCACACTTAGGTTTCCCGACGGGGAATCTGGACTGGGTGTTGATGGAAAGGATGATAATTTCGTAGCGGTAGGATCCTATACTAGCATGAGCAAAGGACAGGCTATGGTCGGCGGCTTACTTCGCATACACCTGTATGGCGAGACGTGGCGGACACGATGAGCTGCCGGATGGATGTGGGATAAAAGCGTGCTACCTCTGCAGAGGGTTAAAACTATTCGAATAGCCGAGTCCTCGGATATGGACAGTTGGGAGACCCTACTTTGACCATGTGCAAGTTTTGGAAAAGCTTTTAAGTTAAAAGAAATTGAAATGGTGTTGTGACACAACTATACCAAATGGAGTGTTGTTGGAATAAATGGACTATGGTGAGCCATGGTCAGAAAAGGAGGGTTTTGGAGAAACAATAAAATGGTGGTTTCTTAAAAAGTGATTATAAAACTCTTCTTACCTTTTTCAATAAAGATATAGAGATGTTTTAAACAAACAAAAGTTGTAAGTTAAAATAGAACTAGTGCATACTCATGTTGGGGTAGTTTGCGAGTACATTCAAATGTACTCATATTGGTTTCGTCCCTGGCTATTGTCCTAGCCAGACTACGAGGAGGAGCACTACGCCGAGCAGGAATATGGCGACTTCTACGCCAACTAAGGATCTCCACAAGTCAGCTGCCTGTCGGGTTGTCATCGTTAGAATATGATGTCTACTACGCCGTAGCTTCCGCTGATATATTTGGTTTGGCCCATGAAGGCACCTATGTAAGAACTTGGTCTAAATGACCATTTATGTAAGACTTTTATTCGGTACTGTAATGGATGTAAACTTTGGTATCCAATTCGGATTATGTGCAACGACAGACTGATCACGGGATCGTTGTGTTAAGCATAATCGGGTATTTCGGACAGCTAGTCCGGGGTCCCCACAGACTTGGTATCAGAGCCATCCTGACTTTAGGAAACCTTAGTTAGCATGGTCGTTTGTCAAATGTTACAAAAGATGAATTTCTAAAAAGAAAGGAATGAAGTATTTTCGAAAATTGCTTATCTCCAATCCTCTTACTTATGCAAAATTTTACTCTCATTAAATATTACATTTTCCTTGTATCCCTAAAATTTTGTACACCTCTCATTAAGTTAAAATTTGACTCACTTGTTGCCCTACTATATTAAAATTTTGATACACTTGTCACCTAACTAACTTAAAATTTTGCTTAAAAACTGTAGATGGCACTCCATTGGACCGAGTTCGTTCAGCTGGAGAAGGACAGCAAGCTGACGTTTGAGAGGGACTTGTTCGAGTTGACCAAGCTGTTAGGTCGCCCCGCTCCAGAGTTTGAGGGAGCTCAGATTGATGTTCACGGTGTCGGAAGGCTGAGCTGGCTCATCAGATCGTCAGTTCGCAGGAACATCAAGTCTCCCAGTTCCAGGACGCTCATCTTCACCACCAAGGAGGCCACCTGGGTTGATGGTCTCTGTACTGCTACACAGAGGATGCTAGCCCGACTTTGTGAGGAGCACAAGGCGGAGTTAGTAGACTCCCGTTTCCGGTTCTACGGGAGGCGCAACTGTGATGGACACCCTACTCCTTCACCTTACCACCCGATGTTTGGGAGCTACATCATGGACATGGAGATCTTACTTCAGTGCACTCAGGATGATCTGTTGCGCACTAGGATTCAGCTCCACTTCGACCGCGAGTCGCTCGTTGAGCTTCGCGAGAACGAGATGAAGCTGATGGTGGAGAAGGTTGCTCTTCTCAGGAAGAGGGCCCAGCTGAGGAAGACTATCGTGAAGCTCCGCACGAAGGTGGCAGAGCAGGATGGACTGATTGAGGATCTAGAGCACCATACTGACGAGATGGAGGAGGAGGGCGAGGATCTCCGCAAGGAGAACGACGCTTTCCTCAGTGACGATGATGACTTCGTGGAGGAGATGGACTGTGAGGAGGAGGATGATGAGGAGGAGTTAGTTGACGAGGAGGAGGAGCCACTCGAGCCAGTTCTCGAGGACGAGGAGGAGGATCCCGAGGAGCCAGCCTACCAGTCAGATGCTGACGTGTTAGAGCTGGAGGTTCCACCTCAGTAGGCGAGTGACTTGATCACTACCGCAGGATTAGGTTGACCCCTATAGCTAGTCGAGTAGTAGTAGTGGTTCTTTTGGAAACCAGATGTTATGTATCCTAGATGTAAGGTGATGTTGTAAGCTTGAGTTGTAAGCTTGATGTTGATGTGAACTCTTGATGTGTTGTTTGTGAAATATAAGTATGTTTGTCTTGTTTAAATCTGTGTGAACTATTTTCATATAAATCTTAGGATTAATCAACCACTTGAGAGATCATCTTTTCCCTTAGTCGAACTTTTCTTGCCTTGTCTCTTATACCCGGTGTGCTTCAGGATGCCACCCCGTCGCAGCAATGCGGAAGGATCAGGATCAGCACCACCACCACCGGACCCAACCCCCACCCAACTTCTCGCGCTTATCATGGAGGAGCGTGAAAATGCCCGGCAAGAGCGCCAAGCTCATCTCGCTGCCTTACAACAACTCGCAGCCGCTTATAACAACAACAACAACAACAACAACAACAATGGTGGTAACGGCAATGGCGATGGAAACCAGCGATCTACCTTAGGTGATTTTCAGAAGACCAACCCACCCACCTACTCCAAGGGACTTCACCCACTAGAAGCCGATGATTGGCTTCGCACCATCGACAACAATCTGGAAGTTGCTGCTGTGGGAGAATGAGAAAGTGCTGTATGCAACCCACTATCTCGCTGGACCTGCAAGAGCTTGGTGGGAAACTACCAAGACTCTCCAGCCAGCTGGTCATGTTATCAACTGGGCTGAGTTCCAGGAGAAGTTCCGCAAGAAGCACATTCCCTATGGACTCATTGAGAGGAAGAAGGATGAGTTCCGTAAGCTGAGGCAGGGAAGTAGAGATGTGGTCGGTTATCTTGAGGAGTTTACCGACTTATCTCGGTATGCTCCTGATGACACCGACAAAGAAGAGAAGAAGATGGAGCGTTTCATGAGTGGACTTCATGATGAACTGCAGTGTGCTCTGGTTATCCATGACTTCCGTGATCTGGAGTCACTTGTGGACAAAGCCATCCAGCTGGAGACCAAGCGCAAGTCTATGTATGAAGGTCGCAAGAGGAGGATGAATGCTCAGGAAGGTTCGAGCAGCCAGAAACCTCGTATCTTTCAGCAGAACCCCAGGCCTGCCTATCGTCCACCCCAAGTTCCACGCCCCAATTTCCCTAACCGCCCGAACAACTTCAACCGCCCCAATGACAATAACCGTCCCAGAGGAAACTTCAACAACTTCAACCCCAATGCCAATGTTGTCTGCTTTGAATGTGGCAACAAAGGTCACTACTCCAGAGAATGCCCCAATCCCAAGAAGCCTGTCCAGCGCCCCAATGCACCTGCACCGAACAATGGTCAAGGCCGCAATGGAAATGGTAATGGCAAGAATGCCGCACCCCGCGGGAATGTGCTGTTGTCAGAGGCCGTCTGCACCACATCAATGCTGAAGAGGCTGAAGAAGCGCCAGATGTTGTGCTGGGTACGTTCCTTGTCAACTCAGTACCTGCAACTGTTCTGTTTGATTCTGGTGCTACCCATTCGTTTATTACCAAAGAGTTTGTTTCTAAGGGAGGTTTAGTCGGGAGTCTTTTACCCAAACCAATGTTGGTACAAACCCCAGGACTGTTAGCCAAAACCAACCAGATGTGTTCCGAAACCCCCATAGAAATTGGAGGAGGAAGGTTTGCAGCCGACCTAATTATCTTAGGAAACCAAGGCATAGATGTTATTCTTGGAATGGATTGGTTAGCCAAGTACCACGGTCGTATTGACTGTGCCCGAAGAGCTGTTTCTCTCACTTCTGATGATGGAGTTGAAGTGGAGTATGCATCTGAGACCAGCCAGACCAGACCCGGATGCCATGAGAGCATAGCTCGACCCGCCCTAGATGAGATCCGTGTTGTTCATCTGTTCAAGGATGTTTTCCCAGAAGAATTGCCTGGTATGCCGCCAGACAGGGATATTGAGTTCATAATTGAGCTTATCCCAGGACATCCCCCATATCCCAAAAGCCTTATCGGATGAATCCGGAAGAACTGGTGAGTTGAAGAAGCAGTTGGCTGATATGCTAAGCAAAGGTCTTGTCCGCCCAAGCGCTTCACCATGGGGATCACCCATTATTTTTGTGGACAAGAGAGACGGTACCACACGCCTGTGTGTGGATTATCGCAAGCTGAATGACGTGACCATTAAAAACAAGTACCCTCTTCCCAAGATCGAGGATCTGTTCGATCAAATGAACGGAGCCCGAGTCTTTTCAAAGATCGATCTTCGGACAGGTTACCATCAGTTGAAGATCCGAGAGACAGATATTCCCAAGACCGCCTTCACCACCCGTTACGGTTTGTTTGAATACACCGTCATGTCCTTTGGCTGACCAATGCCCCAGCCTATTTCATGAATCTCATGAACAAGATTTTCATGGAGTACCTCGACAAGTTCGTGGTAGTTTTCCTTGATGACATCCTTATTTATTCCAAGACCGAAGAAGAGCATGCTGAACACCTGCGTCTAGTTTTGGAGACCCTCCAAGAGCACCAGCTGTATGCCAAACTTAGCAAGTGTGAGTTTTGGCTCAGTGAAGTGGCATTTCTTGGACATATTGTATCGCTGGAGGAATTTCTGTTGACCCTGAGAAGATACAAGCCATTCTTGACTGGTTATCCCCAACCAATGTTTTTGAAATCCGAAGCTTTCTCGGACTTGCCGGTTATTACCGCAAGTTCGTTGAAGGATTTTCCAGTATAGCCAAACCTCTGACCCAACTGTTGAAGAAGGACAAGAAATTTGAATGGACTCAGAAGTGTGAGGATAGTTTCCAAGAACTGAAGAAGAGACTAACCTCAGCCCCAATCCTGATCATGCCAGACGTCACCCAGAGTTTCGACGTGTATTGCGATGCATCACGCCTCGGACTTGGTTGCGTTCTGATGCAAGAAGGCAAAGTTGTGTCGTATCTGTCCCGGCAGTTGCGACCGCATGAAGAGAATTACCCAACCCATGACTTGGAGTTAGCTGCTGTAGTCTTTGCTCTTAAGAAGTGGCGTCCCTATCTTGCGGGACATCGCTGCGAGGTCTATACAGATCACAAAAGCTTGAAGTATATTTTCACCCAGAAAGATCTGAACCTGCGACAGAGGAGATGGATGGAATTAATCAAGGATTATGATATTGGAATCCATTATCACCCTGGAAAGGCTAATGTAGTTGCCGATGCCCTTAGTCGCAAACCTTGCACCCTGAATGCCCTGATCCAAGCCGAACAGCCAGCCTTGTTCAAAGAGTTCCAAGATTTTGGACTAGAGCTTGTTAGCCATGGTTATCTCGCCAATTTAGAGTTAACCCCAACCCTGATGGATCAAATCAAAGAAGCCCAAAAAGGTCATGAAAGCATAGAGGGAATTAGGAAAAGATTTCCCTCGGCAAAGCACCCGGTTTTACCGAAGATGCTGAAGGAGTGCTGAAATTCAATGACCGTATCTGTGTGCCCAATGTCACGGAACTTAAGGAGTTAATCCTGAAGGAGGCCCATGAGACCCCTTATTCAATCCACCCCGGCGGAACCAAAATGTACCAAGACCTTCGAGAAAGATTTTGGTGGCATGGAATGAAGCGAGAGATTGGTTCATTCGTAGCCAAGTGTGACATCTGCCAGCGAGTTAAGGCTGAACATCAGCGACCCGCTGGATTGCTTCAACCTTTGAAAATTCCCGAGTGGAAGTGGGATGAGATTGGAATGGATTTTATTACCGGACTTCCAAGATCCAACCGAGGCCATGATTCAATCTGGGTCATCGTTGATCGACTGACCAAGGTTGCCCATTTTCCCTGTCAAACCACTATCGGACATCAGTTGCCGACTTGTATATTTCCAGAATAGTGAGCCTGCATGGTGTGCCTAAGAAGATTGTATCTGATAGAGGCACGCAATTCACCTCAAGGTTCTGGAAATCCCTTCATGAAGCCCTCGGAACCAAGTTAGCATTTAGCACAGCTTATCATCCCCAGACCGATGGCCAAACTGAGCGAGTGAACCAGATATTGGAGGACATGCTTCGCGCATGTGTTCTATCCTATGGTTCCAAGTGGGAAGATTGTCTTCCGTTTGCAGAGTTCTCGTACAACAACAGTTATCAGTCCAGTCTGCAAATGGCCCCTTTTGAAGCCCTTTACGGCAAGAAGTGTCGTACACCCCTGAATTGGTCCGATACCGGAGAGAGCAAATTGTTCGGACCAGATACCCTCCGTGAAGCTGAAGAGCAAGTTCAGCTTATTCGTGAACGCCTCAAAACTGCCCAATCCCGTCAGAAGAGTTACGCTGACACCAAGCGCCGTGACCTCACTTTCAGTGTCGGAGATTATGTTTATCTCCGAGTGACACCCCTCAAAGGAATGCAGCGTTTCCATGTCAAAGGAAAGTTAGCGCCAAGGTATATTGGACCCTTCAAGGTCATTGCTCGTCGAGGAGAAGTATCCTATCAGCTGGAGTTACCCCAGGAGTTAGGAGATTATCATGATGTCTTCCACATTTCCTTGCTCCGGAAGTGTCTTGAAGTTCCTGACCAGCCTGATGTTTTCAAAAACATCGACCACCTCTCCATCGACCTGAACCAAGACCTGACTTATCGTGAGAGACCCCTCAAAATTCTCGAAGAAGATGTTCGTGTTACCCGAAGACGTGCGATCAAGTTTTACAAAGTCCAGTGGACTAACCACTCTGAAGAAGAAGCAACTTGGGAACGCGAAGATTATCTTAGAAGCGAATTCCCAGACCTCCTTAAAACCTAAGCCTAGCAAATCTCGGGACGAGATTTATTTTAAGGGGGGAAGGATTGTAACATCCCAAAATTATTATCAGGATTATATTCCAAAAATGAGAGCCAACAAAAACTTTTGTTGTTTATTGTATGTTAATTGCTTTTGTTACTTGAGATGTTGTTCTTGCTGTTTGTGTGAGTGTTTGCTCTAGTGAACACTAGTAAGAAAGAAAGAAAACAAAATATAAAATCAAAGCAAGAAAAATAAAAGTGACAAGTTGTCACATGAAAATCTCAAGTGACAAACCCAATTAATTTCAAACCAAAGTCAGTGGAGTTGTAATGTAAACACTCCCCATTTTGTTCCTACCACTTTCCCCTCTCAAATATTATTTTTGAACTAGTTTTGAAATTCTAAAATAAAAACAAATTGAAATAAATTCAAATAACATAAACAAAGTACTATAAAAGAAAATGTTTCAAAACATTTTATTATTTTATGCCAATTTTTGTGGAGCTTCTGTACATTATGGGAAGGCCCCACAAATTTTTGCAAATTTTTCTAAAATGTTTAAATGCACTAATTAAATCCTAGAAAACCTTCTGGATTTAACAGAAGGACTAAAACAGAAATAAAAAAAAGAAGCAGAGAGGAGGCAGGGGGTTTTCTGCAAAAACGTCATCCCCTACCTCTCTCCCTCGCCCCGACGTGCCGCCGTGTCGCCACCACCGTCGTCGCCGTTTCCGCGCTCCCCAGGCCCCCCCTGGCCGCGCACCCCCTCGCCCCCGTGCCTCTGCAGCCGCGGCGCCGCAGAGGAGGGCAGTTACGCCGCCCCTCGCCTCGATTTCCCTCCACTGTCGCCGTGGCGAGCTCGCCGTCGTCGACCAAATTGGCCCAGCTCGCTGCTCCCCGACACGCCGCGCTTGGCCGAGATCTCCACGTCCGGACCCCGGTGAATGCCTCGTCTCCACGTCCCTCGCACCGCCGCGTCGGATTGGGGAGAATATCTCCGCCGTGTCGCCGTGGACGTCGCCGTGCACTCCGTCCACCGTACGCCGCATCCCGCGCTATAAAGCCACCCCCGCACCCTCTGCGAACACCACACCACCCCACTCCCTCACTGACCCCTCTCAATTCGCCGTGCACCGCCAGGAGGGCGTGCTGTGCCGTAGCCACTGCCGCCGTCGAGGTCCGTCGTGGCCACGACGCCACACTGCCCCATTCTTCCCTCTTTGGCCTGCACTTACTTCCCTCTGCTTCACCGCACTCACCGCACCCTTTTTCCTTTGATCAGTGCCCAGACGCGGCCGTGGAACCTCGCCGGAGCTCGTGCCCGTGGCCGTGGAAGTTGCAGACCACGCCGTCACCGCTACACTCCGTCCCAGCAAGCACAACTCGCGCTACAACCTTACCCGAGCCTCCGCCGTCGATTCACGTCATCGCCGCCGTCTGCCGTGCCCTCTAGGTGAGTTTTCCGTCCACCTCGCCGTCGCCGGAGCTTCGGCGCCGCCCGTTTTAGGTCACCGGAGTTCGTCGACGACGTGGGCGGACGTGAGCCGTTGGATCCTAATCCAACGATTGCGTACCGCTTCGGTTAAGTGAAAGAGAGAGAGACTGACGGGCGGGCCCCGCTCGTCAGGATTTTATTATTTTCCAACCACGCACTGTGTCGCTGACGTGTAGGCCCCACTAGTCAGCCTTTTCAACATTATCCAGAGGAGGGAATTTTCGAATTTCAAACTTCTCTGAATAATCAGTACTGGATCCAACTTTGAAATTCAATATCTCGAGATTTAGGAATCTAAATAAATCAAACTCAACTGTTCTGGAAAGCTTATGAAATTGTTTAACCAACACAATTGGTCTCATGTCATTTAATTAAATGAGTAAAAAGTATTATTGAAAATGCTACAGAAGGTTTAAATTCTAAACTTGTTTGTTTCTGATGCTCTGTTAGTCCAAATAATTCCAAAAGAATTTTGCTAGCTTAGTACTGCCTTGTGTTAGCTCCCCTAATTTTGGTAGAATTAATTGAGTAGTATGAATTGTTGACTTTAAGATAAACCCTTCTGGACTAAAACAAACAAATATGTTTATTGGTTGATCCAAATGAGTTAGGACCAATTTTGTTAGCTCACATATATCCATGTTTAGTTACCCCTAAAAGGGTTTAATTTTTGGAACCATATAATTTAATTGGTAGCTAAAACTTGATTATTAAGCTACTGGATTCAATCCAATGTGTAGGGAGTTTGGTAACTCCAAATGATCCAATTCAAATTGGGTTGTATTCTACACATCAGTGGCTTTCCATAGAATTTTAGTTTGTATTTTTGTGACCAACAGAACTCAAGTTGTGGAATTAAACATGAATAACTAGTTCTGCCATAATTTAGAAGTAATTAAAAAGTGTTTAATTCAATTTTGTTTGAAAATCAAATTGTGTGGTTTGATGTGTGCAGTAGCTAATTGTGATGTTGATGATGGTTATGTTGAGATGATTGCTTGTATAGCTTAGTGATTGTTTGCATTGTTTGTTTGTTAATTAGACGAGAACGTTGTCGGATATATCGAGGAAGGACAGTTTGCTGAATTTGAAGAACAAGAGCAAGATCACTTTGCCAAGCAAGGCAAGCTATTCTCTGAGCTTGCACTACCAACATATGCATCTACTTTCATAACATGTTTACTCTCAAAGCAAGATTTACAAAACCCATTTCAAAAATAGATGGATATTATTTTGCCACCCTATGTAGTAGTTTATATAAAACTTTAGGATGGGAAAACAATGTTGTTTATTCAAAACTCCTTTGAAATTTCTTATGAGTTTATGAAATCCCGAGATGTCGGTGTTGGAGTGGAAAAGTGGAAAAAAATGGTGATGTTTATGAAAAATGCACAGTGTCCTAGTACTATGGAAACCAATCCTACCCTGTGCGACCACATTTACCACATATGGGAAAAGGCGTAGTCATGTAGTTTGCTCTTATTAGTATGGGATACCTCATCGACGGAGATGACTCCGTTATGCATGAGGGGATGGTCCGAGGATCTACCCCCTGACCCGGGTCCTCACACAAGTTGGTGGGGAGGATAGAAGGTTCCACCATAAACCGCCGGACAAAACTATGAGTCCTCACACTTAGGGTTTCTGACGGGAAACCGGACTGGGTGTCGATGGAAAGTGTCATATGGGAAGGATCCTATACTAGCATGAGCAAATAAGAGGCTATGGCCGGCGGCTTACTTCGCATACCCCTGGTATGGCGAGACGTGGCAGACACGATGAGTTGCTGGATGGATGTGGGTTTAAAAGCGTGCTACCTCTGCAGAGTGTCTAAAACTATTCGAATAGCCGAGTCCTCGGATATGGACAATTGGGAGACTGTCCTAAGACCTTGTGCAAGTTTTTAAAAAAAGACTTTGAGTTTTAAAGAAAAATGAAGTGGAGATTGTTTCCTACCCTATACCAACGGATCGGTATGAGGTGGTTGGATGAAAGTGGACCATGACGGGCTATGGTCGGAAAAAGGAGGAGTTTTGGAAAAACAGATGAAAACGGTGACTTCTTTAAAGATAGTTATAAAACTCTTCTTACCTTTTTCAATAAAGATATAGAGATGTTTTAAATAAGAAAAGTTGTCAACTAAAATAAAACTGGTGCATACTCATGTTGGGGTAGTTTGCGAGTACATTCAAATATACTCATATTGGTTTCGTCCCTGGCTATTGACCTAGCCAGACTACGAGGAGGAGCACTATGCCGAGCAAGAGTATGGCGACTTCTACGCCAACTAAGTATCTCCACAAGTCAGCTGCCTGTCGGGTTGTCATCATTAGAATGATGTCTACTGCGCCGTAGCTTCCGCTGATATATTTGGTTTGGCCCATGAAGGCACCTATGTAAGAACTTGGTCTAAATGACCATTTATGTAAGACTTTTATTCGGTACTGTAATGGATGTAAACTTTGGTATCCAATTCAGATTATGTGCAACGACAGACTGATCACGGGATCGTTGTGTTAAGCATAATCGGGTATTTCGGACAGCTAGTCCGGGTCCCCACAGACTGATTGAAGATCTAGAGCACCATACTGACGAGATGGAGGAGGAGGGCGAGGATCTCCGCAAGGAGAACGACGCTTTCCTCAGTGACGATGATGACTTCGTGGAGGAGATGGACTGTGAGGAGGAGGATGATGAGGAGGAGTTAGTTGACGAGGAGGAGGAGCCACTCGAGCCAGTTCTCGAGGACGAGGAGGAGGATCCCGAGGAGCCAGCCTACCAGTCAGATGCTGACGTGTTAGAGCTGGAGGTTCCACCTCAGTAGGCGAGTGACTTGATCACTACCGCAGGATTAGGTTGACCCCTATAGCTAGTCGAGTAGTAGCAGTGGTTCTTTTGGAAACCAGATGTTATGTATCCTAGATGTAAGGTGATGTTGTAAGCTTGAGGTTGTAAGCTTGATGTTGATGTGAACTCTTTGATGTGTTGTTTGTGAAATATAAGTATGTTTGTCTTGTTTAAATCTGTGTGAACTATTTTCATATAAATCTTAGGATTAATCAACCACTTGAGAGATCATCTTTTCCCTTAGTCGAACTTTTCTTGCCTTGTCTCTTATACCCGGTGTGCTTCAGGATGCCACCCCGTCGCAGCAATGCGGAAGGATCAGGATCAGCACCACCACCACCGGACCCAACCCCCACCCAACTTCTCGCGCTTATCATGGAGGAGCGTGAAAATGCCCGGCAAGAGCGCCAAGCTCATCTCGCTGCCTTACAACAACTCGCAGCCGCTTATAACAACAACAACAACAACAACAACAACAACAACAACAACAATGGTGGTAACGGCAATGGCGATGGAAACCAGCGATCTACCTTGGGTGATTTTCAGAAGACCAACCCACCCACCTACTCCAAGGGACTTCACCCACTAGAAGCCGATGATTGGCTTCGCACCATCGACAACAATCTGGAAGTTGCTGCTGTGGGAGAGAATGAGAAAGTGCTGTATGCAACCCACTATCTCGCTGGACCTGCAAGAGCTTGGTGGGAACTACCAAGACTCTCCAGCCAGCTGGTCATGTTATCAACTGGGCTGAGTTCCAGGAGAAGTTCCGCAAGAAGCACATTCCCTATGGACTCATTGAGAGGAAGAAGGATGAGTTCCGTAAGCTGAGGCAGGGAAGTAGAGATGTGGTCGGTTATCTTGAGGAGTTTACCGACTTATCTCGGTATGCTCCTGATGACACCGACAAAGAAGAGAAGAAGATGGAGCGTTTCATGAGTGGACTTCATGATGAACTGCAGTGTGCTCTGGTTATCCATGACTTCCGTGATCTGGAGTCACTTGTGGACAAAGCCATCCACTGGAGACCAAGCGCAAGTCTATGTATGAAGGTCGCAAGAGGAGGATGAATGCTCAGGAAGGTTCGAGCAGCCAGAAACCTCGTATCTTTCAGCAGAACCCCAGGCCTGCCTATCGTCCACCCCAAGTTCCACGCCCCAATTTCCCTAACCGCCCGAACAACTTCAACCGCCCCAATGACAATAACCGTCCCAGAGGAAACTTCAACAACTTCAACCCCAATGCCAATGTTGTCTGCTTTGAATGTGGCAACAAAGGTCACTACTCCAGAGAATGCCCCAATCCCAAGAAGCCTGTCCAGCGCCCCAATGCACCTGCACCGAACAATGGTCAGGCCGCAATGGAAATGGTAATGGCAAGAATGCCGCACCCCGCGGGAATGTTGCTGTTGTCAGAGGCCGTCTGCACCACATCAATGCTGAAGAGGCTGAAGAAGCGCCAGATGTTGTGCTGGGTACGTTCTTGTCAACTCAGTACCTGCAACTGTTCTGTTTGATTCTGGTGCTACCCATTCGTTTATTACCAAAGAGTTTGTTTCTAAGGGAGGTTTAGTCGGGAGTCTTTTACCCAAACCAATGTTGGTACAAACCCCAGGACTGTTAGCCAAAACCAACCAGATGTGTTCCGAAACCCCCATAGAAATTGGAGGAGGAAGGTTTGCAGCCGACCTAATTATCTTAGGAAACCAAGGCATAGATGTTATTCTTGGAATGGATTGGTTAGCCAAGTACCACGGTCGTATTGACTGTGCCCGAAGAGCTGTTTCTCTCACTTCTGATGATGGAGTTGAAGTGGAGTATGCATCTGAGACCAGCCAGACCAGACCCGGATGCCATGAGAGCATAGCTCGACCCGCCCTAGATGAGATCCGTGTTGTTCATCTGTTCAAGGATGTTTTCCCAGAAGAATTGCCTGGTATGCCGCCAGACAGGGATATTGAGTTCATAATTGAGCTTATCCCAGGACATCCCCCATATCCCAAAAGCCTTATCGGATGAATCCGGAAGAACTGGTGGAGTTGAAGAAGCAGTTGGCTGATATGCTAAGCAAAGGTCTTGTCCGCCCAAGCGCTTCACCATGGGGATCACCCATTATTTTTGTGGACAAGAGAGACGGTACCACACGCCTGTGTGTGGATTATCGCAAGCTGAATGACGTGACCATTAAAAACAAGTACCCTCTTCCCAAGATCGAGGATCTGTTCGATCAAATGAACGGAGCCCGAGTCTTTTCAAAGATCGATCTTCGGACAGGTTACCATCAGTTGAAGATCCGAGAGACAGACATTCCCAAGACCGCCTTCACCACCCGTTACGGTTTGTTTGAATACACCGTGATGTCCTTTGGTCTGACCAATGCCCCAGCCTATTTCATGAATCTCATGAACAAGATTTTCATGGAGTACCTCGACAAGTTCGTGGTAGTTTTCCTTGATGACATCCTTATTTATTCCAAGACCGAAGAGAGCATGCTGAACACCTGCGTCTAGTTTTGGAACCCTCCAAGAGCACCAGCTGTATGCCAAACTTAGCAAGTGTGAGTTTTGGCTCAGTGAAGTGGCATTTCTTGGACATATTGTATCCGCTGGAGGAATTTCTGTTGACCCTGAGAAGATACAAGCCATTCTTGACTGGTTATCCCCAACCAATGTTTTTGAAATCCGAAGCTTTCTCGGACTTGCCGGTTATTACCGCAAGTTCGTCGAAGGATTTTCCAGTATAGCCAAACCTCTGACCCAACTGTTGAAGAAGGACAAGAAATTTGAATGGACTCAGAAGTGTGAGGATAGTTTCCAAGAACTGAAGAAGAGACTAACCTCAGCCCCAATCCTGATCATGCCAGACGTCACCCAGAGTTTCGACGTGTATTGCGATGCATCACGCCTCGGACTTGGTTGCGTTCTGATGCAAGAAGGCAAAGTTGTGTCGTATCTGTCCCGGCAGTTGCGACCGCATGAAGAGAATTACCCAACCCATGACTTGGAGTTAGCTGCTGTGTCTTTGCTCTTAAGAAGTGGCGTCCCTATCTTGCGGGACATCGCTGCGAGGTCTATACAGATCACAAAAGCTTGAAGTATATTTTCACCCAGAAAGATCTGAACCTGCGACAGAGGAGATGGATGGAATTAATCAAGGATTATGATATTGGAATCCATTATCACCCTGGAAAGGCTAATGTGTTGCCGATGCCCTTAGTCGCAAACCTTGCACCCTGAATGCCCTGATCCAAGCCGAACAGCCAGCCTTGTTCAAAGAGTTCCAAGATTTTGGACTAGAGCTTGTTAGCCATGGTTATCTCGCCAATTTAGAGTTAACCCCAACCCTGATGGATCAAATCAAAGAAGCCCAAAAAGGTCATGAAAGCATAGAGGGAATTAGGAAAAGATTTCCCTCGGCAAAGCACCCGGTTTTACCGAAGATGCTGAGGAGTGCTGAAATTCAATGACCGTATCTGTGTGCCCAATGTCACGGAACTTAAGGAGTTAATCCTGAAGGAGGCCCATGAGACCCCTTACTCAATCCACCCCGGCGGAACCAAAATGTACCAAGACCTTCGAGAAAGATTTTGGTGGCATGGAATGAAGCGAGAGATTGGTTCATTCGTAGCCAAGTGTGACATCTGCCAGCGAGTTAAGGCTGAACATCAGCGACCCGCTGGATTGCTTCAACCTTTGAAAATTCCCGAGTGGAAGTGGGATGAGATTGGAATGGATTTTATTACCGGACTTCCAAATCCAACCGAGGCCATGATTCAATCTGGGTCATCGTTGATCGACTGACCAAGGTTGCCCATTTCATCCCTGTCAACACCACCTATCGGGGACATCAGTTGGCCGACTTGTATATTTCCAGAATAGTGAGCCTGCATGGTGTGCCTAAGAAGATTGTATCTGATAGAGGCACGCAATTCACCTCAAGGTTCTGGAAATCCCTTCATGAAGCCCTCGGAACCAAGCTAGCATTTAGCACAGCTTATCATCCCCAGACCGATGGCCAAACTGAGCGAGTGAACCAGATATTGGAGGACATGCTTCGCGCATGTGTTCTATCCTATGGTTCCAAGTGGGAAGATTGCCTTCCGTTTGCAGAATTCTCGTACAACAACAGTTATCAGTCCAGTCTGCAAATGGCCCCTTTTGAAGCCCTTTACGGCAAGAAGTGTCGTACACCCCTGAATTGGTCCGATACGGAGAAGGCAAATTGTTTGGACCAGATACCCTCCGTGAAGCTGAAGAGCAAGTTCAGCTTATTCGTGAACGCTCAAAACTGCCCAATCCCGTCAGAAGAGTTACGCTGACACCAAGCGCCGTGACCTCACTTTCAGTGTCGGAGATTATGTTTATCTCCGAGTGACACCCCTCAAAGGAATGCAGCGTTTCCATGTCAAAGGAAATTAGCGCCAAGGTATATTGGACCCTTCAAGGTCATTGCTCGTCGAGGAGAAGTATCCTATCAGCTGGAGTTACCCCAGGAGTTAGGAGATTACATGATGTCTTCCACATTTCCTTGCTCCGGAAGTGTCTTGAAGTTCCTGACCAGCCTGATGTTTTCAAAAACATCGACCACCTCTCCATCGACCTGAACCAAGACCTGACCTATCGTGAGAGACCCTCAAAATTCTCGAAGAAGATGTTCGTGTTACCCGAAGACGTGCGATCAAGTTTTACAAAGTCCAGTGGACTAACCACTCTGAAGAAGAAGCAACTTGGGAACGCGAAGACTATCTTCGAAGTGAATTTCCAGACCTCTTTAGTACCCAGGCCTAGCAAATCTCGGGACGAGATTTATTCTAAGGGGGAAGGATTGTAACATCCCAAAAATATTAATCAATATTATTATTCCAAAAATGAGAGCCAAAAAAACTTTTGTTAATATTATGTGTTGTCTGCAAATATTGCTTGTGGTAATTATTCTTGTTGCTTGTGTTATTCCTTCTTGCTAGTGGTTTGTTGTTTGCTCTAAATAAAAGCAAGAAGAAAAGAAAAGAATTGAAATAGCAAATAAAGCAAGAAAAATAAAAGTGACATTTGTGTCCCACAAATTCTCCAAGTGAGAATTTCAAATGGTTTCAAACAAAATTCAGTGGAGTGGGTTTATAAACACTCCCCATTTTGTTCCTACCACTTTCCCCTCTCAAATATTATTTTTGAACTAGTTTTAAAATTCTAAAATCAAAACAAATTGAAATAAATTAAAATGCCTTAATTAAAACACTATAAAAGAAAATGTTTCAAAACATTTTATTATTTTATGCCAATTTTTGTGGAGCTTCTGTACATTATGGGAAGGCCCCACAAATTTTGACAAATTTTTATAAATTGATTTAGTGCCTCAAATTAAATCAGGAAGTGCTGCTGCATTTAACAGAAGGGCTAAAACGTAATTAGACGAAAGAAGAAGGAAAAGAAGCAGTGCACAGGAGCCAGGGGGTTTTGGCAAAAGTGTCATCGCCTACCTCTCCGTCGCCGTGTCGTCGCCGCACGCCGCGCGCCTCGCCGTTTCCCCGGGTCCCCCAGGCCCCCCCTTGCTCGCAGCCGTCCACGCTCCGTGCCTCTGCAGCCGCCGCAGTCGCTCGAGCACACGCTCGGCCCGATGCCGCCCCTGTCCCCTGCATCTCCGCCGTGGTTAAACGGACGGCGACCGGCCAAATTGGCCCAGCTCGCCGCACCTCGCCACGCAATCCTCTACGCAGAGAACCCTAGCCCACGCCCGGACCCCCCAGACACCGCGCGCTGGCCTCTCTCGCCCTCTGGACGCAGCTGGACTGCGACCACCGTGCGCCGCCGTCGCGCCTATTTAAACCACCCGAGCCCAGCGCTCTCTCCACACCGCCCCACTGTCTCTCTCACTCACCACCCTCTCTCGTGCACCGCCAGGAGGCTGGAGCCTCTGCCGGGAAGCCACTGCTGCCCGTGGCAGTGCGCTGCAACCTCGCCGTGCCGAGGTAGGCGACGACCACGGCCTCCCCTTTCCTTCCCTCTGGCCTCTCCCTGCATCCCTGCGATCACCGCACTCACTCACCCCTTGTTCCCCTCTCTTTCGTGCACCAGAGCATCGCCAGGAGGTCGCCGGAGCCCGTGCCCGTAGCCGAGGAAGTTCCGGAGCTCGCCGCCGACGAACCACTCCTTCCCAGGAAACGCAACTCGGCCAGGAGCTTCCCCCACACCGCCGCCGTCGATCTGCACCATCTCCGCCGTCCCTAGCCCTCTCAGGTGAGCCAATCGAGCTGCTCGCCGCCGCCGGAGCAACGGCGCCGCCTAATTTAGGTCGTCGATGAACGCGGCCTCTGTGAGCCGTTGGATCTTTGATCCACGGTCGCATACCGCTTCGCGCGCTTAGCCACTGACTGGTGGACCCCGCTAGTCAGATCTTTAAACATTTCCCGCGCGCGCACCGTTTCGTCTGAGTCACTGACTGGTGGACCCCACCTTTCAGGGATTTCAACATTATCCAGAACAGTTAGGATTTCTAATTTTAGTTTCTCTAGAAATTCAGTACTGGACTCATTTTATAAATTCAATAACTTAAGAATTGTGAATCCAAATAAATCAAACTCAATTGTTCTGGAAAGCTTATGAAATTGTTTAACCAACCCATTTGGTCTCATGTCATTTAATTAAATAGTTAAAAAGTATTATTGAAAATGCCACAGAAGGTTTAAAATCTAAACTTGTTTGTTTCTGATACTCTGTTAGTCCAAATAATTCCAACCCAATTTTGGTAGCTTAGTACTGCCTTGTGTTAGCTCCCCTAATTTTCGTAGAATTAATTAAGCAGTATTAATTGTTGACTTTAAGATAAACCCTTCTGGACTAAAACAAACAAATATGTTTATTGATTGACCCAATTGAGTTAGGACAAATTTTGTTAGCTCACATATATCCATGATTAGTTACCCCTAAAAGGGTTTAATTTTTGGAGCAATAGAATTTAAATGGTAGCTAAAACTTGATTATTAAGCTACTGGATTCAATCCAATGTGTAGGGAGTTTGGTAACTCCAAATGATCCAATTCAAAGTGGGTTGTCTTCTACACATCAGTAGCTTTCTATAGAAATTTAGTTTGTATTTTTGTGACCAACAGAACTCAAGTTGTGGAATTAAACATGAATAGCTAGTCCGGGGTCCCCACACTCGGGGAGTCAACCAGTCGGAACCCGGAAAGGAAAAAGGGGCATCCCTATCCTAGTGTTTTGAAGAAGTTTTACAAAAGTGGTTTTCAAATGTGGAAATGGTTTCTGCCATTCCCTAAAGAAGGAGAATTATATCTCCAAGTCCCTTTTTCAACAAAGTTATAGAGATGTTGTATTCTCTATGTCTAAAAGCATCGTTTTGCGAAAACTAAGCCCTATAGTCATATATAGCAGCTATCCCAGTTTTCGAAAACGCTTTTATTGCATTACCATGAAAACTTAAGCCTGGTGGTGGTCTTGCGAGTACGTAATTGTACTCATGGCTGTGTCCCTGGATATTCCAATGTCCAGATTTTCAGCAAGAAGACCTACGCCGAAAATGAGGAGTACGCCGACGACTACGCCAACTGAGTGTCACCGGTCAACTGCTCTGTGGGAATGCGTCCGGTGGTGACGAGGGCCGACGCTAGCCGAAAGCTTCCGCTATATCGTAGTTAATTCCGTCCTGCGTGACGATGGTTGCAGGCTTGGTCGTGTGACCACCATTTATGTAAGTCTTGTACTAATCGAGTTGGATGATGTAACTCTGTACACCATGTTGGTTATGTGATCGCGATGCACTGATCATTGGGATCGTGATCTGTTTACATAACGTGGGCACCTCGGACTGGTAAATCCAAGGGGTCCCTACAGACTTGGTATCAGAGCGAGGTTGACCTTAGGAGACATTAGTTAGCGTGGTCGTTAGCTTAGGAAGGAAATATTTTGCTAAAACTTATTTCTACAGAAATCTATTTTCTTCAAGGTAAGTCTAGTATGATTTCCCACTCCTCACCTATTCTCAAAAATTTCTTGATCTTAGCTCTCTAACTTCAAGTATTTTCAAAAGAGTTCTCTCTACTCTCTTGTCCCTATTCAAAACTTGCTTACGCTTGACGATGGACCCAAGTGAGACCTAAGTAACTAGAGCCAAGACGGAGACAAGGGTCCTCAGATGCACAGCCCACAAGACCAAAGTCGTCGATGACAGCAAAGCCAGGACCTCCAAATACCTCGGATGTGCAAAATGCAGAACAAAAATGCAAAATCACCTTCGCTCCCTCGACTCAGCCCCAACAATGTTACTCCATCAGCAAACCGGACAATCTCAAACTTTTCGACACAGAACCCAAGGTGATTAAATGAGGACTTCAGTAACCATGTGACACCAAACCCATAGGATGAAGTAGGATATGACCCTTGGTTGGATTACCCGACTATCACGATTGTTGAGTGCCCTTTTGGTACTATAGGAGTGCCGTGAGCTGTTTTGATTGGTATGCCTTTTGCTTGTGTGTGTCTTGTCTGTGTGTTTGTTGTTGGTGTGTTGTTTTCCGGTATGTTTCACAAGCACGTCTTGTCGGCAACACATATTAGGCACATACTTTCCTTTTTGTTTAAACATCTTTTTGCCTCTACACAAAACTACCTTTTTGGCCTCTTAAGCGTTAGATGCGTCGTGATGTTTTTCAAAACTTGTTTAGAAAACCTCTCTAAAATGTTTTGCCTCTGCTCTAAACTTTGGCACGTAAGAGCTTTTAACTGCACCTGATACAAAAGACCACCCCGAGAGAGCCCATCCCGTGATGTGACGAGCCTTGCCTAGTTTAATTTACTTTTCGAATTACCAGTATACCATCACTAACTTAGCATATCTAATTTTAGAGTAACATATAACACAAGTGACTTGCTACTAGCTAACCTCTTCGAGACCTACAAACGGCAACAAGAAGGACTCGAAGATCGGCAAGAGCCAATACTTTTTGAAGATTTTTGTGAAGCCCTCAATTCGTGAAGTCCGAAGGAGATCGAGGTCAGCAACAACGAAGACAACCAGCACTGAAGATCGTCTACATCAAGATGAACCCTGAAGTAAGAGTCATAAGTGCCTTCTAGGCGCCAACCTTATTAACTCGACTTGCCCGACTTGAGACTGATAGCACTAAGTATCTTAACTAATCTTCTAGGCTAACTAAGATAAACCCGACCTCTGAAGGATAGTGTGTGGCGTCATGAAGTCAACAAACCAAAGAAGTCTTCATCAACTTTGTTCGTCAGCTAAACCGAAGGTGGGCACAATAGAAGACATCATATCTAACAGGACGCCAAGAACGACGAAAGGCCGAAGACTGTTGCTGTTGACAACACACTAAGCAAGTTAGCCGCCTTTAGTAGCTTGTAGCACCCTTTGATTTTTAGGAAAAACCGGAGAGAGTCAAGTCTACGGACCTGACACCCCTGTGAGGCTTGAAAACCGTTGGCGGATATTTAACTGCTAACCCCTCAAGACGGCAATATCTAGACAAGTGTCTACATCAACCTCAAGTGCCAAGGAGTTACGACCCAGACAAAGATCACCGTGATACCCAAGAACAACAACCTATTGAAGTCGGCAACAACTTATACCTTCAACAGCTACCCTTCAAGGCCCCTTTTTAAGGGGGGAAGACGTACGCTAGTTTTATTAGGGAGTTTGACAAGCTGTCCTTTGTGCCCTAACTCTGGAGTATTTGAAGTCAACTCGACAAGAACGCTGATCAGCATCGACCTTCAGCAGAGACCAAAAGCCTTCCGGAAGAAAATCCGATGACGTTTCGACAAGGAGACCTCAGTTGAGAATCGACAGTCCCGGAAGATGAAGGTGCAACAAACCCACTAACCTTGCACTCTCTTAGTACCCGCTTAGGAATCTCGGGACGAGATTCTTTTAAGGGGGGAAGGTCTGTAACGTCCCAAATTTTGGAACTAGGAAAAAAAACTTAATTGTCTGAGACCTAAAATTAAGGGGCAACAAAAAACTTTTTGAAATGTCTTGCTACTAGATGTGATTTACTCATGTTTGTTTGGTTTGTCAAGTTGTGGTATGGGTTTGTGTCATGACCTCTTTAAATATCAAGCTTGGAACTCAACCTGGTTATGATATGACCTTTGAGATCAATGTTTTGACAAGTAAAAATGGTCCATATATCTTCTCCTCTCAGAATTTTAACAAACTCCATTTACCCTGATGTTTTGATTTTAGCAACTACCCAAAAATCTATCCTTTGAGAGAATAAAAGTACTTTCAAATTTTCTCGTTTTTAAACCATGGAGGACTATATAATAAGTCCTAATATATCTTTAAGTTAAGGTGTTGCTAGTATTTTCAACCCTTATTTAAAAACTCTAAATTTCTACTTCTTTGGAAAATATTACTAAAAAGTGGTTTAATTCTCTTTCTACCAAAAACCTTGCCATGATCATGTTTGTCACCACCTCACAAATATGTTTGGTTATTTATCCAATTGTTTGTATGTTTGAACTCTTTGACTTGTGCTTATTTTATCTGACTTGAGTGTGTATTTCTGTGAGTGGCATGTGGTTTTGTTGGTATCAAGTTAAAGTTTATTGCTTGAATTGGAATCATAGAGTCTTGTTTGATGTTTTTGCATGCTTGTAACTTGTTTACCCCTTTTTAGGTTGTTTGAGTTAAAACATTTCTAAAACAATTAATTATTAAATAGTGCATATCTATCTTAGCTCATGTTAACTTTTAGCTTTTCTAGAGCCTCACCATTTGTGTTTCTTTTGATCTTTTTGGAAATACAAAACTTCTAGCATCACCTACATCCCCTCTACTTTCCTTATATAGCCCTCTCAAAAATTTACTAAAATGTTTGATCCCTAATCCTTGCTTGTTTTTACTGCTTCATATTAAGGTGACCAATTGCTCCAGTATCTAATACCATTTTGTCACCTCCGTGTTTCTTCGGCATATTGATATTTGTGCCAATGAATCAGGGCACCATTCATCCTTGGCACCATCTCTCACACCCCAAAGCTTTTAGTGGGCCTTTTGAGCTTAAGAAACATTTAATTCATGATGGTTTTGATGCTACCTCAATAACAGCATTTCAGGACTTAGAATTTTTCTGTCACTTTGTCTGAATTTTTCTGAAAACTGTTATTTTATTCACTTTTGCACTTCTCTCCCTAAGCAAACCAGGACCCCTTTGGGCAATGCACCTTCACCACTCACTTAAACATCATCTAATCTTGCTCACTGATGCTTTGCTAACCAGAATTGAGCACTTGTGTGACTAGTGCTTGATGGCAAAGTAGGCAACCTTTTAATTTTCACTAACAATCTAATTCTTGTCCAAAATTCATCAAATCATCTACTAATCTCTCTCTTCTCTCTCCCACGGCCAGGACAACATCACCCCACCCTGGCCCACCTGTCACTCCCTCACTTCTTCCCCTCCACCACTCACAACTCACCCCTCTCCACCGTGGCCTAATGGGAGCTCACTCCCCTCCCCATCCATTGGCTCGGACACGCCCTCCCGACCAGCACCTCTCTGTCCCCCTCTCCACCGCCCCTCCTGGCCAACCAGAGCAGCCCCAACTCACCTCTCCTCCTTATAACCCCGGGAAACCCTAGATCGGGCACCCCGTCCCCATTTGCTCTCCTCTGTCTCTCTCGCTCTCCTCTCTGCTCCAGAGAGCTCCCCTGCACCTACTCTCTCCTTCCCCCAAGCCGTGCGTGCTCCCACGCCTTCTGCCCCTCGGTAGACGAAGGTTGAGCTTCGGCAGCCGTCGGCGTCGAGCTGCTCTAGCCGACGCTCCTCTCTCTTGTTCTACGCCATTTTTGGCTTCCCGAGCGCGGCACGTCGAGGCCTATCTCACCGTGCCCTCCTTTTCTTCTTCAGGTGCCCGAGCGAGCCGTCCTCAACTCCGACCCGAGGAGCACGACGCCGCCGTCGCCTTGGACACCGACGAGTTCTCCGTCGGCCAGGGCCACCGTCGAGCACGCCGTCATCTTCTCCTTCGACCCCGACCCCTCCCGCAGCCGTGCGCAAGCCCTAGGTGGGCGCACCACCGTCGCCGCTCCTTTTCTCTCTCTGCAGGGACACGGCGCCGTCGCGCTGAAGAAGAAGACCGTGAGCCGTCGATCTGAGATCGACGGCCACGTTTGAACGGGAGCGGCCGCTGACCATTTTTCAGCGCCGCGCGCGCGTGGAGGCCAGGATGGGCCAATTTTGGCTGGCGCAGGCCCAGAACCGGGCTGGCTCTGACCAGATCTGGCCCATGCACGGCCCCTTTCTTTTTTTTACAGAATCTTTTCTGTTTTCTGTTTCTGCTTAGTTTTGCATGTTTAGTTTAATTCGATTGTGGTAGATCTGTTAAGGTAATTTAGTTAGGGTAAATTTTGTAGTATACTAGGGTATGTGCTTGATCATGCTGAGGTGGTGGTGCTCAAAAATAAGTAGTGTATTTTGCATGCTATTAAAATTGGTAGAATGTGTCCTTTTTAGTGTGTTATTTGTTGCAGGAGCTAGGAGTAATATTTTTGAGTGAATCCAACTTTGTTGGAAAGCTATTGGGGTAACCTTTCTCTGGAATTTTACCCCATAGTGTTTTGATGCTCAGAATAGATTTGGTAGATGTTTGAATATAGTGGCAGAATGTACTTTGTGCATTTTTCTTATTTTCTGTGATTTTAGTTTTGGAGTAAATCCAATTGTGTTAGTTTCTAATAGTAACAGAGAGCCCAAATCCAAGTTTGCATGATTGTTTGCTTAACAGAACTCTCTAGGTGTAATTGTTAGTGAAAGTGGCGTTTCTGCCACTAATAAATTGAAATTGATTTAAATGTTTTAGATTATGAAAATGTGTGTGTGCTTGTTGTAAATTGTTTTGGTACTGTTGTTTGCTTGATATTGTTGTTTGGCTTGCTAGTATATATTAGTACTGTTAGTGACTTGTGTTTAGTTTGATTAACGTTTAGCAAGTATTGTTAGAGTAGAATTATTAGCATTGCAATTAAGTGTTAAGCCGTGTTTGTATTGCTTGATTGTTAAGCAAGTTAAACAATTTTTTTTAAACTAAGTTCAGCTACTGGTTGTTTAGGTTTGTTGGTTGTGCTTAGCCTAGCTTGTTAGTAAGAAATCTCTAACTGATGCTTAATCACTACTTTAAGCCTATCTTTATAAAAGTGGAGAGTGTGGTGATTGCTAAACTTGTTTGTTAGATAATAGTCTTGTGTCTTGTTTATTGCTTGTTAGTTAAGCTTGATGTTTGCTTTGTTTGGAATGCCTTGTTGTACGATTGATTGTGTATTAGTTAGTGAGTAGCATCTAAGTCACCCCTGGTGTGTAGGAGTACTTTAGATATCTAACTTTTGTCTGAAGTATTCCCTTGTTTTTATATGCTAAGTTGTCACTTGTTTGCTTGTTTACTTTAGATTGTTGTCAACCCGCATTTGTAGTATTGACGATAGTCCATTTACTTTTCCGGTACCTTAGGACCGCGAGAGGAGAAGCTGTACGTGGGGAAACTGAACCTGTGTACGAGGAAGAGCAAGACCAGGGACACTTTGCTGAGCAAGGCAAGCCACCTCACCACTCTACTGAAATCCCATTACTTTTACAAACATGTTTTGCTTTCAAAATAAAATAATGCATGTTTTATTTCCTTTGTGGCATCTTGCCACCCCCAAAACTATTTTACAAAAATATTGTTTGGCCGAGAAATCTACTAGTATATAATAGGTTTTATAAAAGTAAGTCTTTACTTGAGAAACCTTCTACTGAAGGCGCTATCAAGAAAATTATATTTTTTAGTAGTATATCCTTATAATCTCACCTCGAACTCTAGGATGGGAGCCGGGATTTGATAAATGTTTTCGGAAGAAAACCCGAGTCGCTGGGAGCGATCGGCGACAAAGAATTTTTTTATAAAACCCATGTTGCTGGGAGCAAATGGAGATGTTTGCGAAAACCCGAAGTGCTGGGAGCATTCGGAGAGTTTACGAAAACCCGAGCTGCTGGGAGCAGTCGGAGGTGGAGATGTTTTTGGAAAAAAAACAAAGTACAGCCCTAGCGGCCGCCCGAACAATTGACCCGTGCAACCACACTACCTGATATGGGTAGGGCTTAGCCGGAAGCTTGTCCATTTTAGTACGGAGGATCTCATACTTCTATAAGGGTTAGAGTCCCCCGAAGCCGGGTTGCCGTTGTATGAGGCAATACACAAGCGGAGGGACCCGCAGCCGGACGATTACGTTGGGTCCCCTGCCGTGGCGGTGTGGCGTCCTGTGAGAGACCAGGGGTCTAGTGGAGCACACGGTGCCGGGGGGAAACACACCTAGCGGGAGTCCTCTGTACTAGGGTGGATTAGTGGAAAGTTTTGATCATGTTATCCGAACCCCGCATACTGACGTATGACGGACCGTGGCTGATCATGGCGGAATGACTGTTTGGTGTGGTGAAAGTGCACCACCTCTGCAGAGTGTAAAACTATTCGAATAGCCGTGTCCGCGGTCATGGACGGTTGGAAAGGCCACCGATCTAGGCGTATGGGCATTTTATGTTTTAAAAAGAAACTGTTTTCGCAAAGGAGAAAGGAGACATCAAGGAGGTACCTGGGAGGTACGGATTTTGGGGAGAAGATGGTTGGTCTCGGGGAGTCAACCAGTCGGAACCCGGAAAGGAAAAAGGGGCATCCCTATCCTAGTGTTTTGAAGAAGTTTTACAAAAGTGGTTTTCAAATGTGGAAATGGTTTCTGCCATTCCCTAAAGAAGGAGAATTATATCTCCAAGTCCCTTTTTCAACAAAGATATAGAGATGTTGTATTCTCTATGTCTAAAAGCATCGTTTTGCGAAAACTAAGCCCTATAGTCATATATAGCAGCTATCCCAGTTTTCGAAAACGCTTTTATTGCATTACCATGAAAACTTAAGCCTGGTGGTGGTCTTGCGAGTACGTAATTGTACTCATGGCTGTGTCCCTGGATATTCCAATGTCCAGATTTTCAGCAAGAAGACCTACGCCGAAAATGAGGAGTACGCCGACGACTACGCCAACTGAGTGTCACCGGTCAACTGCTCTGTGGGAATGCGTCCGGTGGTGACGAGGGCCGACGCTAGCCGAAAGCTTCCGCTATATCGTAGTTAATTCCGTCCTGCGTGACGATGGTTGCAGGCTTGGTCGTGTGACCACCATTTATGTAAGTCTTGTACTAATCGAGTTGGATGATGTAACTCTGTACACCATGTTGGTTATGTGATCGCGATGCACTGATCATTGGGATCGTGATCTGTTTACATAACGTGGGCACCTCGGACTGGTAAATCCGAGGGGTCCCTACAACAAATGGAGTTCATACCAGCCTCTCACCCCAACTCAAGTTGTTGTAGATCATCCTTATTGCTTTTTCACTTGTGTTGCTTCGAATGATAAGAATGAAAACCAAGCTCCATCGGAGTCACGGATGGCTGTCCAACTCTGAAAACACTATACAAAACCAAAAAGAAACAACAAATATTTTTGGGTTTTCGAGTTTTTGAAACAAGAGCAAAAAGAAACAAACAATAAAGCAAAATATTTTTGGATTTTTGAATAACAAACCGAATTTTAAAACTAAGCAAACTAATACTGAAACTTAAAGAAACAAATGAAGAGAAACAACAGAAATATTTTTGGTCTTTTTGTGTTTTGGAATGCAGCAATAAAAGGTAAACAATTAAAAAGAAAGAAAGAAAACTGCAACATGGATATACAAAGTATCGACAAGATATGATATGTAAATGAGTGAGATGTCGATATACCTCCCCCCAAGCTTAGGCTTTTGGCCTAAGTGGAGGCTAATAATAACGCGGGTAGGAACTCCAAGCCGGCGGGTCATACTGGGCGTGCTCAACATCCGGCTCCGCTGAGGAAGATGAGGCAGAGGGTCCAGCATCCCCAGGATAGGGGCGCGAGCCCCCAGTCCCGGAAAACTGAGTGGAGTCCTCGTCCGCCCATTCTCCATCATCCTCTGTGTGCAGGGCATGTTCCCTCAAGTATGCATCGAATTCATCCTCGGTGACTGACCAAACATTCCTGAAACCAAGATCAAACAAACGTGGTGCAGGCAAAGCGACTATTCGCTCAGATTTAACCATTTTCCACCTCACCTTCTTGGCAAAAGGCACCTCATAAGATAGATTATTCAAAGTAGACCAACTAGTAACAAAGCCATGCCTCCCCATGGAAGCAAAATCGAGCCTCTCTAAAGAAGCTGCAAATCATTAGGGAGAGCTACTACACCATGCATAGCTAATAAACGAGAAGCAATGAGTCCTCCACAAAATCCACCTTTCTCGCGATTGGCAGCAATGCGAAAGGCTATCAAGGCACCCAAATTATAACTCTTATCATGTTGCAAGGCTGCTGCTAGGAAAGCTAAATCAGGAATGGATAATTTATTTGCAGTCTTCCTAGCAAGTACACACCTCGTGATGAAGTAAGCAAAATATCGAATGCATGGAAATTGAATACTTCGAATTTTACCACTTTCATCTGAGTAGGTTCTTCCTTGACATATTACCTCGTATAGGTCCGTCAAATGCTTGGGTTGCCCATGTATCTTCCCTCGTGATCCCCATTGCGGCACCCTAATTGCTGCACAAAAAGCATCAAAAGGCAAGTGGACACTTTTGTTGTAAATTTTATAGTGAACCATAGGGTTAGGTGAAGACCAATCAAATCTAAAGTCCTGCACCACAGACACAGTTAGCTTTGCATATTGGTAGGGTTCTCCCTCTACAAAATCACTCAATCCTGTATTAGAGACAAGAGTACGAAAATCACGCAAGATCCCCGAACTTCTCATGAATTCCAAGCATGGATAGCAGGATGGAACACTCCTTCTTCACGATGGATCCCCATGACCTCAGGAACCACCAATTCATATTGATTTAGTTGGTGTTCATTTCCCTCCATCCTCTGAAATTTTTGACACATATCATAAAAATTATCTTTGAAGCATACAAATGAGGGGAACTACTATATGGACTTGCTAGAGGACTAAACATGCATCAAAACTGATTATATCAACATAGAACAAGCATGCATACTCACTTAACAAGTCACCTACAGCAGCAAAATACTCAAGGTATACTTTACTAAACAAAATTCTACTTGGATACATGGAGGAGTCACATACCTGAGAGCAATTGCCCCAAATCTCAGCAGCTGAGATGGGCTGAACAAAGAGATCGAAATCGCGAGGAAGAACAGCAAAAACTCGAGTGTGAGAGAGAAAAACGAGCTGAGTGATGCAAGAGGAAGAAGTGGTAGGTGGGGGAACTGCTGGAGGGCCAAGGGTGCCCCACCTCAGTGGCTGGCGCGGCCAAGGGGCAGCCGCGCCACCATGTGGTTTGACCCCATGGTGGGTCCCCTTGGTCAGCACCAGGCACTCCCACGATGCTCTTTGAAAAATAGGACCAATGGTATAATTTTTACAGATTTTGAAAACTTTCAATTTGCATGAAATCTGGATATTTAAATTAATAAAACTTGGGCAGAAAAATTATTTTTAAAATTCAAAACAACTAAACTTTTGCAACCTAATTATCACTACAGGAGGTAAAACAAAGTTGAAGAAAGAAATGCTGTTTAGCTCTTTCATGTATGCAAATACATTTGATAACAAGGTTGATCAAGTCTTGGCACCAAATAAATTTACATGACACAAATGATTTAAACATCATGAAACACTCATGTTACCTTGTATTGTATTGATATGGATCCAATCATAATGTTTTGATATCCTTCTTGATGATCATATATAGGGCAATCAATACTTCCCACTTTGATAGTTTTAAAATTGGAGATGGTATTGACTCCATAAATCTTGTCAACTTTCTTGGGGAAATAAACAGTATGTTCTTTATCATTAACATTGAAAGTTACTTTTCCTTTATTGCAATCAATAACAGCACCTGCAGTATTTAGAAAAGGTCTTCCAAGAATAATAGACATATTATCATCTTCAGGCATTTCAAGAACAACAAAATCAGTCAAAATTAAACAATTGTTAGCCACTTGAACAGGGACATCCTCACAAATGCCAACAGGAACAGCAGTAGATTTATCAGCCATTTGCAAAGATATATCAGTAGGTATCAATTTATCAAGATAGAGTCTCTTATAGAGAGAAAAAGGCATAACACTAACTCCTGCTCCCAAATCACATAAAGCAGTTCTAACATAATTATTCTTGATGGAGCAAGGGATGGTTGGTATACCTGGATCTCCAAGCTTCTTAGGAACCTTGCCATTGAAAGAATAATTAGCAAGCATAGTAGAAATTTCCTCATTAGGAATTTTCCTCTTGTTAGAAACAATATCTTTCATATACTTTGAGTAAGGAGGCAATTTAATAGCATCAGTCAAAGGAATTTGCAAGAACAAGGGTTTCATCCATTCACAAAATTTATTATAATGTTCTTCTTCCTTTGATTTTAGTTTCTTAGTTGGAAAAGGCATTTGCTTTTGAACCCAAGGTTCCCTTTCATTACCATGTTTCTTAGCAATGAAGTCTTCCTTAGTGTACTTTGTGTTTTTAGTATGCTTTTCAGGTTCCTTTTCACTAACTTCTTTATCAAGAGCATCATTTTTATCCTTATCACTATCAAGTTCATTACCACTTTCAGTTTCAGCATCAGAGATAGATATACTATTAGGATCATTAACAGTTTCAGAGGATTCTACAACATTTTTATGTTTCTTCTTCTTCTTTTTCTTAGAAGGAGAAACTGGATTTTCAGCTAGTTGAGAATCTTGTTCAATTCTTTTAGGATGTCCCTCAGGATATAAAGGATCCTGAGTATGAGCTCCACTTCTAGTGCTAACATAGACAGGTTTTAATTTTTCTTTAGAAGCATTGGCTAACATGTCTTGTTGCACTTTAGTGAGTTGATCAATTTGAGTTTGAACCATATGGAAATGTTTAATAAGCATCTTAACATCATTGGAGGTTCTCTCCACAATATCATGCAACTTACTAATAGCTTGAAGTTTTCATGCAAATGATTCTCTACTCTCATATTAAAATTATCTTGCTTAATAACATAATTATCAAATTCATCTAAGCATTGATCAGGTGGTTTAGAGTAGGGAATATCTCCTTCATCGAACCTGTGGAGAGAGTGAACCTCAATTATGGATGGATGAGGAATTGGCTTACACAAATCTTCAATAGGTGGAAGGTTCTTCACATCTTCAGATTTAATACCCTTCTCAATGAGAGTCTTCTTGGCCTCCCTCATTGTTTCATCATTCAATTCAATCATACCTCCCCTCTTCTTTGATATTGGTGTCGGTGTAGGTGTGGGGGTCGGCGCAGGTAGAGTCCAATCATCATAATTCTGGCTGATTTTAGCCAATAATTCTTCAGCTTCTTCAGGGGTTCTTTTCCTGAAAACACAACTAGCACAACTATCCAGATATGCTCTAGATTCAATAGTTAGTCCACTGTAAAATATATCAAGTAGATCATGCTTTTCCAAATCATGTCCAGGCCGAGCTCTGATAAGAGAGCAAAACCTTGTCCATGCCTCTGGAAGTTTCTCTTCATCTTCCTGGTCAAAGTTATAAATTCTCTGCAAAGCATCATGTTGAGCACTAGCAGGGAAATATTTCTGAAAGAAAACATCAAGCAAACCAGTAGGACTAGTAATAGAACCAGGAGACAAGTTGTTATACCAAGCTTTAGCATCATCTTTTAATGAGAAAGGAAAAATCTTAGCAACAAAATAGCTACGCTTCTTAATATCATCAGAAAATAAGCCACTCAAAGTAGAGAGCTCATTCATGTGCTCTACAGCACTTTCACTCTTAGTGCCACAAAAAGGAGTTTTCTCAACAATAGATATATGAGATAAATCAAGAGAAAAATCATAATCCTTATCTTTAATGTTTATAGGAGAAGTGGCAAACTTAGGATCAGGTGACAACTTGTATTTAACAGCATGTTGTGCAAGAAAATTTCTCATATTACTTGCACCAGTAGTAGCATTACATTTATCAATAAAATCATCATCAAGTTCCACATAAGTTTCATCAGGATCATCATCACAAGTATAATCCCTTAACTCAGGTGAATAAACAGGAGTAGTAGGACTTCCATTAGGTGTTCTAGTATTTTCAAGTTGTTTAGACTTAGCAATAGCAGCATCTAAAAGTGGACCTAATGAAATATTCTCATCAATCACAGTAGAAGCATCATCAACATTATCAGAGGCAATTTCAGATTCAGCAGTAGTACCAACACGTGAAGATTGTGGTGGTGTAACAAGTTGACTCAATACAGATGGTGAGTCAAGAGCAGCAGAGGTACTAAGTGTCGTACCTTTTCTTGTAGTGGATGGCAATACACGGACCCTCTCATCACGAGCTTTACCCATGATGAATAAATTTCAGCGAGCAATATAGATCACAAGTGAACTCACAAATAAAGCTATGCTCCCCGGCAACGGCGCCAGAAAATAGTCTTGATGACCCACAAGTATAGGGGATCGCAACAGTCTTCGAGGGAAGTAAAACCCAATTTATTGATTCGACACAAGGGGAGCCAAAGAATACTTGAGAGCCTTAACAGCGGAGTTGTCAATTCAGCTGCACCTGTGAATAGTCTTGCTCGACACAGATTATCAGTAGCAACAGTTTTATAGCAGTAGTAGCGGTGAAATAATAGCAGCAGTAAATAGAGACAGCAGTAGTGATTGCAGTAAACAGTAGGATTAAAACACTGTAGGCATAGGGATGGATGAACGGGCGCTGCATGGATAAGATAGCTCATATAATAATCAAGACATAGGCATTGCAGATAATAATGATAAAGCATCCAAGTACTAAGTAAACATAGGCATGTGTTCCGTATATAGTCGTACGTGCTCGCAATGAGAAACTTGTACAACATCTTCTGTCCTACCAGCCGGTGGCAGCCGGGCCTCAAGGGAATCTACTGGTAATTAAGGTACTCCTTTTAATAAAGTACCGGAGCAAAGCATTAACACGCCGTGAACACATGTGATCCTCACATCGCAGCCATTCCCCTCGGCTGTCCCAATTATTGTCACTTTGGGACCGCGGGTTCCGGACAACAATATGTGTATACAACTTGCAGGTATGATCAATAAACAGTGCATATCATTATGAAACAATAACATGTTCAGATCTGAAATCATGGCACTCGGGCCCTAGTGACAAGCATTAAGCTCAACAAGTTGCAACAACATCAATAAGTACTAACAACGGATACTGGGCACCATGCCCTAATGATCTTATACTTATTACATGAACAATCTCATCCAATCCCTACCATCCCCCTCAGCCTACAGCAGGGAATTACTCACACATGGATGGGGGAAACATGGATGGTCGATGGAGAAGCGTCGGTGATGATGATGGCGATGATCTCCTCCAATTCCCCGTCCCGGCGGAGTGCCAGAACGGAGTTTCTGGTCCCCGAAATAGGTTTCGCGATGGTGGCGGCGTACGGTGATGTTTCTGGATGAAGTGGACGACCCCCCGCGTTTTAGGTCAGAAGGGTTAAGTAGTCGAAAGAGGGGCTCGGGGAGGTGGCCGAGTCGCCCTCCTCATAGGCTGGCGCGGCCCATGGCCCCCGTGCCAGTGGTGGGGGGGCCCTTGCCCTCTCCGTCTCCCCTTCTGGCTCCGTGAGTCTTCTGGTAAAATAGAGGTTTGCGATCTTTTCTGGTGTTTTTCCCGAAAGTTGACTTTCTGCACAAAAACAAGACACCAGGGCAATTCTGCTGAAAACAGCGTTAGTCCGCATTAGTTGTATTCAAAACACACAAGTTAGAGGTAAAACAATAGCAAAAGTGTTCGGGAAAGTAGATACGTTTTGGACGTATCATTGCTCTTGTTTTATCTTCATATGCTTGTCACTTTGTTCTTTATGAATTTATTTGTATACAAGATTCCTATGCATAGGAAGTGGGTTAGACTTAAATTTGTTTCGAATTTTCTTCTTGATGCTCCTTTTGCTTAATTTTCTATTTTTATGTGAGCATCATTAAAACTATCAAGCCTAGCTAAAAGGCATTAAAGAAAAGCAATGTTCATCTGAAATCAGGAACAACCCAAAACCCATCCTACTGTGCACCAGTGTGTCAAATTTTAAGTTATTAGCATACGAATTAAGGAGAGGACAACACCAGAGATCTAAAGCCGGGCTCTGATACCAACTATAACACCCCAGGTTTCTAAAGCACCAGGGAGTGCTACCACACAAATCTACTCACAACCAAATTAATGAAAGTTTTAAGCTTGGACAGCACCTCCTTTGTTTTTAAGGACATTCACGACAGGCAATTCATATTAAGAGGATAGAAAGCGGTAATAATAACTTGAAAGAAACACCAAGAACTGTAGAAAGCCACTAAAAAGAAATGGCGTCCACTGATTATTATTTGAAGTTATGTGACGTGCTCAATGATGTAGAAGTGCTACGCCCATATCCCATACATGTCGCTTACTTAGTACCTGAAAACCAAATGAAATACCAGAATGAGTATAAAAAATACTCTGTACAATACAGAACCATCAGAATAATAATTCCATTTTGTCAAGTACATGGCTAGGGATTACCAAATTTCAACATCCAACACCACTGAACCCAAACAGGACCACCTGAAAATACTGATAATCTCTTTATGAACTAGAAGACTGAAACCGAACATCTGAATATGGAACTGAAACTGAACATCTGAATATGTCGCCCGGACTAGCCCACGAGCTGACAGTTCTCACCGAACTCTATCGGAGTAGCCACTCGGGACAGTCTCTCACCGGACTAACAGAAAGGGTGAATATGTCGCCCGGACTAGCCCACGAGCTGACAGTTCTCACCGAACTCTATCGGAGTAGCCACTCAGGACAGTCTCTCACCGGACCAACAAGAAAGGTTAGCCCTCGGACTAGCTCACAAGCTGACAGTTCTCACCGAACTCTATCGGAGTAGCCACTTGTGAACAGTTGCTCACCGAGTTAGCTATTGAAGTAAAGAAAGTGAAATATCTCTGAACAACATGGACGAAGGAACCGAATCGAACGAACTGAATAATTATGAAGTAAACCAGCGGAACAAGGGATCTCAATCAGTGAGAGCAATCAGTTGAACCGTCACACAATGGACGAACAAAGAGAACAAGGGTTCGTCATGCACTTGCCTTTACCGATAGCGAAGACGTTGTTTGGGAATAATCCCACACCTGTGAGTAAGACAACTATGCAGAGCACGTACACCAAATGTGGCTAATCACATTTCCGAGGGGGCAACCCTTTGCTGTCCCTTCATGAAAGAATTCACAACTCGAGCTAGAAAGCTCGGAAACAAGCAAATGTTATGCCTATGCATTCATAACCAACTTTAATACAGATAACTCCAAACATTGGAACTGAAAGTATGGAGCTTTATAGGTCAAAACCAGCGAATACTCCCCTGCTGTTTTCAGATTCAGAAATAACAAGTAGCCGCCTTTGGAAATTCATAGCAATAAGAATACTCATAGAAATTGAGTAAATCCTTTTGTATTGGAAACTAGGCATCACATACAGCTAGGAGGAAACAAAACATGAATTTAGATGAATTTTAAATACTCTTAAGGCCCATGAAGAAATCGTATTCTGCGCTGTTTCTGAATATTAGACAGCTGCAAAGTAACAGTCACAGCCGGAGCTTCGCAACTCCGATGGAAGCGTTTAACCTCTCAAAACGATCGTGGGAGCAAGGTGTACAAGACATTCCATACACCCAACCTCTGATTTTGCCAATAAGGTACTCGAAAATGGTGATTTCTGAACATGTACGTCCAGAAACGGAAATTTTGATCCCGTTTCCCCTAATTTCCAAAAACTCTAGCTATTCCCCTACCATAGGAATTTAGGAACCACCAAGAACAGCACAAGAGAGGGTCATGGAGGGTAGGAGAACTCACCCTTGAAGCTTGACTACAGGGAATCGGACAGGGGGAAAGGTAGGGGTCTTCTCTTTTCGTCCTCCTCCTCTTCTTGTCTCCTTCTCTTCTTCCTCAAACCCTAGGTCAAAGGAGATGCCCTGTAGGTGGTGGAGGGTATGGTGCAGCTAGGAGGTACATGGGAAGTAGAGGGGAGGCAGGGAGGACGCCATGAGGAGTGGGGAAGAGAGCTCACGGATGAGGGCGTCGGCTTCAGTAAGAGAAGAAAGAGAGATGGAGCACTCCTCCTGTGGATAAGAGGAAGCTCATGTGGTGAGGGGATAGATAAGGGGTTCCGGCTGTCCAGCTCCATGGTTTTACTTAAATTAGAAAACAGTTTTCGAAATTCCCAAACAATCCAAACCATTGAATTGAAATAAATCATTGGAGATGCATCCGAACTCCGATTTGGGCAAACGAGTAGTCCATTTCGAATGTCTCGACAAGCCCGACGCAACCGCAGAATCGGATTTTGATTCAAAGAATCGATTGAAGTACGAGATGCCCCTGACTGTCGTCTCTAATATGAAATTCAAGAATGACGGATAAAAAATCTTCAGCGGTGATGACGAGAACCCCGATGAAAATATCCAATAAATTACGGGGTATTACAGTCTACCCACCTTAAAAGGAACTCGCCCTCGAGTTCTTCATTCATTATAACTTGTATAATACAAGGACATCCAATTTACTAGGGAACAACTATAGAAGCACTCATTTAAAGCAATGTTCATCTGAAATCAGGAACAACCCAAAACCCATCCTACTGTGCACCAGTGTGTCAAATTTTAAGTTATTAGCATACGAATTAAGGAGAGGACAACACCAGAGATCTAAAGCCGGGCTCTGATACCAACTATAACACCCCAGGTTTCTAAAGCACCAGGGAGTGCTACCACACAAATCTACTCACAACCAAATTAATGAAAGTTTTAAGCTTGGACAGCACCTCCTTTGTTTTTAAGGACATTCACGACAGGCAATTCATATTAAGAGGATAGAAAGCGGTAATAATAACTTGAAAGAAACACCAAGAACTGTAGAAAGCCACTAAAAAGAAATGGCGTCCACTGATTATTATTTGAAGTTATGTGACGTGCTCAATGATGTAGAAGTGCTACGCCCATATCCCATACATGTCGCTTACTTAGTACCTGAAAACCAAATGAAATACCAGAATGAGTATAAAAAATACTCTGTACAATACAGAACCATCAGAATAATAATTCCATTTTGTCAAGTACATGGCTAGGGATTACCAAATTTCAACATCCAACACCACTGAACCCAAACAGGACCACCTGAAAATACTGATAATCTCTTTATGAACTAGAAGACTGAAACCGAACATCTGAATATGGAACTGAAACTGAACATCTGAATATGTCGCCCGGACTAGCCCACGAGCTGACAGTTCTCACCGAACTCTATCGGAGTAGCCACTCGGGACAGTCTCTCACCGGACTAACAGAAAGGGTGAATATGTCGCCCGGACTAGCCCACGAGCTGACAGTTCTCACCGAACTCTATCGGAGTAGCCACTCAGGACAGTCTCTCACCGGACCAACAAGAAAGGTTAGCCCTCGGACTAGCTCACAAGCTGACAGTTCTCACCGAACTCTATCGGAGTAGCCACTTGTGAACAGTTGCTCACCGAGTTAGCTATTGAAGTAAAGAAAGTGAAATATCTCTGAACAACATGGACGAAGGAACCGAATCGAACGAACTGAATAATTATGAAGTAAACCAGCGGAACAAGGGATCTCAATCAGTGAGAGCAATCAGTTGAACCGTCACACAATGGACGAACAAAGAGAACAAGGGTTCGTCATGCACTTGCCTTTACCGATAGCGAAGACGTTGTTTGGGAATAATCCCACACCTGTGAGTAAGACAACTATGCAGAGCACGTACACCAAATGTGGCTAATCACATTTCCGAGGGGGCAACCCTTTGCTGTCCCTTCATGAAAGAATTCACAACTCGAGCTAGAAAGCTCGGAAACAAGCAAATGTTATGCCTATGCATTCATAACCAACTTTAATACAGATAACTCCAAACATTGGAACTGAAAGTATGGAGCTTTATAGGTCAAAACCAGCGAATACTCCCTGCTGTTTTCAGATTCAGAAATAACAAGTAGCCGCCTTTGGAAATTCATAGCAATAAGAATACTCATAGAAATTGAGTAAATCCTTTTGTATTGGAAACTAGGCATCACATACCAGCTAGGAGGAAACAAAACATGAATTTAGATGAATTTTAAATACTCTTAAGGCCCATGAAGAAATCGTATTCTGCGCTGTTTCTGAATATTAGACAGCTGCAAAGTAACAGTCACAGCCGGAGCTTCGCAACTCCGATGGAAGCGTTTAACCTCTCAAAACGATCGTGGGAGCAAGGTGTACAAGACATTCCATACACCCAACCTCTGATTTTGCCAATAAGGTACTCGAAAATGGTGATTTCTGAACATGTACGTCCAGAAACGGAAATTTTGATCCCGTTTCCCTAATTTCCAAAAACTCTAGCTATTCCCCTACCATAGGAATTTAGGAACCACCAAGAACAGCACAAGAGAGGGTCATGGAGGGTAGGAGAACTCACCCTTGAAGCTTGACTACAGGGAATCGGACAGGGGGAAAGGTAGGGGTCTTCTCTTTTCGTCCTCCTCCTCTTCTTGTCTCCTTCTCTTCTTCCTCAAACCCTAGGTCAAAGGAGATGCCCTGTAGGTGGTGGAGGGTATGGTGCAGCTAGGAGGTACATGGGAAGTAGAGGGGAGGCAGGGAGGACGCCATGAGGAGTGGGGAAGAGAGCTCACGGATGAGGGCGTCGGCTTCAGTAAGAGAAGAAAGAGAGATGGAGCACTCCTCCTGTGGATAAGAGGAAGCTCATGTGGTGAGGGGATAGATAAGGGGTTCCGGCTGTCCAGCTCCATGGTTTTACTTAAATTAGAAAACAGTTTTCGAAATTCCCAAACAATCCAAACCATTGAATTGAAATAAATCATTGGAGATGCATCCGAACTCCGATTTGGGCAAACGAGTAGTCCATTTCGAATGTCTCGACAAGCCCGACGCAACCGCAGAATCGGATTTTGATTCAAAGAATCGATTGAAGTACGAGATGCCCCTGACTGTCGTCTCTAATATGAAATTCAAGAATGACGGATAAAAAATCTTCAGCGGTGATGACGAGAACCCGATGAAAATATCCAATAAATTACGGGGTATTACAGTCTACCCACCTTAAAAGGAACTCGCCCTCGAGTTCTTCATTCATTATAACTTGTATAATACAAGGACATCCAATTTACTAGGGAACAACTATAGAAGCACTCATTTAAAGCAATGTTCATCTGAAATCAGGAACAACCCAAAACCCATCCTACTGTGCACCAGTGTGTCAAATTTTAAGTTATTAGCATACGAATTAAGGAGAGGACAACACCAGAGATCTAAAGCCGGGCTCTGATACCAACTATAACACCCCAGGTTTCTAAAGCACCAGGGAGTGCTACCACACAAATCTACTCACAACCAAATTAATGAAAGTTTTAAGCTTGGACAGCACCTCCTTTGTTTTTAAGGACATTCACGACAGGCAATTCATATTAAGAGGATAGAAAGCGGTAATAATAACTTGAAAGAAACACCAAGAACTGTAGAAAGCCACTAAAAAGAAATGGCGTCCACTGATTATTATTTGAAGTTATGTGACGTGCTCAATGATGTAGAAGTGCTACGCCCATATCCCATACATGTCGCTTACTTAGTACCTGAAAACCAAATGAAATACCAGAATGAGTATAAAAAATACTCTGTACAATACAGAACCATCAGAATAATAATTCCATTTTGTCAAGTACATGGCTAGGGATTACCAAATTTCAACATCCAACACCACTGAACCCAAACAGGACCACCTGAAAATACTGATAATCTCTTTATGAACTAGAAGACTGAAACCGAACATCTGAATATGGAACTGAAACTGAACATCTGAATATGTCGCCCGGACTAGCCCACGAGCTGACAGTTCTCACCGAACTCTATCGGAGTAGCCACTCGGGACAGTCTCTCACCGGACTAACAGAAAGGGTGAATATGTCGCCCGGACTAGCCCACGAGCTGACAGTTCTCACCGAACTCTATCGGAGTAGCCACTCAGGACAGTCTCTCACCGGACCAACAAGAAAGGTTAGCCCTCGGACTAGCTCACAAGCTGACAGTTCTCACCGAACTCTATCGGAGTAGCCACTTGTGAACAGTTGCTCACCGAGTTAGCTATTGAAGTAAAGAAAGTGAAATATCTCTGAACAACATGGACGAAGGAACCGAATCGAACGAACTGAATAATTATGAAGTAAACCAGCGGAACAAGGGATCTCAATCAGTGAGAGCAATCAGTTGAACCGTCACACAATGGACGAACAAAGAGAACAAGGGTTCGTCATGCACTTGCCTTTACCGATAGCGAAGACGTTGTTTGGGAATAATCCCACACCTGTGAGTAAGACAACTATGCAGAGCACATACACCAAATGTGGCTAATCACATTTCCGAGGGGGCAACCCTTTGCTGTCCCTTCATGAAAGAATTCACAACTCGAGCTAGAAAGCTCGGAAACAAGCAAATGTTATGCCTATGCATTCATAACCAACTTTAATACAGATAACTCCAAACATTGGAACTGAAAGTATGGAGCTTTATAGGTCAAAACCAGCGAATACTCCCCTGCTGTTTTCAGATTCAGAAATAACAAGTAGCCGCCTTTGGAAATTCATAGCAATAAGAATACTCATAGAAATTGAGTAAATCCTTTTGTATTGGAAACTAGGCATCACATACCAGCTAGGAGGAAACAAAACATGAATTTAGATGAATTTTAAATACTCTTAAGGCCCATGAAGAAATCGTATTCTGCGCTGTTTCTGAATATTAGACAGCTGCAAAGTAACAGTCACAGCCGGAGCTTCGCAACTCCGATGGAAGCGTTTAACCTCTCAAAACGATCGTGGGAGCAAGGTGTACAAGACATTCCATACACCCAACCTCTGATTTTGCCAATAAGGTACTCGAAAATGGTGATTTCTGAACATGTACGTCCAGAAACGGAAATTTTGAACTCGTTTCCCCTAATTTCCAAAAACTCTAGCTATTCCCCTACCATAGGAATTTAGGAACCACCAAGAACAGCACAAGAGAGGGTCATGGAGGGTAGGAGACTACAGGGAATCGGACAGGGGGAAAGGTAGGGGTCTTCTCTTTTCGTCCTCCTCCTCTTCTTGTCTCCTTCTCTTCTTCCTCAAACCCTAGGTCAAAGGAGATGCCCTGTAGGTGGTGGAGGGTATGGTGCAGCTAGGAGGTACATGGGAAGTAGAGGGGAGGCAGGGAGGACGCCATGAGGAGTGGGGAAGAGAGCTCACGGATGAGGGCGTCGGCTTCAGTAAGAGAAGAAAGAGAGATGGAGCACTCCTCCTGTGGATAAGAGGAAGCTCATGTGGTGAGGGGATAGATAAGGGGTTCCGGCTGTCCAGCTCCATGGTTTTACTTAAATTAGAAAACAGTTTTCGAAATTCCCAAACAATCCAAACCATTGAATTGAAATAAATCATTGGAGATGCATCCGAACTCCGATTTGGGCAAACGAGTAGTCCATTTCGAATGTCTCGACAAGCCCGACGCAACCGCAGAATCGGATTTTGATTCAAAGAATCGATTGAAGTACGAGATGCCCCTGACTGTCGTCTCTAATATGAAATTCAAGAATGACGGATAAAAAATCTTCAGCGGTGATGACGAGAACCCCGATGAAAATATCCAATAAATTACGGGGTATTACACTTTCTTAGTAAACCAAACCTTCTTTGCCCATGCTCATGACTTTTGTTTCACATTTAGTATGGCCAATGTTCTTATCTTGGCCAATAAACCCAGCTTCTCTCCAAGTTTTGGTGCCAACTAGAAAGCCTCTTGTTTTCCTTGTTTTCAAAAGATATCTCAAATACTTCTCAAAGGGGTTATTTATTAAAAACCACTTTTGTGATCCATATTATATATCCTCTCATCTCATTTCAAAAAATGTTTGTTTTTGAAGCTTTTTCTTATTCATTATAAATTATTTACGTAAAGGCCAAAAATGAATTTTTAATTAGTTTGTGAGTAAAAGTATTTCCAAAATTCTTAGAAAAATTACCCAACCTTCCTATGGTCATATGTGACCATTTTATTCAAAAGTATTTGCTTATGTATTCAAAATCTTGAAGAAAACTTGGCAAGACCTTCTCTGGACCTATCTTCAATTCTGTTAAAAGATAGCCATTTTGGATCCTCACCTTTATGTTCCCTTTTGTTTAAATTGGGAATTCATCTACATGAATCTCTTCTACTCTATCTTGGCTATCTGTAAACACAAAACTTGTTTCAGTTGGAGCCTGCGTTCTTAGATATCCATGGTCGTTTTGTGTGCTAATCACAACAGTGACCATTTGCTCCAGTATCTAATACCATTTTGTCACCTCTGTGTTTCTTCAACATATTGGCCTATGTGCCAATGCATCTCGACACAATTCATCCTTGGCACCATCTCTCGCACCCCAAATCTTTTAGTGGGCCTTTTGAGCTTAATAAATATTTAATCCATGATGGTTTTGATGCTACCACAATAACAGCATTTCGGGACTTAGAAATTTTCTAAGTCACTTTGTCTGAATATTCTGAAAACTGTTATTTTATTCACTTTTGCAGTTCTCTCCCTAAGCAAACCAGTACCACTTTTGTCAATGCACTTGCACCCCTCACTTCTCCATCAATTCTTCTTGCCTGTAAAATTTTCTTTAACAAAATTGAGCCCCTAGTTGCTTAATGTTTATGGTTAAACATGGCATCATATTAACAAGTTGCATTTTCTTTTAATCTATCAAAACTTAGCTAAAACATCTCTCTCTCACCCCAACGTCTCTCTCTGCCTCACACGAGCTGAGCACCTCCACCCCTCCCTGACCCCACCTGTCATTCCCCCCCAGCTCGCCCCTGCCCACTCATCTCTCTCCTTTCTCCACCTTGGCCAATGGAGGCTCACTCCCTCTCTCCCTACTGGCCAGGCCACGTCTCTCCCGACCAGACCCCCTCTGCCCCCTCCTCCACCGCCTCCCTCACCCAATAGCCGCCTCCTGCCCTCCTCACACGAGCTCATGCTCAAGGTCCACCATGGACCGGCCACATCTTGAAGATAAGGCCACGGGCCCTCTCCCGTCCATTTCCTTTCCCACTCCACCACCACCCCTCTGGCACCCCAAGAACAGGGGCGAGCTCTCTCGTCCTCTGCCGGCGGGGAACGCCAGAGATCCATCTCGGTTCAGCCACCTTGACAAGAAGATTGCCGGCGCCTCCGTCCCTCTCTCTCTGCCATTTTTGCATATCCAAGATCCCCTTTCTCTGCTCCATCTCATGCACCCCTTCTTTTTGTCCAGGACACCATGGAGCCGCCGCTGCCATGTCATGCCCGTCGCGGACGTCGTCGAGTTCGCCATCATTCTGGACCGCGCCATCAAGAACTGCAGCCACCCACGGCCTCCCCATGCTCTGTGCGTCCCCCACCGACCCTAGAAGATTCCGTACGTGCCCAAGGTGAGCAGGCACTTCTCCACGCCATTGTTGGACTCTCTGGTCCGTCCTGGACATCCCTGGGAAGGAGAAGAGCAGCAACCGTTGATCCCTTGATCAATGGCTCATATTAGAACCATCCAAATCTATTCCTGGCCCTTAGATCTGGATCCGAGGGCAACTTACCCTTTCGCTTAAGCGCACACAGCAATGGGCCGGCCCAGATCCGGTCGGCTCGGTTCCAGGCAGTTCCAGCCCGTTTAATGTTTTTCCAATCAAATCGTTTCTGTTTTATTAATCCCTGTTAACTATGCCCTAGGTTTTAATTCACCATTTCATCCCTGTATGTCCAAATTGAGTGATTCCAATTTTGTAGAGTTCCTGTGTGTTTTTTAAAACATACAGAGCAAGTTTTGCACAAAAATATTTTATAATTTGTGCTGAGTTTTAAATCTAATAAAAAGTATATTTTTTACTCTTTTAAGATAGCTTGAGCTAGGAGTATCCAATTGGAGTGAATCCAATTTCTACAGAAAGATAAAATCAATACCTTGCCTTAGAAATTAATCTTGCATGCAGGAGTTTCCTAAAACTAGAGTTGTAGTCTTTTTAGTTTTAGGACCAGTAGCAATTGAGGCATTTTTAGCTCTCATTTGGAAAGTGCTTTGTGTGCAAATCCAATTTTGCTAGCTTGGTATGACTTATAGCAGTACTGTGGTAGAAGGATAGATTTTTGGGAGCATTATTTTAGGATTTGTGGATTTTTTCCCCAAAAACAGCAACTTTGTTACTTTTAAGAGTTCCATTTTAATTGATTGTTTTAATTGTTTGTGTTTAGTATTGTTTTAGAGGGATTATCCAGGGGGTGTTTGTGTAATGAAATGCTTGTTGTTTTGTTTAAGTACTTTAGATTGTTATCAACCCACTTCTTAGAATTGACGGTAGTTACGTTTAATTTTCTGGTACGATAGAACCGCAAGAGGAGGAGCAGTACGTAGAAGCTGAACAGGTCTACGAAGAAGAACAAGATCAGGGACACTTTGCTGAGCAAGGCAAGCCACCTCAACACCCTATTGAACTCCTACTATTTGTACAAAGCTTGTCTTGTTTTCAAAATAAAATAATGCATGTTTTACCTTTTATGTGGCATTTTGTCACCCCAAAACTATTTTCCAATAACTATTGTTTGGCCTAATATATATCTACTAGTATATAATAGGTTTTGTAAAAAAATTAAGTTCCTACTTGAGAAGCCTTCTACTGAAGGCGCTATCAAGAAAATTATATTTTCTAGTAGCATATCCGTATACCTTTACCTCAAAACCTTAGGATGGGAGCCGGTTTTCGGTAAAATGTTTCGGAGGAAAACCCGAGTCGCTGGGAGCGATCGGCGAGAAAGTGATTTACAAAACCCATGTTGCTGGGAGCAAATGGAGATGTTTATGAAAACCCGAGTTGCTGGGAGCAGTCGGAGGTGGAGATGTTTTTGAGAAAAACAAAGTACTGCCCTAGCGGCCGCCCGAACAATTAACCCGTGCAACCACACTACCTGAGATGGGTAGGGCTTAGCCGGAAACTTGTTTATCTTAGTACGGAGCGCCTCAAAATGCTTGGGAGAGCCGGGCTCTCTGAACCAAGTTATCTAAATGCGGGATCCAGTTCGAGTCTGGATCGCTGCTGGTTGCAAACAGTGGGCCTCCTGTCATGGCGCAGTGTTGCTTGGAGGGACCGGATCGATACGATGGCCATCTCCACTGGGTGCCGGGGAGATTCAGACCCACTGAAGAGGAGGCTCTATACTAGGGTCGACATAGTGAAAAGCTTTGATCAGGTTATCCGAACCCCCACATACTGTCGTATGACGGACCGTGGCTGAACACTGCGGAATGACCGTTTGGTGTGGTGAAAGTGCACCACCTCTGCAGAGTGTAAAACTATTCGAATAGCCGTGTCCGCGGTCATGGACGGTTGGAAAGGTCCCCGATCTAGGCGTACGGGCAAGTTTTATACTTTCAAAAGAAAAATGGTTCTCGGTGGAATACAAGGAGGCAGCAAGAAGGTACCTGGGAGGTACATGAATGGGAGAAGATGGTTGGTCTTGGGGAGACAATCAGTCTGGTCTCATGGAAGGCAAAAATGGGTATCCCCATCCTAGTGTCTTTGAAAAGTTTTACAGAGTGTTTTACAAAAATGTGGAAATAGTACATGCTATTTCTACGAGAGAGAATTCTATCTCTAAATGTTTTGTTTAACAAGGATATAGGGATGTTGTAATCTCTATTTCTAAAAGCATCGTTTGCGAAAACTAAGCCCTATAGCATTATATAGCAGCTATCCCAGTTTTCGAAAACGTTTAATTGCATTACCATGAAAACTTGAGCCTTGAGGTGGTATTGCGAGTACGTAATTGTACTCATATGGCTGTGTCCCTGGATATTCAAACGTCCAGATTACAACGAGGAGGTCTACGCTGAAGAGGAGAAGTATGTCGACGACTACGCCGCTTAGCTGTCACCGGTCAACTGCACTTGTGGGATTGCGTCTGTTGGAGACAAGGGCCGACGCTAGCCACGAGCTTCCGCTGTATCGTAGTTAATTCCGTCCTGCGCGACGATGATTTGCAGACTTGGTCGTGTGACCACTTTGTGTTGTAAGACTTTTATTCGTACGACTTGAATGATGTAACTCTTGATACCATGTTGGTTATGTGATTGCGATGCATTGATCATTGGGATCGTGATCTATTTTACATAACGTGGACATCTCGGACTTCGGTACGAGGGGTCCTCACAGTGTCCTTATAGAACATGTGAGTTTTTTATTGTGCACTAACCCTCTAATGAGAATTACTCTGAGTTTGGTGTGGCGGAAGTTTTCAAGGGTTAAGAGAGAAGGATGATATAATGTGATCAAGAAGAGTGAAGAGCTTAAGCTTGGGGATGCTCCCATGGATCACCCCAGCATATTTCAAGAAGACTCAAGGGTCTAAGCTTGGGGATGCCCAAGGCATCCCCTTCTTCATCAGCAACTTATCAGGTCATCTCTAGTGAAACTATATTTTAATTCTTTCACATCATATGTGCTTTACTTGGAGCGTCTGTGTGCTTTTATTTTCAGTATTTTATTTTTCTTATAGTCAACTTGATTGGACCCCAGCATTCTTCATTGGGAGAGAGACGCGCTCCGCTTTTACATATGAATACTCCTATTCTTCACTTATACTTGTTGAGTATTCTTATCTAGCTATTGCTATGCTTTTAGCTCCTGTTTTGCATGCATCTCTTATTCAGAACTGTTAGTTCTTTTAAATAAAGTACTCTCTTGCTTCACTTATAATTGTTTGGAGAGTTTATGTTGAAATAAATTGATTGGTGTTTGGTTGGAACAGAAAATGTTGCATGTGGTAGATGGTATAATGGAAAAAGCTTACATATTCTTGTAGATCACTGTATTGGATAATTTGATACTTGTCAATTGTTTTGAGTTATCAAGTAGTTCATGTTTAAGCTTTTGTATCACGTAGTTAAAACCTATTAATGAAGAACTACCGTAAAGCTCGTTGAAATTTGGTTTGCATGATTGGTATCTCTAAGGTCTAGATATTTTCTAGTAAAAGGGTTTGGTTAACAAGGAAGACAGTGTAAAGTCTTATAATGCTTGCAATATGTTTTCATATAAGTCTTGCTGTGTCGGTTGATATCCTATGTTTGCTTCAAATAACCTTGCTAGCCTAAACTCTGTACTGAGAGGGAATGCTTCTCGTGCATCCAAAACCTTGAGCCAAAATCCATGCCATCTGTGTCCACCATAACTACCTATATGTGGTATTTCCTTGCCATTCCAAGTAAATTTTTCATGTGCTACCTTTAAACTATTCAAAACTTTATTACTCCTATTTTGTGTCAATGTTTACCAAGCTCATGAGGACGGGGTGGATGTATTTATGTCAACTGTCGAACAGACTTTACCACCGGACTAGCGGCATATACATCCGATTATCCATTAATTTTGCAAAAAGAGCTGGCAAATGGGGTGCCCAGTCCCAATTAATTACAACTTTAACCACTTAATTATCTTCACATTTTTGCCCTGATTTATCAGTCAAGCAATGACAAACAGTGAAATATCTACATGTGTAAACAAAAGAGAAAGAGGGATGATCTGCCTTGCTGGTAGAAATAACGTCCTTCATGGGAGCCGCTCTTAAAAGTCTGGTTGGCAGGGTCATATTGTACTTTCCATTTTCTGGTTTGTTGACAATTAACAAACACCTCTCAAAACTTATTTTTACTCTCTTTATGATTTCAAAAACTTAAAAAGCTCTAGCACATGATTTAATCCCTGCTTCCCTCTGCGAAGGGCCTTTCTTTTACTTTTATGTTGAGTCAGTTTTCCTACTTCTTTCTATCTTAGAAGCAAACACTAGTGTCAACTTTGGTGCAACAATTTTTATATGCTTGTATATTGCACTCATTATATTGCTTTGTGTTGACAAATATCCATGAGATATACATGTTGAAAGTTGAAAGCAATTGCTGAAGCTTAAATCTTCCCTTGTGTTGGTTAAATACCTTTTACTTAGAATCTATTGCTTTATGAGTGAACTTTTATGCAAAACTCTTTGATGCTTGTCTCGAAAGTACTAATCATGAAAAGTTTTTGCTTATATGATTCAGTTGTTTGCTCATTATCTACTTGCTAGCAAACTATAGACCATTGACCTGGATCACTTCATTCATAACATGTGCTTTACAATACTATTTGATCAAGATTATGATTGTAGCATGTCACTGATACGTCTCAAACGTATCTATAATTTCTGATGTTCCACGTTGATATTATACCAATTGTTACATGTTTTATATACACTTCATAGCAATTTTATGCATTTTCTGAGACTAACCTATTAACAAGATGCCACAGTGCCAGTTCCTATTTTCTGCTGTTTTTGTATTCCAGAAAAGCTAGTCTAGAAATATTCTTGGAATTGGACGAAACTTGGACAGAACCTCCTATTTTTCCAACACGAACACGGAGTCCAAAGGAGAGACTGAGGGGAACCACGTGGCAGCCACACCATGGGGCCGCGTGGGCCCCCCTGCCGCGCCGTGGGGTGGTGTGGGGCCCACGAGCCTCTCCAGCCGCCGCCCTTTCGCCTATTTATTCCTCCCGACGCTAAAACCCTAAATACTCGAGCCATTATCCACGAAAAGTTCCAGAGACGCCGCCGCCGTCAGCCCTAGCTCGGGAGGGTTCAGAAGCTCTTCCCGGCACCATGCCGGAGAGGGGAATCATCACCGGAGGGCTCTACATCACCATGCCTGCCTCCGGAGTGATGCGTGAGTAGTTCATCCTTGGACTACGGGTCCATGGCAGTAGCTAGATGGTTGTCTCTCCACTTTATGCTATCATGTTTAGATCTTCTGAGTTGCCTATCATGATCAAGATCATCTTATTGTAATGCTACATGTTGTGTTTGCTGGGATTCGATGAATATTGAATACTATGTCAAGTTGATTATCAATCTATCTTATATGTTATTTATGATCTTGCATGCTTTCCGTTACTAGTAGATGCTTTGGCCAAGTAGATGCTTGTAACTCTAAGAGTGAGTATTTAAGCTAGATAGTGGGTTCATGCCTCCGGTAATCTGGGAGAGTGACAATAACTTCTAAGATTGTGGATGTGCTGTTGCCACTAGGGATAAAATAACCGATGCTTAGCTTAAGGGTGCGCCGTTAGGTCTAATGCATTTGTTTACATTACGCACATTACTTAATGCGATTATCCGTTGCTTGCAACTTAATACCAACGGGTAACTCGGTATGACAACCTAGAGGTGGATTATTAGTCATAGACACGGTTGGATAACGGTCTATGTATTTTGTCGTAATGCCCACATGAATATCATAGTAATCATCATGTCATATATATGCATTGTCATGCGCTCAATATTTTGTCAATTTCCCAGCTGTAATTTGTTCACCCAACATGTTAGTTATCTTTTATGGAGAGACACCACTATTGAACTGTGGACCCCGGTCCATTCTTTACACTGATAATACAACCAACTACAAACATTGTTCCTTTTCATTTTCTGCAATTTACTACTGTTTTCCACACCATACATTTAATCCTTTGTTTTCAGCAAGACGGTGAGATTGACAACCTGATGGCCCTTGACGTAGTTACCTGCGTCAAAAGAGTATGGGTTAGGTTGAGACTCCAAGTGCAGAGTGTATAGTATAGGAAAGACGGTTTTCCCCACGAGGGTGACTCGAGGGTTTAATATCGAACTCTCGGCGAATCAGTAGTGAAAGATTTATCTTCTTATCTGTCTCTTGAAAACCTACAAAACAAAGTAAATTGTTTTGGCCCTCAACCTCACCAAGTGGTTGTCAAGCACAAGGTGTGAGAATGATATCAAAATAAAATGAGTGCAAAACAGTAAATAAATATGCAAGGATGGTGGAAACAAAGATGGATGATATTTTTGGGTTTTGTATTGTGAATGCAAGATGTAAAAGTGTTTTTGTATTTTTGGATTTTTAAATGGCAGAAAATGTAAAGTGGATAAAAGTTGTTGGAAAGGTGTTTCTTATGATTAAAAATGGACCGGGGTTCATGGTTTCACAAATGCACTCTCTCTTTAATAAAGTGGTAGACAATGGAACACTAGAATTGACATATGAGATTGCAACAAAAAGGTTTCATGACAAGTTACTGAAAGGACAATGATGTCGCCTAGAGGGGGGTGAATAGGCGATTAAAACTTTTCCGGTTTAGGCTTGATAATTGCGGAATAAAATTAGGTGTTTAAATTAACAAGCCAACAACCTAAATATACTAGGCTCACCTATGTGCACCAACAACTTATGCTAAGCAAGACAAGCAACAAGTTGATAGCAAGATAGAATACTTCAAGCACGAAGACTATCACAATGTAAAATGCATAAGTAAAGAGCTCGGGTATAGAAATAACCGAGGCACGCGAAGATGACGATGTATTCCCGAGTTCCTCCTTTTTAGGGGAGTACGTCTCGTTGGAGAGGTGTGAACCAATACAATGGTTCAACAACCACAAAGGTTTCACCTTCTTCTCCGATAAACCGCACCACAAAGGTTTAGTTCACCTTCCACTATCGGAATTCTTCGAGGCGGAAATCCGGAGCCTTTCAACAACGATCCGGGGCACAACCCACAACGGGATTGGGGGCTCCCGAACAGCTACAGGTGACCACACAAGGGTCTCAACCACCACACGGGCGTCTAGGGTCCAAAGACCCAAGAGTAACAAGTTCACAAGCTTTCAACTTCCACGAATCCTCGTGGAGAGCACTAACCGATGCAACGAAGCAATGGCAAGAGCACAAGTGCTCAAATCCTTCACTCTCAAATCCCACCAAAAGCAACTAATGCTTATGGGGGGAGAAGAGAGGAAGAACAAGGAAGAACACCAAATCCCTCCAAGATCTAGATGCAAAAGCTTCCCCTCACTTAGAGGAGAGATTGATTGGTAGAATAGTGGATCTAGATCTTCTCTCTCTTTTCCCTCTAATTGGAGGAATAGAGAGATAGCAAGCTTGTGGAGGTCAACAATGGAGGTCAAAACTTGCTCAAAAGGTTGGGAACCATTGGGAAAGAAGGCCCCTTAAATAGGTCACCCCAAGATCCAACCGTTGGGTGCAGATTCGCGCCGGGGCGGTACTACCGCTGCAAACGGCGGTACTACCGCCCCGAGGAACCCAGAAAATCAAACAGGTTGAAAACAGGCTTCAGACAGCGGCAGTACCACCCTAGTACCGCCAAAACGTCCTTCGGACGCACTTGAGCGGTACTACGGGTGGTACTGGGGGCGGTACTACCGCCGGGAAAAAACTGCATGCCACGCGGTACGAAAACTTCAATAACTTTTGCATCCGGACTCCGTTTTCGATGATCTTGGGCTCGTTGAAATCATAACGAAGAGCTTTATAAGATCATGTAGAGTAACATCATAGTCCATCATGTGAGGACGAGACCAAAAGTAGAAAGGTAAAACCTCTCTATAAAAGATGAACCGGCAAAACCTCAAAACCGAAAACGCAACAAGTTTTCCATACGAAATCTGTTTTCGGTGAACTTGGGCTTGTCATGAAGATCACAACAAGCACCAAAACCCAACAAGGAAAAAAGCCAAATAAGAACGAAGAAAGATGATATGTCAAGTATGCAAAGGTTTGAGATCTCCACAAAGATGCGATCAAGTTACTCACTTGAGAGCCCCTCTTGATAGTACGCCGTCTATCCTATAACCCGCTCTCCCACTAACACCATGAGACCGGTAAAATAGAAAACCTATCAAGATCATACCTTTGCCTTGCGCATTCCACTTGAGCTAGATGATGACGATCTTGATCTCTTCAAGTGGACCACCTTTCTTGATTGCGCTTTGCTTGGTGAAGACATCTCCAAATGCTCCCCCATACTCCATTATGGGAGAGCCTCGCTACGCTCCGTCTTCATGTCTTGATTGCAAGCTTTAATCAAATGATATCTTCCGAGATGGATCATATTGGACTTGCACTTCATCTTCTTTTCTTGATATATATGATGGCTTGGAGATAACATGAAAGTTCACACAATCTTCTTTTCCAAGCCATGCTTGCAATAAGCTCAACTCTTCACATGACCATTCTTCATATAAACCCTTGGATGGAAACTTGGTCATCATGTAATCTTCTAGAGTCCAACACATGAACTCCAATCTTTTCCTATGGACAAGATCTACAAGTATATCTCAATGCAAACATTAGTCCATAAGGATTGTCATTAATTACCAAAACCACGCATGGGGCAACACATGCACTTTCAGTTACTAATTATATGGGCATCACGTCCTAACATAGAGATCTTTTGTTTATTAATCTCTCTTATACTCCACCAAGATGCAAACTAAATCATAATACCTTAATAATTAAGATAAATCAGAGCATAGCATTAAGTATCATGACATGAAGTTAAAATAAGAACATGCTAGATCTAGTCATGGAGTAGTGGCAATGGTCACACCCACATCTCCGGTAGCAAGGTATTTTTCTTTATCCCTAGTGAGGCAACAAACTAAGGTAAAAACCCAAGTGGATCGTGGAACTTTCTCTCACGTTTACCGCACTAGCCACCCCCCGTTACTCCAACTAATGCACATGTTCCCCCTCACACGTTCTGATACACATGCTTGATCATAACAAGTACATAACAACGGGGTACATAATACGCATCTAATTTCATAACTGAAACAAAACTATTGCAATCTCAAACATATATTAACTCATAAAAAGATCCACCACAAAGGTATTACATAGATGACCGAAATCATGTTCAGCAGCTCATACGGTACTAATTAGTGAAGCTCAAGAGAGGAGAGATACATAAGTTACTTCCACAAACCCATAGTCCAGGGGTGGACTACTCCCTCTTCATCATGGAGACGGTGGAGAAGTCGTTGGAGAAGATGGAGACCACGCCGGCAGCGCCCTGCCGGAGTTTTCCCCCTCCAATCTGCAACTCCAGGTCTCTGTTTCGTGGTTTCTGTGTTTCTGCGGCGCTCCTTTCTATAGTCGTTTTTAGGTCAAGACGGAGGCTCGGGAAAAAAAGATCGACGGCAACGGAGCCACGAGGCCCAAGATGGTGGGTCCCACGCGGCCAGATTCCTTGGCCGTGTGGGCCACCCTCTTCTGGCCCTCGGGCCTCCGCTTGTTCGCTTCCTTCGCTCCCACGCTTTGTTCCTTCCAAAAACTGATGCTCGTAAATTTGTAGGTCATTTGGACGTCGTTTGGGTCCCTGAAACATCAAAATATAGAAAATAGGATTTTCTGCCTGTGCAGGGTTAATTCCAGAAAAATAGGGAAACAATGAAATATTCCCAAAATCAATATAAAACAATGATATAACCCTTATATGATGCAAATATGATTGAAATATAAGTAATATAATGCAAAGTTCATGTATGCATTTTACATGCATCACAACCTCACTGTTTTGTTGGGGCAAAGTAGTTTGATTGTGTTGTGTGCAGGTTCCACGTCAGCGCGCCACTGACAACATTCAGAAGTGATTTTTTGCTCCTACTGGTCGATTAAACCTTGGTTTCATACTGAGGGAAACTGCTGCTACACTGCTTCATACCTTCCTCTTGGGGTCTCCCAACGAACGTGTGATCCACGCAATCAACTACCTAGGGGCAATCTGGTAATTTTACCAAATAAAAATATTACAATCTTAAATGAATTTTTAACACACAAACAAAGATCATAAAAATCAACCAAAAATATTCAACACACTCTACAAAATATGAGGAATTTTTATGTAAGTTTTATTTGAAGTTTTGAAAAACATTTTGTGGTTGAAAAAGTCAAGGATCCTTAAGTGGAAATGACTTGAAATTCTTTTTCAAAAATTATTTTCTTATAAGAAAATAATATGGGAAAATAAAGTCTTGAAGTTCAATTATATTGAACTATTTGAATTTAATCACTTTAAATTTATTCCTCATGTAAATCATTGTCAAACTCTCTAATTAATCAAAAACTCTCAAATACTTGAAAAAGTATTAAAAGCCACAACCGGGGGTATTTTGGGGTGACGATGCATCTCATGATTATGCATAATAGCATGCTGCTAGAGTTTTCAGTAGTCCTTATCAGGATTACTTTGATACTTTCAGAACTCGGGGTTTTACCGCAAACCCTAGAACCCCGAAGGGTTGAACGGCCATTTCTATCACAGGCAAGTTCATTCTTGCATATCCTTATTGAACTATTTTTATAAAAACTATTTTCAGAAACATATTATTACCATTGCGTTGAAAAAAGAAAAACTATTTTCGAATGATGTGAATTGCTATATATATATTGTTTGGCTGGCAATGGAACCATGGTTTGATGTTGTGGTGGAGGTTCCATTGTACGGGAAAGTATATACCTAGGATTAATTACCAATGTCACAGTGATCCTTACGTGCCATAGCGACGCGTTTACCATGAGATCTGCTATGGACAGTAAAGTCATATGTGACCTTTTCCCTTTCGCATGTCAACGAACAGCCAGTTCCGTAGGCTGTAGATCTTGCAAGACTACATGCACATGGGTGGGATCCCTTAATTCCCACGGTTTCTGGTGTCTATGATGGATTGTAGGGGTTGTCTGGAACAGTCTATCTTTTTGGTATAGTGGAGGACTTCGGTCTGGAACAGTCTACCTAAAGATAAAGGGGAGGACAGACCTACAAAAGGGTAGGCATGCGGGGTTGTTGGAGAAGCACGGCGAATGGCTTGGATCATCAATCGGGCCCCACACCATAGGAAGTGTGGACAGGAAAGTACGCCTGGTTGTGCAACATGATCTTGATCTCTCATGGGTAAAGTTACGCAGCTCTGCAGAGTCAAATAACAAGAAATTGTGACTGTCACATCCGTGTTCCCGGAAGGAACTACAGGTCGCGGCGGGAAAGGAATCCCATGTTTGATTCGCAAGACCCGTGGAGGCTGTGAGCATAGTTTTCTGAAATAAAACTTGACCTTTTGAAGAAAGGTTTTCCAAAACATGCATTATGCCTATGACCGTTGGTCATGGCACTAGCTAGTGCATTCAAAACAAAAAATCTTTCCTATAATATTTGAACTTGCTGAGTACGCTCGTGTTGCTCACCCTTTCCCCGTTGACCCCCTGCTTAGATTTTTGGAGCCAGCAAAGGAGTTGACAGTTATCCATCACGACGTTGAGAAGATCTTCAACGAGGAGACAAGTCTACCTGGTGAACCTTGAAGGAGTCAACTGCTACTTCACCAACAGAAGAACGACGACAACAATGGTGGAGCAACAACAATATTATCAATGGCATACATGACGACCACTTCGCCAATGAAGGAGATAACAACTATTGGAAGGAGGAGACAACCCTGGATAAAGATATTCCAGATGGAATAGATTAGGGCTGCGACAACAGCAGTAGTGGATGAGGAATTAGAGGTAGAGCTGATATCTAGCTTAGAGTTACGATTTGGATCTTTCTGTATTTCATTTGCAAGAGACATGCTTCAATATAAAAGGAGGGTCTCGAGATTTTGTATTGAATAGTGATGTAATCCTATAGTGTTATCTTGGACGGCTATGTTTCTGTTGTACTACTCTGAGGGATGTAATATTTGCGGAGAGGTCCTTTCGTGCGTGTTACATCAACGACTTGTGCACTACAACATGCAGTGGTGTGTTGGGTCACCACAGATGGTATCAGAGCAAAACGACCATAGGATTATAACCCTTTTAGGAGACTTGTAGGTTGGTAAATACTATAGGAAGTTATCTTATCTAAACCATATCTTTCAACAATTATGATGGTTATTCACTTGAGAATACTACTGTTATACTTGTATAGACTTTTTCTTACTTGACTAGAGTAAATCTTCTTATCTATTCTATAGGTATAGAACTTATCCATCTTACTCTTTTCAACTTGGCATGACAAGTTTAAGTCTATTTTCTACCAGCTAGTATCCCAAATATATTTGCATGCAAGTCAGTGTTACCTATGTGGTATCATTGATAACACCATCCTATATGTAAAGACATATGATGAAGTAGAACCCTATCGTAAGGTTGTGAAGGCAGGAAGACGGGAGAAGTCTGATGATGGTAAAGAATCAGAGAAAATCAATTATGGTAAAAACGGAAGTACTCCAGCATCCTAATGATTCATTTCAATGAGGATTCACCGAGAATAGTATAGAGTCTTAAGGAAATTAGGAGATGGAACAAGCATCAAAGGAAGTTAAAGTACTACGTCTGACGTATAATTGGCAACTACATGAAGGATCCGAGGATGCTAGGAGATGTTGTTCAAGCCAGACGAAGGATTCAGTTTACACGGAGTTTAGTTCGTACGAAACCAAGTCAGCCGCAACTACTCTTTGAGTACTTTGTCTTAGCATTATCCCTTTGCAAATGGGCAGTTGGGGTAACTACTGAGTCAAAGAGTTGTTTTAGAACAGGACTTTAAGGTGATATAAACCTATCTTGTAGTGTACAGCATCTAAGCCTGGGTACTTTTGAGATGTTTTTACTCAAAGTACTATTTAATTTAGGGCTTATGTTGCATGTTTGCTATATAACTGCATTTGGATTTATTGGATCTTATTGGATTTTTGATTGACTAGGTTGGTGCATGAAGTTAGGATTTGATGTACAATGGCATGATTGTCACATTAAGTTCTTTTCTTGATGTTACTAATCTAGAGGTAGATAGTATTCATGTGAGGGAGAGGCGTGTTCTCAGAAGTTTGAGACAACAATGAGTCAGCAAAGCAAGCTCATGAAGAGAAGGAAGTCTAGAAGACGGAAGTCAATAAAGCTACTGATGTGGAATGTGGAGAGTATCACATCGTATATTAGGATTTAGGTGATATACTTCACCAGTCCATGGAAGGGAGGAGGAACGAAGTAAGTTCAGTAAAGATTATCACCACCATTTGGACAAAGATCTATCAAGGAGGATGCCAGAAAAATAACTTGAGGAGATATGTCCCAGAAGGAAAGTTATGAATTTTTTGCATATTAAGGCATGAAGTTTATCCATGGAAATCCAATATCAAGAAGGAAGAAGGAAAATATGGAGGATACATATGAGGTTGTCATAACTTGGTGGAAGAAGTTATTGTTGGAGCAATAAAGAGGTATTGATACTAGTTAAATGGAGTTTGAGAATGAGTTTAGCATAACTTAGGAGTCTAAAAGTATTATAAGGATGAAGACAAAGGCGTATGAAGACAGGAAGAACATGGATATTTCCAGTTTTAATGGAATAAAGGAGAAGTTGATCGTCTATTGAGAGGCATTACTAGAGATGAAAGCGGTAAAATTAACCGCCAAACAAGAGTTCATGATTAGAACTTGGATATATATACAAGGAGAATTTGTGTTGGATACACAAACATATTACAAGAAAGAGTGGATGAGAAAGTCATCCGACAAATGATGATAAGTTAGAAAGGGATGACGGAAGTGAAGTAGTTGGATGGAAGCACGTTGATATTTAGAGATGACATATCAACCATGTCAAGAAGTGCAACTATATATGGAGTCCAATGTTCAAGAGAACATCAGAACCATGGTAGAAGAGTTTAGTTTTGTCGTGGAGTGACGACAACCCCAAGAGGGTGGATCATCTTGGATGAAGGCAACGAAGACATATGTCAAAGTAAGAGAGTCACAGTCTGCCATGGGAACAACTGTCAAGAGGGATGGATTATCAAGAGGACTAACACCCTATAATCAACCACTCAGATGGAAGACACATCAAGACGAGATTGATGAGTTACATGGATAAACAAGTCAAGACGGTATCGAATCAGTCTGCAATATCAGACCTGAAGGAAATGATACGTCAGCTAAACTTTACCTTGATGACCAACATCCTATTCAAGTTTGAAGTTAAGATAGCATCCAATGCATAAATTTAGGTGTGCAATTCTTTTCTTGAGACCATCGGATGAGCCAACTGGAATTCAAGCCATAGTAGGAATCCAATTTATCGGAGATTACTCGGGTTGTTCACAATATGGTGGATATACCACGTATTCTTCGGGAAACTGTTGGAAACCTAGTAATAGTCGGTATCTATTTCCGGAGGATGATACTGGGGATTCACAACCTGGTGAATATACCACGTGTTCTTCATGAGACCATGAGGCAGAGACATTGCAAGTTCGAGCAGAAAGGTGAGTTACGAAGCTTGACTAAATGGAGCTGACTAGATGAAACTAACTGAATGAAGCTCGACAGATAGAAGATCGGAGCGGAGGAAGTCTTAGGGAATTCTAAGGGGGAGAGTGACCAAGTGTATTGGATAGTACTTCGCAGAAGATGACATGAAATTCAAAAGGAATACCTTGACTGGGAGAATGCAGAAGTGGTATCTATATTCCACTAGATCTTCAAAATAAAAGAGAATTGTCAACAATATTTACTAGATTCCGGAGTCAAAGAGGTAGTTGAGATTTTAAGGTTGGAAGTCAAAAGGAATCCAAAGGTCATAGGGGCTATGATCAGAAAATCAAAAGGGGATGGAATGAAAGGAACTAGAGTCAAGCATGAGAAAGTCTAACGTATCAGTACTAGGATATGACGAGATTGACATTGAAAGGATTGTTCATCCTGACTACAAGTGATGGGAGGAATACTGTGAGATATAGTATTAATGGTTGGATGGACTACTGATGTCTAATCCATTCTGAGGAAGCAAACTACTAAGGAAGAATTATGTTCAATAGTTGGTGAAGGACAGTTATCACAGAGATTCGGGAGCAAAGGGCAATTAGCTTACCATCAGAAACAAAGTTATCTTAGCTTCCTGATTATAAGGAAGTGTACAAACGATCATATCTGAAGATCTTATAAGGATATGGAAGAGGATCTTCGACAGAAGGCTATAAGCGAGCGTAATGCAAGGAGTTTGAATTGGATAATTCGAGAAATATGAAAGAGCAGTAAGATCGTTGGATTTCACTTGAGAAGTGACGAAAGTCGACAAATGGATAGTATGGACCAATGAAGGTTAGACCTAAGGATTTTGGACAAGGGATCACCTAATCTATGTCCACGTGAGAAAGGAAATTGAGCGAATCAATATCGTTGGAAGTTCTTTCTTTTCTACTCTACGCAAGAGAAGTCGAAACTTCGGGACGAAGTTTAGTTTAAGGGGGAGAGGATGTAATACCCCAGGGTTTAGAGAGTCAAAAGGGTAGAAATATGATTTGTGCATTTGCATAGCATGCATCTGAAAATGCGGAAAATTTTGGCGCGTTAAATTAAACGATGCAAAGTGATCGATGTTTCTCTCGACTCGATGAGTTTGCGTTTAGATCATTGTGTTGAGTGCGACAAACTTCGACATGATCTTTATAACAACTAAGTAGGAACTAGGATCTTTTGTCGAGTCATTCCAGGATTGGACATGACCTTTCCTAAATCTCTAACATTTTGAGCACAATTCAATAATAACACACTTATATATGAACAAATAGGAATTCAACACATCAAGATAGTATATCATCTCAAATCATCATCCATATACATATATGATCATAGAAGTATCCATAAAAGAATTCAAATACATCAAGTTATTATCTCAAATCCTCATCTTATCACATTTTTATACACATATCAAATTACAAATTTAAAACTTGAATGTCCATAGTTCCATAAGCTACATTCCATATAAATGTGACATTTACACAAACTCCACAAGTGGAAGTTGAAATAATAAATCATAACACATCATTAATCGAATAAGTACATATCTCATCCAAATGAAAAGAAATTACAAATGAATAAAGAATCCTAAAACTAAATCTTGATCTTCTCATCATCATCTTGATCATCTTATTTTCTATCTTCTCGACCTTTATTCCTGAAAATAAACAACAAAGACAAAAAGGAATGTGTGTTGTTATTAAAATGTTTGCCTTCACCACAAGGGTGAGGCAATTTGGTTTTGGAACTTAACTAAGGGACATTAGGAACTTGTCCTAATATCCAAAGGATGACTAGAGGGATCAACTTTATCTTAGGCAACAATAGGTACTTGTGAATCAATTTGGATCATTCGAGGCAACATGGATCAACTAGGCAACAAGAATGCAACAAGGGACATGATCCATTCGAACAATATACAAAGGCAACATGGGACAAAGGCAACTATTATTGATCCAATTATCTTAGGCAAACAAGGCATCTAGTCAATCCCTCTAATCTGTCAAGTTCCTAACTAAGAAAACCCACATGTGAAATTAAATTGTTTCTCCAAAGGTATTAATTACCAGGGAGGAAAGAGGGTCAAATTATAAAGCCCATCAAACCGAAATTGTAAAGCCACAAGATCACCATCCATTTTAAGCCACCTGGATTCAAAAGTTTTGTGTTATGTAAAAGCAGTTTGGTAACAAGATTAGCTACCTTGTTAACAGATTTCTCTTGCATGCATAGAGTAATTGAATTGGGGTTCAGCTAAGAAATGGTCTGATAATTATATCCAACAATAAAGCCCACACAATTAAATTGGAAAGCCATTTAAATATCACCATTTATATTCTTGCAAAGCCCACATAAGGGAGAAGCCAAACCAGCCCATCTAGTAACAATTGCCACTTGTCTTGCTCAAAAATAAATTCAACAAGGAGATAAGACCAATGACTAGTCATCTCTATCCACAAGCCAAATATCTAAGTTTACTTGAACCCAAGTAATGAAAAGCTTGAGTGGATGAGCATGCCACATAGGAGAGTTATCCATAAGCAAAATATCACACATTACTTGAACCCTAAGGAATGCATTTACATGAGATCTTGACAACAAGTAGCTTACTCACCAATGCAAAGCAAGAGTCACCACTTGAGGTGTCACCTTGTGAGGGTTAGTAAGGCCTTATAAAAGACATCCAATGGCAGCCCTTTGATCACTACACACCAAGGTTTTATGGGACCAACGAATTTAGACCAAAAAATATATTTCCATATTAGCAAGAACACAAGAACAGCCAGCTGCACCACAAGCTCTACACAACAGCCAATCATCTATCTAGCACCATATTTTTCTCATATCATCATAACTATTCGAGCAGCTAATCCAGCTATCGAATATCTTTCCCAAATCAGCCAGCAATCCAAAATCATCTCAAGAACATAAGAACATCCACTGAAACAAATTGCAGCTAGATAAATACCACTCTAGGAAATAGGTCAAGCAGCGAGGAGGAGCAGGCTAGCCACAAGATGCAGGTTATCATCATTTTCCAGAAGACCAAGCTGCTCAACAACAGCAGGTTAATTCTTTGTGTGTGTCTGAGGCAGAGGAGAGGTGCTAGCAAGTTCTGTAAATGACAGGACAATGCTAGAAAGAGAGGAGAGAGGCAACACATCTATTCTTATCATTAGTTGGGAGGATAAGAGAGGAGAACAAGGCAGTACATCTATTCCTATCAGTTAGATAGCCAGATCTATCAAAACATACACCTATAAATTATTACTGCACAAGATTGTGCAACAAATCCTTCTTATGTTGCTGGACAGCTACTTGGTGCTGCTCAGAAACGATTAAATCATCCAAGTATGCAAGTAAAACATCATCACACACTATATATTTACACACCAGCCAGTAAATAGCTATTTAACAACGAAAATACTTGTATCTAGTCATGTATAAAATTCAAGATGGAGTAAATAATAAATAATGTAGCAAACTTGGAGTTATCCTTATCAGTCCATCCATAATTTGGCCAAAGGTTGGATATAGCCACTTTTCTCCACACCAACACAATCACCTGGCAAGATCATGTATGTACATGATCTATTGCTCATTTGTAGCAGCCAAGAAACTACAGAAGTACCCAAACAGCAAGATCAAGTACATTTTAAATCTGCTCTTATCATATAAATTCACCAAAGCATTCCACAAGCACATAATCACCACAGCCACACACTAGTAGCCGTTTGTTCTTATTGAAAATACACACAAAATTAGGCATGTAAATAATATTGCAGCAACACATCAGTTAGCACACTTCTGCACAGCACCTACACATGTGCTAAATTGAATCTGATGCGATACAATAGAATTTCTTCAGTTAACACCACTAAAAGTGGGGAGCACTGCAAGCACATCACGTTTCCAAGCAGCAGTTCATCATCAGGATGAACTGGAGCACTACACGCACACGACCACCACAATTTATCGGCACAGCGGTCACAGAAGAAAACTCACCTCGTCGAGTTGTAGTCGAGGCAGGTCAGCATGTGGAGGAGCTGCAGTAGGCTGACCATGACGAATCGGGGTTGCAACCACCAGTTGCCATCCCACCGGCCTCAGGGTTGAGGCAGAAGGCATGGGGGCGTGGGGAGCAGGAGCTCGTGGTCGACGCCGGGGTTGCGCTTGAGCACCATCCGCCGGCTTCGAGGTTGAGGGAGGCGCCAGAGTCGCAAGAGCACCAGAGGCGCCGGTGACCCGAGCCATGGCGGCTAGGGTTAGGGTTTCCGCTCGGGGGTGAAATGGAGGAATCGGAGGCGTTCTTGCAGGGGAAAAGGAAGAGGGTTCGGTGGCGGAGCTGTTCCACAGCGCGGCAGTGGCAGGAGACGGCCGGAGCATGGCGTGGCGGCGGTGGCACACGGGAGAGAGAGAGCAGAGGGGATCGAGAGGGAGATAGGGGTCGAGTGAGAGAGAGTGGGCCGGTCGAGTCAGTTGACCGACCGAGCCAGGTCCTAGACCCAAACCAGTGGGTTTGGTTCAAGCAATCTGGTAATTTTACCAAATTAAAATATTACAAACTTAAATGAATTTTTAACACACAAACAAAGATCATAAAAATCAAACAAAAATATTCAACACACTCTACAAAATATGAGGAATTTTTATGTAAGTTTTATTTGAAGTTTTGAAAAACATTTTGTGGATGAAAAAGTCAAGGATCCTTAAGTGGAAATGACTTGAAATTCTTTTTCAAAAACTATTTTCTTATAAGAAAATAATATGGAAAAATAAAGTCTTGAAGTTCAATTATATTGAACTATTTGAATTTAATCACTTTAAATTTATTCCTCATGTAAATCATTGTCAAACTCTCTAATTAATCAAAAACTCTCAAATACTTGAAAAAGTATTAAAAGCCACAACCCGTGGTATTTTGGGGTGACGATGCATCTCATGATTATGCATAATAGCATGCTGCTAGAGTTTTCAGTAGTCCTTATCATGATTACTTTGCTACTTTCAGAACTCGGGGTTTTACCGCAAACCCTAGAACCCCGAAGGGTTGAACAGCCATTTCTATCACAGGCAAGTTCATTCTTGCATATCCTTATTGAACTATTTTTATAAAAACTATTTTCAAAAACATATTATTATCATTGCATTGAAAAAGAAAAACTAGTTTCGAATGATGTGTGACGAGGTGTACCCTCATCATAACCCATGGTTAAGGACCTAGGGTTGAGATTATGGGGAGAGAACGTGGTAGTACTGGTAGTTTCGTCGGCTGACAAGCAGAGGCAAAGATTTACCCAGGTTCAGGCCCCTCGGGTGGAGGTAAAGACCCTACTTCCTGCTTGTCTGTTATTGATCGCTGGAGATTATGAGGTTACAAGGTGGCTCCGGCGAGATGACGATCTCGCAAGAGCTTTGGTGGTTCGAGTATGGCTTGGTCCTAGATCGGCACCCCTCCCAGCCTTTAAATAGGCTGGGTCTCGGGAGTTTGTAACCGACCTAGTTTACAATAAGGAAAGTCTAAACCGACTACGCCTATGTCTAATCTTGGAGGGTACTCCATCTTCTTGGGCCTCTTGTCTTGGGCTTCGAGTAGGCTCTTCGATATTGGGCCTTAGTCGTTACGTGCACCAGGTACCCTCATGATAGGGTACCCGATATGTATACCCATGTCAGTAGCCCCCGAGTACTTGTCTGACTCGAAGAATCGGGCATGGACTCTTTCGTAAGTGCACGTCATATGCTTTGTATTCTGTATATATAATTTGGAATTCCTGTATGAATAGCACACGTTTGGCTATGTCGAGTATCTCATCGACTGTGGTTTCTGTTTATGATGATCAAGGGATAATAGCTTAGCAGGCCCAGTACACTCGACGGATCGGGACTGGTTAACTACACATTCGGGTAAAACCTTACTAGCTTTCAATCAAACTCGAGTCCCCGGACTCGAATCTGGAACAAACTGGTCAGATTCGACTAGGCCGCTGAGGTCTTACTGAGTCGATCTGCAGTATAACTTTGAATTTTACCCAACGCGTCCGTCGGGATTTTTCATCATGTCTGCTGACACGGAAAGTATAAGGATTGACGTTGCTGGAACGGTCCTTAGCCCAGCTCGAAAGTTCGGCGGGTCTTACCTTTGCACTATGCGTGCAGCATCCGAGGTATTTGCGACGGACGCAACTCGGGAATGTTTCGAGTATGTTTTTTGAACTTTGTTGGACGAGTCGTGTCCTTTGTCGACTGATATTTGCTGTTATGCTATCGGGTGCGCGACAGCGCTCCCGATGGGAGTAGCCCCCGAGATTGTGCTTTATTGCTTTGCAATGGAGGATAATCTCAAAAATCCCCTTACTCTGCATATGCTAATCGAAGAAATTTGTGCCGTAATTCTATCGGGTGCACGACAGTGCTCCCGATGGGAGTAGCCCCCGAGATTATGCTGTATTACTTGTAAATGGAGGATAATCTCAATCATTGTCTTGAGCATCTTCAGTCGAAGAATTTTTTGAATACGCTCCCGATGGGAGTAATATGACTTAGTCGAAGGAACGGTCGAGTAACCAATTTTGCCTTAAGAAGGTTTTGTCACACCCGAACTAATCAAGGCAATCGAGTGACCAATATGCGTTGGGCATACTCGAACGTATTTTCTGAACAGATGCTTCAATGACGTCAGGGATGACGTTTATTTCGACTGCGATTTCTGACACGCGTGGCGTGCGTTATGCTGCGATTGATGGGACGTGACACATAGGTGGGCCCATTTGTGCAGAGCTGACCGAAGACGGTGCCGTTTGGACTTGATTTGACTATACGGGCCCACTTTTTCCGCAAGCGTGATGATGGCTCCTCTTTTTACGTGCGTAGTGGGCGGAGTGGCCGGCGACGGTTGCCCTCCGCGTTTGCCACGTGTACGGTCAGATTGCGTGCGTAACGCACGATTTGGATCTGAATGGCTGTGATTGCTTTTGACTTGTGGTAAATAGGGGAACGGCGCTGGCATTTGTTTTTTACCTGCCATTTGCTCTGCGCGCCGCCCCTGTTCCATCGTCTTCCTTGCGCTCTGCCTCCATTGCTCCTGCGCTAAAGCTTTGCGCGCTCCCCACCTGTTCGTTGACAATGAAGAAAGTGGCGGGCAACAAGCGCTCTGCCTCGACTGCTGCCGCCGCGCCCGATGCGGCGGCGATGAAGGGGAAGAAGACTGCGGCTGGCGCATCTGCGGCCGCCGTCGACCTCAAGAAGACCAATGGCGATTGGATGAAATCCACCCTGAAGGAGGCGCAGCTGGACAAGCTGCGCGAGGAGGGATTGCTGCCACCTTCCGACCAGCTCTTCGTCCGCGCACCTTCGCCCAAGGAGGTACTTCCCGAGCCTCGCGCTAACGAGCGCGTCTGTTTCGCGGAGTTTTTGCCTAGGGGTTTCTCGCTCCCCCTCCATGATTTTGTGCGAGGTTTGCTTTTTGCCTACGGGGTGCAGATCCATGATCTCACCCCGAACGGTATTCTGCACATTGCGTGTTTCATCACGCTGTGCGAGTGTTTTTTGGGAGTTGCTCCGAGTTGGGCATTATGGAAGTCTATCTTCATGGTCCGGCCCAACAACCGAGGCGGCCGAACCTATCCAGTCGGAGGCCTGCAGATCCAAGTGCGCAGCGACACCCGGTACTTCGCCCTGAAGCCAGTCGACTCGGCGCAGGGGTGGAGGAAGAGGTGGTTCTATGTGCGAGTCGACCAGGATGGGGCCCCAGCATTTTCGACTGCTGGTATAGCCGCTAGGACGAAAGCCTGGGACCATGAGCTTTCGACTGAAGAAGTGGCGGAAGCAGCGCCCTGCTGGAGACAATTGGAGGGCTCCTTAACAGCGTCACGGGTGTGCATCTGATTGCCACCTTTGTGAAGATGCGGGTATGGCCGCTCCGCGCTCGTGCCCACCCAATGTGGGAGTACGAAGGTCCCCTCGACTCCACTCGAATGAGCAAGGAGGAGCTGTCTAGGAGTGAACTGGTGGCACATGTGCGGTCCATCACCAGTACAAAACAAAGCGAGCCCTGCAATGTCGACTGCCCAGTCGATCCTTATGGGGCTGAAAAGCCTTTGCCAGAGGTTAGTGAATCTTTCGAGTCTATGATCTCCTGTTTTTGTTATCCTTCTGTGCATCTTTTTGACTTTCGACTGCTATATTTTGTATGCAGGGCCACTCGACTACCTCAACCCTTCCTCCTCTTCCCGAAGATGGCCCAACTTATGAAACAGAGGTGACAGTAGAAGCGAAGGGAGGGGATGAATCGCCTCTACCTTCGGCTACCACTTCACCCACAGAAGAGGTTGAAGAGGAAGGGGTAGAGGAAGCACAGGGCAAGGAGCCTGCCGCGACTGAGGATGTTAGCGAGGTTCCTGCTCGCAAGCGCCGTCGGGCAGCCCAAGTTATGTCTTCTTCCACGAGCTCACCCGCGAAGGAATCGGATGTGAGGGATGATGGAAACTCAGGTTCGTCTCCTACGACCACAGCTGCTCCCTTGGACGTGAGTCCTTTGAGCTCGGCTCCTCCTCCTCCTCAGTCGGGTGGGCAGCTACTTTTGGAGGCCCAAACTTTGACGAGCTCGACACTGAGGATGAAGAAGAGCACAGGTTTGCTCCTTTTTGTACTAATTTTTTTTTATGAGTTGAGTACTGTTTCTTTATGTTGCATGTCTTTCGGTCACTTGCAGTGCTGAGACTGTGCGACCTCCAACTCCTCCAACCGAGAGAGCTCCGACTCCAGACCAGCCAGAAGCTTCCCCTGTTGCGGCTGAGGTTGTGAGAACAGTAGCCACGGCTACTACCTTTGAAGCCGCCAAGATCGCGAGTTCGTCAACTCCGCAAATTGGGACTTCTGCTGCCAAGCCTGCGCCTTGGGTTGAACACGTAAGTGTCTTTTGTCGAGTCTTCATTCTAGGATTTATTTGTGTATAGCTTATGCTGGTTCCATTGTGCATGCAGCCCTTCTACCTCAACCTGGTTGAATCAGGCAAGGCTTTTGTCCAGGTTGAACAAGAGAGGGACAACCTACGCGCTGCCATGGAGCAACTCAGCCGTAAGTGTGTTTGACTTCTGTATGTCCTTGCTTTGTCGATTGTGAATGACATCTGTCCATCTATCTCAGGTGACAAGGCAACCGCTGAGTCTCGGGTTAAAGAGCTAGAAGAGGCACTCGCCAAGGAGCGCGGAGTCGAAGAAGGCCTTGGATGATGCCAAGGACTCCGCCGCTTTGCGCGAGAAGAATTATGCTGAGCGCCTGGCGAGCCTCACCCGAGACGTAGGCGGTGAGTTGAATCTTTCACTTTTTGCCTACTTCTTTTTGCCACTGAATAGTATGTAACATTTTCTGTTACTTCTGCTTTTTTGAAGGAGCTGTTGGCGCACCGGCACCTGTAGACCAATCGAGTGTCGATTTGTCCCTTGACCGCGCAATCGGCGACCTGGATGTCGTCTCCACCCAAGCCAAGGATGCACTCGCCAAATCTACGAGCACGCTCGGCGCCGTGTTCAAGGATGTGTTCCCATCCAGCCAACCTCCTTCGACTGTGGATGGCTTCGCAGACGTCCTGGGCCCGGGAACTTCGACTATGGCGAACTTTGCTCGCACTTTGACGGTACGCGGCTCAGAGACCACCCTCAAACTCCTTTTAGGTCATGGGATAGAGGGTGACTTCGAAGCCGCTCTGTCTGCTTTCCCTCGTAAGCCTGGCGGGAAACTGGTGTCCCTAAAGCATTTGAACGAGCCAGCCGCAAAGTTGGCTGAAATTTTTATGGCCACCATGGAGCGCCGGGCAGCAGAGGTCGCCGCTCGTGCGAGTAGGGCTAGGTCAGAGTCAATGTCTGAGAAGTAGGGCAGCCGCGCCTTTGATGTCTTGTAATTAAACTTATGACCATGCGAGTATGCATGTGCTTTTGCTACCTTTGTATGAATTTATGTTCCTTGTTATGATTCTGCTTGTAAAGCTGCGTGTTGTTACTCGCCTAAGCTTTGTGATGAGTTTCTTATGAAACTTTTATGATGCTTGGAACAGAAACGGCCAGCCGCCACTTCATCCAGTTCGTCGCGGCATCATGCCCCTACTCGATCTCGAGCTCAGGCGGCAAACGATGCCGCAGTAATACGTTATATGAAGGCTCGACTCGCGAAACAGGAGCAAGAGCTGGCGAGTGCCCGAAGTGAGCTGGAAAGGATGAGGGCAAGGCCTGCTTTACCCACCCAACGGGAGGAGTATGTGCTTGGCGAGATGGAGATCGTGAACAGACAGCTCGAGTGTAAGCATGACTGCCTTGATCTTATGAGTTCAGCCTGTTCTTTTTTGTTCACCCAACTTGTGTTGTTGCAGGTTTTGTTCAAGATTTCCAGGCGGAGCAGGCTCGCGTGGATGAGCAGTTGAGCATGGCAACTGACGAACCCACGACTGGCCGCCAGCACTTTCGATTGGACAAGCACCGAGCACGCATACTCGCGACTCTGCAGGATCGGGTGTGGCGGAGCACTATGCTCTTGAGTTATGCAGGTCGGCCTTCAGTCGAATCAACCAGATGCTTTTTCCAGCTGGGCCGCAACCTCAAGGAATCCATGCGTTACTCGAGCTCTTCCGGTCAACAGGTTCCATTCGAGGCTTTATCACCCAGAAGCTTGTGGATGGCGCCAACGCAACCATGGCATATCTCCGAAGTCAACGTCCAAATTTGCAGCTACGTCCACCTGCGCCTGGATCGTCCTTGTCCCAGTCGAATCTTGACGATACATTCGATCATGCGAGGACATTGGTTGATTGCTATCAAGCGCAACTTATGGGCCCTGTTCTTCCAGCAAAGGATGAACCGGAAGATTAGGGTATTTATGTATAGGGAACAGCCCCCGAGTGTAAATTTGCCACTTGTACGTAGTGCTTATTTGTTTATGTGTATGTATGCAGCCCCCGAGTGTATTGAGTGGGGTTTATGAGAAATTACTTAATATGAACATGAATTGCACAGCCCCCGAGTGCTCGAGTGTGGGCTATGAATTTTATGAGAGTTGAAGCTTCAACTTATGCCTGCAGGCTCAGCCCCCGAGTGATTGATTGGGGTTGAGCAACTTTTTCCTTTGTGTTTAGTTTATGATCCAGCCCCCGAGTATTCGAGTGTGGCTGGAGTATTATGTTTGAAGGAGCGAAAGCTTTTATGTTATGAGGTAGCTCAGCCCCCGAGCATACGGGTGAGGCTAAGTTTGTGCTGATAAGTTATGCGAGTAGTAAGCAGGAAAAGTATGAGGAATTTATTGACTATATTCCATTTATGAATGTTAGGCTGCAGGCCGCCTCATTAAAAACCTTCCAGTCCCCTTAGGTACCCTGGTAAGGAAAAGAGCGCGTCTGAAACCTGCAGCCATCCGACATATGAGCCTATTACATTATGCGACTGAGCAATCTAAGCATAGAAACGGCGCAGCTGCGCAACGTTCCAAGGATTGTGGGAGAGTTCGCCGGTCTTCGCGTGCTTCAGTCTGTATGCTCCACCACCAATGACCTCGGTGATGATGAAGGGTCCTTCCCATGGAGAAGCAAGTTTATGCACCTTCTTTTGCTTCAGTCGAAGTACCAAGTCACCCACCTCGAAGGACCTGGTACGCAGTCGACGGCTGTGTAGTTGCGTAGATCTTGCTGGTAGACAGCTGTGCGTGCTAGCGCCGTGTTGCGTGCTTCTTCAAGCAAGTCGACTGCATCTTCGAGTGCTTCATCTGCATCTTCTTCATTGTATGCTTCGACCCTTGGTGCGTTGAACCTTACGTCTGATGGCAGGATTGCCTCTGCGCCGTAGACCATGAAGAATGGAGTGAATTGCGTTGAGGCGTTGGGTGTTGTGCGTAGGCTCCATAGCACAGACGGGAGCTCTTCTACCCAAGCACCCGCAGCCCTTTTGAGTGGCACCAGGAGGCGCTTCTTGATTCCACTCGTCACAAGCCCATTGGCCTTTTCGACTTGGCCGTTTGATTGCGGGTGCGCCACAGATGCATAATTGAGCGTGATATCTTGCTCTTTGCAGAAGGATTTGAATTCCTCAGCCGTGAAGTTTGTACCGTTGTCAGTGATGATGCTATTGGCACACCAAAGCGGTATATGATGGATTTTATGAAATTGACTGCTGTAGTGGCAGTCGAACTTGTGATGGGTACTGCTTCAATCCACTTGGTGAACTTGTCGACCGCCACCAGAAGGTGAGTATGCCCTCCATGGGAGGATTTTTTGAGTGGCCCAACCATATCGAGCCCCCACTGGGCGAAGGGCCAGGCCAATGGTATTGTCTTCAACGCCGATGCGGGTGCGTGCGGCTTTGTGGCGAATTTTTGGCAGCCGATGCACCTTTTGACTATGTCCTCCGCGTCTTTGAGTGCTGTGGGCCAGTAGAAGCCTGCGCGAAAGGCTTTGGCTACGAGTGATCGACTGCTGGCGTGATGCCCGCAAGTACCTGCATGAATATCACGAAGGATGGCTTGGCCATCTTCAAATGCTATGCAACGCTGGAACATACCTGATATGCTGCGTTTGTAAAGTTCACCGTTGATGACAGTGTATGCTTTAGATCGTCGAGTGACGCGTCTTGACTCTGTGAAGTCTTCGGGTACCTCGCCGCGGAGTATGTATGCGAGGAAGGGTTGAGTCCAAGTTGGCTCGATGAGGAGTACCTCGACTGGTGGGTCCTCTGTGCTAGGTGTTTTGCTCTTGGCTGGTGCGGCTGATGCAGGAGTTGCCCGCTTCTTTTTGATTGATCTGTGCTCGATGCGCTCGAAGAAGACACCAGGTGGCACTGGTGCTTTGGTCGCACCAATGTTGGCTAACTTATCTGCTTCTTCATTGCTCTCACGCCCTATGTGCCGCAACTCGCAGCCTTCGAAGCTGCCCTCCATGATGTTGTACAGGTCACGGTAGGCGATCATGTTATCTGCGATTGCGTCACAAGCCTTCATTGTTTGCTGCACCACCAGATTCGAGTCGCCGTAGATCATCAGTCGAGTGCACCCGAGTGCTTTGGCCATCCTCATGCCATGGATCAGGCCTCATATTCTGCTTCGTTATTGGATGGGAACTCGAATCCCATTTGCAGGATGTAGCGGAGCTTGTCGCCTTTTGGTGATATGAGGATGACACCTGCGCCTGCGCCTTCGTTTTTCTTCGAGCCATCAAAGTACATAGTCCAGGAATTGGACACATCTGGTGCTCCTGGGAGCTGAGCTTCAATCCACTCGGTGTGGAAGTCGGGTAAAACTTGTGCTTTGATGGCCTTCGGGTAATCATACTTGATGTCTCTTGGTGCTAGCTCGATGAGCCATTTTGCTACTCGCCCAGTTGCATTGGGGTTTGTGAGGATGTCCCCGATCCCTGAAGTGCTGATTACAGTGATCGGGTGCTCGGAGAAGTAATGCGTCAGCTTCCTTGAGGACATGAACACGGCGTATGCCAGCTTCTGATAGTGCGGGTACCGCTGCTTTGATGTGGAGAGCACTTCACTCAAGTAATAGACTGGACGTTGTATGCTTTGGGCGTGTCCCTCCTCTCTGCGTTCGACCACTAGAACAGTGCTCACCACCCTGTTAGTTGCAGAGACATATAGGTATAGTGGCTCGCGTTCCCTTGGTGCTACGAGGATTGGAGGGCTTGTGAGGACTCGCTTGAGGTCCGTGAAGGCTGCTTCGGCTTCTGGCGTCCACTCGAATTTATCTGCCTTCTTCATCAGTCGATAGAACGGGAGTGCTTTTTCGCCTAGCTTGCTGATGAATCGACTGAGTGCTGCTACTCTACCCGCCAACTTTTGCACGTCGTGGAGCTTTGAAGGCCTTTGCATCGTCAAGATGGCCTGTATTTTCTCCGGGTCCGCCTCGATTCCTCGAGCTGAGACTAGATACCCGAGGAGTTGCCCGGCTGGCACGCCGAACGTGCACTTCTTCGGGTTGAGCTTGATGTGGAAGCGTTTGAGGTTTGCGAATGTCTCTCGCAAGTCATCGAGTAGTGTGTTTTCCTCTCTTGTGGTGATGACGATGTCATCTACATAGACCTGGACGTTTCGCCCAATCTGCTTCTTGAGGCAATCTTGCATCATGCGCTGATAGGTTGCGCCTGCGTTCTTGAGCCCGAAAGGCATTGTGGTGTAGCAGTAGACCCCGAGTGGGGTTATGAACGCCGTTTTCTCTTCATCCTCTTCCTTCATCCTTATCTGGTGGTAACCCGAGTAGCATCCAGGAAGGACAAGCGAGCGCACCCGGCGGTGGAGTCGACGATCTGGTCGATTCGAGGTAGTGGAAAGTGATCCTTTGGACAACACTTATTGAGTGCTGTAAAATCTACGCACATCCGAAGGATATCTGTGTGCTTCTTCTCTACGAGTACGGGGTTGGCCACCCATTGTGATTTCTTGATCTCTCTGATGAATCCTGCTGCGAGTAGCCTGTCGACTTCGGCTTCGACTGCAGTTCTTTTTGGGCCGGATATGCGGCGCATTGTTTGTTTGACTGGTTTAGCACCTGGAAGTAGCTGGAGAGAGTGCTCGGCGAATTCCCTGGGAATACCTGGCATGTCTGCTGGACACCATGCAAATATATCCCAGTTCTCACGGAGGATTCGAACCTATGCGATAGGCAGACTCGACGAGACATTGACTGTCTTGGTCGGGTCAGTCGGGTGCACCTGATGCGATCTTGTGTCATTGGTGGCACTGAATGCTCTGTCGACTGCCACCTTTTTATGTTCTGGCATAAGTGTTCGATCGTTGGAGACCGCTAGATCAGCGAGTGTTGCTTCCATGCCAAACATCTCAGAGATTTTGCTGAATTCTCGGTCGCAAGAGTCAGACTTTTGGAAGTTCCCCTTGACTGTGATTACTCCTTTTGGTCCAGGCATCTTCAGCTGGAGGTATGCGTAATGTGGCACCGCCATGAATCGAGCGAAGTCGGGCGTCCAAGTATAGCATGGTATTGTGATTTCCAATCGACCACTCGAACTCAATCGACTCTGTCCTGAAGTGGTGCTTGTCCCCGAACGTCACGTCGAGTTGTATGGTGCCTTCTTGTGACACCCTCCCTGGCACATCTCGCCAGAGAGGCGGTCGTCCCGTGCGCCAGACCAAGATATCTGGCCGCACGTCGCGACAGTGCAACATTATGGAAATCATTACACAATCAGGCACAAGAAGTGCTACAAAAGGTTTACAAGGCCGTCGAGGCATTACAGAATATCTTGCCAAGCATGGCTCAGGACAGAGTTTAACTGACAGCGGAAGACGACTAAGGAAACGGCTTGGAGCGGCTCCACTCCACAGGTATCTGGCTGGGCTACTGATCCTAGCACGCTTCTGCTCCATCTTCTGGCTAAGTCTGGCCACATGAAAAGCCAGTCTGAGTACAATGACGTACTCGCAAGTAACGTAATCCACAAGACATGAACAGTCAGACAATCATGCAACAAATTATCCATTGGAAATAAAATACTACACATGGCAAGTGTGTACTCTAGACAGACAATTATACGGTATAACATAATGGTAGCATGGCATCACAAGCAATACATGGCATAATCAAACAACGGGGTATCACCAGTGCAGAGTCCAAGCCAGGTGGGTTGGACCGTGCACCGGCAATCAAACAAAGGGATTACCTGTGACGAGTAACGAGTGTACCAATTGATACCAAATATTATATAACAACACCTGTGATCCCTGCTAGGCCCAATGGCCTCATCTTTCCACTCTGGCATGCACGGTTGATGTTGGCTCAGGCCTAACTCTAGGCTCCCAACGATCACACCGCCACCACAAATCACGGATAACCATCAACACTTCAATGCAACATTCCTTGCATCATCTTAATTGTTTATTTAGTGAGATCAGGTTGTTTATTAATTCTTTCGAACAGATCTTAAGTTTAACCTCCTGACACGACAAAGACACACAGTGTGACCGACACTAAACTGTTGTTCCATATCCCAGGAACGAGGCTAGCCTGCTAGGTTGAAACTCTCGAGAGGTTGCATTTCCAACTATCAGAATGCACCCTACTCAGCCGGCACTTCAGGTTGTCACGCCAAAGTCGTACTGAGCAAAATACACTCACTTGACGGTCCACTTGCTAAGACACTCTCCTGCACCACCCTATACACGTGGTACAACGGGCAAGTAAATCCGGCACATCCCCCGGCGCTACCGGGTATGCCTAGCTCCGGACTCCCTATCACAGTCGAACCCGTGCTTGTCGACCTCTACCCTCGGACAGCACAACCGAACGACTGCGCCCAATGGATGGCACAAAAGGGGCTCAACAACCTACTAGGTCACGGTCCTCCATGAGACGACGATGGTCCTGCTTTCAAAGTTCAGATTAGTGGCACCATGGACTGACCCTATCGTTGTTTGGAGGGGTGTTTCATTTAATCAAGTTTCATTATAACAAGTCCAAACAACAGAGGATTAGTTCAGCACAATAATCATAATATCACAATAATATATCATCAAACAACAAGTCATTAGCAACATAATATTCCAAGCAATAGTTTGTTTGTAGTGACCGGGTGACTATGACGGTTCCTCCAGTCGGCGCCACCACGAATCAGTGTTTATAGAAAATAATAGCACAGTGGGTTAATCGGACGACTGTGGCAGTTCCTCCAGCCAGCGCCCTCACAGATCATCTACAAAAGCTAGCACAGTTTGTTGGCATCGACCGGGTGACTGTGGCAGAGATACCTCCGACCAGCGCCATCGTAGATCAACTACCCAGTTATTAGGGCATGTAGTCATCAAAATGAACCGAAAAGCACTCATAAGAAAGAAGGCATCCATTCCACTCGAGGATTACCTCGACGTGGTGTCAGCGATCTTGGCAAAAAGAACCAAATGGAAAGCAAATGTCCCAAGCGTCGCAGTCCAGGTGGGCTTACGCCAACCACGTTTGACGGAGGGAGAAGAAGCAAATAACTCTTTTGGCAAATGACCCCAACTCCGAGGATCATAAGACGACATTCGTCCGCTCCTCACCTCGGCGAAGAAGAAGAAGAAGCAAACAAAGCCACGCAGGTGCGAGGCGCACAGTTATATAGTTCCCCACTCCGTTGACTGTGGTGGTTCCCCCAGTCCATCGCCTCGGGAATGGGAAGTGGTACCCCAGACACAACACCACAACTCTACGGAAAGTAGACATCAAAGTCATGATATCTCATGACGCACAGTTTACAGATGACAGACAACTAGATGCACAGATATGACAAGGTAATATGCACAACACGAACAAACAATATTACAAGACTGGTCATAGAAAGTGGTTAGCTTGCATGCGAAGATCGACACCGTTTGGCTCGGAGGGTCACGAACGTCACGGTTTAGGGTCTCGGTTCGCCGGTACCGCGGGATACACCTATACACGCATACGAGGGTGCTGAGTATACAAGTATTTTACAAAAAGGTAAGACCAGTACACTGGACAGATCCTTACAAACTAGGAATTTACAAACTTGAATCGACTAAAACGGAGCTACGGTTCAAAAGTTATTAACGTGCGACGGATAGCTAACTGCTGCTCACCAGAAAAAAGAAAAACAGATTCCGCGGAAAAAAACCGCACGGGCCGCGTCGCCGCGCGACTGGGCCGTCGCTGGGCCGTCGCGCGTCATGCGCTGCGCTGCGCCAGCGTCACGTGCTGGGCTGCTGCGGGCCGGCCTGCTCTGCTGCCTCCTGGGCTGAGCCGAAGAACTGCTCGGGAGAAGTCAACGGAGGGAAAAAAAATGATGGATCGAAGCGTCTTCTTCAACCCCGTTGCTGCACGTACTGGAGCGGCGAGGAGCTGGCCGGGGACGGCCGTGGTGCGCTCGGGAGGGTCTTCCAGCGGCGGAGACGGGCTGCGGCGGCACGCCCCGGTCGGGGGAGGCGAAACCGGAGGCGGGGAGGCTTCCCTCGCGTCGTGCGCGAGCTCGACGGCTCGGCACACGGGCGGCTCGGGGAAAAGTTGCCGCCGGCGTCCGGCAGCCCGGCGAGGCAAGCCGAGGATGGCGGCGTGGTCGTGGGGCAGCGCCGCACCCGTGGGGGTGGTCCAGGTGGCTGGTGGAGGAGGCTTGGCGCGAGGCGCGACGAGCGCGGGCTCGGCCACTTCGGCCATGGCGGGAGGTCGACGCCCTCACGCTGCATCTCCGCACGGTAGAGCTCAGAAACGAGGGGGACGAGGCACAGGAGCCACGCCGCACTCGGGAACGAGACCAGGGAGGTGGGGAGGCTACGGACGCGACGCCGGCACGCTCGGCTGAGCTTCGGCCATGGCGGCCAAGTTTTCTGGAGCTTCGGGTGGTGGGGTTGTCGACGAACTGGAGCTGGGGAATGGTGGCTTTGACCCTTAGGGCTCTCTCCGTTGATATGCATCATCAACCAAGCTCAGGAGGCCTCGGTTCCTTTTATAGCTAGAGGGAGGGTGAGCACCGACGGCCACGGCACACTCCAAGCCACAAGATGGAGATAGGAACAAAGGGAGAGTCTGGCTGTCGTGCTGGATGCACAGGGAAGGCACAGGGCAGCACAGTGGTGAAGGATTAGGTCGGTTTTAGTGCTAAGTTGGATTTAGGTCACACCAAAGCGGGCGTCTAGAGCGCGACGCGAGCGGCATCGTCGCGTTCCCGGTGACTCGGGGCTCCAAACGGAAAAAGGTTTCCACCACTGGGTTCGTGACGACGAGAGGAACACAACCAAACAAAAATCCCACAGGGAATCTAAACTTTGTAAAATCGATTTTCCAGAAAACCAAAAACACCGAAGGTGCTCGATGAAATGACAGGGGCCTTGCACATCTCAGAAAAATCCCCAAAAATTACCACTGAGTACTTGTGGCATAGGGAGGGTATCTATGGAGTTTGAGCCCAAATGGGTACAAGGAAATTGGGTTTCGAGACGGTGCCCAAAAGATGTCATATTGGCATGATCAAGAGAAGATGATTTTTCCTGCATGATCTTGAGGTGGTATTCTGGATATGAGTGTTTATGGCCCATGTGGTCAAGGTGATGAAGTCCCATGGTCATAGGATTTGTCTAGGTATAGGTTTGCTTGAAGATTCCAAAAAGGCATGAAAATGGCCTTACAAAGGAAGTAGGTCAAAAGTTGCTCAAATGGGTTTGGCTCCAAAAGATGAAGTGCGGGGAATGCAAAAATATTCATCCCCTGAATTTATCAGAATTTATGGACATGCATAGCTTGACTCAAACATTTCTGGATCAGAAAGGGCAGTTTGGAAAATAGTGTCCAACTTGGAAATATTGCATTGAATCGTGCAATATTTTTGCATGGATTGTCTTTATATGGATAGGGGAGTCCTCTGGTATTTTTAGTGGAATTTTTCAAGCTATGGAAATAGGATTCCCTTTTGTAGGTGGAGAAAAGGGGTTTAAAAGTTCGATAATTAGGGCTAGGGTTTTCGAGGGAAAACCTAAGCATCAAAATTATCACGGGTGATGGAGTGGTTAGGGGATCACTGGAAAAATTCTTGAGGGAGCAATTCCCAAGTCAATTCATCCCAGAGTTTTGAAGAAATATTTAGGAAAAGAGAAAAAGTTTTTCAGGTGTCATAAAACACCACTAAAATTAGGTTTCAATTTTCGGGGTGTTACAGACCTTCCCCCCTTAAAAGAATCTCGTCCTCGAGATTAAGGAGGTTATACAAGATAATTCTTGAACGATCCATTTATACCCCATTTAAAAACTTTTTCTGCAAAATACTAGAGTTTAACACTCAAGAGATTACACTCCACAAGATTTTTATTTAAACCATAGTATGGTATTTCTACCATACTCCATGCATTTAAAAGATGGCATGGCAGGGGCTCACTCAATCAATCAACATAAGATCTAACACCATGGTTAAAATTAAATCTATGGTTTTGCTCAACTCAACACAAACATGGCAAGATTAACCAAGATCTACAACCAAACTATCAACCAACAACCAAAGATTTTTCTTGGGTAAAGAATTACCCACCATTTTATAAACCAAACTATTGAGGGATATCCTAATCATACCACTTGCCCAGGGTTTTGTTTTAGAAAAGCTGCATAAACATTTTCATGTTTACACAGGTTTTAGAAAAACCAAAGGGTTTCTTTTTAAAAAGAAAATATCTGTGTTACCAATAATTGGTTCACAGACACTGTGGGATAGGCCATTTCCCAAAAATTATTTTGCAAGGATTTTTCCCTAAAAGAAACACTAGAGAGACGAAAGGTTGATTTTCTGAGAAAGGGATAGAGGCACACCGTGGCTACTGGCCTACTCGCTGACATGTGGGACTGGGGTCCACCTGGCAGTCTCCTTCTTCCTTTCTCTCTTCTTCTTCCTCGCTCTCTCTCGCTCTGTACACGGCAGTTCCCAGTGCGCGGAGCACTCCACTGCAGCACTGCTGCGCGTGCGGTCCGTCGACGCCGCGGCCATCACGGCTTTGGGGAACATGTCCTTGATGGTTTTGCGCCACTGCTCGCGATTCTTTCTCTTTTCCCGCGTGCGGTGTCGAGGAGCGGCGTCCGAGCTCCGGCTACAAATCAGACATCTCCGAAATCCTCTCTTCTTTCATTTCAACCATGGGCTTCGTCGAAAGCTTCTTCAGAGCCTACGTCGAGATGCTGGAGAGGGCGGGCTTCATCGAGCATGTGCTCACCGTCGCGCTCTTCGGGATCTCGTCTGTGGTGGTGGGCGGACTGCTGTTTGCGGCGGTGGTCTTCCTGATCTTTGGCCTGTGCAACTGGTGGTCTGGCGCTGGTGCTGATGCTGCGGCGGAGGGGCAGGCTGCGGCAGGGGGGCAAGCTGCGGCGGAGGGGCAGGCTGCGCCGCCGGTTGCTGAGGTGGCCGCTCTTCCAGCTGGAGGTGAGCCAGCCGCTCGAGCCGTCCGTCGCCGTCGCGCGGCTCGCGACTCGGCTTCAGGTGAGCCAGGCTCATCTTCTAGCAACACCACTGAGCTTGAGAGGGAGTAGGATTTCTGGGGTGCCTTCGCATCTGCACTGAGGTAGTTGTAGTGTTCTATGCTGGAGTAGAACTTGTATCCTTTGATTCTGTAATTTACCTTCTGTACTGAACTTAGTGGATGTATCAAATTTGTTTCCTCTGATGAACTGGAACAAGATTTTCATTTCTGAACTTTTCTCAGCTGCAACAAACTGGGTCTTGCAGCACAGATAGATTTGCAGAGGTACTAGCATACAGATAGAAGAACTTGCTGAACTAGGAAAATATCTTTTAGGAAATAATCCTGCATTTTATGGCCCAAAGCATTTGCAGGAGCACGGTATAACCAACTCAACCATAATGGTTAACAAGAGAATCAGTACACCAAGTTTTATTACGGGCTGATTCAACATCAACCAAAAAGCATACAACAAACTTACATTACAAGCTAACACAAGAAAAACAAACAACCTTCCTGCCTCTCACCTACCAACACACAAGCGTCGCTCGGGCTAACTAAACAAGGGTTCTACTCCGCTTGACGGCCTCTGGTAGTCGGTGTAGCGCGGCCGAGACGAAGAGTGGTGTCCACATCTCCATCTTCCGCGGGGTGGGGAATCGCATGCACGCCTTCGAGGATCATACCTCGCTCTTGGGGGTGCTGCTGAACTCGAGCTAGCGCTTGCGCCACAGATGCATCAAGACCGCGTTCCAGCAAATCATCTGGGAACGGGAATCCTGTGCCCTGAGCTTGCCCATGGGCGGGGGTAGGTTGGTTCCTTGCTCGACTCAGTTGCATGCGAGCAATACCAAGGTTGCGCCTTGTGGTCATGAGTTCCTCCATCAGAGAATGGCTGAGCCTTGTCATTGCACCTCCGTAGGTGGCCAGGGTGATTACGGCAGGGTCGACTTCTTCTCCAATGGGAGTTTGGATAGCATCCGCACCATGCTGGGGTCTGGCTAGGAGAAGGTGGAAAGCTCGACTTTTCGCCATTGCCGGTTCCGAGTACCGCAGGCGGACGAGACCTTCCCAGGCTGCTACCTGGATGGCTTGATGGAGAGTGGCCATGCTCCTACCTTGGATCAGGTAAGACGGACTCGTGCCCAATGGACACGAGCCTATATGCACGTCTGCTCGAAAATCACTCCCGGCAGGCGAGAATGAGTTCTCGAGCACCACGTATCGAGGGCGAGCAGGCCTACCAAGAAGAACACAGACAGCCTTCCAAAGCATCAGTGGAAATCCGCCATGATCCTCGGCAGTGGTCTCTAGGACGATCTTGGGGTTCGCCATCGGATTATTTCTGGATCTAGGTGTAGGATGAGATGAGAACGCGGGATTCCTTTGCGGGATCCTGCTTCAAGCGAGCTGGGTTGGCTAAGGATAGCAGGCGAGGTTGGGGATAACGGCAGCTAGGACTGGGGTCTCTTAGATGCTGGGTTGTGTCGGCTCCTTCTCCTGGAAGAAACCGGCGAGCCTCTCTCAGGAAATGGGAGACGTCCTACTGCACCTTACTGTGGACCGACACCAGCCATGCCGGTTAGGCGGAGATGGGTTAAATCCATCGGGCTCGCTGTCGGGCAAAAGTAAGGCTGGGCTTTCCATGCTAGGTGTAAGGACCCCTCAGATTTACCAGTCCGAGGTGCCCACGTTATGTAAACAGATCACGATCCCAATGATCAGTGCATCGCGATCACATAACCAACATGATATACAGAGTTACATCATCCAACTCGATCCAACTAATGTTTCAGCAAAAAGCACACAAGCAAGACACACCCTTAAGCAAAAAGCATACCAACAAAAGAGCACACATGACTTATATAGTACCAAAAGGGCACTCAACAATCGTGAGAGTCGGGTAATCCAACCAAGGGTCATATCCTAATGTCCTATTGGTCTTTGTCAATCTCTCTTGTTGGAGTCTTCATTTCATCGGCTAGGGCTCCTGCTGGAAATCTTGAGACTGTCGAAATGGCAACTGGAGCACCATCGTTGGGGTTGAAGTCTTGACAGTGAGACTGCTTCGGCAAGCAAGGGTTGCTCTGTAGTTTGCTTCTTCCATTGACGACCACCTTGATGTCGTGTGTTGGAGTCTTGTGATTGAACTTCGCCTTCTCGATACTAGTTACTTAGGGCTCATTTGGGTTCATCGTCCGGGCGAAACAAGTGTGAATGGGGACAAGAGAGTAGAGAAAACTCCTTTAAAATACTTGAAATTAGGGAGGTAAAATCAAGAAATTTTTTTGAGAATAGGTGAGGAGTGGAAACCATACTAGGCTTACCTTGAAGAAAATAGATTTCTGTAGAAATAAGTTTTAGCTAAATATTTCCTTCCTAAGCTAACGACCATGCTAACTAAGGTCTCCTAAGGTCAACGATGGCTCTGATACCAAGTCTGTAAGGACCCCTCAGATTTACCAGTCCGAGGTGCCCACGTTATGTAAACAGATCACGATCCCAATGATCAGTGCATCGCGATCACATAACCAACATGATATACAGAGTTACATCATCCAACTCGATTTGTACAAGACTTACATAAATGGTGGTCACACGACCAAGCCTGCAACCATCGTCACGCAGGACGGAATTAACTACGATATAGCGGAAGCTTTCGGCTAGCGTCGGCCCTCGTCACAACCGGACGTATTCCCACAGAGCAGTTGACCGGTGACACTCAGTTGGCGTAGTCGTCGGCATACTTCTCCTCCTCGCCGTACATCTCCTCGTTGTAATCTGGACATTGGAATATCCAGGGACACAGCCATGAGTACAATTACGTACTCGCAAGACCACCACCAGGCTTAAGTTTCCATGGTAATGCAATAAAAGCGTTTTCGAAAACTGGGATAGCTGCTATATATGACTATAGGGCTTAATTTTCGCAAACGATGCTTTTAGACATAGAGAATACAACATCTCTATATCTTTGTTGAGAAAGGCATTTGGAGATATAATTCTCCTTCTTTTAGAAATGGCAGAAAACATTTCCACGTTTGAAGACACTTTCTGTAAAACTTTTTCAAGACCCTAGGATAAGGATGCCCTTTTTTTTCTTTTCCGGGTTCCGACTGGTTGACTCCCCGAGACCAACCATCTTCTCCCAAATTCCGTACCTCCCAGGTACCTCCTTGATGTCTCCTTTCTCCTTTGCCGAAAACAGTTTCTTTTTAAAACATAAAACGCCCATACGCCTAGATCAGTGGCCTTTCCAACCGTCCATGACCGAGGACTCGGCTATTCGAATAGATTTACACTCTGCAGAGGGGTGCACTTTCACCACATCAAATAGGTCACCGCCGCGGATCATCCCACGGATTGCCAGACGACAATACGTCAAACGTCGGGACACTAATCAAGACTTTTCACTATGTCCATACTAATACAGAGATACCTCTTCAACTAGGTTGATTCCCCCCGGCACCGTTGAACCCATCCCTTGGTGTCCGACCGCCATGACAGGGGACCTAATCGGTGCAACTGGTGGCGAACTTAATCCCACTCTCTTTATGTCCCTCTCTCTTAGGCGACAACCAGTTCAGGGGCCATAGCCACCCCCTAAGCCAATTGAGGTAGCTCCATATTAATACAAACAAGCTTCCGGTCAAGCCCTACCCATGTCAGGTAATGTGGCTGCACGGGTTAATTGTTCGGGCGGCCGCTAGGGCTGTACTTTGTTTTGCAAAAACATCTCCACCTCCGACTGCTCCCAGCAGCTCGGGTTTTCACAACTCTCCGAATGCTCCCAGCACTTCGGGTTTTCATAAACTCTCCGAATGCTCCGAGCACTTCGGGTTTTCATAAACACCTCCATTTGCTCCCAGCAACATGGGTTTTGTAAAATACTTTCTCGCCGATCGCTCCCAGCGACTCGGGTTTTTCCTCGGGAAAACATTTTACCAAAAACAAGGCTCCCATCCTATAGTTTTGAGATGAGGATGTAAGGATATACTACTAGAAGATATAATTTTCTTGATAGCGCCTTCAGTAGAAGGCTTCTCAAGTAAAGATCTATTTTTATAAACCTATTATATACTAGTAGATATCTTTGGCCAAACAATATTTGATAAAATAGTTTTGGGTGACAAAGTGCCACAGAAGAAATAAAACATGCATTATTTTATTTTGAAAAACAAAACATGCTTTAATGAAATAATGGGATTTAAGTAGGGTATGGTGAGGTGGCTTGCCTTGCTTTAGCAAAGTGTCCCTGATCCGGTTCTGCTTCGTAGACCTGTTCAGTTTCCAAGTACTGTTCCTCCTCTTGCGGACCTAATGTACCGGAAAAATAAACGGAACTACCGTTACTCTAAGAAGCGGGTTGACAACAATCTAAAGTAAGTAAACAAAACAACAAGCATTGCACAAAACACTAATCTAGCTAACAAGAGCAAGCGATTCACTTAGTTATACAACCACAACCAGAAGGTCCATAAAGCTCAGACAAACAACAAGCACCCCTAAGAAGGTGTACACAACAACCCTAATAGTTAAACTCTAACGCAAAACTCCACTTAGGATGGTTAGGTCTCTTAACAAGGGTTGTTACCGTCGTTTAGGAAATACTTCAGACAAAAGTTAAGTTACTAATTATTTTCTATTATAAAATTATATCACCCAGCTAAGATAGAGACATTAACAAACTACTCATGTTAGGATTCAAACTTAAAGACTACCAAGTTTAACTAACAAGGCAAACATATGAAATCACACAAACAAGCTTGGCAACTACAAAACAATTTATTATTTATTTACAAATAGGGTTAAAGTGATAATTAGACAACCTTTTGGACCACTTTCAAAAATGCAAATCTAAGCATCACTAATAAACTTAAAACAACCAGTAGCTAAGAAGAATTTTATTAGTGAAGTTTACTTTGTTTTATTAAACACAAAATTAAGCAAACAAGCATGATTAATTCATTTTACTTCCTTGGGCACTAATAGCATTTTATAACTAACTACATTTTATTTCTACTCAAGCACTAACAGTACTAACATATTAAACATTTCTAACAATCATTTCACAAAGCAAACCACATCAAATCACATCCAAGAGAAAAGTGTAGCACTCAAACCATTTTGATTTCTTTTGTTTTCTTTAAAGGATTTAATGGACATAAAACTGTACACAAGCCATTTTAACACACAAACACCCTCTGGGTAAGACAACTAAAACAATCCTAAACCTAGACAAACAAAGGCAATCAATTAAAATGGGGCTTTTAATAGTAGCAGTGTTGCTGTTTTTGGGGAAACATCCACAAATCCTAAAATAATGCTCCTAAAAATCTATCCTTCTACCTCAGTACTGCTATAAGTCATACCAAGCTAGGGGAATTGGATTCATGTCAAAAGCTAACACCAAATTGGAACTAAAAATCCTACAAGTGCCTCTGGTCTCAAAACTAAAAGATTTAAAACTCCAGTTTTAGGAACCTCCTGCATGCAAGGTTAAATCCTATGGAAAGGTATTGCTTTTAGCTTTCTGTAGAAATTGGATTCACTCCAAAAGGACATTCCTAGCTCCTGCTAAAAATAAAACACTAGAAAATACATTTTCCACATGATTTAATGCTATGCAAAATAAAATAAATATTTTTGAGCAAACTCACTTCTGCATGCTTAAGAAAACATCACAGCACCCACTAAAAATACTCCTAAATAAATTACACAAACAAATTAAGCACAAACTAATTAAACTAGCCCCACACATTTAACAGAAACCAGAAAATAATAAAACTGTGGCTAAAAAAAAAGAAAATGGGCCGCTTCTGGGCCAGATCTGGCCGAGGCCAGCACAGATCTGGCCAGCGGGGCGAGTTGGGCCGGCCCAACAGCGCGCGTAGCGCGGCGCCGTGCGCGAAAACCAGCCCGTGGCGCGGGATTCAAACAGAGCCGCTGATCTCGCGATCAACGGCTCGCAGCCGTCGTCTCCAGCGCGACGGGCGCGCGGACGAGCCCGTGGCGGAGAGAAGGTGGCGGTGGTGGTTTCCTTACCTAGGGCTTGCGGGTGGTGGCAGGGGTGGCTGGAGTCGAGGGAGGAGGTGATGGCGAGCCCGTGGAGGCCGTCAGGTGCTGCATGCACGGCCGGAGTCCATGGCGACGGCGGCGGTGTGTTCCTTCGGTCGACGACGGCGGCGAGCTCCACAGGCGTCCTCTGGACAAAAGAATGGGTGGGGGAGTTAGCTCTAGGTGAGGGGAGTCCAGAGGGCCAACAATGGCGGGGAATGGGCGAGGGAAACGTCGGCTACAGCAGTTTTCTTCCGACGGCGGCCGGCGGTTTCTTGCACGATCTCGAGCGGCAGAGGCGACGGGTTTGCGAGGGGCTTCAGAGGTGGGCTGTGGTGAGGCGTGGGCGTGCTCTGGGAGAAGAAAAAGAGGCAGGGGAGCACGGTGTGGAGCTAGGGCTTTGTCTCCTCCTCGGGTGGGGTTTTCGGACAGGGAGAGAGAAGAGAGGGAAATGGGCGTGGGCACTGGCTGGTGTGGGCGGTGGGGAGGAGGACAGAGAGGGTCTGGTCGGGGGTGACGTGCTCTGGCCAGTAGGAAGAGAGGGGAGTGAAACTCCATTGGGCCACGGTGGAGAGGGAGAGAGAGGAGTGGAAGAGAGGGGTGAGTGGTGAGGCTGGCAAGTGGGTCCAGGGTGGGGTGCTGGTCTTCTTCTCTGTTTCCAGCAGAGGGAGAGGTGAGTGTTGGACAGAAATATGAGTCGAGATAAGTTAGGTTTTAGGGGTCGGTTTAGTGAGAGATGACCAATGGTCATTAGTTAGACTAGCCCCTAAACCCTTGTTGTGTTAGTGTCAAAACAGGGTGCTAATAACCAACTAAGGACATGTCTCGAAACTACAAGCACTAAGGATCAACAAGGAACAAAAGCATGTCAAAAACTATTTCTGGTTTGCTTAGTCTAAGGCTCAAGATAGGCTATGTTTTAACAAACCAGAAGATTCAATCTACCAATTTTAAAACTAGAGGAAATTATAAAAGTGGTACTAAAAGATTCAAACCCAAACAATTATCAACCAACAACATCCTAAACCCTTAGCATAATTAAGTGATATAGGGATCACACATAATCATGACAAGGTGGTGTTTAAAAGTATCTCAACTCATAACTTCCTAGTTTTAAAAAGGTTTGATAAATAGAAATATAGGAGTAATTTATCCCCCCACTTGTTTTATTTTTAAAGGTGTTGAAAGTAAGAGTTTGAAAATAAGGGATGTTGATGCTTAAAAAAAAAAGAATTTACATAGTTGGATTTTTTTTTGGTAGGAGATATTATATACATCTCCATAGTTTTGGAAACACTTAAACCTTTGGAATACTTTTACTTTCTCAAACAGTAGGTCTTTGGTTAGTTGATAAAATCAAAACATCCTTGAAAAAGGAGTTGGCCAAAATAAGATTTAGAGAAGACATATGGATCATTATTCTTGTCATGACATGATCACCAAAATTAAAATGACATGTTAAATTAGTTGAGTTCAAAGGTTAGTGTTTTTCAGTGGTTGTTAACTCAATCAACAAAGCAGACAAGATCAAATAGAGAAATCAGGAGTGAAACACAAGCATTAGTGAAGCATTTTCAAAAAGTTCTTGTTGACTCTGATTTTTGGCTCTACAAAAACTGTGTTTTTCTAACTCCCCAAAAATTGGGGCGTTACAGACCTTCCCCCCTTAAAAGAATCTCGTCCCGAGATTCCTAAGCGGGAACTAGGAGAGTGCAAGGTTAGGAGTGTTGGATGCTCCTTCGTCTTCCGAGGTTGTTGATTCGCGACTGAGGTCTCCTTGCCGATACGGTATCAGATTTCTTCTGGAAAGCTGTTGGTCCCACCGGAAGGTGCTGTCATGACGGTCGATGCTGGTCAGCGTTCTTGTCGAGTTGACTTCAAATACCCCAGAGTTAGGGCGTAAAGGATAGTTTTGCCAAAATTCCCTAATAACACGAGCGTAGGTCTTCCCCCCTTAAAAAGGGGCCTTGAAGGGTAGCTGTTGAAGGTATAAGTTGTTGCCGGCTTCAATATGTTGTTGCCCTTGGGTACCACGGCGATCTTCGTCTTGGTCGTAGCTCCTTGGCGCTTGCGGTTGCTGTAGACACTTGTCCAGATATTGCCGTTTGTAGGTCTCGAGGAGGTTAGCTAGTAACATGTTACTGGTGTTAGATGTTACTCTAAAGTTAAATACGCTAAATTAGTGATGGTATACTGGTAATTCAAAAATTTAATTCCACTAGGCAAAGCTCGTCACCTCACGGGGATAGGCTTTCTCCGGGTGGTCTTCTGCATCAGGTGCAGTTAAAAGCTCTCACGTATCCAAGTTTAGATCAGGGGCAAATCATCAAAGAGAGGTTTTCTACACCAGTTTTTGAGATGCATCACGATGCATCTAACGCTAAAAAGGGGCCAAAAGGTATTTTGTGTAGCGGCAAAAGATGTTTAAACAAAAGGGAAGTTTGGGTCTAACATGTGCTACCGTCGAAGAGTGCGGGTGAAACACACCAGGAAAACAACATACCAAAGACAAGCATACGAATCATTGTCAATCACTAGGTGCATCAGGTCTCAACAGGAGCAGCACACACGACATAGTTCCGCACATGGGCATAGTTTTAACCCTAAATATAACAACAAACTAATTTGCGACTGGGAGGGGAACATGACTTCATTCAACCATCACAAACTACTAGATGTGGCGCTTCTTGGAAGATTCGTTCTTGGGGAGGGACTCTTTGTTTGCCTTCAAAGCTTCAATCTCCTCGTAGGCTTCCTTGAGATCCTTCCGGGTGTTGAGGACTCGGTACCTGAGTCTTTCTCCCATTTCATCAATGGCGGCCCATGCAGCGCTCCTTGCTGACTCCATGAAGGAGGCGTACTGAGACTCTGAGTTGGTGAACATCATATATCCCGTTTTATTCTGATCATCACCTTTATTCTTGTAGAGGTGGAGTTGCACCCACCAAAGCTCTTGTCCATTCTCCATCCAAGGAAAACCCTTGTAGACTGCGGGCCCTTCAAGTTCGAAGCTCAGCATGAGGTTCTCCAGGGCCTTGGGAAACTCAGTAGTGCTTTCCAAAGTCATGGTCATCGTCGGTCCCTTCTTGAGTGATTCGATGAGGCTCGACATCTATAGATAAAGAAAACGTCTTAGGAGGAGGCGTAAAAAATAAAAGAATCAAGGCTAAGGTATCTCGAGGAAAGGTTGGGTTTTCAGTCTTCAGGTCCGTTCCTAGTTTGACGTCGTTCCTAAGGTTCTTATTTATGTCTAGCAAGGTACACACAGACACGGAGCACACAGTCAACTAATGTTTCAGCAAAAAGCACACAAGCAAGACACACCCTTAAGCAAAAAGCATACCAACAAAAGAGCACACATGACTTATATAGTACCAAAAGGGCACTCAACAATCGTGAGAGTCGGGTAATCCAACCAAGGGTCATATCCTAATGTCCTATTGGTCTTTGTCAATCTCTCTTGTTGGAGTCTTCATTTCATCGGCTAGGGCTCCTGCTGGAAATCTTGAGACTGTCGAAATGGCAACTGGAGCACCATCGTTGGGGTTGAAGTCTTGACAGTGAGACTGCTTCGGCAAGCAAGGGTTGCTCTGTAGTTTGCTTCTTCCATTGACGACCACCTTGATGTCGTGTGTTGGAGTCTTGAGATTGAACTTCGCCTTCTCGATACTAGTTACTTAGGGCTCATTTGGGTTCATCGTCCGGGCGAAACAAGTGTGAATGGGGACAAGAGAGTAGAGAAAACTCCTTTAAAATACTTGAAATTAGGGAGGTAAAATCAAGAAATTTTTTTGAGAATAGGTGAGGAGTGGAAACCATACTAGGCTTACCTTGAAGAAAATAGATTTCTGTAGAAATAAGTTTTAGCTAAATATTTCCTTCCTAAGCTAACGACCATGCTAACTAAGGTCTCCTAAGGTCAACGATGGCTCTGATACCAAGTCTGTAAGGACCCCTCAGATTTACCAGTCCGAGGTGCCCACGTTATGTAAACAGATCACGATCCCAATGATCAGTGCATCGCGATCACATAACCAACATGATATACAGAGTTACATCATCCAACTCGATTTGTACAAGACTTACATAAATGGTGGTCACACGACCAAGCCTGCAACCATCGTCACGCAGGACGGAATTAACTACGATATAGCGGAAGCTTTCGGCTAGCGTCGGCCCTCGTCACAACCGGACGTATTCCCACAGAGCAGTTGACCGGTGACACTCAGTTGGCGTAGTCGTCGGCATACTTCTCCTCCTCGCCGTACATCTCCTCGTTGTAATCTGGACATTGGAATATCCAGGGACACAGCCATGAGTACAATTACGTACTCGCAAGACCACCACCAGGCTTAAGTTTCCATGGTAATGCAATAAAAGCGTTTTCGAAAACTGGGATAGCTGCTATATATGACTATAGGGCTTAATTTTCGCAAACGATGCTTTTAGACATAGAGAATACAACATCTCTATATCTTTGTTGAGAAAGGCATTTGGAGATATAATTCTCCTTCTTTTAGAAATGGCAGAAAACATTTCCACGTTTGAAGACACTTTCTGTAAAACTTTTTCAAGACCCTAGGATAAGGATGCCCTTTTTTTTCTTTTCCGGGTTCCGACTGGTTGACTCCCCGAGACCAACCATCTTCTCCCAAATTCCGTACCTCCCAGGTACCTCCTTGATGTCTCCTTTCTCCTTTGCCGAAAACAGTTTCTTTTTAAAACATAAAACGCCCATACGCCTAGATCAGTGGCCTTTCCAACCGTCCATGACCGAGGACTCGGCTATTCGAATAGATTTACACTCTGCAGAGGGGTGCACTTTCACCACATCAAATAGGTCACCGCCGCGGATCATCCCACGGATTGCCAGACGACAATACGTCAAACGTCGGGACACTAATCAAGACTTTTCACTATGTCCATACTAATACAGAGATACCTCTTCAACTAGGTTGATTCCCCCCGGCACCGTTGAACCCATCCCTTGGTGTCCGACCGCCATGACAGGGGACCTAATCGGTGCAACTGGTGGCGAACTTAATCCCACTCTCTTTATGTCCCTCTCTCTTAGGCGACAACCAGTTCAGGGGCCATAGCCACCCCCTAAGCCAATTGAGGTAGCTCCATATTAATACAAACAAGCTTCCGGTCAAGCCCTACCCATGTCAGGTAATGTGGCTGCACGGGTTAATTGTTCGGGCGGCCGCTAGGGCTGTACTTTGTTTTGCAAAAACATCTCCACCTCCGACTGCTCCCAGCAGCTCGGGTTTTCACAACTCTCCGAATGCTCCCAGCACTTCGGGTTTTCATAAACTCTCCGAATGCTCCGAGCACTTCGGGTTTTCATAAACACCTCCATTTGCTCCCAGCAACATGGGTTTTGTAAAATACTTTCTCGCCGATCGCTCCCAGCGACTCGGGTTTTTCCTCGGGAAAACATTTTACCAAAAACAAGGCTCCCATCCTATAGTTTTGAGATGAGGATGTAAGGATATACTACTAGAAGATATAATTTTCTTGATAGCGCCTTCAGTAGAAGGCTTCTCAAGTAAAGATCTATTTTTATAAACCTATTATATACTAGTAGATATCTTTGGCCAAACAATATTTGATAAAATAGTTTTGGGTGACAAAGTGCCACAGAAGAAATAAAACATGCATTATTTTATTTTGAAAAACAAAACATGCTTTAATGAAATAATGGGATTTAAGTAGGGTATGGTGAGGTGGCTTGCCTTGCTTTAGCAAAGTGTCCCTGATCCGGTTCTGCTTCGTAGACCTGTTCAGTTTCCAAGTACTGTTCCTCCTCTTGCGGACCTAATGTACCGGAAAAATAAACGGAACTACCGTTACTCTAAGAAGCGGGTTGACAACAATCTAAAGTAAGTAAACAAAACAACAAGCATTGCACAAAACACTAATCTAGCTAACAAGAGCAAGCGATTCACTTAGTTATACAACCACAACCAGAAGGTCCATAAAGCTCAGACAAACAACAAGCACCCCTAAGAAGGTGTACACAACAACCCTAATAGTTAAACTCTAACGCAAAACTCCACTTAGGATGGTTAGGTCTCTTAACAAGGGCTGTTACCGTCGTTTAGGAAATACTTCAGACAAAAGTTAAGTTACTAATTATTTTCTATTATAAAATTATATCACCCAGCTAAGATAGAGACATTAACAAACTACTCATGTTAGGATTCAAACTTAAAGACTACCAAGTTTAACTAACAAGGCAAACATATGAAATCACACAAACAAGCTTGGCAACTACAAAACAATTTATTATTTATTTACAAATAGGGTTAAAGTGATAATTAGACAACCTTTTGGACCACTTTCAAAAATGCAAATCTAAGCATCACTAATAAACTTAAAACAACCAGTAGCTAAGAAGAATTTTATTAGTGAAGTTTACTTTGTTTTATTAAACACAAAATTAAGCAAACAAGCATGATTAATTCATTTTACTTCCTTGGGCACTAATAGCATTTTATAACTAACTACATTTTATTTCTACTCAAGCACTAACAGTACTAACATATTAAACATTTCTAACAATCATTTCACAAAGCAAACCACATCAAATCACATCCAAGAGAAAAGTGTAGCACTCAAACCATTTTGATTTCTTTTGTTTTCTTTAAAGGATTTAATGGACATAAAACTGTACACAAGCCATTTTAACACACAAACACCCTCTGGGTAAGACAACTAAAACAATCCTAAACCTAGACAAACAAAGGCAATCAATTAAAATGGGGCTTTTAATAGTAGCAGTGTTGCTGTTTTTGGGGAAACATCCACAAATCCTAAAATAATGCTCCTAAAAATCTATCCTTCTACCTCAGTACTGCTATAAGTCATACCAAGCTAGGGGAATTGGATTCATGTCAAAAGCTAACACCAAATTGGAACTAAAAATCCTACAAGTGCCTCTGGTCTCAAAACTAAAAGATTTAAAACTCCAGTTTTAGGAACCTCCTGCATGCAAGGTTAAATCCTATGGAAAGGTATTGCTTTTAGCTTTCTGTAGAAATTGGATTCACTCCAAAAGGACATTCCTAGCTCCTGCTAAAAATAAAACACTAGAAAATACATTTTCCACATGATTTAATGCTATGCAAAATAAAATAAATATTTTTGAGCAAACTCACTTCTGCATGCTTAAGAAAACATCACAGCACCCACTAAAAATACTCCTAAATAAATTACACAAACAAATTAAGCACAAACTAATTAAACTAGCCCCACACATTTAACAGAAACCAGAAAATAATAAAACTGTGGCTAAAAAAAAAGAAAATGGGCCGCTTCTGGGCCAGATCTGGCCGAGGCCAGCACAGATCTGGCCAGCGGGGCGAGCTGGGCCGGCCCAACAGCGCGCGTAGAGCGGCGCCGTGCGCGAAAACCAGCCCGCGGCGCGGGATTCAAACAGAGCCGCTGATCTCGCGATCAACGGCTCGCAGCCGTCGTCTCCAGCGCGACGGGCGCGCGGACGAGCCCGTGGCGGAGAGAAGGTGGCGGTGGTGGTTTCCTTACCTAGGGCTTGCGGGTGGTGGCAGGGGTGGCTGGAGTCGAGGGAGGAGGTGATGGCGAGCCCGTGGAGGCCGTCAGGTGCTGCATGCACGGCCGGAGTCCATGGCGACGGCGGCGGTGTGTTCCTTCGGTCGACGACGGCGGCGAGCTCCACAGGCGTCCTCTGGACAAAAGAATGGGTGGGGGAGTTAGCTCTAGGTGAGGGGAGTCCAGAGGGCCAACAATGGCGGGGAATGGGCGAGGGAAACGTCGGCTACAGCAGTTTTCTTCCGACGGCGGCCGGCGGTTTCTTGCACGATCTCGAGCGGCAGAGGCGACGGGTTTGCGAGGGGCTTCAGAGGTGGGCTGTGGTGAGGCGTGGGCGTGCTCTGGGAGAAGAAAAAGAGGCAGGGGAGCACGGTGTGGAGCTAGGGCTTTGTCTCCTCCTCGGGTGGGGTTTTCGGACAGGGGAGAGAGAAGAGAGGGAAATGGGCGTGGGCACTGGCTGGTGTGGGCGGTGGGGAGGAGGACAGAGAGGGTCTGGTCGGGGGTGACGTGCTCTGGCCAGTAGGAAGAGAGGGGAGTGAAACTCCATTGGGCCACGGTGGAGAGGGAGAGAGAGGAGTGGAAGAGAGGGGTGAGTGGTGAGGCTGGCAAGTGGGTCCAGGGTGGGGTGCTGGTCTTCTTCTCTGTTTCCAGCAGAGGGAGAGGTGAGTGTTGGACAGAAATATGAGTCGAGATAAGTTAGGTTTTAGGGGTCGGTTTAGTGAGAGATGACCAATGGTCATTAGTTAGACTAGCCCCTAAACCCTTGTTGTGTTAGTGTCAAAACAGGGTGCTAATAACCAACTAAGGACATGTCTCGAAACTACAAGCACTAAGGATCAACAAGGAACAAAAGCATGTCAAAAACTATTTCTGGTTTGCTTAGTCTAAGGCTCAAGATAGGCTATGTTTTAACAAACCAGAAGATTCAATCTACCAATTTTAAAACTAGAGGAAATTATAAAAGTGGTACTAAAAGATTCAAACCCAAACAATTATCAACCAACAACATCCTAAACCCTTAGTATAATTAAGTGATATAGGGATCACACATAATCATGACAAGGTGGTGTTTAAAAGTATCTCAACTCATAACTTCCTAGTTTTAAAAAGGTTTGATAAATAGAAATATAGGAGTAATTTATCCCCCCACTTGTTTTATTTTTAAAGGTGTTGAAAGTAAGAGTTTGAAAATAAGGGATGTTGATGCTTAAAAAAAAAGAATTTATATAGTTGGAATTTTTTTGGTAGGAGATATTATATACATCTCCATAGTTTTGGAAACACTTAAACCTTTGGAATACTTTTACTTTCTCAAACAGTAGGTCTTTGGTTAGTTGATAAAATCAAAACATCCTTGAAAAAGGAGTTGGCCAAAATAAGATTTAGAGAAGACATATGGATCATTATTCTTGTCATGACATGATCACCAAAATTAAAATGACATGTTAAATTAGTTGAGTTCAAAGGTTAGTGTTTTTCAGTGGTTGTTAACTCAATCAACAAAGCAGACAAGATCAAATAGAGAAATCAGGAGTGAAACACAAGCATTAGTGAAGCATTTTCAAAAAGTTCTTGTTGACTCTGATTTTTGGCTCTACAAAAACTGTGTTTTTCTAACTCCCCAAAAATTGGGGCGTTACACTAGGGTAGTCTACAGCCAGCCTGGTGCTCTGATACCACGTCTGTGACACCCCTCCCTGACACATCTCGCCAGAGAGGCGGTCGTCCTGTGCGCCAGCCCAAGATATCTGGCCGCACGTCGCGACAGTGCAACATTATGGAAATCATTACACAATCAGGCACAAGAAGTGCTACAAAAGGTTTACAAGGCCGTCGAGGCATTAAAGAATATCTTGCCAAGCATGGCTCAGGACAGAATTTAACTGGCAGCGGAAGACGACTAAGGCAACGGCTTGGAGCGGCTCCACTCCACAGGTATCTGTCTGGGCTACTGATCCTAGCACGCTTCTGCTCCATCTTCTGGCTAAGTCTGGCCACATGAAAAGCCAGTCTGAGTACAATGACGTACTCGCAAGTAACGTAATCCACAAGACATGAACAGTCAGACAATCATGCAACAAATTATCCATTGGAAATAAAATACTACACATGGCAAGTGTGTACTCTAGACAGACAATTATACGGTATAACATAAAGGTAGCATGGCATCACAAGCAATACATGGCATAATCAAACAACGGGGTATCACCAGTGCAGAGTCCAAGCCAGGTGGGTTGGACCGTGCACCGGCAATCAAACAAAGGGATTACCTGTGACGAGTAAACGAGTGTACCAATTGATACCAAATATTATATAACAACACCTGTGATCCCTGCTAGGCCCAATGGCCTCATCTTTCCACTCTGGCATGCACGGTTGATGTTGGCTCAGGCCTAAGTCTAGGCTCCCAACGATCACACCGCCACCACAAATCACGGATAACCATCAACACTTCAATGCAACATTCCCTACATCATCTTAATTGTTTATTTAGTGAGATCAGGTTGTTTATTAATTCTTTCGAACTGATCTTAAGTTTAACCTCCTGACACGACAAAGACACACAGTGTGACCGACACTGAACTGTTGTTCCATATCCCAGGAACGAGGCTAGCTTGCTAGGTTGACACTCTCGAGAGGTATCATTTCCAACTATCAGAATGCACCCTACTCAGCCGGCACTTCAGGTTGTCACGCCAAAATCGTACTGAGCAAAATACACTCACATGACGGTCCACTTGCTAAGACACTCTCCTGCACCACGTACCCTATACACGTGGTACAACGGGCAAGTAAATCCGGCACATCCCCCGGCGCTACCTGGTATGCCTAGCTCTGGACTCCCTATCACAGTCGAACCCGTGCCAGTCGACCTCTACCCTCGGACAGCACAACCGAACGACTGCGCCCAATGGATGGCACAAAAGGGGCTCAACAACCTACTAGGTCACGGTCCTCCATGAGACGACGATGGTCCTGCTTTCAAAGTTCAGATTAGTGGCACCATGGACTGACCCTATCGTTGTTTGGAGGGGTGTTTCATTTAATCAAGTTTCATTATAACAAGTCCAAACAACAGAGGATTAGTTCAGCACAATAATCATAATATCACAATAATATATCATCAAACAACAAGTCATTAGCAACATAATATTCCAAGCAATAGTTTGTTTGTAGTGACCGGGTGACTATGACGGTTCCTCTAGTCGGCGCCACCACGAATCAGTGTTTATAGAAAAGAATAGCACAGTGGGTTAATCGGACGACTGTGGCGGTTCCTCCAGCCAGCTCCCTCACAGATCATCTACAAAAGCTAGCACAGTTTGTTGGCATCGACCGGGTGACTGTGGCAGAGATACCTCCGACCAGCGCCATTGCAGATCAACTACCAAGTTATTAGGTCATGTAGTCATCAAAATGAACCGAAAAGCACTCATAAGAAAGAAGGCATCCATTCCACTCGAGGATTACCTCGACGTGGTGTCAGCGATCTTGGCAAAAAGAACCAAATGGAAAGCAAATGTCCCAAGCGTCGCAGTCCAGGTGGGCTTACGCCAACCATGTTTGACGGAGGGAGAAGAAGCAAATAACTCTTTTGGCAAATGCCCCCAACTCCGAGGATCATAAGACGACATTCGTCCGCTCCTCACCTCGGCGAAGAAGAAGAAGCAAACAAAGCCACGCAGGTGCGAGGCGCACAGTTATATAGTTCCCCACTCCGTTGACTGTGGCGGTTCTCCCAGTCCATCGCCTCGGAATGGGAAGTGGTACCCCAGACACAACACCACAACTCTACGGAAAGTAGACATCAAAGTCATGATATCTCATGACGCACAGTTTACAGATGACAGACAACTAGATGCACAGATATGACAAGGTAATATGCACAACACGAACAAACAATATTACAAGACTGGTCATACCAAGTGGTTAGCTTGCCTGCGAAGATCGACACCGTTTGGCTCGGAGGGTCACGAACGTCACGGTTTAGGGTCTCGGTTCGCCGGTACCGCGGGATACACCTATACACGCATACGAGGGTGCTGAGTATACAAGTATTTTACAAAAAGGTAAGACCAGTACCACTGGACAGATCCTTACAAACTAGGAATTTACAAACTTGAATCGACTAAAACGGAGCTACGGTTCAAAAGTTATTAACGTGCGACGGATAGCTAACTGCTGCTCACCAGAAAAAAGAAAAACAGATTCTGCGGAAAAAAACCGCACAGGCCGCGTCGCCGCGTGACCTGGGCCGTCGCTGGGCCGTCGCGCGTCGCGCGCTGCACCAGCGCCCGGGCGAGGCAGGCCGCTGGTGGGCCGTGCTGGGCTGCTGCGGGCCGGCCTGCTCTGCTGCCTCCTGGGCTGAGCCGAAGAACTGCTCGGGAGAAGTCAACGGAGGGAAAAACACGATGGATCGAAGCGTCTTCTTCAACCCCGTTGCTGCACGTACTGGAGCGGCGAGGAGCTGGCCGGGGACGGCCGTGGGGCGCTCGGGAGGGTCTTCCAGCGGCGGAGACGGGCCTGCGGCGGCACGCCGCGGTCGGGGGAGGCAAAACCGGAGGCGGGGAGGCTTCCCTCGCGTCGTGCGCGAGCTCGACGGCTCGGCCACACGGGCGGCTCGGGGAAAAGTTGCCGCCGGCGTCCGGCGGCCCGGCGAGGCAAGCCGAGGACGGCGGCGTGGTCGTGGGGCAGCGCCGCACCCGTGGGGGTGGTCCAGGTGGCTGGGGGAGGAGGCTTGGCGCGAGGGGCGCGACGAGCGCGGGCTCGGCCACTTCAGCCATGGCGGGAGGTCGACGCCCTCGCTGCATCTCCGTACGGTAGAGCTCAGAAACGAGGGGGACGAGGCACAGGAGCCACGCTGCACTCGGGAACGAGACCAGGGAGGTGGGGAGGCTACGGACGCGACGCCGGCACGCTCGGCTGAGCTTCGGCCATGGCGGCCAAGTTTTCTGGAGCTTCGGTGTAACATCCCAAAATTCATAAACAGAGAAATATTCCAAAAATGAGAGCCAACAAAAACTTTTGTTAAATTATATGTGTTGGTTATGCTTGTTGCTTGTGTATTATACTTATGACATTATTTTCTTGTTGCTTGTAATGTGTTTGCTTGAATTGAAAATATTAATTACAAACAAATTGAAACAAGAAATAAAATCAAAGTGACAAGTGTCACATAGAAATTCTCCAAGTAAGAAATTGTTTTCCTTTACAATAAAATTCAGAGGAGTGGTAATGTGAACACTCCCATTTTGTCCTTACTACTTTTCTCTCAAATAATATTTTGAATTAGTTTAAAAATTGAAAAGTAAAATTCAATTAGCAATAAAACCAAATTCAATAATTAAAACCCTATGAAAGAAAATGTTTCAAAACATTTTATTTTGCAAAGCCAATTTTTGTGGAGCTTCTGCACATTAAGAGAAGGCCCCACAAATTTTGGCAAATTGTTATAAATTGATTTAGTGCCCTAATTAAATTCAGGAAAAGCTACTGGTTTGAAAAACAAAAGAAAGAAAGAAAAAGGAGAGAGGCCAGGGGGTTTTCTGCAAAACCTTCATCGCCTACCTCTCCGTCGCCGTGTCGTCGCCGCACGCCGCGCGCCTCGCCGTTTCCCCGGGCCCCCCAGGCCCCCCTCTCGCTCGCAGCCGTCCACGGTCGTCGCTTCTGCGCCCTCTGCACGAACTCGAGCACCCCGTTGCCGAAATCGCCGCCCTGTCCCCCATTGCCGCCGCAGTAGCACTTGGACGGCGCCGGTGAAATTGGCCCACCCCCTTGCTCCTCGACACGCGCTGCTCGCTCCTGAAACCCACTAGAACCTCCCCGGACCGCTCGCCCTCGCATTGCCACGCCTCGCCCCTCACGGCCTCGAATTCGAGAGGAGTTCCCGCCGGCGAGCCGCGGACGTGCTTGCACCCCGTCCACCGTACGCCGCCTCCTACGCTATAAAACCACCCCTCACCCCTCTGGAAGAAGCACACCACCCCACTCCCTCGCTCCCCCTCTCCAACTTCACCGTGAGCCGCCAGAAGGGCGTGCCGTGCCGAAGCTCTGCCGCCAACGAGGTTCGTCGTGGCCGCAGCGCCTCTCTGCTCCACTCTCTCCCCTCTGGCCCGTGATCTCTTCCCGCTGCTTCACCACACTCACCCGACCCTTTTTCCCTCTGGATCGTGCACAGGAACGCCGTAGGGAGCTCGCCGGAGTAGCTGCCGTGGCCGTGGGAAGTTCGTCGACACGCCGCCGGAGCTAGACGCCGTCCCAGCAAGCAGGACTCAGCCAGGACGATCGCCCGAGCCTCCGCCGACGTTTCGCGTCATCGCCGTGCCTTCCCGTGCCCCTAGGTGAGAAATCCGTCCACCACATCGCCGCCGGCGCGGCAGCGCCGCCAAATCATGGTCGCCGTCGTCGCGTCACACGTGGACTGTTGGATCTCGATCCAACGGTTGCGTACCGTTTCGTGTATTAGAGAGAGAGAGAGACTGACGAGCGGGCCCCGTTCGTCAGGGTTTTATTAATTTCCCCGCGTGCGCTGTGCCACTGATCAGTGGGTCCCCCTGTCAGAAATTTCAACATTATCCGCTAGTTTGATTTTTTTCGAATTTCTAGTTTCTATAGAATTCAGTACTGGCATCAACTTAGAAAATCAATATCTCAAGATTTAGGAATCCAAATAAATCAAACTCAATTGTTCTGGAAAGCTTATGAAATTTTTAACCAACCCAATTGGTCTCATTCATTTAATTAAATATAAAAAGTATTATTAAAAATACTACAGAAGGTTTAAATTCTAAACTTGTTTGTTTCTGATACTCTGTTAGTCCAAATAATTCCAAACCAATTTTGCTAGCTTAGTACTGCCATGTATTAGCTTCCCTAATTTTGGTAGAATTAATTGTGCAGTAGTATTTGTTTAGTATTCAGTTGAAGTTTAAACACCCTTCTGCACTCAAACATTTAAATATGTTAATGGTTAACCCAAATGAATTAGGACCAATTTTGTTAGTCACATTTAGTCATGTTTAGTCACCCCTAAAAGGATTTAATTTTGAAGCAATGAATTTAAATGGTAGCCAAAACTTGATTAATAAGCTTCTGGATTCAAACAAATGTGTAGGGAGTTTAGTAACTCCAATTGAACCAAATCAAATTGTGTTGTCTTCTACACATCAGTAGCTTTCCATAGAATTTTAGTTTGTATTTTTGTGACCAACAGAACTCAAGTTATTGAATTAAACATGTTCAACAAGTTTCTGCCATAATTTGAACATAAATAAATGATGTTTAATTCAATTATTTTGAAACCAAATTGTATGGTTTGATGTGTGCAGTAGCTATGTGTGATGTTCATGATTGTTGTGTTGAGATGATTGCTTGTATAGCTTAGTGATTGTTTGCATTGTTTGTTTATTAATTAGACGAGAACGTTGTCGGATATATCGAGGAAGGAGAGTTTGCTGAAATTGAAGAACAAGAGCAAGATCACTTTGCCAAGCAAGGCAAGCTATTCTCTGAGCTTGCACTACAAACATATGCATCTACTTTCATAACATGTTTTACTCTCAAAGCAAGATTTATAAAACCCATTTCAAAAGTATATGGATATTATTTTGCCACCCTATGTAGTAGTTATATAAAACTTTAGGATGGGAAAACAATGTTGTTTATTCAAAACTCCTTTGAAATTTCTTGTGAGTTTATGAAATGCCGAGATGTCGGTGTTGGAATGGAGAAGTGGAAAAATGGTGATGTTTATGAAAAATGCACAGTGTCCTAGTACTATGGGACCAATCTACCCTGTGCGACCACATTTACCATATGGGAAAAGGCTTAGTCATGTAGTTTGCTCTTATTAGTATGGGATACCTCATCGACGGAGATGACTCCGTTATGCATGAGGGGATGGTCCGAGGACCTACCCCCTGACCCGGGTCCTCACACAAGTTGGTGGGGAGGATAGAAGGTTCCACCATAAACCGCCGGACAAAACTATGAGTCCTCACACTTAGGGTTTCTGACGGGAAACTGGACTGGGTGTCGATGGAAAGTGTCATATGGGAAGGATCCTATACTAGCATGAGCAAATAAGAGGCTATGGCCGGCGGCTTACTTCGCATACACCTGGTATGGCGAGACGTGGCAGACACGATGAGTTGCCGGATGGATGTGGGTTAAAAGCGTGCTACCTCTGCAGAGTGTTAAAAACTATTCGAATAGCCGAGTCCTCGGATATGGACAATTGGGAGACTGTCCTAAGACCTTGTGCAAGTTTTTAAAAGACTTTGAGTTTTAAAAGAAAAATGAAGTGGAGAATGTTTCCTACACCTATACCAACGGATCGGTATGAGGTGGTTGGATGAAAGTGGACCATGACGGGCTATGGTCGGAAAAAGGAGGAGTTTTGGAGAAACAGATGAAAATGGTGACTTCTTTAAAGATAGTTATAAAACTCTTCTTACCTTTTTCAATAAAGATATAGAGATGTTTTAAATAAGTAAAAGTTGTCAACTAAAATAAAACTGGTGCATACTCATGTTGGGGTAGTTTGCGAGTACATTCAAATGTACTCATATTGGTTTCGTCCCTGGCTATTGTCCTAGCCAGACTACGAGGAGGAGCACTACGCCGAGCAGGAGTATGGCGACTTCTACGCCAACTAAGGATCTCCACAAGTCAGCTGCCTGTCGGGTTGTCATCGTTAGAATATGATGTCTACTACGCCGTAGCTTCCGCTGATATTTTGGTTTGGCCCATGAAGGCACCTATGTAAGAACTTGGTCTAAATGACCATTTATGTAAGACTTTTATTCGGTACTGTAATGGATGTAAACTTTGGTATCCAATTCGGATTATGTGCAACGACAGACTGATCACGGGATCGTTGTGTTAAGCATAATCGGGTATTTCGGACAGCTAGTCCGGGGTCCCCACAGACTTGGTATCAGAGCCATCCTGACTTTAGGAAACCTTAGTTAGCATGGTCGTTTGTCAAATGTTACAAAAGATGAATTTCTAAAAAGAAAGGAATGAAGTATTTTCGAAAACTGCTTATCTCCAATCCTCTTACTTATGCAAAATTTTACTCTCATTAAATATTACATTTTCCTTGTATCCCTAAAATTTTGTACACCTCTCATTAAGCTTAAAATTTGACTCACTTGTTGCCCTACTATATTAAAATTTTGATATACTTGTCACCTAACTAACTTAAAATTTTGCTTAAAAACTGTAGATGGCACTCCATTGGACCGAGTTCGTTCAGCTGGAGAAGGACAGCAAGCTGACGTTTGAGAGGGACTTGTTCGAGTTGACCAAGCTGTTAGGTCGCCCCGCTCCAGAGTTTGAGGGAGCTCAGATTGATGTTCACGGTGTCGGAAGGCTGAGCTGGCTCATCAGTCGTCAGTTCGCAGGAACATCAAGTCTCCCAGTTCCAGGACGCTCATCTTCACCACCAAGGAGGCCACCTGGGTTGATGGTCTCTGTACTGCTACACAGAGGATGCTAGCCCGACTTTGTGAGGAGCACAAGGCGGAGTTAGTAGACTCCCGTTTCCGGTTCTACGGGAGGCGCAACTGCGATGGACACCCTACTCCTTCACCTTACCACCCGATGTTTGGGAGCTACATCATGGACATGGAGATCTTACTTCAGTGCACTCAGGATGATCTGTTGCGCACTAGGATTCAGCTCCACTTTGACCGCGAGTCGCTCGTTGAGCTTCGCGAGAACGAGATGAAGCTGATGGTGGAGAAGGTTGCTCTTCTCAGGAAGAGGGCCCAGCTGAGGAAGACTATCGTGAAGCTCCGCACGAAGGTGGCAGAGCAGGACGGGCTGATTGAGGATCTAGAGCACCATACTGACGAGATGGAGGAGGAGGGCGAGGATCTCCGCAAGGAGAACAACGCTTTCCTCAGTGACGATGATGACTTCGTGGAGGAGATGGACTGTGAGGAGGAGGATGATGAGGAGGAGTTAGTTGACGAGGAGGAGGAGCCACTCGAGCAGTTCTCGAGGGAGGAGGAGGATCCCGAGGAGCCACCTACCAGTCAGATGCTGACGTGTTAGAGCTGGAGGTTCCACCTCAGTAGGCGAGTGACTTGATCACTACCGCAGGATTAGGTTGACCCCTATCGCTAGTCGAGTCGAAGTAGTGGTTCTTTTGGAAACCAGATGTTATGTATCTAGATGTAAGGTGATGTTGTAAGCTTGATGTTGTAAGCTTGTTGTTGATGTGAACCTTTGATGTGATGTTGTAAATATAAGTATGTTTGTCTTGTTTAAATCTGTGTGAAATATTTTCATATAACCTTAAATTAATCAACCACTTGAGAGATCGTCTTTTCCCTTAGTCGAACTTTTCTTGCCTTGCCTCTTATACCCGGTGTGCTTCAGGATGCCGCCCCGTCGCGACAATGGGAGGATCAGGATCAGCACCACCACCACCGGACCCAACCCCCGCCCAACTTCTCGCGCTTATCATGGAGGAACGTGAAAATGCCCGGCAGAGCGCCAGCTCATCTCGTTGCCTGCAACAACTCGCAGCCGCTATAACAACAACAAACAACAACAACAATGGTGGTAATGGCAATGGCAATGAGAACCAGCGATCACCTTAGGCGATTTTCAGAAGACCAACCCACCCACCTACTCCAAGGGACTTCACCCACTAGAAGCCGATGATTGGCTTCGCACCATCGACAATAATCTTGAAGTTGCTGCTGTGGGAGAAAATGAGAAAGTGCTGTATGCAACCCACTATCTCGCTGGACCTGCAAGAGCTTGGTGGGAAACTACCAAGACTCTCCAGCCAGCTGGTCATGTCATCAACTGGGCTGAGTTCCAGGAGAAGTTCCGCAAGAAGCATATTCCACGGACTTATTGAGAGGAAGAAGGATGAGTTCCGCAAACTGAGGCAGGGAAGTAGAGATGTGGTCGGTTATCTGGAGTTTACCGACTTATCTCGGTATGCTCCTGATGACACCGACAAGAAGAGAAGAAGATGGAGCGTTTCATGAGTGGACTCATGATGAACTTCAGTGTGCTTTGGTTATCCATGACTTCCGTGATCTGGAGTCACTTGTGGACAAAGCCATCCAGCTGGAGACCAAGCGCAAGTCTATGTATGAAGGTCGCAAGAGGAGGATGAATGCTCAGGAAGGTTCGAGCAGCCAGAAACCTCGTATCTTTCAGCAGAACACCAGGCCTGCCTATCGTCCACCCCAAGCTCCACGCCCCAATTACCCTAACCGCCCAAACAACTTCAACCGCCCCAATGACAATAACCGTCCCGGAGGAAACTTCAACAACTTCACCCGCAATCCCAATGTGATCTGCTTTGAATGCGGCAACAAGGGTCACTACTCCAAAGAATGTCCCAATCCCAAGAGGAATGTCCAGCGCCCCAATGCGCCGGCACAGAACAATGGTCAAGGCCGCAATGGAAATGGAAATGGCAAGAATGCCGCACCCGCGGAAATGCTGCTGTTGCCAAGGGTCGTCTGCACCACATCAATGCTGAAGAAGCTCAGGATGCTCCGGATGTTGTGCTGGGTACGTTCCTTGTCAACTCAGTACCTGCAACTGTTCTGTTTGATTCTGGTGCTACCCATTCATTTGTTACCCAAGAATTTGTTGCTAAGGGAGGTTTAGTTGAGAGCCTCTTACCCAAACCCATGGTCATCCAAATCCCAGAATCCACCGTAGAGACCAAGATGTTTTGCTCCGATGTACCCCTTGAGATCAAAGGAGAAAAGTTTCCAGTTAACTTAATTGTTCTGGGAACCCAAGGCATCGATGTTATACTCGGTATGAATTGGTTAGCCAAGTACCATGGTCGAATTGACTGTGCCAGAAGAGCTGTATCCATCACCACCGACAAAGAAGTAGAAGTGGAGTATGTGTCTGAAACTAGTCAATCTCACCCAGGCTGCCATGAGAGCATAGCTCGACCTGCCCTAGATGAGATCCGTGTTGTTCACCTGTTCAAGGATGTTTTCCCAGAAGAATTGCCTGGTATGCCGCCAGACCGGGAAATTGAGTTCATAATTGAGCTTATCCCAGGAACATCCCCCATATCCCAAAGACCTTATCGGATGAATCCGGAAGAGCTGGTTGAGTTGAAGAAGCAATTGGCAGATATGCTCAGCAAAGGACTTGTTCGCCCAAGCGCTTCACCTTGGGGATCACCCATTATTTTGTGGACAAGAGAGACGGTACCACACGCCTGTGTGTGGATTATCGCAAGCTGAATGACGTGACCATTAAAAATAAGTACCCTCTTCCCAAGATCGAGGATCTGTTCGATCAAATGAACGGAGCCCGAGTCTTTTCCAAGATCGATCTTCGGACAGGATACCATCAGTTGAAGATCCGAGAGACAGACATTCCCAAGACCGCCTTCACCACTCGTTACGGTTGTTTGAATACACCGTGATGTCTTTTGGTCTGACCAATGCCCCAGCCTATTTCATGAATCTCATGAACAAGATTTTCATGGAGTACCTCGACAAGTTCGTGGTAGTTTTCCTTGATGACATCCTTATTTATTCCAAGACCGAAGAAGAGCATGCTGAACACCTGCGTCTAGTTTTGGAGACCTCCGAGAGCACCAGCTGTATGCCAAGCTTAGCAAGTGTGAGTTTTGGCTCAGTGAAGTGGCATTTCTCGGACATGTTGTGTCTGCCGGAGGAATTTCTGTTGACCCAGAGAAGATCAAGCCATTTTGACTGGTTATCCCCAACCAATGTTTGAAATCCGAAGCTTTCTCGGACTTGCCGGTTATTACCGCAAGTTCGTTGAAGGATTTTCCAGTATAGCCAAACCCATGACCCAACTGTTGAAGAAGGACAAGAAATTTGAATGGACTCAGAAGTGTGAGGATAGTTTCCAAGAACTGAAGAAGAGACTAACCTCAGCCCCAATCCTGATCATGCCAGACGTCACCCAGAGTTTCGACGTGTATTGCGATGCATCACGCCTCGGACTTGGTTGCGTTCTGATGCAAGAAGGCAAAGTTGTGTCGTATCTGTCCCGGCAGTTGCGACCGCATGAAGAGAATTACCCAACCCATGACTTGGAGTTAGCTGCTGTTGTTCTTGCTCAAAACGTGGCGTCCCTATCTTGCGGGACATCGCTGCGAGGTCTATACAGATCACAAAAGCTTGAAGTATATTTTCACCCAGAAAGATCTGAACCTGCGACAGAGGAGATGGATGGAATTAATCAAGGATTATGATATTGGAATCCATTATCACCCTGGAAAGGCTAATGTAGTTGCCGATGCCCTTAGTCGCAAACCTTGCACCCTGAATGCCCTGATCCAAGCCGAACAGCCAGCCTTGTTCAAAGAGTTCCAAGATTTTGGACTAGAGCTTGTTAGCCATGGTTATCTCGCCAATTTAGAGTTAACCCCAACCCTGATGGATCAAATCAAAGAAGCCCAAAAGGTCATGAAAGCATAGAGGGAATTAGGAAGAAGATTTCCCTCGGCAAAGCACCCGGTTTTACCGAAGATGCTGAAGGAGTGCTGAAATTCAATGACCGTATCTGTGTGCCCAATGTCACGGAACTTAAGGAGTTAATCCTGAAGGAGGCCCATGAGACCCCTTATTCAATCCACCCCGGCGGAACCAAAATGTACCAAGACCTTCGAGAAAGATTTTGGTGGCATGGAATGAAGCGAGAGATTGGTTCATTCGTAGCCAAGTGTGACATCTGCCAGCGAGTTAAGGCTGAACATCAGCGACCCGCTGGATTGCTTCAACCTTTGAAAATTCCCGAGTGGAAGTGGGATGAGATTGGAATGGATTTTATTACCGGACTTCCAAGATCCAACCGAGGCCATGATTCAATCTGGGTCATCGTTGATCGACTGACCAAGGTTGCCCACTTTGTTCCTGTCAAGACCACTCATACCGGAGCTCAGTTAGCAGACCTGTATATTTCCAGAATAGTGAGCCTGCATGGTGTGCCTAAGAAGATTGTATCTGATAGAGGCACGCAATTCACCTCAAGATTCTGGAAATCCCTTCATGAAGCCCTCGGAACCAAGTTAGCATTTAGCACAGCTTATCATCCCCAGACCGATGGCCAAACTGAGCGAGTGAACCAGATATTGGAGGACATGCTTCGCGCATGTGTTCTATCCTATGGTTCCAAGTGGGAAGATTGTCTTCCGTTTGCAGAGTTCTCGTACAACAACAGTTATCAGTCTAGTCTGCAAATGGCCCCTTTTGAAGCCCTTTACGGCAAGAAGTGTCGTACACCCCTGAATTGGTCCGATACCGGAGAAGCAAATTGTTCGGACCAGATACCCTCCGTGAAGCTGAAGAGCAAGTTCAGCTTATTCGTGAACGCCTCAAAACTGCCCAATCCCGTCAGAAGAGTTACGCTGACACCAAGCGCCGTGACCTCACTTCACGTCGGAGATTATGTTTATCTCCGAGTGACACCCCTAAAGGAATGCAGCGTTTCCATGTCAAAGGAAAATTAGCGCCAAGGTATATTGGACCCTTCAAGGTCATTGCTCGTCGAGGAGAAGTATCCTATCAGCTGGAGTTACCCCAGGAGTTAGGAGATTATCATGATGTCTTCCACATTTCCTTGCTCCGGAAGTGTCTTGAAGTTCCTGACCAGCCTGATGTTTTCAAAAACATCGACCACCTCTCCATCGACCTGAACCAAGACCTGACTTATCGTGAGAGACCCTCAAATTCTCGAAGAAGATGTTCGTGTTACCCGAAGACGTGCGATCAAGTTTTACAAAGTCCAGTGGACTAACCACTCTGAAGAAGAAGCAACTTGGGAACGCGAAGATTATCTTCGAAGCGAATTCCCAGACCTCTTTAGTACCTAAGCCTAGCAAATCTCGGGACGAGATTTATTTTAAGGGGGGAAGGATTGTAACATCCCAAAATTATATCAGAGAATATTCCAAAAATGAGAGCCAACAAAAACTTTTGTTAAATTATATGTGTTGTTATGCTTGTTGCTTGTGTATTATACTTTGACATTATTTTCTTGTTGCTTGTAATGTGTTTGCTTGAATTGAAAAGATTAATTACAAACAAATTGAAACAAGAAATAAAATCAAAGTGACAAGTGTCACATAGAAATTCTCCAAGTAAGAAATTGTTTTCCTTTACAATAAAATTCAGAGGAGTGGTAATGTAAACACTCCCATTTTGTCCTTACTACTTTTCTCTCTCAAATAATATTTTGAATTAGTTTAAAAATTCAAAAGTAAAATTCAATTGCAATAAAACCAAATTCAATAATTAAAACCCTATGAAAGAAAATGTTTCAAAACATTTTATTTTGCAAAGCCAATTTTTGTGGAGCTTCTGCACATTAGAGAAGGCCCCACAAATTTTGGCAAATTTTTATAAATTGATTTAGTGCCCTAATTAAATTCAGGAAAAGCTACTGGTTTGAAAACAAAAGAAAGAAAGAAAAAGGAGAGAGGCCAGGGGGTTTTCTGCAAAACCTTCATCGCCTACCTCTCCGTCGCCGTGTCGTCGCTCGCAGCGTCCACGGTCGTCGCTTCTGCGCCTCTGCACGAACTCGAGCACCCCGTTGCCGAAATCGCCGCCCTGTCCCCCATTGCCGCCGCAGTAGCACTTGGACGGCACGGTGAAATTGGCCCACCCCCTTGCTCCTCGACACGCGCTGCTCGCTCCTGAAACCACTAGAACCTCCCCGGACCCGCTCGCCCTCGCATTGCCACGCCTCGCCCCTCACGGCCTCGAATTCGAGAGGAGTTCCCGCCGGCGAGCCGCGGACGTGCTTGCACCCGTCCACCGTACGCCGCCTCCTACGCTATAAAACCACCCCTCACCCCTCTGGAAGAAGCACACCACCCACTCCCTCACTCCCCCTCTCCAACTTCACCGTGAGCCGCCAGAAGGGCGTGCCGTGCCGAAGCTCTGCCGCCAACGAGGTTCGTCGTGGCCGCAGCGCCTCTCTGCTCCACTCTCTCCCCTCTGGCCCGTGATCTCTTCCCGCTGCTTCACCACACTCACCCGACCCTTTTTCCCTCTGGATCGTGCACAGGAACGCCGTAGGGAGCTCGCCGGAGTAGCTGCCGTGGCCGTGGGAAGTTCGTCGACACGCCGCCGGAGCTAGACGCCTTCCCAGCAAGCAGGACTCAGCCAGGACGATCGCCCGAGCCTCCGCCGACGTTTCGCGTCATCGCCGTGCCTTCCCGTGCCCCTAGGTGAGAAATCCGTCCACCACATCGCCGCCGGCGCGGCAGCGCCGCCAAATCATGGTCGCCGTCGTCGCGTCACACGTGGACCGTTGGATCTCGATCCAACGGTTGCGTACCGTTTCGTGTATTAGAGAGAGAGAGAGAGACTGACGAGCGGGCCCCGTTCGTCAGGGTTTTATTAATTTCCCGCGTGCGCTGTGCCACTGATCAGTGGGTCCCCCCTTGTCAGCAATTTCAACATTATCCGCTAGTTTGATTTTTTTCGAATTTCTAGTTTCTATAGAATTCAGTACTGGCATCAACTTAGAAAATCAATATCTCAAGATTTATGAATCCAAATAAATCAAACTCAATTGTTCTGGAAAGCTTATGAAATTGTTCAACCAACCCAATTGTTCTCATATCATTTAATTAAATAGATAAAAAGTATTATTAAAAATACTACAGAAGGTTTAAATTCTAAACTTGTTTGTTTCTGATACTCTGTTAGTCCAAATAATTCCAAACCAATTTTGCTAGCTTAGTACTGCCATGTATTAGCTTCCCTAATTTTGGTAGAATTAATTGTGCAGTAGTATTTGTTTAGTATTCAGTTGAAGTTTAAACACCCTTCAGCACTCAAACATTTAATTATGTTAAATGGTTAACCCAAATGAATTAGGAACAATTTTGATAGGTCACATTTAGTCATGTTTAGTCACCCCTAAAAGGATTTAATTTTTGAAGCAATGGAATTTAAATGGTAGCCAAAACTTGATTAATAAGCTTCTGGATTCAAACAAATGTGTAGGGAGTTTAGTAACTCCAATTGAACCAAATCAAATTGTGTTGTCTTCTAAACATCAGTAGCTTTCCATAGAATTTTAGTTTGTATTTTTGTGACCAACAGAACTCAAGTTATTGAATTAAACATGTTCAACAAGTTTCTTTCCTAATTTTGAACATAAATAAATGATGTTCAATTCAATTATTTTGAAACCAAATTATATGGTTTGATGTGTGCAGTAGCTATGTGTGATGTTCATGATTGTTGTGTTGAGATGATTGCTTGTATAGCTTAGTGATTGTTTGCATTGTTTGTTTATTAATTAGACGAAAACGTTGACGGATATATCGAGAAAGGAGAGTTTGCTGAAATTGAAGAACAAGAGCAAGATCACTTTGCCAAGCAAGGCAAGCTATTCTCAGAGCTTGCACTACAAACATATGCATCTACTTTCATAACATGTTTTACTCTCAAAGCAAGATTTATAAAACCCATTTCAAAAGTATATGGATATTATTTTGCCACCCTATGTAGTAGCTTATATAAAACTTTAGGATGGGAAACAATGTTGTTTATTCAAAACTCCTTTGAAGTTTCTTGTGAGTTTATGAAATGCCGAGATGTCGGTGTTGGAATGGAGAAGTGGAAAAATGGTAATGTTTATGAAAAATGCACAGTGTCCTAGTACTATGGCGACCAATCTTACCCTGTGCGACCACATTTACCATATATGGGAAAAGGCTTAGTCATGTAGTTTGCTCTTATTAGTATGGGATACCTCACCAACGGAGATGACTCCGTTATGCATGAGGGGATGGTCCGAGGACCTACCCCCTGACCCGGGTCTCACAAAAGATGGTGGGGAGGATAGAAGGTTCCACCATAAACCGCCGGACAAAACTATGAGTCCTCACACTTAGGGTTTCTGACGGGAAACTGGACTGGGTGTCGATGGAAAGTGTCATATGGGAAGGATCCTATACTAGCATGAGCAAATAAGAGGCTATGGCCGGCGGCTTACTTCGCATACACCTGGTATGGCGAGACGTGGCAGACACGATGAGTTGCCGGATGGATGTGGGCTAAAAGCGTGCTACCTCTGCAGAGTGTTAAAAACTATTCGAATAGCCGAGTCCTCGGATATGGACAATTGGGAGACTGTCCTAAGACCTTGTGCAAGTTTTTAAAAGAACTTTGAGTTTTAAAAAGAAAAATGAAGTGGAGAATGTTTCCTACACCTATACCAACGGATCGGTATGAGGTGGTTGGATGAAAGTGGACCATGACGGGCTTTGGTCGGGAAAAGGAGGAGTTTTGGAGAAACAGATGAAAATGGCGACTTCTTTAAAGATAGTTATAAAACTCTTCTTACCTTTTTCAATAAAGATATAGAGATGTTTTAAATAAGTAAAAGTTGTCAACTAAAATAAAACTAATGCATACTCATGTTGGGGTAGTTTGCGAGTACATTCAAATGTACTCATATTGGTTTCGTCCCTGGCTATTGACCTAGCCAGACTACGAGGAGGAGCACTACGCCGAGCAAGAGTATGGCGACTTCTACGCCCACTAAGGATCTCCACAAGTCAGCTGCCTGTCGGGTTGTCATCGTTAGAATATGATGTCTACTACGCCGTAGCTTCCGCTGATATTTTTGTTTGGCCCATGAAGGCACCTATGTAAGACTTGGTCTAAATGACCATTTATGTAAGACTTTTTATGCGGTACTGTAATGGATGTAAACTTTGGTATCCAATTCGGATTATGTGCAACGACAGACTGATCACGGGATCGTTGTGTTAAGCATAATCGGGTATTTCGGACAGCTAGTCCGGGGTCCCCACATTCGGGTGGTGGGGTTGTCGACGAACTAGAGCTGGGGAGTGGTGGCTTTGACCCTTAGGGCTCTCTCCGTTGATATGCATCATCAACCAAGCTCAAGAGGCCTCGGTTCCTTTTATAGCTAGAGGGAGGGTGAGCACCGACGGCCACGGCTCACTCCAAGCCACAAGATGGAGATAGGAACAAAGGGAGAGTGTGGCTGTCGTGCTAGATGCACAGGGAAGGCACAGGGCAGCACAGTGGTGAAGGATTAGGTCGGTTTTAGTGCTAAGTTGGATTTAGGTCACACCAAAGCGGGCGTCTAGAGCGCGACGCGAGCGCATCGTCGCGTTCCCGGTGACTCGGGGCTCCAAACGGAAAAAGGTTTCCACCACTGGGTTCGTGACGACGAGAGGAACACAACCAAACAAAAATCCCACAGGGATTCTAAACTTTGTAAAATCGATTTTCCAGAAAACCAAAAACACCGAAGGTGCTCGATGAAATGACAGGGGCCTTGCACATCTCAGAAAAATCCCAAAAATTACCACTGAGTACTTGTGGCATAGGGAGGGTATCTATGGAGTTTGAGCCCAAATGGGTACAAGGAAATTGGGTTTCGAGACGGTGCCCAAAAGATGTCATATTGGCATGATCAAGAGAAGATGATTTTTCCTGCATGATCTTGAGGTGGTATTCTGGATATGAGTGTTTATGGCCCATGTGGTCAAGGTGATGAAGTCCCATGGTCATAGGATTTGTCTAGGTATAGGTTTGCTTGAAGATTCCAAAAAGGCATGAAAATGGCCTTACAAAGGAAGTAGGTCAAAAGTTGCTCAAATGGGTTTGGCTCCAAAAGATGAAGTGCAGGGAATGCAAAAATATTCATCCCCTGAATTTATCAGAATTTATGGAAATGCATAGCTTGACTCAAACATTTCTGGATCAGAAAGGGCAGTTTGGAAAATAGTGTCCAACTTGGAAATATTGCATTGAAGCATGCAATATTTTTGCATGGATTGTCTTTATATGGATAGGGGAGTCCTCTGGTATTTTTAGTGGAATTTTTCAAGCTATGGAAATAGGCTTCCCTTTTGTAGGTGGAGAAAAGGGGTTTAAAAGTTCGATAATTAGGGCTAGGGTTTTCGAGGGAAAACCTAAGCATCAAAATTATCACGGGTGATGGAGTGGTTAGGGGATCACTGGAAAAATTCTTGAGGGAGCAATTCCCAAGTCAATTCATCCCAGAGTTTTGAAGAAATATTTAGGAAAAGAGAAAAAGTTTTTCAGGTGTCATAAAACACCACTAAAATTAGGTTTCAATTTTCGGGGTGTTACACTTCTGGGCTTATTGCTTTCCCTGGAACGATACCGTGGAAGGTATTTGAAGATCTTGGCAGGTTTTCGACTGACCTGTTCATTTTGCGAAGCGTATCTGCGAAGATGATGTTTATGCCACTCCCACCATCCATGAAGACCTTGGACATGGCGTAGCCTCCAATTTGCGCGTCGAGTACCAGAGCAGAGTGCCCTGGTCGAACAACCGATGGAGGGTGGTCCTCTTTGCTGAAGCTTATTGTAGTATCGGATCCCTTCAAGTATTCTGTCACCGCAGGAGGTGACATGACCGCCATGTTTACTTGTCGAGTGTGAAGTTTTTGCTCCCTGTTGGAAGGTCGACCTTTCTGTATCATGTACATCTGCCCTTGGGGCGGAGGGTACTGTGGTTCGTCCACCCGAGGTACGGGTTGTATGGCACCCGCCAGATTTCTGCCTGGGGCAGGCTGTGGTGGTGGAGGTGGTGCCATCAGAACAGGCACGTTGTTTGGCTGAGGCACGGGTGCAGGTGCTTGTGCGGCTGCTGCCTTTCTGCGATTTACGTAATCAGTCGCCATTTGGTCGAACTCCCTGCAGTTTCTCATCGAGTGATTGGATCGCAGTTTTCTGTCGTCCCCCTTGTACAGGTGGAATCTGCAATCAGCGTCCATCTTTTCTTCGAATGATCGCTCAGATTGTGCCCGTGACTTGCGCCAGTCCTTCCTCTTGTAGCTATCACTGCGTTGGCCATGGTCTCGGCTGTCTCGATGATCATCTCGACTGTCTCGCCGATCTTCCGACCGTCGGTCGCTTCTGTCCTGGTCGTTGCGGGGTGTGGAGAACCCAGCCGCCATGAATTCGGGTCTGTCATCGTCGTAGTGACGTTTTGAACGTTTGCGCCTTCGGTCGTCTCTGTACGAGTCTCTGTGGCTTCGACTGCTATTCTCATGTTTGTCACGGGGTGAGGACCCGCTGTGGTGCGTGCCATATCTTCTCCATCTGCCCACTCAGTCGCGATCTGCAAGAGGTGAGCTACAGATTTTGGCTTTTGGCGGCCAAGTGCTTCTTTGAAGTCTCGCCTGGCGAGGCCCATGACGAAAGCATCCATGGCCATATCTTCTGAAACTACTCCAACTGAGTTACGTATCTCAGTCCATCGTCTGATGTATGACCTAACGTTTCGTCTGATCGTTGAACGCAGGCCCGCAGCTCCTCGAATGTTTTCGGGCGCTCACATAGAGGCTCGAAGTTTTTGACGAAATCCCTGCGGAAGTGATCCCACGAGTCGTATGTTGATGGAGGTAGGGCCTTGAGCCAGTCGCGGGCTGTGCCTTCGAGCATGAGTCGTATGTACTGCATGGCTGTGGTGTTTGTGCCTCGCTGGCACGCGACAGCCAGCCTGTAATCTTCCAGCCACCCGGAAGGTTCCTGTCGACCCGTGTACTTGGGCTGTTCAGATGTGAGTTTGAATCCTTTGGGCATCCGTGTCTCGCGGACGCGTCGAGTGAAGCACAGAGCTCCATGTGGCTCAGGCTCTCGATCAGAGTATGAGTCGCTACTGTAAGATCTGCGTGATCTGCTCCTGGACCTGCGCCTTCGCGAGCCGCTTCTTTCCTTCGAGTGGTGGCGATGACCACTGTGATTATGCTCTTCCCTAGGCGCGTCGTCTAGGGCACGGTCTCGACTCCCACCTGGAGTTCTTGGGATTTGGCGTATGGCCTTTGCAGCTAAGGCGAGTGATTTGATCTGTTGGCGGTGTAGTTTTGCATTGGGGTCATCCGCTGGGGCTTGATTGCCTCCAGGTATGCTGCAGCGGTGTAGAGAGCACCTGCTGCTGTTTTGGGCACCGGCAGTCCTTCCTCGTCGTATGTCATGAAGGAGTTGCCTAAGTTGCGGGTGAGTGCCGCCTTCTCGCCTGGCGAGAGGTGTGACAACCTTGATCGGGTCTTGTGTCTGCTCGCCCGGTGGAGCTCAGGGAGAGCTGTCTTCTGCGCGCACTCGACAAGCTAGCTTGCTTTTTGCGTTCTTCGAGTGTTGCTCTTATCTGCTTCAGTCGAAGTGACTCCTGCCAGTTGAAGTACTGGAAGGTCAACATCTCTTCTTGTGTTGCGTCTGCTGGCATCATTGTGCACTCCTTGATGACTTTATCTGCTTTTGCTGCCATCTCAGCAGTGATTGTGAGAGTTGTGACTCCATCCGGCATAGTAACTGTGCACGGGAATTCTGTAGGCCTGCGACTGGCCGCAGTGTCTGATGTTTCTGCGGTGATGGCAACGTAGACCTGCTGGGGTATGACCCGAGGGTATGTGTATGTGCTTTCGAGTCCTGTCATGGACTCGACATCTTCATCGAGGCTCATGTCTGAGTCCATATGTTCATCGAGTGGTCCGTCTGGACGGATCTCGCAGTCGACGCCTTCGTCGCCTATGCTCATCTCGGCGTCGGCGAGGTTGTTATGAGTCTCGAAGTCGAGGTTGTTGTTGGCGCAGATCTCGGAGTCGACGTGGTTGTCGATATGAGTTTCAGGTTCGTCGAAGTCGCTGAGGGAGATCCCGCAGTCGAAACTATCCTCGAGTGGGAGATCCAGCTCGGGATCGTTTGTGCGATATGCTGATTCGGCCTCCTCGCCTGGAGTTCTTCAATGAGCTCGCGCATCTCTCGTGTGGACATGGTTGTTGCAGACGAACAAGCTTGGGGGTCGACGATGGTATGGACACAGTTGAGGGGTCCGCAGTCGAAGGAGCCGCAACCGATGGAGCCTCGGGTGCGGAAGTCGCGAGTTGGCGTGGATCCGTCAAGTCCTGCACACCAAGCTTGTTGACGAAAAAATTGAACGAACCAACGGTTAAACCCAAACCTGACTCGAGATCGGAGAAGGCCTCCTGGAATCCTGGCGAGTGTGGCTCGAAATCCATCAGAGGATCCGATGCGCTTTTTGCGGGTGAAGCTGGCGTGTTGCCGTTTGTCGAGTGAGCCGGCGAGTTGCCGTGTGCCGCCTGAGTCGGCGAGTTCTGGTTTGTCGATGCAGTCGGCGAGTTGCCGTTTGTAGATCCGATCGGCGAGTCGCCGTTTTCCGATGGAACCGAAGAAACCGCGAGTCCAGCACTATTCTTTCCCACAGACGGCGCCAATTGACGAGGTGTACCCTCATCAAATCCCATGGTTAAGGACCTAGGGTTGAGATTATGGGGAGAGAACGTGGTAGTACTGGTAGTTTCGTCGGCTGACAAGCAGAGGCAAAGATTTACCCAGGTTCAGGCCCCTCGGGTGGAGGTAAAGACCCTACTTCCTGCTTGTCTGTTATTGATCGCTGGAGATTATGAGGTTACAAGGTGGCTCCGGCGAGATGACGATCTCGCAAGAGCTTTGGTGGTTCGAGTATGGCTTGGTCCAGATCGGCACCCCTCCCAGCCTTTAAATAGGCTGGGTCTCGGGAGTTTGTAACCGACCTAGTTTACAATAAGGAAAGTCTAAACCGACTGCCTATGTCTAATCTTGGAGGGTACTCCATCTTCTTGGGCCTCTTGTCTTGGGGTTCGAGTAGGCTCTTCGATATTGGGCCTTAGTCGTTACGTGCACCAGGTACCCTCATGTTAGGGTACCCGATATGTATACCCATGTCAATGTGAATTGCTATATATATATTGTTTGGCTGGCAATGGAACCATGGTTTGATGTTGTGGTGGAGGTTCCATTGTACGGGAAAGTATATACCTAGGATTAATTACCAATGTCATAGTGATCCTTACGTGCCGTATCGACGCGTTTACCATGAGATCTGCTATGGACAGTAAAGTCATCTGTGACCTTTTCCCTTTCGCATGTCAACGGACAGCCAGTTCCGTAGGCTGTAGATCTTGCAAGACTACATGCACATGGGTGGGATCCTTTAATTCCCACGGTTTCTGGTGTCTATGATGAATTGTAGGGGTTGTCTGGAACAGTCTACCTAAAGATAAAGGGAAAGACAGACCTACAAAAGGGTGGGCATGCAGGGTTGTTGGAGAAGCACGACGAATGGCTTGGATCATCAATCGGGCCCCATACCATAGGAAGTGTGGACAGGAAAGTACGTCTGGTTGTGCAACATGATCTTGATCTCTCATGGATAAAGTTACGCGGCTCTGCAGAGTCAACCAACAAGAAATTGTGACTGTCACATCCGTGTTCCCGGAAGGAACTACAGGTCGCGGCGGGAAAGGAATCCCATGTTTGATTCGCAAGACCCGTGGAGGCTGTGAGCATAGTTTTCTGAAATAAAACTTGACCTTTTGAAGAAAGGTTTTCCAAAACTTGCATTATGCCTATGACCGTTGGTCATGGCAGTAGCTAGTGCATTCAAAACAAAAAACTCTTTCCTATAATATTTGAACTTGCTAAGTAACGCTCGTGTTGCTCACCCTTTCCCCGTTGACCCCATGCTTAGATTTTTGGAGCCAGCAAAGGAGTTGACAGTTATCCATCAGGACGTCGAGAAGATCTTCAACGAGGAGACAAGTCTACCTGGTGAACCTTGAAGGTGTCAACTGCTACTTCACCAACAAAAGAACGACGACAACAGTGACAATGGTGGAGCAACAACAATATTGTCAATGGCATACATGACGACCACTTCGCCAATGAAGGAGACAACAACTATTGGAAGGAGGAGACAACCCTGGATAAAGATATTCCAGATGGAATAGATTAGGGCTGTGACAACAGCAGTAGTGGATGAGGAATTAGAGCTAGAGCTGATATCCAGCTTAGAGTTACGATTTGGATCTTTCTGTATTTCATTTGCAAGAGACTTGCTTCAATATAAAAGGAGGGTCTCGAGATTTTGTATTGAATAGTGCTGTAATCCTATAGTGTTACCTTCGACTGGCCATGTTTCTGTTGTACTACTCTGAGGGATGTAATATTTGCGGAGAAGTCCTTCCGTGCGTGTTACATCAACGACTTGTACACTACAACATGCAGTGGTGTGCTGGGTCACCGCATTTTCATGTGGCTTCACTAAGAGAAGGTTGTTGCCGTCCTCCGAATAAGTTCAAGTGGTGTAGCCGGCAGCGTGGTGTCTACATGCCTACGAGGAACATACTTGGGTGTCTTCCATAAATATGCCTTGACGGTTCCTGGAGCATGTTCCGTGCCAGGGACGAAGCTGAAAAAGATGAACTAGGGTCTCACTATAACATGTCTATTACATTGGGGTTATTCTATATAAATTGGCACTAGCAAATACTAATTAGTGAAAGATTTTGTATTTTCCACTGGGGTCAGCTAGCCCCATCGGCCTCAAGGCAGCTACGTCTCTATTTCGTGTCGTGGTCTTTTTTTGACAAGAAACACGATGAGCTCTACTTTTGCATTATAGAAGGGGAAAAACTTTATATTGACCAAGGCTAGAGGGTTACAATCACGAGCTAAAAAGAGAAAAAAAAACGCCGGCATATGAATTACTTGCCAAGGGATGAGGAAAAGCTGACCAAGTCAGCTCTGATCTGCACTAGCAGCCCGTTTGGGGAGCAGCTGCGGGCTTCAAAAGTTCTTCTACTTCTTTCATTCCATAGTTGCCATAACAACAGTTGTTGCTCTCTCTTTGTTTCTTACTATTTCAGAATCTCGAAATCTTTTACCACCATCGTTAAATCGTGTCAATCAAGAGCTGATGCTTCCAGCGACGGGATGGAAGGGCTACAAGCCATGCCAGACCACTTTTGCATAAGGGCAGGTCAAAGCCATGTGATTTTCCATCTCCATGGATTGATCACACATTCACACAAGCTGGTTGTGAAGCCATCCTCTTGAAGCCAATCTATCATTTGTCCAGAGCCGATTTTGGATGATCAGCCAGAGAAAAAACTTGAACTTTCCCTCCACACTCACTTCCGAGACCGCATTAGAGAAGTGGGAATGTCGTCCATCACATTTTCAGCATTGACTTCCATCCCATCTGTGGAGACCGGTGGCATCTGCGCAGCTTGTAAACTCATTGGGAATGGTGTTTTTCTACTTCCTAGGAAGGCGGTTGTGTGTGTTGTTTTCCAACGGCTAATCTGGCGACGGTGGAGAGTATGACGACCCTGCAAAGCACAAACGTTACCTTGAATCTTTGTGTTCATTAGCTATTTTTTCGCCCATCGTGTATATTGACAAAGGCAGCCATATAAATTCTCTCTATGTACATTTGTATTTGTTTTTGTACATTCTCCTTAACATTTTATTATATACGCGTCCGCTATATATGTAGTATGTATATTGACAAAGGCAGCCATATAAATTCTCTCTATGTACATTTGTATTTGTTTTTGTACATTCTCCTTAACATTTTATTATATACGTGTCCGCTATATATGTAGTATGTTCAAGAAATAGTCCACATCACCCGCAGAGGCATGCAAGCTAAATGACCTGTTCATAAAGCCAAATATTTTGCATATAAAACTAAAATATACCTCATTATATCGTCACCCCTTGAATAAGATTAAGGGTCTCTCTAACGCTCAGTCGACTGAGAATTAACTCAGTCGAATGACGTCAGCACGTTTTGTATGCTGGTTTTTTACTTCGAATAAAAGTACGCTGGTTTTACTCACGGAATAGCGAGTGTACGCGTCTAGGTGTTGTATGGGCTCGGCCCATTTAAGGTCGCTGTACAGTTTTTGCTCGTTTTGTTTTTTGTGCTGTTGGCTAGAGATCTCTTTGATCGTAACTTCCTGGTAAAACCACATACTTCCTCCGTCCTCGAATAAGTGGACATTTAGAAATTTCAAGACAAATTATGGAATGGATTAAAAAATGCATTGGGAATGTACAAACCACCATCTCTCTCCTCCTTAATTCCCCCTCCTCCAATGAGCTAAGTGCATGTAGAAAATGAGTATACCATGCATGAGACATTATTGGCCATGATTCCCGTGTAATTAGAGAACAACATATTTTTCCACTTCAAAGTGCATTGAGAATCTAGATGTACACTTTTTTGTGGAAAAAATTCAAATCTAAATGTCCACTTATTTGAGGACGGAGGGAGTATGAAGGTTGACAAAACCTCTAAAAAACAAAAAGAAGGATGATAAAAATGGAACCATGTATATTTTGTGCAAAAAATTAACACAACTATAATATGTTTTATTTTCTTATAAATCTGATATATTTAAAATTTATATAACATGGGAAAATGTTTTTGTATTTATACAAAAGAACGTTTTCTTTTTCTTCACCATTTCCATTTCGTTTTACCTTTCTAGTTTTGCATTGTTTTTTTGTTTCTAAAATCATACAAAAAATAAATGTGTATTATAAATGAACATTATTTTCAACACATGAACAATTATTACGAACATTGTGATCTATCTCTCTCTAAGTACATATTTAAATGTTAAGAACAATATTACATGATTTGACAAAATGTTCATATATTTCAAAAAAAAAGTTCGCGAGTTTAGAAAAATAATTCACGTCGATCGCAAATTAAAAAATATGTTCTCTGGCTATAAAAAGTGTTCGCTAGTTAAAAAATTGCCAACTCAAAAAAAGTTTCAAGAGATAAATATGCACACGCTTATTAAAAATTGTTCACAAGTTCAAAAATATTTTAGACACAAATTCAAAAAACATTAGCCTCGAGATGAGAAAATATTCACTTCTTCTACAGTAAAAATATTATTCCTAGGGTTTTTTTTCAAAATAATAAAAAAACTATAAAACATAAAAGAAGTAAAAATCTAAGACTCAAACAAAAAATGAGAAGCAAAGAAAAAACTGAATATAAAATAAAAAAGAAAGGGGAGAAGAAACTAAAATAAAACGATAAACAAAACAAGGAAAAAAAACACCAAAAGAAAACAGAGAAACTCTACCAGGACCAATGCTCTACATAACACCCTTAGGCGTAGATGGGCTAACTGACGCTAAAAAATGTCAAATCTCAGTTACAAGTGCGGTCGCAATTGGGGATAAAAAATTTCAGTTGCATGTGCAGTTGCAACTAGGACATACTAGAGAAAATCTCAGTTTTAAGTGCAGCTGCAAATGTGGCATCACTCGAAAAATGTTAGTTGCAAGTACAGTTGCAACTGGGAAAAAAAAGAAAACAATCTCACTTGCAAGTGAAGTTGCAACTGAGGGTAAAATAAATCTCAGTTACACGTGCACTTCCAACTAAGGGACATCCCCTCAAGAAAAATCTCAGTTGTAAGGGTAGTTGCAACAAGAACAAAAAATCTCAGTTGCAAGTGCAGTTGCAACTCGGGCCAAAAGAAAGAAAAAATCTCGGATGTACATGAAGTTGAAACTAGGGGGGCACCCCTCGAGAAAAATGTCAGTTACAAGTGCAGCTGCAACTGGAACAACAAAAAAAGAAAAAAAACTCAGCTGCAAGTATGGTTGAAACTGGGGCATACTTGAGAAAATCTCAGTTGCAACTATATCCCTTGAGAAAAAATTCTCAGTTGCAAGTGTAGTTGTAACTGGGGACAAGAAAAGAAGAAAAAAAAACTTAGTTGCAAGTGAAGTTGCAACTAGGACAAACAAAAGAAAAAAATATCAGTTGCAAGTGCAGTTGCAACTCGGATATCCCTCGAGAAAATCTCAGTTGTAAGTGCAGTTGCAACTAGAGAACAAAAAAAATTCAGTTGCAAGTGCAGTTGAAACTGGGGCATCCTTCGAAAAATCTCAGTTGCAATTACAATTGCAATTAGGGGCCAAAAAAAATCCCAGTTGCAAGTGCAGTTACAACTTGGGACATCCTTGAGTAAAATTTCAGTTGCAAGTGCAGTTGCAACTGGGAAATCCCTCTATAAAATCTCAGTTGCAAATGGAGTTGCAACTGGGTACCATAAAAAAGAAAAAAAATTAGCTGCAAGTGCAGTTGCAACTAGGGCATCTCACAAAAAAAAAAGTTACAAGTGCAGTTACAACTGGGACAACCCTACTTTTAGTTTAAAAAAATTATGTTGCAATCCCACTTGCAACTGGAGAAATCTGAGTTGCTCACTAGCAAAAGGAAAAAAAATCTCAGTTACAACCCTACATGCAACTGAAAAAATCTCAACTAAAACTGAAAAATAACTCAGTTGCACCCTAACTTGGAACATGCAACAAAAATACAGTTGCAACCCGATTTGCCGTTGGGAGCAAAGTCAGTTGCAGCTCGACTTGCAACTCGCAACAACCACTCATTTGCAAGTCGATTTGTAGTTGGAAAAAGTTAGTTGCAACTGAAAAAAATCTCAGTTAAAGATGACTTTCAACTGAAAAAATCTTAGTTGCAACTGGACTCTTAAACCGAAAACTTTGGCTCATAGTAAATTTTTGTAACCGCTTCGCTAAAAATAAAGCTCATGGTCGTACACAACCAAAATAACAACTTTTGCATCTCGTACACAAAAGGTAGAAACCAACAATTAACTCACACGAATCTTGGTGGCATAGATCCAACAACTAAAAAGTTGACTGAGATTTAACTAATTCTCATACAACTAGAAATTAGTAACTCAAAAAACTAATTAAGAAAATAGATTTAAAACACATGAATGAACAATATTTAAGCACACTAAAGTCTAAAAAACAAATATGTGCACAGCTTAACACACAAAAATAATAATATAGAGACAAATTAGAAGAGAAATGGGAAAATAAACAACAATGATAAAAAAAGTATAAGGAAATACAAAACAAATCATAATTTTTCTTTTAAGAATCAGCAAAAATAGATAAAAACAAACCGAGAGTTCTACCTCTCTTCGACGGCCAAACAACATAATTGCAAAAAAAAATACAAAACAATACAACACACGAAGAAAAGGCTACGGAGGTACAAAACACAAAAAAGCCCATCATGGTAGCTGTCGGTAGAAGGCCTAGCCAAAGGCAATATCTCTACGCGTATAGTCCAGACTTCGTACGAAGCATTAGACAAGCGACACAAGAAGCGCACGAATCTTAGCGCTAAACAAATCGGATGGTTAGGCTGTTGAGAGCGCTAAGCTAATTCTCAGTAGAATTAGCAAAACCGTAAGATTAACTGCCTCATTGTTTTTCCATCTCTTAGAGCACGAAATATATTTCCTAAATATCATGCACATTAATTATAATGCATGAACAAATTAACAATGCCATAAAACCCCAGATCTTCCCATCGAGAAACACTGCATGTAGTGTACGTATGTATATTTATATATAGAAGTAGATAATTCTCTTGATATTGACCATATATACACTTTGCGTCACATTATCCCGAATTGGTACGCATGTATTGATACGCCGATTCCAAATCAATCACACATACTCCATACAAAGAGTTGTAGCAGGCTAGCAGCAGAACACACGTACGAGGTGTGTGGAGAAATGGGGAATCTCAGGTGCTCCTCCGCCGCAGTCCTCGCCGTCTCCGTCGTGCTGCTACTCAATGCCGACGTGGCCCTGTGCGGATGCAGCTACACGCGCATCTTTGCGTTCGGCGACTCGCTCATCGACACCGGCAACTTCTTGAGCATCAGCGGCGACAGCCCGCCTAGGTGAAGGAGCCCCCCTACGGCATCACCTTCTTCAACCACCCCACCGGCCGCGTCTGCGACGGTCGCGTCCTCGTCGACTTCTATGGTGAGTGATCGATGATGGCATCAACGTGGCCGTCGTCGATCTTCTACGGTGAGCTGTCGTTGTCGAATCTTTCGCCTGTGATCTTTCGCTAAATAGATGTGTGCATGTGAGTGTTTCAGCGGAGGCGTTTGGCCTGCCGCTGCTGCCGCCGAGCATCCCGGAGGAGGCGTCGGGTCAGTTTGCCACCGGCGCTAACTTCGCCGTGTATGCCTCTCCCGCGTTGCCGGCGGAGTACTACAAGAGCTCCTACAACTTGACGATAAACGTGCCGGTGCCGTCTCATCTCGGGGCGCAGCTCGACTCTTTCAAGAAAGTCCTCGCGCGCATCGCTCCCGGTGACGGTAAGGATGCGTGAGTCGTCAATATCTCATGTGGTGCAAGTTCAACATATGACTATTTTCTCCGTATGTATTGATTAATTATTCAATCGTCTTGACACAGACGCCACGAGGGCTCTCCTGAACGAGTCCCTGGTGCTGATGGGGGAGATCGGCGGGAACGACTACAACTTCTGGTTCCTCGGCGACCCAAAGAACCCACGAGACACGCCGGACAAGTTCCTCCCCGACGTGGTCACCCGCATCGGGGCCGCTGTGCAGGAGGTGATCGACCTTGGCGCCAGGGTGGTCGTCGTCCCGGGCAACTTCCCCTTCGGCTGCGTCCCCGTGTACCTGAGCGCCCACCAGAGCGACAACAAGTCGGAGTACGACGAGTACGGCTGCCTTAGGTGGTTCAACGACTTCACCCAGCGGCACAACCAGGCGTTGCGGCAGGAGGTCGCCCGGCTCCAGTCGCAAAACCCCGGCGCCAAGGTCGTCTACGCCGACTACTACGGCGCCGCCATGCAGTTCGTGCAGGCTCCGCACACGCACGGCATCGTCGACCCGCTCGTGGCGTGCTGCGGCAACGACGGGAGGTACCACGCGGGCATTTGCGATAAAAAGGCGAAGATCTGGGGCAGCCCCGACTGGTTCGCCAGCTGGGATGGCGGCCACATGACGGAGAAGGCGTACGAGATTATTGCCAACGGGGTGTTGTACGGGCCGTTCGCCGATACCCGATGCTCCACATCTGCTAGAAGGAATGCTCGTTCGTCCTCAGATCTGCTAGGATTATGTTGGGATTCTTGTGATTATGCATGCCAATAAATGGATAATTATTGTCCAGATTCAATGGATAAAAAGAAATATTTGGTTACCTCCGGCGGTCGACTTGAGCCCAATTTTATTACTAGTAGTACGCAATTTAGAGAAAGTAAAAAAAAGTATGAGATGCCACTCATAAACCCCCTAGCTCCGTGCATGGTCATCACTGCAGCGCGAGTACTCCTGAATCCATAACTAGGCGCGACCGTCGCAGACGCGGCCGGTGGGGGTGGTTGAAGACATGATAATAGTGAAAACATATGATGTTAAAATGTCACATCCTCCTGAATCCAGAACTAGGCGCGCGTTTGACACACCATAGTAAAACAAAGAAAAATTGATATCATATCTAGGCGCGTTTTAGTGTATTGATTCACTCATTTCAGTCAGTATTTAGTATCCACATTAAAGTGGTCGAAACATCTTATAATTATGAACGGAGGGAGTAGTAGGAAGAGGCTTAAGTGGATGCAAATTTTCCTTCAAACTGAAGTACAGAGGAATCCATAAGGAAAATTACTAAAGAATCTAATCATGTGAATCAAATGATCAACACATGTTTTTTTGTAAGGATTCTTATCCTCCAAAAAATGTGGAAATTGTTTGAATCAAAGAAACCAGAAAATAGCAAGACTGTTTGACTTTATAGTTCAAGCCTTCGAGGTGGGAATTAATGATGCTCTTCTCCTTTTATACTAGTTGGAATGTACGTGCAACGCACGTCTTCACAATTAAAGAGACAATTCAGAATTAAGAAAGATCGTACAAGGGATTATTATTTTTTACATTTTCTGCATCGGTCCTATATTTTATATTGCAAAGAGGACGATATTAATGTAAGCATCATGGAGCACACAAACCTCACATCGAAGGTAATGTGCGCGGCGATTAAGGCGTGCTCTTTGGGCGTATGTCCTGCACAAATTATGTCATATTCTCAATGTCACATTTGTATAAGTGCTATCATGAAATAATCTCGAGTAGGAGTGTCCAAAAAATACCGTATAAACTGATGAATTATCACAATCCTCCCACTTAAGTTTAGAATTTCAGAATTAATAATCCACTAACTATGTTTCTTGATATGTGACCAAGTCGTAAATGAGATAAAATAATTGAACCTCTATTGGGAGTGTAAAACAAAAAATACCACAAATGTCACATTGAAGAAAAAAACATAACTCATAGTCCTCCCACTTAAAGTTAATAATTCCAAAATTAAAATCCATATGACGAAGAGTTTAATAAATTTCCTCGGAGTGAATTCCAACTTTCTCTAAAGTCGAGTGGTGTCCAATAAAAGAAGTACAAGAAATAAAAATATTTCTCCAAGTTATGTAAAATATTCCATGTAATTTGTTCACTCTCATACTCAGCATATTGATGTAAGTATGTGAAGTAGTCTATTTTCCTTACTCAAATTCCATAGTTTTCATTTCCCTTTGGCTTTTCCGGTTTAAGTAGTTCAGTGACATAAACAATATTCTCAAGACAAAGTCAATAAATTATTTTCCTTTCCAAACCGTGTAATTAGAACCACCAGTATACACGTTCAAGTAACACAAAGTAAACAATATTTGATGTGAGATAAAGTGTTACCGATGGCCAGATAGATTTACCGGTTTGAGAAATTTGAGAGCACGAAATAATAATCCAGCGTGCAGTCAAATTTGCAAATTAATTCCCTTTTGCATTCCACGGTCTGCGAGCACACAATATATGGAGCCTTGGTGTGTATTGCTGCGACTAATAGTATTCCAGGTGATAACTTGCTTATTGGTTCCTCCTTCCACATAATATACCGAGCCAGCAAAGACTGCACAATACTGATCGATCCGTGTGCGGCAAGAGCAAGCTCTCCTTGATTTTCAGATCGATCAAGAACCCGAGACTCGTGCATGCCTGTGACAGCTAGCAGAGCAAGAATATCGAGCGTGCTCTTCTCGATCTCCATGGGAGACATCAATTTCCTTCCTTCGCCGTGACGAAAAAATTCCGGCGACTTCAATCCTCGCTAGCAAATCTAAAAATTCCGGTGACTTCAATCCTCGCTAGCAAATCTTTCCTGCCTGCTAGTTTCCCCGTGCAAGCCTTTGGCGTCAACGCAGCACTAGCGAGATGATGCGATTTGAAGAGCAGACGGAACGCAGCACCAAAACGACAAAGACGCGCACACGCGTTGGTAATTCGGAAGTGCAGCGTAGCAGATTCGATCGGAGACAAATCAATATGCGTCCGCCCGAGACGACTATGTAGCGGAACCAGGCGACATAGAGTCGCAGCGGATCAGCAGCCGTGATCGTGACGGGCAAAGTTCGAGCTATCCGGCGTCGGAGGTGGAGCGAGAAGAGGTGAGAGGATCGGGGTAGGGGAGAGGCGGCGGCACCAGCTGGAAGTAGAGACGAGTTTTTTTTTTAAACGAACCTTTTCTTTTAGCGGTGGCAATTCATGTAATTAACATGAAACTGAAAAGGTGCGTTGAGTTATCAAAAATTGGAGCGATCTGGAGTGTTGGTCAAATATTGAAGGGCTCAAATTTAATGTATCAACACAAGTTTGCTCTTTTAATAGTAGTATAGATAACTAGGACGTGGCCCGTTTACAATACTAAATAAGCAGTGTGCAGATTCAAAATCAATAACATGCTTTGGCGAACAGACTAACTATCTGGAAGGATCACATAACACATGAGAATATGAGATGGAGGCATGGAGCTAGCTAACCATTAACCAAACATGCAGGACACCAAAGTTCAGTAGCAAGAGCTTGTTCGATCGTTAGCTTAATTAGTTTCCATGCAGCTGGTGCGCATAGACTACTCGCCGGCCATGCCCTTTGTAACTCCCCTCCCAGCCGCCGCCGGCCGGCTGGCCGTGGACGACGTTGCTGGAGAAGCAGCTGCCGAGTTCCCTCATGAACCCGCCGGCGCGCGGCGACGTCCTCTTCAGAGACACCGCGGCGGCAGCGGCCTGTTGGTGGTGATGGTCGCCGTAGGCTAGCTGGTGCAGTTCTCTGTCGTCGTCCTCGATGATCGTGTCGAGGCTCCTCGGCACCTTCCTCCGGCGCATGACCGACACGAGCTGCGGCGGCGCCACCTCCGTCACGAACCTCGCCGCCACCTGCGCCTTCGCCATGCGTGTCACACACTAGAGAGTTAGTTAGCTAGGCTTGGAAGCAGCAAGACACCAGTTTAATTTAGAGTGTGAGTGCGTGTGGCCACCTCAGGTCTCATGCCAAGGCGTATTTATACTCGCACAGGACAAGCTATGCGCCATGGGTCACACGGCAGAGCTGGAATTGGACGGCGGCGTCGCCGTCGTCGGGGCCTACTCGCAAAGACGGGTGGCACAAGTGTACGATTCGAGTCCAGGAGCTAGCTAGCACGATCTCCATGCATGCACGGTGCCGATTTCCGCGGTAGCTTTCCGGCGAAAGGCGATCGTGATGGCGCCGGCTCCCGGCCGGTCAAGCCGAGACGAACCAGCGTTCAAGGCGGAGTTAATGCGGGGCGTGTCGCGGCGCGCGCGCCGGCACGTCGGCGTCTTGATCGCCTTTTCGGTTTAATGACTAGCCACCGGAGCGTGCGCCCCGCGACGGCGATGGCGATGGCGGCAGGGCGATGTACGTGTCGTGCTGCCGCCCGTGAGAGGGCTCTATCGACCGTTTTTCCATGCATGATTTTGTGTGGTTCCGCCATGGGATCTGGGTGTACGTGTACGTCGATGTCTACTCCGGCCGGCTAGCTAGCCGGCCGGCGTTATCCATATATGGAAGAGCTAGCGTCTGAGATGCGCAGCAACGCCGTACGCAGCCGGGCACAAGACGATATACATCATGTGAAGATTACGTTTTCCTTGTCCAAATCTTTACTGTTATGGACGGTGACGAGACGGTGACCACTGGCCATAGAAAGAGGTAACATGTGGCCTTGATGCAAGTTATCGCCTCAGCGCCAAAACACTTTCATTTTAAGTTCGACATAGTACATGACTTACCACTCCTATTTAGTAATGTAGAACTGCCTTTGTTGTGCTTCAAGCAGTATTAAACAGTCTGCATATAAAAGTCCAGTGATGATTTTGAAAGTCGTGGCGGCATCCGAATGACAAAAAGAAGCCGGGGTCGTCGTCGGAGCGCAAGGGGTGTCAAGAGTCGGGCAGTTCGCACGAAGGAGAAACCGGTGCCTCCGCTGAAGAAGCGAGGACGGAGCGCTGCGGTAGTGGCGGGCGTGAAAGCGGCGGGAGAAGGCTGGGCCAGAGGTAACGTGGCGCCAGCGTTTGCAGACGAACGAGGGAGGAGGGCTGCGATGGCAGACGAACATGAGCCTTGTTGATCTGTAGCCAGTTTCAGGAAGCATTGAAGATTCCAGAAGCAATTTGATTTTGTGAATTTATCAGTTGTCATCTCGATTTATCAATAGACCTCTGAACTTGTGGAATCTCCAACGCTCTCTCCAACTAGCTACAGTTTAGTCAATTCCAAAGTTCCAACCAAGTTTGTACGAAAAAAGAGAGAACATATTTGCCAACCATATAGCTTGTAAAGAACACCTTAGATACATACGGAAAATCGTGTGAACATTGCCGTAACTTTCAGTCTTTTACGGGTACACATTCATGCCTGACAACCAAGATGGCCAGAACGCCCAAAGCTGAGTTTTCACAAGTAGAAAGTGGTACTCTCGATGGGAAATCTATGTTACTACTACTCAATATTAATTTGACTTCGATTTCCCCATGGCTGTTCTGATCACATAAGCCAGATTGCTCATCTTTCTTGCCGTAAAGAAACTTCACAACATTTTAAAGAAAGCAAAAATACCACAGAAACCCTGTCCTGATGTAATACAGCTCTGCGTGAATAAATTGTGTAAAAGTTGGCTAGGTGTACACCACCGGTGTATGCTGTGAACCTATTGGCATCTGAACCAAATAAACAGGTATAATCCAACAAACTACCTATCCTTCCCAGATCCCAGGCCGGAGTCAGACTCGTTAGTCAGTACTAAGATTCTAAATAGCGAGCTCTCCACCAGGTAGAAATTCAACTCTGTTCCAAAAAAAAGTAGAAATTTAACAGAAAATTCCAGCATGGAACATATCTAAGCAGAAACCTGATACAACACGGAAGATAACCAAATACAAGCCAACACGTGCACAAACTAAAATGATAAGCATACTAATTAATCGAAGAAAGTCAAAGTGCTTTCAACTATCACGCCAGTTAACAAATGGCTACATAGATAGGATAATAGACGCAAATTAAAAGATTAACCTACAAGTCCACTTCACAACTGAACCATGGATGCTACAATAGAGGGCCAATCTCCACGGAGCACACAAAATGGAAGAAACTTAACCAAACAACCCATTTCTACATCTCGACCACCAGCATTAAGCTCTAGGTACCTGCATAGCAAGCAATATCATCGGTCAAACAATTTTGTACTATTCATTCAAGAAAAGCTGTTGGGAGTAACTCTCAGATTTTTTTTATATGACACAAATCAGTAAACATAGCTTCGCCGTTGAGGAATTTGTGTCGAAAGCTAGAAAGTTGAATCATATCAGCACTATTCGACAAAAACAACAATAGAAACAGAGAACTACAATAGGCACTTTGCAGTGTACTGGCACACCTTCAACTTCTAATATTAGAAGTATTTGGCCACATGAACAGTGGGCATATGAGGGGCTCCTGGAATCGAGAAAACTTCTGGTCTCTAGCACATATACCTTTTAGCACTAATAAATTGAATTTCCTCAAAAGTATGCAGTACAAGCCTGAAGCAAGGGATCAGGTATCCTATTTATTAAAAGATACTTCACCAGGTCCAAAATAACTCTCATTTTTTTCACCGCACAGCATCAAGCATGTCATGTGCTAAAATCGATGCTGGTCTAAAGACCGATGAACATAACAGTGTTCAACATACATCTCCAAGGTGCAAGGGTTGGTCGGCCATGGTGTTGGGGATAGAGCAAGAGGAGGCTGGGGGCAGGGAGTAGATCCTTACTAGATTATTACTCTAGTTTTGATTATCCACAAGGGTCATGGTTTCATTTTTATAGGGAGCACTAGATTTGATGCCTAAGAACAGAAATATAATCCTACCTTTCCTAACAAACCGATCGCTTTCCTAACAAAATATATACCAAGGTAATCTATACTATTTCTGATGGGCTAAGGGTTGGGATCCACACCTATGACGAAACAATACTTTCACCACGACTTATATTGATAATTTCCTAGCAAGAATAAAAATAATAATTAGTGATGAAATTTGAAAGCAAGATTAATCTAGTCGTGTCATTTTGATCATGTGTTAATATGAAGTATTGAACATTCAGGTGGACACAGTTGAAGAAATTAGGAGGCACATAGAGCATAACTACATATAGTTTGAACTTCTGGACCAGACAGATTATCTTCCGTGCTAATGGTACATATGGCCCTGTTTGGTTGGGCTTATATAGTTATATCCTGACTTTTGGATTTTGGCTTATAAGTCACAAAAGCACCTATTTATGTGCAAGTTTGGTGGACAATGAGCTGGGATAGCTATAAGTCTAAGAACATAGGGAATTTGAAACAAAATGGTCAGGTATTGGTATTATCAATTATTAGACGGGACAACATGCAAGTTACATCACGACTTCATAAGACCCTTAACCACATAAAAAGTAAAATGTAATGCAGCAGCTAGTAAATGTAAATCTGATATATACTATCCCCAAAGCACAGTAAAGTGCAAAAGGTCCATTTGCTACTACTTAGGAAGATAGCATTCTCATCTTGGAACAGGTATAAGCATGTGCACAAATAGAGAAGGATCCTAGTTCAACAGTCATAGCAGCGGCTAGAGCCTAGAGGGAGAATAAAAAACTCTACCGGAAGGAACTGAGGAATACTAAGGAGGAGATAAACTGAAGAGAGAATTCCTCCTATGACACTGCCTTAAAACTTCGTTCCTTATTTGACACTCCCAAAATTTTTCTTCCTTACATGACCTCATCTCGCAATTTCTTTCCTTTGGTGACACCAACGTTTGCTCCGTTGCACTGTTCCGTCAAAATAAATCTGGGCGAACAAAAATGCCCTCGCCGCATAGTCAACACAAGGATGGATCAAACCGTCCCGAGCGACTGAGCCAGCCTCTCTGTATCCCCACCCGAGCCTCTCTGTAGCAGCAGCGGCGGCGGCGGATTGCTGGCCCACGGCGGCGGCGGACTGCTGGCCCGCTGCGGTGGAGGCCATGGTTTGCGCATTGCCTCCGGGTGGCGGCCCAGGCACGGTTGCGGGGGTCATGGACCAGGTCGGAGCGAGGACGGCGGCGGACGGCGACCTAGGCGGTACGGCGGATGGCGACCCAGGCGGCATGGCAGAAGGAAAAGGCGGGGCGGCGTCTGGAGGTCACGGTGCGTCTGGGGGAGGTCACGGAGCGGCCGCGGGCGCAGCCCATGGTGTGGCTGCGGGGGTGGTGGCCCAGGTCGGAGCGAGGAAGGCGGCGGACGGCGACCCAGGTGGCACGCCGGAAGACCAAGGCGGCGCTGCGTCGGGAGACCAAGGTCATGGCGTGGCCACAGGGTGCTTCTCCAAGGCAGGGTGAGTGTTTCATCCTTGACCAGTGAACCTACGAAGGAATTGCTCCAGGAGAAGGAGAGCCGCGCGCCGAGCGACGCAACCCTGCCTCCGGCGCGCGACGCGAGGCGCGAACTCCTGCCTCTGCCTCTGGCACGCGACGCGGGGCGCGAACTCGGCGCGAACTCCTGCCTCTGCCTCTGGCGCGCGACGCGGGGTACTCGACCATGGAGATGGCGGCGGTCGACCTCCTGCCTCTGGCGCGCGACGCGGGGCGTGAACTCGGCGCGGCGGAGGCGGGCCGCCTGCTCGAGCTCGGCCAGCACGTCGAGCTCCTGGCAGAGGAGCCCCGTGGCGGCGACGAGGCGCTGCATCTTGCGCGCCTTGCGGTCCATCTTCTTGGCGGCCGCGTAGCGCAGGCTGTGCGGCTCGGCGTTTCGGGCGCCGGCGCCAGCGAGGAGGCCCGCGAAGAGCGCGTCGAAGCGGCGGAGCAGCGGGTCGGCGCAGCGGGCGGATAGCCGCGTGACTGCGCGGGAGAGGTCGCCGCAGGCGCCGGCCATCTCGGCCAGCGCGAGGGCCAGCAGCGCGGCGTCGTCGTCAGCGACGAGCCTGCGCGCGCCGTCGAGCCGGACGGACTCACAGCAGAGGCGGGACACCTGCTCGTCCGTGAGCGCGCGCCACAGGCTCGCCACCGGCGACATGAGCGAAGCTACCTCGAAGGCGAGCATCCCCACCTTCTCCCCCTCCACCACGCCCGGTGCTGAGCTTCCGCATCTTCACCGAAAGTGCAACCGTGGCGGTGGCAGGGCGATCGAGGCGGCGGGGGCCCCCGTGATGAGGCTCGGTTGGGAGTTGGGTTCGTCAAAAGCGACTGCCACGTCCACGGGTGGGCAGCAAAGGTAGAGGTGCACGCCAGGGGTAAAAAGGTCTTTGCACGCCTCCCTTTAACACCGTTAGTGAAGAAAATGTACTAGAGTGTCACCAGAGGAAAGAATAATTGAGCAAAGGTCATATAGGGAAGAAAAAAATTGGGAGTGTCAAAAAAGGAACAAAGTTTTAAGGCAGTGTCATAGGAGGAATTCTCTCTAAACTGAAAGCAAGGCGGCAGGATGCAACAGGAAGGCAAGGGAAAGAGCACATCCGGTAGAGAGGGGGTAAAACATCAGCAAATAAAAAGATAAGGCAGCTGGGTGAAGGCATCAAGAAGAGAATGGAGAGCAGCTAAGGGATGAAGAAGCAGGGCCTGGAGAAAAGAGTCAAGATCCAGCCTGCCATCAAAGCATAGAGGTTGTTAACTGGGCTACAGCTAAGCAGAAATTTGTAGACAAAAATCTTGGAAGTCATTTCTTGCGATTTTTCAGTACTTGAGGAAATGACGGTCAAAAGGGAATCAATACATTTTTTAAAGGAACAATTCCAATACCTCAACATACATCCAAAAGATAAGCTTACCTGCTGGACCAGTACATCACAACAGCATATCTATTTAGGCCATCCTATGTATTGTTCAGAAAGATCTCATCAGGTCCATTACAGCGTGTTTCTGAAAGCATAAGGAGTAAAACAACCAATGACATACATGACAACAAAAGGCAAATAGATATGTGAATGCAACAAGATATTTCGATAACTCAGAGGTGTAATAAAAAAAATTGATACAGTATTAGGAATACACGATAAACCACACCTAGTGTAAAGCTGAAATAAATCCAGAAAGCAGTAATAAATCGAGAAAGCAGTATATGCTGATGAATATCGTAAAAATGGAGAACATGCACACTCAGAATAGTAGCTGGTAAGGACAGACTAGTTATCCAGAATAATTAAGCTCATTGCATGCCATATCGGGGGGAAATATAATCATACTAATACATCCTAGCAAGAAAGTGATCATGACTATTCAGATTTAGATTATCTTCAAATAAATTTAGCTTCAAAATCAAACAAACTCAATTTATTATTTTTCCGTAGTACAAATGGACTTGTCACTCGCAACAGACTGTCCAAAAAGTGAAAGAACAAAAAATATTACTAGTAAATTACAAGCACATTTCCCTTGCAGATTTAAGATTATTAGCAGACATAATGATACTCAATGTACAAAATAGAACTAGCTTTAAGCTTCCAAATGTACTTATTGAGCTGTCTATTTGACATTTCTGTTGTTTCAAGCTAGTTTTTCATGTTAACTTACTTCCAACTGTTATATATCTTATCTTGAGAAAGGCTGCACTGCAGCTACGCACTAAGACTACCAATATATAATTCTTGCATATGTCAATAGATACCATATATAATTCTTGCATATGTCAACTAGTAGCCTTGCACGTGCACGCACGTCTCTACAAGACACATCTTGTGATTCAGTTGAATGAGACTTTTATATATACAATAGACGATTGAGTATATTTTGCATAGTGTGTCGCTTACTCTTTACTCTTAGTTCGGTTAATCTGCAACCATGGGCATCCCTGGCATGACCAGCTAGGGAAACGTCGCATTGCAGCCACGAACTCATGGCTGGCCATTGACAAGTAAAATTGTGATTCATTTTTTAAACTTTCAAGCTGCTAGTAGATGGGATCACCACAATTATGTTTTCCAGTGGGGATTGAACATAGGAGCTAGCTTGAGTTTTTTTAATGAAAAAACTCATGCCTGGACCTGCACCATCCGTGTTTGACCATTTTTTATTTTGTTAGTGTCATGCAATTTGAATTTATATAGCTTCAAAACTCACGACAATATTAAAGAAAAAGTTCTTATCGCACAACGAGTTCATATCTTATTCCACAAATGCAGTCTGTCGTTTCGGTAGAATTTATGTTCGACACGCGTTCAACAAGGACTGCAGTATTTTGAATAAGAGTCATGTAATTGTTACTGTAATAACATTGCATATGCTGAGATTACATGAGACGGAAAATTAGATCCGTCAAATATACCTCCATATGATGCTAATAGCATTTATATGATCTACCTTGCATTGGGTTTGGCAAAAGAAGAAATAGTGTGTAGAAGAAAACTTTAACAATCACCACTACAGGCTCAAGCATGGATGGTCATGGACGAAACTTGCCGGCAGGCAAAATATGAGAGTAATTTTGCAAACATATGGATTTCAAGGTGGATTTCTTCAAAATGATTTGAAAGTCTATGTAGTGAAGGATAAATCTCTGTCCAACTGCATATTCAAAGACAATAAAGGTCAATGAGATTATCTTCATCGTTGTACCTTGAAAAATCGCGTGCATCCATGGCAACAAAACACAATGCCAAAGCTAGTATCTTTTCTTTCCCAGCAGAACACCCCGCATATAAATACAGTTAGCAGGCCTGGACACCAGGGCATTGAGGCAAGTAAACAATTTTCTTTCACACCACCCATGTTCTTTAGATTGAGCCCTCTCCAAGTCTCCAGTACATGCTCAAGTATTATATAATTAGCGCCATGAAGCTGTTGGCAGACCTGATATCTCTATATGAAAGAGCCTCCCACTATATTGGCAATTCAGTATTCACCTCAAAAGAATTTGATTTGTACTGTACGTCCTGGAAAACACCAAACTGTTCATTTTATTAGCACTCTGGCCAGAACAAGGCTATAAGCATCAAGTATGGAATTCAATATGTGTGCACTCATCCCACCAGCTTTCACAAAATATAGGCAATCGTCAGCAAATAAAAGCGAGAAATCATGGCCGATGCTTGCATGTGTATGTTGTACGCTATAAACTTATCTACCTTGTATGTTAAATTGCTTGACCTGTTTGAAGTGAACATGATGTCCTGTAAGAACGTTTTGCTGACACAGCCAAGTAAAATTATGCATTACAGTAATCTGTAATTGTGAGCTATAATAAAGTACATTAAAAAAGATGCATCTTCAGGTTGCCGTGAGAAAGCAACTGAAAGTGCAGAGAAAGACATCAATTAGATTGACGGCCACATACTTGCAAGATATTTGTACGACCACAGGGCGATTGCACTGAGGGATGAAGGGCCAGGGCAACGAACTACGGGCGAGCACGTTTGACGTGCCTGAGGTTCTCGTCGTCTTCCTCGATGGGAATACGCGAGCGGACGGGCACAGGCTGCCAGCCGCGAGGCGAGGACGGATGATGGGCAGGGGCGCACGACGATGGGGTGAGGACGGCGGCATGATGAAGGTGGTGCTGGATCACGGCTCGGCGGGTGTGGCGGCGCATCCGAACTGTGATGTCCTCAGCGCCTACGGTGGCCGGTCGTCGACATCTGCGGCTGCCGCGAGGACCGCGCGGTAGAGGACGATGGACGTGCGATGGCGGAGATTATGCGGGCCGGTTAGTTAGGGAGCGAAAAAAATAGGAGAAATTTACGGAGGAGATGAGGACGTAGCGCAGGTGAAAAATTCCTCCGCTCGGCAGAACATTGTCTGCCAAAGATAATTGCTACGCGCACACGGGGCTTTCGGCTAGATTAATCTGGGTCGTTCAATCTACGTAAGTGGAGCGATCTGGTGATGCTAGTCTAACTGTGTACGTTCTCGGGGTGGCTTTAAGAAAGATAAAGTTGGCTTGTTTAATAGTAGTATAGATAGATAGCAGTGAAATTTGGTTTAGTTACTACAGATCAAATTTGCCAATCTTGATGTTCATTGTTTTATGGGTTGTATGGATATTCATGTGATGAACCGATAAACATGGTTTTCAAGGCGCCAAGGCGTCCTAAGGCGGAGGGAGGGCGCCTCAATGCCTAGGCGCTTAAGGCGCAAGGCGAGGGACGCCTTAAACTACAGACCATGGGGACAAGCAGGCAAATACATGCGCAGCACAACAGCACCACAGGCACGACAAGCAGGCAAGCTAACCTACTACTCGCAAGCAGGCAGCACAGCAGTACAACCACAGGCAGCACAGCAGTACATCATCCACGAGGCACCACAACTCCACAAACCGAACAGAGACAGAAGAACAGAGCACCACGGGTGGAGAGGGAAGAGACCATGGGGGAGAGAGGGGAGCTGTACCTTGTTGCCCTGCTGGGAGAGGGCTGCGCCAGGGGAGGAGAGACCCAGAAGCATGGCCGGAGAAGGGGAGGCCGGCTGAAGAGAGAGAAAGCTGGCCGGCGAAATCTGGCGGAGGAAGAGCTGCCCGCCTGAGAGGAGAGAGCTCCTCTCTGTCTCTCTCAGATCGATTCTGGTCCCTGGTAGGTTCCCCACTCTCTCTCCCATCCATTTACCTCTAATTCTCCGCCCAATTTCTTTTCAATCCCGTCCAATTTTGGTTTCCTGCTACAGCTCCCAGCGAGGTCGAAGGTGTCCCAAATTGACCAGAGCGACGCCTTCCCCCGCTATGGCGACGCCTTGGACGCCTCGAGCGACGCCTTCGGACGCCTTAGTCAGGAGTCTAAGGCGAGCAGGACGCCTTGCCGTCTCCGGGCGCTCGGACGCCTAGGCGACGACAAGCGACGCCTTAAAAACCATGCTGATAAAGACACATTGCTAGTTCCGACTTGAACCAGATAAATCAATGATGACAATAATAATATGGTAATATTAAAAAAACGCTACATATTTTTATGGAGACCGAACTGGTCACATAAGAACTATATAGGCACTAGCTACCAGTAACAGATGTGAATTCAGATCATATCAATTAAAAAACCACGACACAAGCATCGCAATATAGGCACTGCAGTAACAAAAACGCTATATGATGAAGAGGTCATCAAACGGCAAAAGAAACAAATGATATGACAACACATCAAATTGTTAACCGCAAAATGACTTAGTTCTCTTATGGCTGGAGTCTATTACCTGCAGTAAAGACACTTTCGAACGGATGGTAGGGATCAACATTGCTGGTTTCAGAATGTCTCGTGAAAATGAATTGCAATGACTTAAGCTGGACCATGAAGAAACCGATATCTGTGCTGAGGAACACATGATTATTCTCCTCAGCATACCCTAGTACCAAAATATACCGATGGTCGTCTAGGTCCAGGGGAAGTAGGTTGTCCAGTTCAATAGTTCTTCCGAGCACCCATGACACAACGCCATCACTATCGGTCTTCCTTCTCCATAATTGGGCGGTGAAGCCTGACACAGAGAGGAAACCCAGCCCACCATCCTCTTCCCGTATAACAGAAAAATTGCCAGAACACATGTCCACCCGCACCCGTATCACATCTAGGCTCTGCCTTTCCAAATTAAATTCGAGAAGACCAGCAGAACTTCTACTTAGCTGCCAGTAAAGTGAATCGCCAACTAGCACAGCAGGGCTGCTCATAACAACCATAGGATATCTCATCACTGGTGGAAGCAGCATTGCGATGAGATCAGCCCATAAGTTGGTCTCTGACGAGTAAACACGGGCGAGCGCTTGTCTATGTTGTCCGTCTCCGGTGTCTCCCAGTATCAAAACCACCCGAAAGTGGACGTCTCCGACATCGCGAAGAACCGTTCCACTTATGTTGCTATTCTCTTTGAACTCCGGCGGAATGTCAAGGCGGTAATGGTCCCGGGTGACAGGGTCCCATACCAGGATATGGCTATGCTCATCGTAGTCGATGAGGAAGATGAGACCATGGCGAGATCCATAGGAAAAATAGCGATAGAGATCGTTGGTGGAGAAGCGACCGGGTAGGACACGATTCGGGGCATCAAGTGTGGGTACGAATGAGAGGGATTCGAATGGGTTGAAGAAACCGAGGAGTGGAGCGTTGCGGCGGTGGTGGCGGCGGAAGCGGCGGCAGAAGCCGGGGTTGCAGGCGAGGCTGTGCCAGCGCTTGGAAACGGCGGAGGCGCGCGGGAGGGAGGACGGCTGCGGGGAGAGGCGGAGGAAGATCTCGGAGAGGAGGTTGTCGTCGTCCAGCGGCCTCGCCGCATGCAGCCGCCCCGGGGAACCCATGCGGTGGAGTGGAGACAGCCGCCGCGATGTGGAGATAGTCTGTGAGTGAAAGTGATTTGGAGGAGGGCAGGTGACCAGTGAGTTAGTGACCTAGAGCGGCATTGGGTGACGCTGGGAGCCTGGTAGAAAGCCCACTAGAAGAAACCCCAGGATAACAAAAGCCCACTACACAAAATGTTCCGTTCAACCGTTGCAACTTGAAGGCAAATTCGCCCTGGAAAAAACTCTCATACAATTGTTTCTCGCAATAAAAGTCACATTTTTTAGAGGATTTCACGTGCCTGCCAAACCAATCAAAAGAGAATATTGTAGCAAGAAATTCATTCCGTTTCTCTCAAACATGAATAAAAAAGATTCATTTTATTCCTCTGAAGAGTCCAATAGGTCAGCCAGCCATTGCCGTCCAGACTTACGTGTCTCATGAGACTCCTGGGTTGGACTCGCAATTTCAACCAGAATATTGGTCTAATATTAAGGATGGCACTGGATGCACTTACAAACACTATTAAGGCCTCCATTTGTCTTGAAAAAAAGTTATCTTCTTCCCATGACTTGCATAGATACGGTGCATTACAAAAAAAAATCAGTGTGCATCAATCCATTGTTCATGATTGATTTACTTGGATTTAACATGGTTGTCCGCTATGCATGCCGGCTATTATTATCATTGTCATTTAGTTGGTCATATCATATTATCTAAGGTACAGATACAACTTTACAAGTGACTAATTATTTGCAAGAAAATGATAACTAATACATTCAAACATAAACATCACATGATTAGAAGGCAACCTGACTATGGAAAAGAACTCAAAAGTCCTAGTAGCCGAAAGTTCACAAGAATCACCATTGTCAAAGTAGACAACAAGTGATCGCTTTGGACCTTGATTGAACATGCTTTTGCATCTAGTCCTCCCTAACTGAATTATAATCAAAACTCATTTCCTGAAAATTCTTCCCAAAACTCAAAAGGTGGTTTGCTAAAACCAATCGCTAACTCTCTCTCTCTCTCTCTATATCCAAACAAGCACTGAAACTGACATGTTGATGTATGTACGTGCTCACCACGCTGAACCTTGTTTGCGAGATCCATGATAACCATGTAATTAGGTTCGTCCATTAACATCGTAGAGCAGTTGTCATGACTCTAGATTGTCAGCATTGCAAGTGCTTCCCCTGCCGCTACTTGAAGTGGTTTCGGCGATTAATCTCCCTAAAAAATTGTTAAACCATTTTTGAATCAAAACTTGGATTTCCCAAAACTTCTTTCTTGTTTTCTTATCCGTGGCAAGCTTGGCAATGATATCCATCGCCACCTCTGATTGTTGTAGGCAACTATAGGCTTGGAACTGCCCTCCAAGTCCAAAATTACGGCGAGGTTACCAATTAGGTAAGGATTCTCATAAACCTCTTGCATGGGTGTTATGCTGATTTTCCCCTTTACGTCTGCGACCTTTGCAGCCGATGGTAGTATCAAAGGACGGTTAAAAAAATTGGTATGGAGAAATGAAAGACATATACTTTAATTAGGGGGCCATGGAAGTAAGGGGCAAATGCCCCCCTGCGCCCACGGGAAGGATGTAAAACGCATTTAACATAAATTGGTCCAAACATGACTAAACAAGATCCAATTGGCGACACTAGTCTAGAAGATAAATTCAATCAACGTGGAAGGGTTGTATATTTGACCAATTAAATGTCATCAAGGTTTAAGAATATACTACCTTCATTCCATAATATAAGCCATATTTCATTTTCTTTGACCAAGGATTTGACCAACAGTTTGTCTATTAATATGTAATTTATGTGACATATAACTGATATCATTGTATTCCTACTCAACACTACATTCTTATGGTTTTGATTTCTATCACATAAGTCACGTGTTAAATGAGTAATTCTAGGTCAATCAGTCAAACGAAACGAAATACGCCTTATACTTTCAAATGGAGGGATTATATGATTGATGTTGCATGCATGAAGAAAGAAACTATCATAATTGCAGCTACTGGAGTTTTGATAATAAGAGTTTAGATATAGACGAAAATATGACATCAGAAAATACGAATGAAGATTGCATGATACTCGGTCTTCCGGGATTGCATGATAATAAGAGTTTAGATATATTCTTATGCATTACAGTAATCTGTAATTGTGAGCTATAATAAAGTACATTAAAAAAGATGCATCTTCAGGTTGCCGTGAGAAAGCAACTGAAAGTGCAGAGAAAGACATCAATTAGATTGACGGCCACATACTTGCAAGATATTTGTACGACCACAGGGCGATTGCACTGAGGGATGAAGGGCCAGGGCAACGAACTACGGGCGAGCACGTTTGACGTGCCTGAGGTTCTCGTCGTCTTCCTCGATGGGAATACGCGAGCGGACGGGCACAGGCTGCCAGCCGCGAGGCGAGGACGGATGATGGGCAGGGGCGCACGACGATGGGGTGAGGACGGCGGCATGATGAAGGTGGTGCTGGATCACGGCTCGGCGGGTGTGGCGGCGCATCCGAACTGTGATGTCCTCAGCGCCTACGGTGGCCGGCCGTCGACATCTGCGGCTGCCGCGAGGACCGCGCGGTAGAGGACGATGGACGTGCGATGGCGGAGATTATGCGGGCCGGTTAGTTAGGGAGCGAAAAAAATAGGAGAAATTTACGGAGGAGATGAGGACGTAGCGCAGGTGAAAAATTCCTCCGCTCGGCAGAACATTGTCTGCCAAAGATAATTGCTACGCGCACACGGGGCTTTCGGCTAGATTAATCTGGGTCGTTCAATCTACGTAAGTGGAGCGATCTGGTGATGCTAGTCTAACTGTGTACGTTCTCGGGGTGGCTTTAAGAAAGATAAAGTTGGCTTGTTTAATAGTAGTATAGATAGATAGCAGTGAAATTTGGTTTAGTTACTACAGATCAAATTTGCCAATCTTGATGTTCATTGTTTTATGGGTTGTATGGATATTCATGTGATGAACCGATAAACATGGTTTTCAAGGCGCCAAGGCGTCCTAAGGCGGAGGGAGGGCGCCTCAATGCCTAGGCGCTTAAGGCGCAAGGCGAGGGACGCCTTAAACTACAGACCATGGGGACAAGCAGGCAAATACATGCGCAGCACAACAGCACCACAGGCACGACAAGCAGGCAAGCTAACCTACTACTCGCAAGCAGGCAGCACAGCAGTACAACCACAGGCAGCACAGCAGTACATCATCCACGAGGCACCACAACTCCACAAACCGAACAGAGACAGAAGAACAGAGCACCACGGGTGGAGAGGGAAGAGACCATGGGGGAGAGAGGGGAGCTGTACCTTGTTGCCCTGCTGGGAGAGGGCTGCGCCAGGGGAGGAGAGACCCAGAAGCATGGCCGGAGAAGGGGAGGCCGGCTGAAGAGAGAGAAAGCTGGCCGGCGAAATCTGGCGGAGGAAGAGCTGCCCGCCTGAGAGGAGAGAGCTCCTCTCTGTCTCTCTCAGATCGATTCTGGTCCCTGGTAGGTTCCCCACTCTCTCTCCCATCCATTTACCTCTAATTCTCCGCCCAATTTCTTTTCAATCCCGTCCAATTTTGGTTTCCTGCTACAGCTCCCAGCGAGGTCGAAGGTGTCCCAAATTGACCAGAGCGACGCCTTCCCCCGCTATGGCGACGCCTTGGACGCCTCGAGCGACGCCTTCGGACGCCTTAGTCAGGAGTCTAAGGCGAGCAGGACGCCTTGCCGTCTCCGGGCGCTCGGACGCCTAGGCGACGACAAGCGACGCCTTAAAAACCATGCTGATAAAGACACATTGCTAGTTCCGACTTGAACCAGATAAATCAATGATGACAATAATAATATGGTAATATTAAAAAAACGCTACATATTTTTATGGAGACCGAACTGGTCACATAAGAACTATATAGGCACTAGCTACCAGTAACAGATGTGAATTCAGATCATATCAATTAAAAAACCACGACACAAGCATCGCAATATAGGCACTGCAGTAACAAAAACGCTATATGATGAAGAGGTCATCAAACGGCAAAAGAAACAAATGATATGACAACACATCAAATTGTTAACCGCAAAATGACTTAGTTCTCTTATGGCTGGAGTCTATTACCTGCAGTAAAGACACTTTCGAACGGATGGTAGGGATCAACATTGCTGGTTTCAGAATGTCTCGTGAAAATGAATTGCAATGACTTAAGCTGGACCATGAAGAAACCGATATCTGTGCTGAGGAACACATGATTATTCTCCTCAGCATACCCTAGTACCAAAATATACCGATGGTCGTCTAGGTCCAGGGGAAGTAGGTTGTCCAGTTCAATAGTTCTTCCGAGCACCCATGACACAACGCCATCACTATCGGTCTTCCTTCTCCATAATTGGGCGGTGAAGCCTGACACAGAGAGGAAACCCAGCCCACCATCCTCTTCCCGTATAACAGAAAAATTGCCAGAACACATGTCCACCCGCACCCGTATCACATCTAGGCTCTGCCTTTCCAAATTAAATTCGAGAAGACCAGCAGAACTTCTACTTAGCTGCCAGTAAAGTGAATCGCCAACTAGCACAGCAGGGCTGCTCATAACAACCATAGGATATCTCATCACTGGTGGAAGCAGCATTGCGATGAGATCAGCCCATAAGTTGGTCTCTGACGAGTAAACACGGGCGAGCGCTTGTCTATGTTGTCCGTCTCCGGTGTCTCCCAGTATCAAAACCACCCGAAAGTGGACGTCTCCGACATCGCGAAGAACCGTTCCACTTATGTTGCTATTCTCTTTGAACTCCGGCGGAATGTCAAGGCGGTAATGGTCCCGGGTGACAGGGTCCCATACCAGGATATGGCTATGCTCATCGTAGTCGATGAGGAAGATGAGACCATGGCGAGATCCATAGGAAAAATAGCGATAGAGATCGTTGGTGGAGAAGCGACCGGGTAGGACACGATTCGGGGCATCAAGTGTGGGTACGAATGAGAGGGATTCGAATGGGTTGAAGAAACCGAGGAGTGGAGCGTTGCGGCGGTGGTGGCGGCGGAAGCGGCGGCAGAAGCCGGGGTTGCAGGCGAGGCTGTGCCAGCGCTTGGAAACGGCGGAGGCGCGCGGGAGGGAGGACGGCTGCGGGGAGAGGCGGAGGAAGATCTCGGAGAGGAGGTTGTCGTCGTCCAGCGGCCTCGCCGCATGCAGCCGCCCCGGGGAACCCATGCGGTGGAGTGGAGACAGCCGCCGCGATGTGGAGATAGTCTGTGAGTGAAAGTGATTTGGAGGAGGGCAGGTGACCAGTGAGTTAGTGACCTAGAGCGGCATTGGGTGACGCTGGGAGCCTGGTAGAAAGCCCACTAGAAGAAACCCCAGGATAACAAAAGCCCACTACACAAAATGTTCCGTTCAACCGTTGCAACTTGAAGGCAAATTCGCCCTGGAAAAAACTCTCATACAATTGTTTCTCGCAATAAAAGTCACATTTTTTAGAGGATTTCACGTGCCTGCCAAACCAATCAAAAGAGAATATTGTAGCAAGAAATTCATTCCGTTTCTCTCAAACATGAATAAAAAAGATTCATTTTATTCCTCTGAAGAGTCCAATAGGTCAGCCAGCCATTGCCGTCCAGACTTACGTGTCTCATGAGACTCCTGGGTTGGACTCGCAATTTCAACCAGAATATTGGTCTAATATTAAGGATGGCACTGGATGCACTTACAAACACTATTAAGGCCTCCATTTGTCTTGAAAAAAAGTTATCTTCTTCCCATGACTTGCATAGATACGGTGCATTACAAAAAAAAATCAGTGTGCATCAATCCATTGTTCATGATTGATTTACTTGGATTTAACATGGTTGTCCGCTATGCATGCCGGCTATTATTATCATTGTCATTTAGTTGGTCATATCATATTATCTAAGGTACAGATACAACTTTACAAGTGACTAATTATTTGCAAGAAAATGATAACTAATACATTCAAACATAAACATCACATGATTAGAAGGCAACCTGACTATGGAAAAGAACTCAAAAGTCCTAGTAGCCGAAAGTTCACAAGAATCACCATTGTCAAAGTAGACAACAAGTGATCGCTTTGGACCTTGATTGAACATGCTTTTGCATCTAGTCCTCCCTAACTGAATTATAATCAAAACTCATTTCCTGAAAATTCTTCCCAAAACTCAAAAGGTGGTTTGCTAAAACCAATCGCTAACTCTCTCTCTCTCTCTCTATATCCAAACAAGCACTGAAACTGACATGTTGATGTATGTACGTGCTCACCACGCTGAACCTTGTTTGCGAGATCCATGATAACCATGTAATTAGGTTCGTCCATTAACATCGTAGAGCAGTTGTCATGACTCTAGATTGTCAGCATTGCAAGTGCTTCCCCTGCCGCTACTTGAAGTGGTTTCGGCGATTAATCTCCCTAAAAAATTGTTAAACCATTTTTGAATCAAAACTTGGATTTCCCAAAACTTCTTTCTTGTTTTCTTATCCGTGGCAAGCTTGGCAATGATATCCATCGCCACCTCTGATTGTTGTAGGCAACTATAGGCTTGGAACTGCCCTCCAAGTCCAAAATTACGGCGAGGTTACCAATTAGGTAAGGATTCTCATAAACCTCTTGCATGGGTGTTATGCTGATTTTCCCCTTTACGTCTGCGACCTTTGCAGCCGATGGTAGTATCAAAGGACGGTTAAAAAAATTGGTATGGAGAAATGAAAGACATATACTTTAATTAGGGGGCCATGGAAGTAAGGGGCAAATGCCCCCCTGCGCCCACGGGAAGGATGTAAAACGCATTTAACATAAATTGGTCCAAACATGACTAAACAAGATCCAATTGGCGACACTAGTCTAGAAGATAAATTCAATCAACGTGGAAGGGTTGTATATTTGACCAATTAAATGTCATCAAGGTTTAAGAATATACTACCTTCATTCCATAATATAAGCCATATTTCATTTTCTTTGACCAAGGATTTGACCAACAGTTTGTCTATTAATATGTAATTTATGTGACATATAACTGATATCATTGTATTCCTACTCAACACTACATTCTTATGGTTTTGATTTCTATCACATAAGTCACGTGTTAAATGAGTAATTCTAGGTCAATCAGTCAAACGAAACGAAATACGCCTTATACTTTCAAATGGAGGGATTATATGATTGATGTTGCATGCATGAAGAAAGAAACTATCATAATTGCAGCTACTGGAGTTTTGATAATAAGAGTTTAGATATAGACGAAAATATGACATCAGAAAATACGAATGAAGATTGCATGATACTCGGTCTTCCGGGATTGTCCAGCTAGGCAGCAACCTTTGCGGCGAATATTCTGATATCTCTATCTTCCGAGATTGTCCAGCTCAGAATGCTCATCAATGTTGTCACTGCCTTTACAGATGGTGATTAATGATCCGAGCTTTTGTCTTGGAGTTGAAGCTTTTGTGCCATTGTAGATAGTCGTCCAAGATTTGAATGGCACCGTGCTTGTTTCGCTATAAGGCGTCACAGTTCTGGGAGTCGACATCATGCATGAAAGGTGGCATGGCTCAACTTCTTTGTAGTATCGAAAAACTTTCTCGCAAGAAGGTGTCATAGGGTTGCTCATAGTAGAGATTGGCTAATTCCATCCCCAGCTTATCTACAAGTCGACAATCAAGGGCCAGTGATCTAAGTGAAATAGTTTGATTAAAAGGAAATCCGAGTATGAAAAAGAACTCAAAAGTACTAGTAGTCAAAAATTCCGAAGAGTTACCACTGTCAAGGTAGACAACAAGTGATCACTTTGGACCTTGATTGAACATGGTTTTGCATCAAGTCATCCCTAACTGAATTATAATAAAAACTCGTTTCTTGAAAATTCTTCCCAAAACCCAAAACGTGGTTTGCTAAAACCAATCGCTAACTCTCTCTATATGTCCAAACAACCACTGAAATAGACATGTATGTGTATGTGCTCACCACGCTGAAACTTGTTTGCGAGATCCCCGATCAGCATGTAATTAGGTTTGTCCATTAACATCGTAGAGCGGTTGTCATGAGCCCACATTGCCAGCATTGCAAGTCCTTCCCCTGCCGCTGCTCACAGTGGTTTCGGCGATTAATCTCCCTAAAGAAATTGTTAGACCAACTTTTGAATGATAATTAACTTGGCTTTCTCAAATCTTCTGTCTTGTTTGTTATCCATGGCGAGCTTGGCAATGATATCCATCGCCACCTCTCTGATTGTTGAAGGTAGCTGTAGGCTTGGAGCTGCCCTCCAACTCCAAAATTTCGCCGAGGTTAACAATTAGGAAAGGATTCTACTAAAGCTCTCTTGCATGAGTGTTATGCTGATTTTCCGCTTTACCTTGGCGAGCTTTGAAACTGATGGTAGTATCAGAAGACGGTTCAAAATTTTGGTATGGAGAAAATCAAAGACATATACTTTCACTGGGCCATGGGAGGGAGGGGGATTTGCCCCTCCTCCCAAGTAAGGATGCAAAACCCATTTAACATAAATTGTTCTAACATGCATGAGCAAGATTGAATACAAAGGAGTCTACGCTCCTAATAAATGCAATATTGCATAATATTTCATATACGATAAGCATGATAATGGGTAGTAACATAGACTAATAGCATGTGCATGATACTACTGGATGTTACTTTCCACTATGAGCAGACATAGTAGCGTCTTTTGAAACAGTAGCATTATATTCCAGTTTACTCCAAGTTCAGAATTGTTGATTGTCTCAGTTAATTCAGATCTGAGCTCTTGTGTATAGATTTGTTCATCTTCTTCTGCACACGATTGTTTGTTCTCTCCTCAATGTCGGAATGCTAACACTGAGTACGTGGTACTATTTCATTTTGAAACAATCATATTGCATTTGTCATTGCTCCAAACGGAAAAGAATGCTAGCACAAAGACACATTGCCTTTACAGTACAAAGTTCTTTCGCCCTTTATATAAAACTTAAAAGACTAGTGCAAGATCACTTTGCAATGCAGCACTAGAAAGCAAGCATGGCGTATCCAATGCAAGCCACGAACGAGCCGGCGAGGCCCGCCACCGTGAGGCCGGCGCCGCTGGCCGCTCCAGGAGGCTTGCCCTTGGTCGCCGTCGAGTTACTCGCGGCAGCGGGGGCATTGGGCGTCGCCGGAGCGTTCGATGGCGAAGGTGGAGACTGACCGGCGCCGCTGGCATCACTACTGCCTGAGGGAGGGGAGACGACGGCGGAGTGGTCGTTGAAGGCGGCGACCCCTGGCTGGGTGTCGGAGCGCCCTTGGCGGCGGCAGAGACCATGACGATGAGCTTCTCGTTGGCGCGGCAGTTGGCGTCGACGCCGCTGATGAAGAAGAAGGCGCCGGCGCGGTCGAGGTCGAAGACGGTGCTGCCGTCGCTGAACTGCTTGTCGTAGGAGGAGGTGTTGCAGGCGTTGTAGTCGGCCGGCTGCACCAGCAGCACCGAGTCCTTGTCCTTGGGGTACACGAACACTTGGCACGCACAGAAACACACACAAACGTCAAAATCACATCACGAAATTCATGCAAAGTGTTAACTGACGAAATGGAATGGAGGTTTCGAGCGCGCGGCTGTGCTTACGGAGCTGGTCGCCGATCTGGAAGCCGGTCTTCTCGGCCCAGGTGTTGTAGGACTCGGCGCCGGCGCCTGGAACGGCCCAGCCATTTTCGCCGCCGACGCTGTACTGCGTGGCGCCGGCCACCGCCGCCATGAGAGCGGCGCAGGCGAGCACCAAGCCACGAGATCTGAAGCTCGACATGGCTAGCTACAAAATGTAAACTTTGGATGCTTGGATTATATCAATGGATGGGTCTAGGGGCGGCCAGGGCGTAAGTATTTGTAGGCACATTCATGCCGCGTACCTGAGCTGATCGAGATGGATCTGGGTAGCTTTACAAGCTGTGGGTGCCTTGCTTTTGGCGGTCGCCTCAAGCTACCTAGGTACGTAGAGAGGAGGCACGCATCGGCATGCATGCACGTGCCGGTGGCCTCCTTTTGACGATGTGCCACCCCACTGCGACTGCGTGCGTGCGTGTCAGCGTGTGTGCCTTTCGAATCGATGCTTTACGTTACCGGCTGAAGTCGGGATAACGGCGGCGTGGGCTGTGGCTTCGCTCGTGTGCGCTAGGATCCAAGCAACGATATACGAGTCAGGGTAAGGTGTGTAACAATATGTACTACTCCCTCGAATATGGAAAATGTGTCGCTGGTAATGAACCGATCGGTACAATTTTTAGGTATAACTAGCAAAATGACCGTGCGTTGCAACGGGCTTAAATTACATCAAACATATTAGGTTTGAAGTGAACTTGGATTTTGGTTTGATCATTGGTTTAGATTTATGTTGGCTTTCTCCCAGATTTCAATTCTCTTTCACGTCCCATTATACAACAATCCTCTCAAAGGTAAAAGAAATATTCACAAGTTACTTCCTAATCTTCTTTGTATATACATCATGGGGAATCCAAAAGGCTTAAGATATTGTTCATGACCTCTTCTTCTGCAAATCTACTCACTTAAATTCTTGAACATGCAATAAAAAAACATGACTCTTTGCATCATCTACATACATAGTTTTTCACCTAATAACATAAGAATTTGCAAATATCAGTGAAGCAAGTATTAAATTGTGTGCCTGCATACTAAGTAGTAGGAACATAAAACAGATGGCAATGCTTAATAACAAGCATTTTATAACAGCGGGAGTCTTTTAAAAAACACGGGAAGGGCTCCGAATCAAATTTCTATATCAAGATGTTACTTACAATAAATATGAAAGAAATAGCCAGATTACTAAATATAGAGGGGCTTCTACAGGTAGCCCATCACAACAACCAATATATGGTCGTACGATTCTCAATAGACGATAGTATTTGAGAGTGTGGAAAAGGGTTAATTTACAATCGAACCATGAGTTGCTCCCATGGAATGCGATAATGTTTTCCTAGGACTCTTGTTTACGGAATTGCTATCGTTTGTTGATATAGAAATTAAGATCTCTAGGCTAGTAAATCACACAACAGCAGCACATGTCCAAGCACAATAGCACCACCGAGCAAGCCCAAGCATCTCTCGGCTAGTAAATCACACAGGCTCTCACTTTCTCTTCTCGCTCAGCTCCAGCCTGATCCGTCCAGGACTTTAGGTGAATCCTCTGGCTGCGCTAGGCCGCAGCCTGCTGTGTTCCAGCTCCGCCATACCACAATATAGTTTTCTTGTATCCAACGCAATATTGTTTGTATATCAAGTTAGCACATACTGCCTACAAATAGTTACCTGAGAAAAAATGCAGTAAACACTCTGCACCAAAGTTCGAGCGAGGGCAAGAAATCTCTGAAATTGTATTGGTGAGCAGATTTGTAGTGGCTACAATGCATCGATTAGTGAGCAGGCTTCCGCGTCCAAAAGCAAGCTAGCTTTGCTGGGATTCAAGTGAGAGGCAGCGGGCATGCGGCGCAGCGCAAGCGGAGCTGGATGGGAGCGACGGCCTGTCCTCGTGGGGAGCTGCTAGATACGCATTCGATGGCGCCAAGTGCGTCGGAAAAGAGGCTGAGTGACGGCGGAATGACACAGTGGTTGCGGTGGAAAGCCGAGGGGAGCGCGGACCTCCTCGCCTGTGCGGCTCATGGGATTGGAGCCATTGGTGGTGTCCCACGGCCGCCGGCGCTGGGAACGGGGCGCGGGTGCCGTCGTGGGGGACGGGACGTGGCTAACGGCGGGCGGACCGGGTCGCGGCTGCCGCTGCAGGGAACAAGGCGTGGCCCCCGGCCCTCGAAACAGAACGAGGCCGTCGGCGCGGGGATCGGGTCGCGGACGCCGTCGGGGTATCGAGTCGGCCACCGGTGGAAGAAAAGCCGCTCGGCATCCGGTGGGTGGTGTCGGGGCATGGCCGCTGATGGGGAGGTCGGGTCACGGCTGCGGCGGGGAAACCAGAGGTGGGCAGACTGTGCAGCCTCCCGGCCGGCAGCGGGGAAGAGATTGAGGATTCTTATCCCTTCGGAAGATTTACAATTCGATCCCTGCATCCGGACTGCGGGTTGATTTCTGGAATCTATAGGGGGATTTTCGGAAAACAACCACGACGTACCACGGTCGCTTAACGATATTATATAGTAGAGACTACCAACACCTTTTTAGGATGGAGGTAGTACTAGTTTTTTTACCGTGGTGGATTAAGACAAAGCACATCTGTGGTAATACCAAGTTGTCACGAATGTGCACTTTGTTCACCTAGTCGTTAAATGCCAAAACAGTTGTCACAGACTGGTCAACACAATATTCAATGTACTCCCTCCGTTCCAAATTAATTAATTGACTTCAATTTGTCTACACATGGATGTATCTAGACATGTTACACGTATAGATACATCCACATGTGGACTAATAGAAGTCAATTAATTTGGAACAGAGAGAGTACGATGTTGTATCGGCGACGACCAGTGACCCTAGACAAACCTCTACACATATTGCGTGACCGTGGATAGGTATATCAAATGTACAATGACCAAAGTGAACTAGGTCGACAAATAGGAGTACCGCCGACCGAAGTGAACTAGGTTGACAATTATGAGTACCGCTGATATGTCAAAACTCGGTCACCAACTTGTCACTTTGTGTGCTCGCGATCATTTCGTTGGGCGACCATTAGTTTGCACGCGTGGTCTGCTGTTTTTTAGCAAACTTCCTCCTAGATTTCTGTTGCCTCTAATTTCTCGGTCCTCCGTATGGTGGTTTCGTACAAAATGTCCCCCTAAACTTGTGTTGCTTCTTTTTTTGGTCCTCCATCCTATTTTGTGTTCAAGGGCCGGCATCCAGATGCTTATCTATTTCCTCCTTCCTAAACTGCCGACGAGGAATTGAAATGACCATGGTCCTGAAGGCCGGCGCGAGGAAGGAACCCGTACGCTAATTGTTGGCCTAAACCCCGCACATTCTATTAAATTCAGTGTTTATGTTAGTGATTTCGTAAGTTTCATCAGAGTTTCCAAAAGTTTATAAAGCAGGACAAAATTTTGTTTCAAGCAGTTTCGTAAGAGTTTCACCTAGTAGCTAGCTGACTTAAGTCATTTAGCATTCTGTTTCTGTTACAACTAGACAGAGTTTGTTGGAGTGTTGGTTATATGATCTACTCTCGTTTTTATTGAGATGGAAATCATCTACTGGGATTTGGACAATTTTGATGTTATTTTAATGGAAGGCTCGACCAAAGCACAACATTAAATTAATAAAGCCCCATAGGCGGCGTCTAAACAGTTCACCACATCAAGTTACAACTTAGGGCCTCTTTGATCGAAGGAATTTCATAGGAATTTTGAAGGATTTCAATCCATAGGAATTTTTCCTATAGAATGCATTTGGATCATACGAATTGAGCCCACCAAATTGCTAAGGAATCCATTTATATGCCCCCTATTCTATAGAAATCTCAACATTAGCTCAAACCTCATTTTATTTTTCCTTTACAAAGTCCAATGCACTCACACTCTATCTCTATCTACTCTCTCTCCTCATTCCTGCAAATTTCTTATGTTTGTTTCTTGTGCACCATCCAAAGATATCGTTTACGAAATTACTGTGTTTTGAAATCATGTAGCAATTGAAGTGTATATCATCTCAATTCTTTGTTTTTCCTATTTCTACATATTAAAAATCCTGCAATCTATAGAGGCCCTCATAAGCGAAAATAAAGGTCCAACATGCAAGCTACATCATCATGGTTGTTTCGTAGGGGGGATGAAGAACCCTATAACCTAGGAGGCTGCATCAAGGTTCATTTTTGTCGTGACAAAGCTAGGCCGGAAGTAAAGCTCTTGCCGGCCCAAATAGTCGCCTTCTCGGGCTGACCAAGTTCATCGATCAAACGGCGCCCGCCATCACACAGCAGTGGGCCCATCGCGCGCGCATGCGTCCCAACGTCCCGTACCGCAGTCCGTCGTCGACCTCGCGTTGTGCGGCCACCGAACCGGGTGAATCCTATAGGTCGCCCTACGGCGACGCTCGACGCGTGTGTCGCCTGAAGATCTTCCGTCGCTCGTCGTTATGGGCTGGGCCCAAGTTCGGTAACCGGGTAATTTTTCTTTTCCTATTTCTTTTTTTTTATCTCGTTTTCCACTTCTTATTTTCTGTTTTTGTTTTTGTTTTTCGTTTTCTTTTCTTTTTTCCTTTTGTTTCTCACCCCCATTTTCTGTTTTTAAAATTCATCCAAAAATAGTTTCCGGTCACCCACATTTTCTGTTCACTTTTAAAATTATTCAAAAATAGTTTATGTTCCATTTTCTGTTCACTTTTAAAATCGTTCAAAAATAATTTCCGTTCACATCTCCATTTCTGTTCATTTTTTTAAATCATTTAAAAATAGTTTCCGTTTACTAGCCTTTTCAATTCAATTTTGAAATCGTTCAAAAATAGTTTTCGTTCACTTTTTAAAATCGTTTATAAATAACTTTCCTTCATAAACATTGTTTTGCTCACTTTTTAAATCTGTTCAAAAATAATTTTTATTCACCGACATTTTTTGTTCACTTTTTAAAATCGTCCAAAAATAATTTTTGTTCACTTTTTAAAATCGTTCAAAAATATTTTTTGTTCACTTTTAAAATAGTTCAAAGAAGGTTTTGTTCATAAACCTTTTTTGTTATTTTTCAAAAATCGTTTAAAAATAATTTTTGTTCACCGACCTTTTTTGTTCACTTTTTAAAATCGTTCAAAAATAATTTTCGTTCACTTTTAAAATCGTACAAACATAACTTTCATTCATAAAAATTTTCTGTTCACTTTTAAATCCATTAATTTTTTTTTATTTACCGACCTTTTTTTCTTCACTTTTTAAAATCATTCAAAAATAATTTTTCGGTCACTTTTAAAATCGTTCAAACATAACTTTCGTTCATAAAAATTTTCTGTTCACTTTTTAAATCTGTTCAAAAAAAAATCACTGACCTTTTTTTTTCACTTTTTAAATTCTTTCAAAAATAATTTTTCGTTCACTTTTAAAATCGTTCAAACATAACTTTCGTTCATAAAAATTTTCTTTTCACTTTTTAAATCTGTTCAAAAATATTTTTTGTTCACCTACCTTTTTCTGTTCACTTTTTAGAATCGTTCAAAAATTATTTTCATATTTTTTATCTATTTACGTGCGTGTATTGAACTGTACAGTCAGAACGTACCAGAATATGTCCACACTGCTCAATCTAGCTAGCTCAATGTCTCCTATCTCGAGCGATCGTTCGTGTGGGAGCGAGCTAGCTAGCTGCTCTACGTCTTGTGATCCATTTTTGTTTAGGGTGACGTCTTGTGATCCATCTGCATGCATGCATACATCGCGTACGTACGAAACGAAACCGTTGAACCTGTGAAGGCCGGGCCCATTAAGTTTTCTAGTAAGCGACACGGGCAGGAGGCTTCGCCGTAAGGCGATGTACAGGAGGTCCCACCGAACCGAGTCCCTCTCCTGCATCGCTGTTCGGGCTTCGATCGTTTTTCTCAAGAATCGTCTCGTTTCTTCTTTATTTCAGATGGAAAACGAATACGTACAAAGAGATCAAACCGATACACACATCCCACATCTCAATTACACAAGTGAATCGCCCTTCGTCCCTCACGCTTCAGAGCTCAGAGAGCGAGCATGGCGTAACCGATGATGCAGGCCGCGGCCGAGCCGGCGAGCCCTACGGCGCCGGTCACCGTGGTCCCGGCGCTGTTCCGGTCGCTTGAGCCGGCGGGAGGCGGCGCGCCCGTCGAGTTCGTCGACCCTCCATCTGCGCCGGCCGGAGCGTTTGCTGGAGGCGGCGTCGGTGGCGCGCCAGCCGGAGGCGACGAGCTCGGAGGAGCAGACGGAGGGGACGTGGCCGCGGGCGCCGAGCTGGGCGGTGTCGCCGGGGCGGTGGTGGAAGCAGGGGGAGGGGCCGAGGTGGGGCTGGGCACTGTAGGAGCGGGCGCGGGAGGAGTCGCCGTCGCCGGCGGGGTGGAAGCGGACGGAGAAGGAGACGTTGCCGGGGGCGGCGTGGGCGTGGCAGACGCCGGAGGCGGAGCAGGGCGACGATGGCGGCGGCGCGCTGCCGGAGGCATTTCCGTTACGGCCGGCGAGGACCATGACGATGAGCTTCTCGTTGGCGCGGCAGTTGGCGTCGACACCGCTGACGAAGAAGAAGGCGCCGGCGCGGTCCAGCGTGAACACGGTGTTGCCGTCGGTGAACTTCTTGTCGTACGACGACGTGTTGCAGGTGTTGTAGTCGGCCGGCTGCACCACCAGCACCGAGTCCTGGTCCTTGGGGTACACGAACACTGAACGAACCAAAGAGAAACCACCATTAACACATCAACAAGAACTGAAGAAGCAGAGGTTTTACTGATCATGGCTGAAATATTGATGAAGGTGTTCATATCTGAATTACCTAGAGTGTCGCCGACCTTGAACCTGTTCTTCATCGCCCAAGTGTTGTACGACTGGGCGCTGGCACCGGCCACGCTCCAGCCGTTGGTACCGCCCACCTGGAACTGCGTGGCGCCGGCCATGGCCGCAACGAGAGCAAAGCACGCGAACCCAAGGCCATAACCAGCACCCTTCGCCATGGCTACCAAGCTGCAGAGATCAGACCCAATCGGCTAATCCCAGATGGAACACCAAGCTAGATAGTAGCTAGCACAATCAAGTGCTTCTTCTTCTAGCGTGGATGGATGAGATCGAAGAGCTTGGGGCTGCCGGCTATTTGTAGGTCTCGATCGCCGAGGTGTGATGCGCACGGGGTGCTTTGCTTTCGATGGACACCTTGAGGTGATTGCGAGCTATCTCTCTGCCAAGTTTTCGAGCTGTCTTTTGTGCTTGCCCTGGCTGCAATGGCGTCCTCTGATGTGCTCTGCCTGCGGCTGAGCTGACTAATCCTCGCCAAGTGACGCAGGCATATTCATGGCTTGTGCACCGGTAAGTCCATGGGCTGGCTCGTGCATGGGCAACGTGTCCTTCTCCATGGACGTTGTGGTTCAGTGCACGTGCCGCGACATGATACGTGGGCTCGCTGGCATTGCCGTCAGGATCCGGTTAAGTTGATCGAGGACAAGTTTGATTAGTTAAAGCCCTGTTTGAAACACATCATTTTTGTCCTTAATTCTTGTGGAAACAACCTTTTCTTGTTTAATTCTGCAAACTTGGGTTAAAATTATCAAGAGGAAAACAGCTTAATTGGAGATTTTTGTAAAAAAAAGCTTTTTCTTAGAAGAAAAAAAAAAGAGAGCCTTATTCATAACAATGGATGTTTCTATATCTAGATTGCGCCCAATTCTTTTTTTTTTTGATATAAATACTTGTATTCAACAAACAGTAGTAAGGATACAACGTAGAGACGCGTACAAATACAAGTACAAAGAAAGCGGATACAGGTGGTGAAACTCCTGAGGGCCAACATCTTCTTCAACCTCACGCCACCGCGACGAAACTCCACCGGCGCACACGCCCGCGAAGCAGACGCCATCGACGACGAACCTTGGAGACGGAAGAACCTCTAGCCAGAAGGCGTTGAAAAACCGCAATAGCCACCAATTCCGAAGAACAGGATCTGAATCACACATAAAGAACATCGGCCGGCGACGCGCGCCGAGCTCAAGCCGCTCCAGATTTGGCCCAGAAAGGCCAAATCCCTCGACCGCAGACCTCTGCACCACCCCAGCAGCACCAACCCCCTCACCGCCCATTATTGAACGCGCCGTCCTCCTCCAAGCCAAACACGAAGCCTTCGCCGGCAGCACCAGCTCAAACCCCGAAAGCCCGGAAGAAAACCAGCGCCAGACTCCTGTACATCTGGCCAGATCCCACCAGATCCAGCCAGAACCAACCTCCACAGCCTCCCCAGCGGCGCCGGAGCTAGCTACGCCGGGACGGGGACGGAGACGGGAGGACAAAAGCCAAAGCAGCGCCGCCGCCACCGACTCAACGACGCCACCAAAGCACGAAAACGCTCCCCGCCGGCAACAGCACCGCGGTCCGACCCGCCTCCCAACGCCCAGAGGGCCGTCGGAGGCGAGGCGGACCGGCGGTCGTGCCGGGGGAGCAGACGAAGCTCGAAAATCGCCTCCCAGTCGCCTCCTACCACTGTAGCAAGAGGATAAGACGAGAGGGGTAGCAATAGTCTCTGATTGCGCCCAATTCGGAAGCAATGGCATGAGAATATGTCAGGAGCCTCTACAGCAATGGATTAGAGATCCATAATGTTAATGCAACAGCAGATTAGCAGTCCTAAACTGGCCACAGCCTGCTAATAAGGCCGACATGGCTCAAATGGTCCTCCCAAACAATACCGATAGAAGAAGGGAAGGACTACACAGCAGGCGCCCTAGATTTAGCGAATATGTACGCACTAGTCAAAACACAATTAGTCATCTCGGGTGTGTTTGAGTGTGTGAGAAATAGCAATGTTTTGCATGCATGCACTAAAAGACGAAACTGCTGACATCATCACGCATTAAATGCGAAATTCGAAACTTCAAAATGTTTTGTAGCTCAAACCGTTTATCTGATTTATGATCCGTTTTCATCGTTGGACTAGTCGCGTCGAGATTTTCGAAAATAGATCCCATGTTGATATGTTCCGACAATATATTTTTTGGACCCAAAAGTTACCCACCCATTAACAAGTGAGTTACCAGGCTGTAGTATCTAAGTTACCCATCCAATTAACGATTAGTTTTCGGTTTGAAACTATATTCCATTTTTTGTTGTTCTTTTCGATTTTTCCACGTTTTAAAGTTACCATCTAGTTTCATAGGTGAGTTACCACTTTAGGACGATAAATTTATCGTGTATAAGTGGATAACTATCAACTAAAACGAATGTGCAACTAAATAAGTATTAGGGTGATAACTTTGTCGATTTCATGGTGTGACAACTACACCCCTAAAACAGACGCATAACTCTATCATCAGTAGGTAGGTAACTATTATTAGGAGGGCATGATATCTATATCGATTTTATGTGCATAACTATAACATGAATAAATGGACAACTCCATCAGTGAAGTGGGTAACTCTATCAGTACTAGGCTGGGTAACACATGAATAACTTTATCAGTACTAGGTGGGTATCCATTAGTACTAGGTGGGTAACTCTATTAGTATTGGGTGGGTAACTTTATCAGTACTATATTGGTAACTTTATCACTATTAGGTGGGTAACTATTACCAATAGAGTGGGTAACTACATCAATTTCGTTGTATATAACTATATCATGGACACATTGATAACTCCATCAGTACATGGTGGGTAAGTCTATCAGTACATGGTGGATAACTTTATAAGTAATGGTGGGTAAATATATCATAAACAAATGGGTAACTTTATCAGTACTAGGTAGGTAACTCCATGGCTACTGGGTGGGTAACTCCATCCGTAATAGGTGGGTAACTTTATCAGTACTAGGTTGGTAATTTTACCAATACTTGGTGGGCAACTATTACCAATATAGTAGGGTAATTACATCGATTTTGTGATGGATAACTATATCATGAACACATGGGTAACTTTATCAGTATGTGGTGGGTAATTATTACCAAGAGAGTATTGATAACTACATCTATTTCGTGGTGGATAAATATATCATAAACATATGGATAATTTCATAAGTAATCGGTGGGTAACTATTATCTAGACAACCAGAAAACTATCCTACGAGGTGAGAAAGCCAGAAAGTGGTTTCATGTCGGACACGCTGTCTCTAGCGCTCTGGTTCGTTCAACTCGGGGGCGGGTATTCAAGAACTTTGGGACACACGGGGCTATCAACTATACGCGGCGGAGGAAGCCGAGCCAGAGCCGATCCATACGCGGGCGGGGACAACCACCTCGGTCGTCGTCTCGCCGTGCGTGTCTAAGCTTAAGGTGTCCGCATTGCTGTCGGGGAGGCAGCAGAGAGGAGGTCGGCATCGACAATGAAGAAGAAGGCGGCCTTATCCAAAAACAAAGCAGAGTGGAAATAAATGCCTCACATATGTCCACGTCCTTACCTCTGTCCTCCGACAAATTCTCTATGGCACGAAGCGATATCGGTGGAATCAGGATATAGAAAGAACAAATCCTAATTTCTCACTTCTAATCCTTTTCTCACACATCCAGAGACAAATCAGATAGAGATAATAGGCACAACCGCCACTAGCCAAAACCGAAAGTTCCAAGACAACACCAGAAAAAAACCAATTTGCCAAAATACCATTACAGTTTTGGTTTTTGATGCAAAAATTCCACTATGAACTAACTAAGACTAACACCCACACAAAACCACTTTTATGCCCTTACCTTCTGACACAGCACAAGTCTCTCATTTCTACTCATTTCAACAGCCTTTACATGCCAAAGAAAACAGCCTTTGCACAAGATTTCAGGAACAATACGGCAATTCATCAGTAACTTTTGAACATCTATTTCTACGTCGAAACTATCCATCGATCAAGGCTGAAACTCACTAACACAGCAAAACCTGAACTTGCTGCATTTATCTACGAAAAAGACAGGCTGCAGCTTGGTGTTGAAGTTAGCATGTCGGAGAACCAAGCAGACCAGTGGAGAGCAGTCGAGTAGAGGATCTTGGGCGGGATGGCGCCGCCGTCGTCTCGCCTTCTCCTCGTCGAGCAGAGGAGCTTCGGTGGGCTGGCGAGAGGCCGCAAGCTTGGGATGCCGCTGCGCCGGCATCAGGGAGATTGGCGAGCGCTCGTCTCCTCGTCGCGCTCGGGGAGGGCACCTGCGTCGGTGAGCTTGGGGGCCAGGCCGCGACGTTGGAGCTGAGGAGGGAGTCGGGGAGCGGCCCAGCGAGGGAGGGATTCAGAGAGGAGATTCATCACCGCGCTTGTCTCTCTCTCCCATGACGCTACTGCCACTGCCTCTCCTCCTCAATGCTGGCCACCAGAGTATCAATCGACGCAGGCAACACACCACAATGCTCATCATTGCCTGCACCGCCGCCGATTCATCGCCACCACCAAATCCTCTTGCCCTTGCTCGAGTTGTACGCGCACAGCCTAGCTCGTGAGCCCTTGCCCGCCTTGGCAGCCGTTTCTTGGGGGAAAGCACAGTCACCCATCGACGAGCTCGCCCCGCCTCGGTCTAGAGAGACTTCCCCGGCGGCAGAAGTGAGGAACTGCTGGTCCTGGGGGAACTTGCCGAAGAGCACGAGAAGCATGGTCCCGGCAGCGGCGGCGGCTGAGGTGATGCTGCTCATGTGTGCGGGCGTGGGCGTCGGGGACGGGAGGAGAGGTAGCGAAGGAAATGGCGGCGAGCACGGCGGCGGAAGTAGTGGCGGTGGATTCGTTCGGTGGCGGGAGCCGGTCGGGGAACGGCCTTCGCCGGTGGTGGTGGGCGCGCAGTGTCCAGATGGACCAGATGGGATCGGGAGAGAAAAGGAGGAAGATGAGATGATATCGATCCGTACAGCACGTTCCATTGACCGTGTCCGTGCAGATCATGACTGTTCGCCTATGATCCAACGGCTGGCGACGCAGCGTCGCGTTTTGCCAGATATCAGGCGCCTGCTAAATAGATTTTCCGATAGAAGAATCCTTGAAAAAGTTCTCTTTTGATTTCCTTGTAATGCTATCTTCTTTTCGGTATGCGCTGTATAGGCACAGGATTCTTGTCTGCTTTGACCTTGATGTTGAGGTTGTTGACATATTCCCTGCTCACTTTACCTCACGGTCACATTCATCGGCCCAATGAGGCAGATGATAAGATTCTCGCTATGTCTTGGCAAGATATTACCTATTTTCAAGTATTTGCACGGTCTAGTAAACAGTCTTTTTCTTTAAGCTGCATTTTAGCATTACGTTGGATCGTCATAATTTTATCTTGCACACCCTCTTATGTCTGTTTAAGTCTTTATTTGACTCATTTTTGTCTATTGGGTGACTAGCTTTTAATAGTAGATTACAACATAGTTCAGCTATTGCAACCCAAGTCTGGGTATTATATGTAAAAAAAAAAAGTTCCCTCGTGTTCAAGGACCCGAGACCTCGGCGTTGCCCTAGGATAACACGGGGCGCGCGATCCCTTCTCGCAGCCGCTTGCCACCCCGCGGGGGCTTGAGCTGCTGTGTAGGCGTTGGGCTAACTTAACACCAATAGCATTGGGCAATTTTTTTGATTAATCATAGGGAGGTCCTGCTGGCGATGGCGGTTCGGCACGGCAGCATCGCACCTCATAGAAGCCTGCAACGATGTGGAGAGAGCTGGAGCGGCCCTTGGACGGCTGCTGGTGGAGCTAGGCAGAGATGGTGGCTCGTCCTGTCTCGACCCAGATCTAAGGGTCCAGAACGGGTTGGTCAGGCCCTACGTGTCGTGGTGTGATCACGGCAGATGCCATAGGATGGCTTAGGTTGGAGCCGATGGACGCTGGTGGAATCGGGGAGGGCTAGCGTGCTAAGGAGCGCACACAGAAAACACTAAGCACACCACAATCTACCCAGGTTCAGGGCCCTCGTGAGGAGGTAAAACCCCTACTCCTGCCTGTCTGTATGAATATATCTCGGGGTATCTCAAATACACAGGTGCTCCTCGAGCTGTATGATCCAACAATGGAAATGAGCACAAGGTAGAAGATGTGGCTATGGGGTGAAATGTCTCTCAGGGGATCGTCCCTCACGCAGGAGGGGGTGAAGCCCTATTTATAGGCTAAACCGAGCTACGGTCCAAACTCGGCACTGTAGCCACGCGCACCCGTGTCAGGAGCGTGCTCATGATGGTGGTCTCTGCCACGGATACGCACGCCTGTGTCAGTATCTTGGTCATCATTGTGGCCTCTGCCTCGGACAGGACGGGACCTGTCTTGCCTCGAGCCCAGCACTGCCTCGTTATCTGCTCCCACATGCGCCCGGTGTCAGAGATAGGTATGCCTGTCACCTCGAACCTGCACCATACCTCCTGCCACGCTCCCGTGTCAGGCGGGAAGTGACCGCAGCATTGACCTCCAACCGGGTTAACGCGCCTCTTCTCCTTAACTCAGCATGGATATGTCGGATCCCCTTTCCTTGGATACTCTCCCCTGCACATAAGAGAAAACACGAAGATACCGACATACATATGTCGGTCAGCGTATGTCGGTCATTAGATGTCGGGCACCATACCCCGGCCCCTTTTGGGCCTGGCTATCTCGGTTTGCACCAGTACCTTACCTCGGCACCTCTTGGGCCTGGCTATGTCGGTTTACACCAACATCATATCTCGGCCCCTTCTGGACCTAGTTATGTCGGTTTCACTGTTCCTCGGTCCACTCTTGGACACCACTTATACTATACCATGACCCTACCCCGGGGTAGCCCCCGACATTAGTCCCCGAAGCTGGTGCGGTCCTGCAGACTCGGATGAAGGGCCACACCAGGTTTACCAAATCAAACCATCTGAACCAACTATCCGACATAACTATGTCGGTCCACCTCAAACATCAAGGACCAAACCTCCAATCACTTTCGACATCCACTCTTATGTCGGTCTCTCCGACACAAGAAGATTTCCTCGATTTTCTCAAAGATCGTGCCATCACATGTGGTAGCATAACTCTGCGTGTCGCCTAGGTTACGGTGCGCGGACAGACATACCTCTGAGCGCATGCCAGCCACGTCACGCGAGCTCTATGAGCTGTCACGTCCCCTGCGCACTTGAGTGCCTTGACCACGTCAGCGCGCACATTACTGCGCGGCTCCTGGATTCTCGCGCCAGTAACCGCACCATCAACCATGCCCCTGGCAGTTTCCACTTTGTGGCCCACGATGCGGCCGATCGTGCGGCCGTTTTTACCACGAATCGCGCAGAACGTGTGCAGTAAATCCGTGCGACGGTTTCGGGGATCGTGCGCGGTGAAATTGCTAACCGCACACTTCCCACGCCCATAAATAGGGGAGCGGGGGCCCTTTTCTTTTTCTTCTCCATCCTCTCCTTCTTCCTCCTCGCATCCCTCTGTTCCATCACCACCGCCACGCAGAGCACTCCTCACAGCGCACTCTGCCGCCGCACAACGCCGGAGCTTTTCACGCCGCCGCCGAGCCAGGCTCTCCATTGGCGCATCCTGCACTCCTCGCCTTGCGCCGCCGCCGCCTCACCTCCGGTAAGATCCTTGCCCTTAACATTGCCAATGAACACGTTCATCTTCCGCGATGAACCTGTTCATCCTCTCCGATGAACCTGCTCATCTTCTTCGTAGTTACTTTGAGTTTGTCCGCTTTAGACCTCTTCTAGATCTTCTTCACCGTGCTTTTTATTAGCCTTGCACTAGTTTATCACTATGCTTCTTTAGATTGAACCCATAGATCTTGCATTTATCTTCTGTTTTTCCTTCTCCGTAGATCCTTCCGCAAAACACTTAGCCGCAGATTTGTGTTTCCCGCCATTACTCCTTTTCCCCTTTGTTGCTCAAATATTCCGAGATACTTATCCCGGTCGAATCTCTGCCTCTTTTCAGAATCCTTTCGAGATGTCTTCCAGCAACACCGCGGATCCCACCGACACTGCCGCAGACGAGGGTGAGCGTGCTGGATGGGAAGGCTCCGACGTTACCCAAGAGGAAATAGACTGGCTGATCCGAACTCGGCGTATCCCGGCCGAGGTGATATGTCGGGTCCCTGGCAACGAGGCCGAGCCGAGTTTGCAACCCGGCAAGCGCGTGGTCTTTGTCGCGGACTTCGAGCGCGGCTTTGGCCTCTCGGCGAGCCAATTCTTACGAGGCTTCCTCAACAAGTTTCATCTTCAGCCACATCACCTCCCAGCCAACGACATCACCACTCTCTCGGCGTATGTCTCTTTCTCTGAGGGATACCTCGGTATCTGGCCCACTATCGACCTCTGGGCCAAATATTTCCAACTCCGGAAGCAGAGCGTCCCGGATCCAGAGAACAAGAACTTCCCCAAGGAGATGACCCCGTGCGGAGCCGCTACCATTATACCTCGGAGAAGCTCCATCTTTCCTCGAATTCAAGGCCTGGAGTCATGTCGGAAGTGGCAACGCGCGTTTTTCTACGTGACGAGCCCAGAAAACGCCGATCTCCTCAACTTGCCGACATTCACTCTTGGCACCCCCGCGGAGCAGCACAACTAGAACTTCAACCCCAAGGAGACGAATCTCGAGATTAACCAGATTCACAAGTACGTCATTGAGTTCCAGTCGCAAGGGATGGTGGCTGATGACCTCTTGAGAACCTTCATTAGCCGCCGAGTTTCCCCCCTCCAAAACCGATTTCACAAGATTTGCCACATGAGTGGCCGATACGACCCTACTCGGGTCTGCACTCATGAGCTGAGCAAGGCCGAGGTTTGGAGGCGCGTCAAGTCCATCACCAAGACGATGATGCCCGAGGAATGGGTATGGGGTAAAGAACCCCATGACAGAACTCGGCTTCCGGATCAAGTAAGTATCATACAATCTCGACCGACATATTTCGCCTCCCGACACAACTTTTATGTCGGCATTATACTTTGCTTCTAGAATAACCCGGTATCACTGCATCTGAACTACAGCTATTTGCTCGGCAAACCAAGGAGGACGGAGCTAATCCCTCCGCCACATGGGGCCAAGATTTACCTGCCCCGACCGTCGCCGAGGTTGAAGACCCGGACGATGAGGATCATATGCCGATTTCGGCAGCCCGCGCCCCTGCCTCGGGTAAGCCTCGAGAACGAGCCTCAGTCCGAGATTGGTCAGATGATGATGACGATGATTGTGAAATATTAGAGGTATTTGATGCTCGTCCCCTCGCATATGCTCACCCAATACCCTCGGCACCAGTTAACCCGGCAGGCCAAGCTCCAAGCACACGCCCTGCTACCGCGGACAACCGAGGCGTGTCTCGCAAATGCGCAGGGACCGGTACCTCAGATACCGAGACTTCCAGCGCCCCAACCTCTGCAGCGAAGAGACCGAAGCTGCGGAAGAAAGCGGGAAACAAGCCTCAGGGCAAGAAGATGCCTCCAGTTACAGAAGGGTAAGATATCCTTTGCCGATATAATCTCATTTCCCTTTCTTCCTTTAACCGAAATAACACTTCCCCGAGATAACATCTTTTCCTGTCTCGATGCAGGGCTCCCGTTGAAGTTAACCAGAGCGCATCCAACGTGCGCTCACCTATCCCGCCGCCAGCGGCATCTCGGTCAACCGACACTGGAGCTGCTAGCTCAGCCCAGGCACATACCACTCCACCCGTCATACTGCTGCCGGCCTCTGATGCCGCACCTGGAGGAGGCCAAGATGCCCCAGAAACCTCGGTCCTTGACCGAGATGCTGATCCCGGTGCCCAAACCAAGGACTCCGAGACAGCGCGGACCGAGACTCCGCTGACCCCGGTTCAGCAGCAACAACAGCAGCAGCAAGAACCACAGCAGCAACAGCCACAGCAGCAGCAACCACAGCAGCCACAGTCACCGCAGCAGCAGCAACAACCACCAACTTCTCCCGCACCTGCACGCCGGAAACAAGCACCCCCGCCAAAGCTGACACAGTCAAAGCCGACACAGCCAAGACAATCGCCAAGCTCGCTACCGAGTCAATTGGCCCTCGGGAAAGTGCCGATCAATCCGGATAGCACACTGGCGCTGACTCCGGCGGCCCAAGCTCTGGCTGCAACCATCTCCAAAGTTACCTCAGCTGGCTGGGAGTTTCCCCGGCTGCGCACCCAAAGAGGCAACAGCCTGGGCTCGGTGGAGCATTATAGCATGGACTGGAACGCTGCCGACACCAGCGAGGTTTCTTCTCAGAACCCAGCGTCCCGGCATCCAGCTGGCCCAAGCCAGCTTGCTCAGTCGATGCACACGCTGCAAGTTGTTGTCCTTAACGCTAGCCAAACTGCCGAGGTAAACCTTCCTCTGCTTAACTCTTTTTTCTTTCATAACAGATAAATAGATATATATTATCCCTAGTCCCCGAGATTCGGGTCGAGTGGTTGATGCTCGACCGAGTAAAGATCACTCGGCGCGAATCTTCATAAAAATTCAATATCCAGTCCACTTCAAAAAACTCCGAGATCCAGTCCCCGAGATTCAGGTCGAGTTAACTCGGCGTGAATCTTCATAATAACGCTAACACTTTTCCTTCTCTCAGGAATGCACCAATGCTCGGACCAGGGTGTTCCGCAGACTGCTTTTGGTCACAAGAAGCTCAAGAGCTCCTTCAAGCAGCTGCAGGAGGAGTCGAAGAACAAGGAGGCTGCGCACAACGCTGCGCTGCAGAAGGACAAGACTGAGGTGTCTCGGCTCCAGAAGGAGCTTGAACGAGCTCAGAACGAGAAATCCGAGATGGAGAGAATTCTGAAGCAGCGGGAAGAAGCTACTCTGAAGCAAAAGGAGCTCCTCGACCAGACCGAGGCTCGCGCCACCTCGGTTCAACAAGAACTGGATGCCCTCAAGGCTAAATGCGACCGCTGGTTGGCTAAGCTCACCCGGATCAACAATGAGATGGACAGTGAGTTTCCTCTATTCTTTCTTTTCAATTCCTTTGCTTCTACCGACATTAGGAATATGCCGGTATATGGCTTAACTCGGTAACATCTTTTCTTTATTCAGAACAATTCTCCCATTCCAAGGCCGCTGCAGCAAACACTGTTCACAAGGCACGAGAAAGGAGAGGAGAATCTGGCCCGATCTCGGAGGAATGGGACATTGAAGATCATCTGACGGCTCTGGATGCTCGTATATCTCCTCTGAAATGCATTGGTACCGAGCTCCTTGACACTGGTATCCGGGTTTACAACACTCTATGGCCAGAGTCAGAGACCCCAGCTACCATTGCCGAGTTGTCCAAGTGCTTGCTGACTGCCGAGACCAGGCTCCGAGAGTGGAGATCTTCCTCAGCTCGTGCCGGCGTAGATCAAGATCTGACCTTTGTGCTTTCATGGTACGAGTCAATCGACCTGAGGGCACTGCAATCTCTGCGCTCCGACTCGAAATGGACATCGGATCCAACATTGATCCAGAGCCGCAAGGATGCAGCTTCCTTCATGGCCAGCTACGTTCAAACCCAATATTTCATTCCCGGTCCCGTCTACTCCGACGGTGAAGATGATGAGGATGATGAAGAGGATGATGACGAGGCAGAGGAAGCTGACGAGGAGACCGAGGCTGAAATTCCCCGCCCTGCCATCGACGCAGCAGCCGACACTGCCGAGCCAACAGCAACCGACATAAGTCCTGCGTCTCGCACCGCTCCTACCGATCCGAGCACCTCCACCGCAGCTGTTTAAACTTATCACAAGTTGAACCGTTAAATCCCCGGAATGCCGGGTGCAGATGTATATAAATTCTTAAGTTTCACCAGTACTACTTTAACTTTTTAGCTTCAACGAGACTGGCTAAATGCCGGATCCCTTTGCACCAAGTCCCCGAGTTCATTTTCTTGTTTACTATACTTAGTAATCTTTGCTCTTGTCTACCATTTTGGCGTTCGACAGTCGAGTCACAAGATCAAAATTATAGCATACAGTACTCATAGATTTTGAGACAAGGTTTAGAGTCATCCGACACAAAAATAAAGAATAAAACACAGGGTTAGTAAACAACCTATGCCGAATCATTTTTGGACCAAGTCCCCGAGTTCGTTTTCATGTTTACTATATCCCATAACCTCTGCTCTTGACTGCCATTTTGGCGTTCGTCAGTCGAGTCACAAGATTACAACAAGATAGCATACACTACTTGAACTTTGAAACAAGGTTTAAAACCATCCGACATAGAAACAACACAGATAAAACAGAGATAAAACACATGCATATAGACAAAAGGCAGTCCCCGAGTTACTTTTCGGAGTGCCAACATTTTATTCAAAGGAAACCGAGATACATACATTGCGCCCTTAAGAGTAAAAGGGACGGAGTAGAGCTACATTCCAACGTCGTTTGGTTTCCTCTCCGGATTTGTCCATCCTGTGCTTCATGGTTTCTGTGCATCTATAAGATAGTATGAATCATTGTGCAGAGCCTTGCTCACAATGAATGGTCCCTCCCATGGAGGTGACAATTGTGTTGGCCTGCAGAACGCTGCACCAGCCTAAGCACCAAGTCTCCTTCTCGGAATACCCGCGGGCTAATCTTCCGGCTATGATAGCGTCAGAGATTTTGCTGATATATCGCTGACCGAGATAAGGTCAGCTCTCTTGCTTCTTCGAGCAAATCAACATCATTTTCCCGAGCTTCTTTTGTCTCGGTCTCGGTGTACAACGCAACTCTCGGCGCGTCATATTGCAGGTCAGTCGGCAAGACCGCTTCTGCTCCATAGACCAGAAAGAATGGCGTATAGCCAGTTGAACGATTCGGTGTGGTCCTTAGACCCCACAATACTGCTGGTATCTCCTCTATCCAGCATCCCGAAGTTCGCAACAATGGTTCAATCAACCGAGCTTTGATGCCGGCCAACACCAATGCATTTGCTCTTTCCACTTGCCCATTTGCCTTCTGGTGCGCCACCGAGGATATGTCCAACCGAATTCTCTTTTTAGCACAGAACCGAGCAAATTCTCCCACAGCAAAGTTTGTGCCATTATCCGAGATAATGCTATGGGGGTAACCATATCTCAAAATGATGTCCTTCAAAAAGGATACAGCTGTGTGGCCATCACACTTCCTAATTGGCTTCACCTCGATCCACTTGGTGAACTTGTCCACCATCACCAGCATATGAGTCATGTTACCTCGGGCTGGCTTGAATTCCCCCACCATATCCAGACACCAAACTGCAAAGGGCCAAGTGATTGGAATTGTCTTGAGTGCCGAAGCTGGCAGGTGGATCTTCTTAGCAAATCTCTGACATCCCTCACATTTTCGGACGATATCTTCTGCCTGATTCAAAGCACTGGGCCAATAAAATCCATGCTGGAATACCTTAGCCACCAAGGCTCTTGATGAAGCATGATGACCACACTCTCCTTGATGAATCTCCAAGAGCATCTCTTGCCCTTCCTGCGGCTCAACACAGCGTTGCAGTACCTCGGCACACTTCTCTTGTATAACTCCTGGTTGATGATGGTGTATGCCTTGGATCTTCTTTGCACTTGCCTGGCCTCAAATTCATTGCTCGGCAAACTTCCATCCATCATATATGCCATTATAGGTTGCGCCCATCCCGGCACAGGACACACAGGAAAGATGGGTTCATCCACCTCCATTGCTTCAACCGACATTGCTTCCTCCGACATCCATTGGTAAGTCCTCGAGTTCTGCCAATCAGTCCCCGGGTTCTCCCAAATGTATCCGACATCGATGTCCATGGGAACAACATCAGATTTCGGTTTTGCCGGGATAAAAATTGACTCGGACTCGGGCGACGGTTTGATTGATGGCTTCCTGAGATGTTCCAAGGATATGCCGGGTGGGATTGGATCCTGAGATGAACCTAGCTTGGACAGTATATCGGCAGCTTCATTTTCTGTCCGAGGTATATGCTTGAACTCGCAACCTTCAAAGAACCCCGAGATCTTCTGTACATGAAACCGATATAACGCCATATTGGCGTCCAAAGCATCCCAATTTCCCGAGGTTTGCTGCACCACAAGATCCGAGTCTCCGAAGCATTCTATCCGGCGAATACCAATTTCCTTGGCCACATTGAGCCCATGAACAAGTGCCTCATACTCGGCCACATTGTTGGATGCCGCAAAATGAATTTGCAACACATATCTCAGCTGGTCCCGCTTTGGCGAGGCTACCCCGGCACCCAAACCAATTTTTGTCTTGGAGCCATCAAAGTGCATTCTCCAGTAATTGGAGTCAGGCAATGGTGGCTCATATTGCATCTCGGCCCAATCCATAAAGAAATCAGGCAGTGCCTGAGATTTGATGCCATCTCTTCTTTCATAATGTGGCGCATAAGGAGCCAGCTCAATGGCCCATTTGGCTACTCGGCCGCTTGCATCTTTGTTACCAATGATTTCCGAGATAGGAGCCGCACACACCACTGTGATTGAATGCTCTTGGAAGTAATGTTTCAACTTCTTGGCTGTCATATAGACACCATATGCCATTTTCTGGTAATGAGGATAATTTTGCTTGGACAACGAGATCACCTCGCTCAGATAATATAAAGGTCTCTGCACGGTTTTGCCATTTTCTTCTCTCTCCACCACCACTACTGCACTAACAACTCGGTTTGTGGCTGCAATGTAGAGCAACATCGGCTCCTTGGGTAATGGTGAGGCCAGTATCGGCGCAGTTGCCAACATCTTTTTTAGGTCAGTGAACGCCGCATCCGCTTGCGGGGTCCACATGAAACTATCACTTTTCTTCATTAGTTGGTATAAAGGCAATGCCTTTTCTCCCAACCTACTGACAAACCGACTTAAGGATGCCAAGCAACCAGTGAATTTCTGTACGTCCTTGAGACATCTCGGCAACCTCATGCTCTCAATAGCACGGATTTTCGTCGGATTTGCCTCGATACCTCGGCTTGACACGAGGAAACCGAGTAACTTGCCTGCCGGCTGATACGTCTCCAACGTATCCATAATTTCTGCTGTTCCATGCTTATATTATACCATTTGCTACATGTTTTATATACACTTCGTATCACTTTTATGCATTTTCTGGGACTAACCTATTAACAAGATGCCACAGTGCCAGTTCCCTGTTTTCTGCTGTTTTTGGTTTCAGAAAGTTACTTCTGGAAATATTCTCGGAATTGCACGAAACAAAAGGCCAGGTCCCTATTTTTCCAGCACGTACACGGAGTCCGAAGGAGAGACGAAGAAGTGCCACGAGGTGGCCAAACCACCTGTAGGCGCGGCTGGGCCCACAGCCGCGCCTGGGTGTGGTTTGGGCCCCTCGGGGGTCCGCCGACATCGCCCCTTCGCCTATTTATTCCCCGAGACGCGAAAACCCTAAAACACCGAGCCTTTCATCCAGAACATATTCGCTGCCGCCGCCGTCGTCAACCCTAACTCGGGGGGTTCCTGAAGCTCTTCCCGGCACCCTGCCGGAGAGGGGAATCATCACCGGAGGGCTCTACATCGCCATGCCCGCCTCCGGAGTGATGCGTGAGTAGTTCATCCTTGGACTATGGGTCCATAGCAGTAGCTAGATGGTTGTCTTCTCCACTTGTGCCATCATGTTTAGATCTTGTGAGCTGCCTATCATGATCAAGATCATCTTATTGTAATGCTACATGTTGTGTTTGCTGGGATCTGACTTATATTGATACCTATGTGGAGCTGAATATTATATTATCATGTCTATGTCATTTGTGATCTTGCATGCTCTCCGTTACTTGTTGAAGCCTTGGCCACGTGAATACTTGTAACTCCAAGAGGGGGTATTTATGCATGATAGTTGGGTTCAACCTCTATTTAACCTGGGATAGTGACAGCAAGTTCTAAGGTTGTAGATGTGTTGTTGCCACTAGGGGTAAAACAGCAATGCTTTATTCAAGGATGAATGTATTGTTTACATTACGCACATTACTTAATGCAATTGTCTGTTGCTTGCAACTTAATACTGGAAGGGGTACGGATGTTAACCGGAAAGTGGACTATTTAGGCATAGATGCATGCTGGATAGCGGTCTATGTACTTTGTCGTAATGCCCAAATGAATCTCATAGTAGACACCACAGCTCACACATGCATGTTATATGCACTTATCAATTGTCAATTGCCCAGCTGTAATTTGTTTACCCAGCATGTTAGTTATCTTATTGGAGAGACACCACTAGTGAACTGTGGACCCCGGTCCATTCTTTTACATCTGAAATACAATCTACTGCAATCATTGTTCTCTACTGTTTTATGCAAACAAACATCATCTTCCATTCGATACGTTTAACCCTTTGTTTTCAGCAAGCCGGTGAGATTGACAACCTCACTGTTAAGTTGGGGCAAAGTAGTTTGATTGTGCTGTGCAGGTTCCACGTTGGCACCGGAATCCCTGGTGTTGCGCCGCACTACACTCCTCCACCAACACCTTCGAAGCAAACCTCGTTTTCCTACTGGTCCGATTAAACCTTGGTTTCATACTGAGGGAAAACTTACTGCTGCACTCATCATACCTTCCTCTTGGGGTTCCCAACTGACGTGTGACGTACAAGCAATTGTTTCTGGCACTATTAACCTAGAGCCACCAACAACGTTTTCTGGCGCCGTTGCCGGGGAAAACAGAATTGCTTCTGCAAGGGGAGTCTCTCACACCCAATCTCTTTACTTTGTTATTTGTCTTGCTTAGTTTATTTTTATTTTGTTTTGTTTGCTTTCTTATATCAAAAACACAAAAAAATTAGTTACTTGTCTTGCTTAGTTTATTTTTATTTTGTTTTGTTTGCTTTCTCTATATCAAAAACACAAAAAAATTAGTTACTTGTTTAATTCAGTTTAATTTTGTTTTTCAAAATGAATGCTCCTGAAGTTGAAGTTCGTTCTTTTAGGCAACTAGGAGGTGAAAATTTGAAAGATGCTTGGTATAGAATTAGTGATGCTCATCATAGATGTACTAAGAAACACTCTACCACTATCCTCCTTAGGAACTTTTATGTTGGTATCTCTAGTTGGTATAGGTATGTTCTAGACACTCTTACAGGTGGAAATTTCTTGGGTACTCCTGCTTTAGAAGCCTGTAATATTATTGAAAGTTTGGTAGGAACACCACCCACTAAAGATATTAAAGTTGAGATTACCTTGGAAGATGTTATAAATAAGTTAGACTCTATGGAGAAATTTTTTCCAAATTTTCTTGATTGTATTGGTAAGATTAATGAATCAATAGCCACCATCAATGAAAGAATCACTGTTCTTGAGGATAATAATATCCATGACACCCAAAATCATAGAATTGATGAGTTAGAGGAAGCTATTGAAACCTTAAGTTCAACCTTTACTTCTCTTAAGTCTAAAAAGGAGAAAGTTTATGTGGGTAGAGAGCAAAAGTTTATGTATGTTCCTAAAGTGCCAAAACCAAAGACTCATTATGAGCTTAAAATTGATAAAACTTTTAGTACGGTTAAAGGTAATGAAACACCTCCAGGAACATCTAAGATACCCATTGTTACAAGCTGTGTGTTGGAAGAGGCTTTTGATGATTTGAATGATTTGCCACTTGACAACACTTGATTTTCACTTTCTGCGCCTAGCTGAAAGGCGTTAAAGAAAAGCGCTTATGGGAGACAACCCATCGTTTTTATTTGCTGTTATTTTTGTTTTCTTTGAGTCAAGGATTTTTGTTACTTCTGTAGCAACTCCTTTGTATCTTTATTTTATCGCAATGTTGTGCCAAGTAAAGTTCTATATTGAAAGTTGATGCAAGATTTGGATTTCTGCGCAGTGACAGATTTTTAGCTGTCACGGATTTGAGCTTATCTCCCTGTAGAAAATTCAAAAAATTCTGAGAAAAATCACGCATATTCCTGAGATATGTACGCAACTTTCATTATTTTAGGCCAGATCCATCTGAGCAACTTAAGTGCCTCGAAAAAATTCGTTATTCCAGACTGTTCTGTTTTTGACAGATTCTGCCTTTTGTTTTGCATTCGCTCTTTTACTGTGTTTGTGTGGATTTCTTTGCTCCACAAAGCATTGGTGGCTGTAGCTAATGTACAGAACCTAGAGCCTGTTCCACAAAAATTCGTTATTCCAGACTGTTCTGTTTTTGACAGATTCTGCCTTTTGTTTTGCATTCGCTCTTTTACTGCTGCACTCATCATACCTTCCTCTTGGGGTTCCCAACTGACGTGTGACGTACAAGCAATTGTTTCTGGCACTATTAACCTAGAGCCACCACCGGCACACCAAATGTGCACTTGCCCGGGTTAAGTTTCATCCGGAATCTCCGCAGATTCGCGAATGTTTCTCTGAGATCATCAATCAGAGTGGCTTTCTCCTTAGTTTTGATGACGATATCATCGACATATACCTGCACATTTTTGCCTATTTGATCATGCAAACATTTTTGCATACACCTTTGATAAGTAGCACCAGCATTTCTCAAACCAAATGTCATGACACGAAAGCAATAAGCCCCGTACGGGGTAATGAAAGCAGTTTTTATTTGATCAGCAGGGTTCAGTGGTATCTGGTGAAAACCAGAATATGCATCCACAAAGGATAACAGCTCACACCCGGCTGTGGAATCGATCACTTGATCAATCCGAGGCAGCGGGAATGGATCCTTAGGACATGCCTTGTTCAAGTTGGTGAAATCTAAACACATGCGCCACACAATGGCCACATTCGGGTTTTCTTCCTTTTTCTTTTCCACCAAGACCGGGTTAGACAACCAGTCCGGATGCAGCACTTCCATTATGAAACCAGATGCAAGTAACTTGGCCAGCTCATCACCTATCACTTTTCTCCTCTCATCTGAGAGACGTCGCATTGGTTGCTTCACCGGTTTCATATCCGGTCTGACGAACAATGAGTGCTCAGCCAACTCCCTCGGAACACCTGGCAGATCATGATTTGACCATGCAAAGATATCCCGATTCTCACGGAGGAAGTGACTGAGCTCGCCTTCCTATTTCTCAGTTAACCCGGTTCCAATGATGACATTGTGCTCTGGGAACGCCGGGTCAACACTGATCTTCTTTGTTTCCTTTGGCACCTGGAATGCCGCATTTTGCTCCGGGTTAGCCATACCCGGCATACCGAGTTGCGCGGACTGGGCCAGTGCCACCACTTCATGGATTCGCTTTTTCTCCGCAGCAATGATCAATGACTCGGCCAGACACGAGCCAGCCGAGGTGCACTCCAGGGAATGCTTATAGTTCCCCGAGATAGTGATGATGCCATTGGGACCCGGCAGTTTCATCTTGAGGTAACCCACATGAGTGGATATCATGAACTTGGCCAAAGCTGGCCTACCGAGCAAAGCATGGTACAGACTTTCGAGGTCCACCACCTCGAACTGGATGCTCTCAGTTCTGCAGTTATCCTTGGTGCCGAATAACACATCAACCCAAATTTTGCCCATAGGTGCACATGAGACACCTGGCACTATACCATGAAAGGTTGTATGACTCGGTTGCAGCATGTTTGCCGAGATACCCATCTTCACCATGGTGTCTCGGTACATGATATTGATACTGCTCCCATTGTCAATGAGAACTTAGGTGAACCTGACATTGATGGTGGGCCCGATGAATGTCGGATCCACAACTAGAGCGTAACCTCCCGGGCTTGGCATGATCCGAGGATGATCATCTATGCTCCAACTGACCTTCTAATCGGCCCAGATCATGTATTTCGGCACAACCGGCATAACGGCGTTTACCTCCATTGCACGCCGATGCAGGCTCTGCTTATCATTTGGCTCGGTCATAAATACCACATAGCTCTGATGAGCCTCTCTATACTCACCCTGGCGGTATTCTGCCTGGCGACTGGGACCAGCATTGCCACTGTTGCCTCCGACATTTACTTGGTTAATAGGTCTCGGAGCTGCATGCCTCGGAGGAGGCGCATTCACGGGAATAGTGTTGGCCCCGGTGAGTGGCACAGGCCTCTATGCGGGAGGTCTCTGAGGTGCTCCCGTCTGATTTCCTCCGGATCCTCCCCCTTCCTTCAACGTGCGCTGATACCAGCTGCACTGCCGGGTTGAATGATTGGCCGGCCTGCGTGGGTCGTTCGTGTGATAGCTGCATGGCCCATCCAGCATTGCTTCATATGTTAACCTCGGCCTCTCCTCCCATGGCTTCCTCTGATCACTAAACTGTCTCTTCCCATCCTGATTTTGGCCCCAAGCAGGACCGCTGTTCTTCTGGCGGTGGCTATTGCCAGCATCTAGCTGATCTTGATTAACAGCAGCAACTTGATTCGAACCGTACCGGTGATCCGGCCGGTCCTCTCTTCTCTTGATCCCGAAATCCTGGTGGTCACCTCGCCTGGATGGTCCAGGTCTATTGTTGGCCGGGTTTCTTCTACTCGGTTCCACCGAGTTTAGCAAGGGCTGCATCGGATCACCTAGTGCATAGCTATCCGCAATCCGGATTGTCTCAGCCAAGGTGGCTGGCATTTCCCTCTGCAACTTCTGCCAGAGCATGGAGCCGTGCCGGCACCCTTGAGCAAACCATGAAATGGCCCGCGCTTCAACAACTCCTTCACAGGAATTGCGAACGGTACTCCACCGGGTCAGGTAGTCCCGGTCAGTTTCATCATTCCTCTGCTTGCACATGGCAAGCTGCTGAGGACGATTCGGCCTCTTGTATGTGATGGAGAAATTGCTAACAAAAGCCTCTTCAAAGTCCAACCAGCTATCAACACTGCCCTCCCGCAAATTGTTCAGCCAGATCCGGGCTGGCCCTTCGAACATTTGCGGGATATATCTTACCGCCCATCGGCGGTTTCCTCCCGTGATATGCACTGCTGACACATAATCTGTCAGCCAATCTTCCGGCTTTGTACTGTCGTCATATCTCCTTGCACCCCGGTTCAACTAAAAGTGCGGTACCGGTGGCTCCCTCATGATCCGAGGTCCAAAGCATGCAGGCCAGGTGGGCCTTGCTCTTCCAGCATCTCGGACATATAGATTATGTCCAACTTGTAACGTGCGTCATTTGCTGACAGCTGGCGAGGTCCCAACCGAGATCCCAGCGCACTTTCATATCTCTGATACCCGGCTCTCTCCATAGCCGAGTAACCATCATCATAACGATTAGCCTCCGGGTCATCACCTCGGGGCTGCTGAACACGCGGGATATTTTGCTGCTGCCGGGGAAGATTCTGTGTCGGATACCGAGGCGGATAGCCTCGGCCATCCGAGTTACTTTTTCCGGCACCTGGATTGCCCGGACCGGGATTGCTTTTACCCCGGCCGACACTGCCTTGCACGACTAACTGTTTTCCGGCATGGGCCGGATCATACGTCTGCATCTGCTTGTTTTTACCAGAGTTTACACTCCGGTCACGATCTCCACCGACATGCGGTGATGAAGCTTGTCCCTTGGACCTTTCACTCGCTCCTTTAGCCGAGTGAACTATCTCGGACCCACCTGCAGCTGTGTTACCCCTAAGATAGACCTCATTTTGCCGCACTGCAACACCTAGCAGCTCATTAACTCGGTCTTGTTGCTTACGGCGAGCTTCTCCGGACAAACCAGATAACTCGACTCTTACTGCCTCAGCAGCTCTAAGAGTCTTAGCAGGGGAACTATACATGGGCTTTTCAGCCGACATGTGGCTAGGAGTTTTACCAGAACTCGATCTACCATCTCTATCAATCTCGGCATTGAGGCCTTTGCCCCTTTTACGCACATCCTCTTTGCGACTAGGACGAGCAGCTATCGGAGTAAAACCATGAGCTTTGTTATACTCACGGAGGGTCATCTGGAACTCTCTCCTTATCTCGGACACCTCCATGGCCTCCTGATGCAGCTTCTGACGCTGCACCTCTAGCTCGGCGGCTGTTTGGGCAGCATCTTCCCCGGTAGTCACCGGCAGAGCCAACTTCTCGATGATATCTTCCAGAGGAGCTGTGATGACCAACACCTGGGTGTGTTGGTCTTGCCGAGGAGGTTCTCCTCCCTCTCCAGCGGCACTTTCGCCGATCTAGTGACCTTGGGATCAGGTTTGCCGACATCTCCTTTGCTGGCACCACCCGCAGATCCGGTCATCATGACCTCTGCACAGCTCCCGAGGCGAGCGGTACGCCGGCCGCGAGCCGCACAGACAGCAGGAGGATCTTCTGCTACAAGCACCTGCTCGGGGTACTTGCAGACGAACTCGGTGGCGACGTAGACCTCGAACGTCCCAAAGGTGACGAGGCAGCCGTTCCTCGGGAGCGGCCTGCTGCCGAAGCAGCCCGCGTTGTCGCTGATGAAGTTCAGCGAGCCGAGTCTGTGGACTAGGCCACTGTCCACGCGTTCGCCCGAGGCGATGATGGAGCCCGTCCAGATGAACACACCAGCCAGCGCCGCTGATAGCCCCACGGTGGGCGCCAACTGTCGTGGTGTGATCACGGCAGATGCCATAGGATGGCTTAGGTTGGGGCCGATGGACGCTGGTGGAACCGGGGAGGGCTAGCACGCTAAGGAGCGCACAGAGAAAACACTAAGCACACCACAATCTACCCAGGTTCAGGGCCCTCGTGAGGAGGTAAAACCCCTACTCCTGCCTGTCTGTATGAATATATCTCGGGGTATCTCAAATACACAGGTGCTCCTCGAGCTGTATGATCCAACAATGGAAATGAGCACAAGGTAGAAGATGCGGCTATGGGTGAAATGTCTCTCAGGGGATCGTCCCTCACGCAGGAGGGGGTGAAGCCCTATTTATAGGCTAAACCGAGCTACGGTCCAAACTCGGCACTGTAGCCACGCGCACCCGTGTCAGGGGCGTGCTCATGATGGTGGTCTCTGCCACGGATACACACGCCTGTGTCAGTATCTTGGTCATCATTGTGGCCTCTGCCTCGGACAGGACGGGACCTGTCTTGCCTCGAGCCCAGCACTGCCTCGTTATCTGCTCCCACATGCGCCCGGTGTCAGAGATAGGTATGCCTGTCACCTCGAACCTGCACCATACCTCCTGCCACGCTCCCGTGTCAGGCGGGAAGTGACCGCAGCATTGACCTCCAACCGGGTTAACGCGCCTCTTCTCCTTAACTCGGCATGGATATGTCGGATCCCCTTTCCTTGGATACTCTCCCCTGCACATAAGAGAAAACACGAAGATACCGACATACATATGTCGGTCAGCGTATGTCGGTCATTAGATGTCGAGCACCATACCCCGGCCCCTTCTGGGCCTGGCTATCTCGGTTTGCACCAGTACCTTACCTCGGCACCTCTTGGGCCTGGCTATGTCGGTTTACACCAACATCATATTTCGGCCCCTTTCGGGCCTAGTTATGTCGGTTTCACTGTTCCTCGGTCCACTCTTGGACACCACTTATACTATACCATGACCCTACCCCGGGGTAGCCCCCCGACACTACGGGTCGCTTGGTTTCAGGGGCTTCTAGCACACCCTATGTCCATGGAATGGTTGGGGCGCCGGATTCAGGCCAGGCGAGCCTAGATCCGGCAGCCACCTGGCAGCTTTGTTACGGGCTCAGTTTGTTCGACTTTCGGGTGCGTCCTGCTTATACGTCACAGTCTGAGAGCCAGTTGGCTAGCCCCGTCCTCTCATGTCCATTTCGGTGGACTTGTCGTGGTAGTGTTTGGCCGCACGGTGGGATAAACAATCTCGGATGCCGGGGCGACGACCTCGGAAAGTGGACTGTGTGGGTGTCAATTCGGCGAGCGACACAACATCAGTGATGGCCCTACTCTTTGCCCATGTCACGAGGAGCGAGCGGCAGGGGATCCTGGCGTTAGCGGTGTTTCGACAAAGGCAGCTCCCAGATCTCATTCTGCGACCTGACTCGGTGACGGTGGGTGGTCTGAAATAGCGGACGTGGTGTGAAGGGTTTTTGGCGCTTTGATGTGTGCGGGTTTCGTACCCTCTTGGGGGGCTTTGTCATGGCTACCTTCTCCGCATCAGGGCTCCAGTTGAAAAACATTAATTTAAGAGGAATTGTCGTGGAGCTCCGGTTTCTTTCAGTGTAGTTCCGGTGTCATCGGTGGCAAGTTTGGTTCCCGTGTATCATTTTTTATCTTTGATCTTCTTGAAAAGAGGGTTCTCTCGACACTTTGTATTGGTTTAGCCGTTTGGCTTTGTTTATATCCAGTTTCAAGAAAACTTTTGATTAAGCACCATTTAATATTTTTCATATTTCTAGGATGGCATAATTGCAATGAGGTGACACCCAATGCACTAGTCACTTTTGATAAACGTGTGAGTAACTTATCGTGACTCATTGCTAAAATGGATAAGTTAGTCCTATATGTTTTCAATGTTTTAACTTGTTATTTATGTAGGTTGCGGTTTTCGCCACAACAACGTAGTTGCACATTTTTGTAAATGTAGCTAATCACAAGAGAAATGTAACAGGGGTTCTATATATGTTTTCCCATGTTTTTTTGTTGGTTATTTATATGTTGCACTTTTCGTCATACTACGGTTGTAATTTTGTATCTCTCAGATTAATAAGTCACACATTTGTTATTCATGATCTAGACCTGGTTAAGCTAGCAGCTCTCACACTTGCCATTCTGAAGTCATCAGATTTTTTAAGCCAAATATTAGTTTGGGCCGTCTAATCAGAAAAACGTAGGCCCTTACACTTCAGCCGATCTCATTACCATTTGCTTTTGAGAGAAACTCAATTCATCTAGCTCACCACGTGCGAGGACTACATCCAGCCCATTGACGCGATCTGGAAATCAAATGCCCAGCCTAATTAGAAACGGACTGGGTCAACATTCAACAATCAGTATAATGGCACAAACACAATTTAAAACTTGTGAGAACTGGCGCGCACTCGACGGACTTAAATTTTTCTCCGTCAACTGAGTTGTAGTCACATCACTACAGGAATGCTGCTCTGTGCCGACGGCCAAACCTATGCCAACGGTTTTTTATCGGGGCCGTCGGCATAGGCTCCGACGAGGCCAGCCTGTCGCTCTGGCCGTCGGCATAGGCATAGGTTCCGTCGGCACAGCTATGTTTTTCCCCCCTATTTTTCATCTAATATGAAAAAATTCATATCTTTAAATCCGTAAATCGAAATTGAACAAATTAAATGTCCAAATCGATTAGAAAAATGAGAGGAATCCAAATATGACATCCATATAATCTTTTTCATCATGTTTATGACTTTTTTCAACATATTTGTGGTACTTGCTTAATAAAAAAGTTATTTTTGACACTTAAAAAAAGGAAAATGATATTTATAATAATATTTTAAAAATTGTTTTTGGCAACAATGTTTGCCATACCAAGACACACCTATGTGTCAATATATGGACACTTTATCACAAACTATGGCACAGGGTCCATTTTGACCATTTTTTTAAAAAAATAAAGAAAGTGAAAAAATACTCAAAAAGTGAAATCTTTTGGCATGGACTTCTTTTATGTGTACTAGTTACTAGGAACAATGATAAACTTGATTTTTGACAAAGTTTCCAAAAAACTTATTCAAAAAAGGTCAATCATCTATAGACATATATAAGTTTCGAGTCAAATGACCTAGATATGACCATCCCCGTGCCATAGTTTGTGATAATATGCCCTTATTTGAGACATAGGTGTGTCTTGTTATGACAAACAATGTTACAGAAATGATTTTTTCAAATTACGTTCATAAATATCATTTTTCATTTTTTAATTGTAAAAAATGACATTTTTTGTGAAGCAAGTACAACAAATCTGGCGCAAAATGGCACCCATCCAATTATCACACAAACTAGGCCATATTTTATCGATAATCCAGCAATATTAGGAATTTTCTCGGTTTCTACCTCATTTCGCCTATTTAAACGGCTTTATGCCTATTTTTCGAAAGTAATTCAATTTTGAACTACAAGTGTGTGATAGTTTGCTCTGAAAATTTTACAAAAATTATTTTAAGATACACCAGTAGTGGTTATATCATAGAACCATCGATAGTTTTGAAAAATGTGACCCCTTTGGATGAACAGGCACGCCGGCCATTTTGACCTTTTTTCAACAAAATAAAAGAAAGTGAAAAAATACTCAAAAGTGAAATCCTTTGGCATGGACTCCTTTTATGTGTACTAGTTACTAAGAACAATGATAAACCTGAGTTTTGACAAAGTTTCCAAAAAAAAAATCTTCACAAAAAGGACAATCATCTATAGACATGTATAAGTTTCGAGTCAAATGACCTAGATATGATCATCCCTGTGCCATAGTTTGTGAAAATGTGCCCATATTTGAGATATAGGTGTGTCTTGTTATGACAAACAATGTTGCAGAAATGAGTTTTTTTAAATTATGCTTATAAATATCATTTTTTCATTTTTTAATTGTCAAAAATGGCATTTTTGTGGAGTAAGTACAACAAATATGGTGCAAAATGGCACCCATCCAATTATCACACAAAGTAGGCCATATTTTATCGATAATCCAGCAATATTAGGAATTTTCTCGGTTTCTACCTCATTTCGCCTATTTAAATGACTTTATGTCTATTTTTCAAAAGTAATTCAATTTTGAACTACAAGTGTGTGATAGTTTGCTCTGAAATTTTTACAAAAATCATTTTAAGATACACCAGTAGTGGTTATATCACAGAACCATCGATAGTTTTGAAAAATGCGACCCCTTTGGATGAACAAGCACGCCGGCCATTATGACCATTTTTTCAACAAAATAAAAGAAAGTGAAAAAATACTCAAAAAATGAAATCCTTTGGAATGGACTCCATTTATGTGTACTAGTTACTAGGAACAATGATAAACCTGAGTTTTGACAAAGTTTCCAAAAAAATTCTTCACAAAAAGGTCAATCATCTATATACATGTATAAATTTCGAGTCAAATGACCTTGATATGATCATCCCGTGCCATAGTTTGTGATAATGTGCCCATATTTGGCACATAGGTGTGTCTTGGTATGGCAAACATTGTTGCCAAAAATAATTTATAAATATCATTTTTTTCATTTTTAAGTGTCAAAAATAACTTTTTTTATTAAACAAGTACCAAAAATATGTTGCAAGAAGTCATATAGATGATGAAAAAGATGATATGGATGTTATATTTGGATTTCTCTCATTTTTCTAATCGATTTAGACCTTTTATTTGTTAAATTTTGATTTACGGATTTAAAGATATGAATTATTGCATATTAATATAAAAAGGAGAAAATAAAGTAAAATAAATTTTATTGTTATTTATTCAAAAAATATTATTACTGAATCATTGTTACCTATTCAAATAAATTTTCAAAATTTAAACAATAAAAAGTGTAACATCATTACTATGGGTTAATACGGTTGATAGGATACTAATATCAGTAAGTTCTATCATTTTATTTGGAAGCTAATTTACAAGGAACTCAAAAGTTAAGCATGCTTGGGCTGGAGCAATTTGAAGATGGGTGACTGAACGGGAAGTTTGACTAAGGTAAGTACTTTGACCTGAGATTAAATGTGTGGCTAAGTGAGAAATTCGAAATTCGAAATTTGAAAAAAAACAAAATTGGAAAATTCGGAGTAAAATTGATATTTTAAAAAAAAACTAATTTTTTTAAAAAAAATTAGAACAAATAATTTTGGGCTGTGCCTACGGGCACCTACATCGACGGGGCTGTGCCGTCGGCATAGGCTATGCCGACGGCATTCTGGGCTATGCCGACGGCAAAAAGCCGTCGACACTGCTCTTCATTCCTATAGTGCATGAAAGAAACACGCACCCTAATAAAAAATGAAAAATGAAAGAAACACATGAAAAAGAGGAGCGAAGAGCGGAGATGTGAGAACAACCCAAAAAAGTAAAGGAAAAAAAATGCGCCCAGTACTTCGCTCCTGCAACGGGCCTTAAATTTTGCACTACTATAATTGTGTGGTCACTGGTCGTGATTGTTCACACATACTAATCAGGTCCGAATTTTCTGCGCGTCTCGCAATCTCTGAAAATGGAAAACAATTAAAACGTGATTGGTGATTCATCTGTATGCATGAAACACCGGAAGGAGGAAGAAGAATCACAATATCACATTCATCTAGAGGACTAGAGGTTGACAACCATGGCGAGGGGGTCTACTGGCGGCGGGAAAAAAGGTGCTGGCGGCGCCAATGCCTCGAACCAAACGATAGGGCGTGCGACTAAGAGGGAGGGGTCTCCGTCGTCAGCCATCGTGGGCGGCGATGGTTCAGCGAACAAGGACCCGAAGACGCCGACGCACATCGTCCCTGGCTCCCTGCTGGGGTCGATCCGTGGAAGAGCATCGCCACGGCGTCCGACACTCCGGCCGAGGGTAATTCATCGAGCAAGGCCGCGCCACCGGGGAATGGTAAGTCGCGGCCGCCCGCCCGTGTAGGCGGGCGTGGGAAGAAGAACGCGCCGGCTGCACCACCGCCGCCGCCGCCCCCACAGACTGGTGGTAAACCGAAGCTGGATACCTTTGGCCGCGACCTGACCGCGATGGCGGCGAACGCCGACCCCGTCGTTGGCCGCGAGGATGAGATCGACCGCGTTGTGTGCATCCTCTCCCGCAAGTCCAAGAACAGCGCCGTGCTGGTGGGCGCGCCGGGCGTCGACAAGACGGCCATCGCGGAGAGCCTTGCGCAGCGTATCGCCCGCGGCGAGGTCTCCGGTGTCCTGGCCGGCACGCGCGTTGTCGAGATCAACGTCGCCGCGATGATCTCGGGGACCTCGTACCGCAGCACGTTTGAGGAACGCTTCACGGGCGGGAAGGTCGTGCTGTTCGTCGACGAGATAGTACACATGCTGCTCGGCGCAGGCCGCACATCCGGCAGCTGCATGGACGCCGCGAACATGCTGAAGCCGGCGCTGGCGAGGGGACGCGTCGGGTGCCTCGGCGCGCCACGACGCACGGCGAGTACCAGCACTACTTCCTCCGGGACAAGGCGTTGGAGCGGCGGTTCCAGAAGGTGCACGTCGCAGAGTCTAGCGCCGACGAGACCATCGCCATCCTCCGGCGGCTGAAAGCGGCTTACGAGGAGCACCACGGCATGGAGATCCAGGACGAGGCGCTCGTCGCCGCCGTCAAACACTCCGGCCGCTATATTCCAGGTTGCCCAAAAGCTCTGATCACAACTTCACAAATGCTTACGCATTCATCTTAAATGTAATTAAGTTTTTTTCTTTAAGCACGGCATTTCCCTGACAAGGCGATCGATCTTGTGGACGAGGCGTGCGCGACGGCGAGACTGATGATGGATCGCCGCAAGAAGCAAGCCAGAAGCAACGCCGGTGACAAGCTCTTGGTGCCCAAGGACGAAAACATCGTCGGCCCGGACCACATTGCACAGGTAGATGCCCCCGTATTGCACTCCGGCCGGTGTCATCCATCCATCTGAAATGATTCTCTGAAACGTCTGCGCACATATTTGTACATGGGCGACTGCAGATCGTGAGCAAATGGACAGGCATACCGGTGACTAGCCTGGGCCAGGACGAGAGGAAGCGGCTGCTGGAGCTGCCGGAGAGGCTGCACCGGCGCGTCATCGACCAAGACGAGGCGGTGAACATCGTCGCGGAGGCCGTGGTGCGCTCGCGGTCGGGCCTCGGTGAGCCCAACCAGCCGTCGGGATCGTTCCTCTTCCTCGGCCGGACCGGCGTCGGCAAGACGGAACTCTCCAAGGCCCTCCCCGAGCTGCTCTTTGGCAACGAGAAGCTGCTCGTCCGCATCGACATGTCCGAGTACATCAACAGCAGCTCCGTCACTCGCCTCATCGGCGTATCTCCCGGGTACATACTTGTTTCATAATCATCCTCTACGGCTCTACTATGGTTAATTACATATGAATGAATGAGCTTGATCAACGCTGTAATGGCGTTTAGGTCGTATGGGTACGAGAAGGGCGGGCAGCTGACGGAGCCGGTGCGGCAGCGTCCGTACAGCGTGGTGCTCTTGGACGAGGTGGAAAAGGCCGACGCCTCCGTGCTCAACGTCTTCCTCCAGATCCTCGACGACGGGCGCGTCACCGAAGGGCAAGGGCGCACCATCGACTTCACCAACACCATCATCATCATGACCTCCAACCTCGGGGCGCAGCACCTCCTGGCCGCCGGCGCCGGTGCCAACCTTGACACGGAGGCTGCGCGGCAGCTTGTGATCGCCGACGTGCAGAGGCATTTCCGTCCCGAGCTGATCAACAGGTTGAGCGAGCTGGTGGTGTTCCACCCGCTGTCCGGCGAGCAGCTGCGTAGGTGGCGAGGATGCAGCTCAGGGGCATGGCCGCGCGCTCGACGTGATCCTGTCGCGCTCCAGCGACCAGGTGCGGATGTACGGCGCGAGGCCGATCAAGCGCTGCCTGCAGAAGAACGTCATGACCAGGATATCCAAGATGGTGGTGCGGGAGGAGGTGGACGACGACTGCTACGTGTCCGTGGATGCCGATGAGGAGAAGAAGGATCTGGTGTTCGCCGTCGACAAGCAGGGCTCCAAGGAGAACGACGACGCGTCTTCTTCCGCGAAGAAGAGGAAGAGGAGGGCCCGCGATGCATCTCGTCGTGATTGATGATGAAACTGAGTGAAAGGTTTCGCATGCTGGTGGGCATTTTTGCTTCAGATTTTTTTTGGTAGCAGTGATACATCTTGAAAAATAATGTGAAACAAAAGTGTGACTGAGAACATATCATGAATTTACTTCCAAATTCCTTTTTGCATTTTTCAACTATGGCTTCACTGTTAAAATGGACAAAGAATCAAGCAATTCTTAAATCTCCCTCCCTCTCTAAACCGAAATTACATGTATATGCAAGGTGGTCACACATGATCTCTTTTTCTCCTCGATTATTTACACGACCCGGAACCCTCTCTGCGATTCGTTGAAATCGTCGTACGCCGTCGCGAACGAAGTCCTCGACCTCGAGGAAGACGATCTCGCAGAGCAGGTAGGGGATGAGGTTCTGGTCTTCCTCCTCCTTGCTTTCCTTGGGCCTCTTGGGGCGCAGGAGGAGCTTTCTTGCCCTGGTTTGTCTGGAAAATTAATCTCAGTGGGCAGGATGGATCTTGCTGGCTCAAAGTCTGCAGACAAAAAAAAAATACCACTACTTGTCAGCACCTTGTAAACATGCAGGCGACCAATTGGGAAATTCTGTAGTGGCCTGCCACTACATATAGGTACTAATAATTATTAGAAAACAGCTATGCACATTAATGATTAGTCATGCAGATTTTGCAACGGTGGTGTTCTTATATATAGGTAAGCCCATATGAATTTACCAAAATGTCTGGTCGTGACGCTGACAAGGTCCGACCGGGCCCACATGTGAGTGACATATAAGGCATGTGATGATGTGAATAATTTTACAGTCGAAAATCAGGGATCGCTCTTGCATGGAACTTTCATCCCTTTTTAGGTGTTTACAGAGATAAATGAGAGGATGCTAATTACCTGTAGAGGTCCAAGAAGTCTGCCTTGACTGCCCAGCTGTGCTCACGGAGCCTGCAGACATATCTTCTATTGACTTGAACTCGTTCATCTGAAATGAACAATGCACATTACTAGTGAGTTACAGTACTAAAAGAACAGCAGAGGCTCGTAATATGCTGATCTACAAGAAGATAATCTGAAAAGGCTTCCAAATTATTTGTATGTTTACCCAGCTGGGAGATGTATCACTGGTGCCCAAGCCTATGTGAGCCACGTGCTTTACATCTGTAGGGAACCCAATTTCCATCTCATGCTCCTTATGGGCTGCAGGAGAACAACAGATCATGTGTAATTAGGAATCGCACTTACTAGAGACGTCTCATAACAATAAACAGATTATTTTGACTGTATTTATGTCTCAGAAAAAGTCAATGTATCAGTATTTCAAGTTGTGCTTGATTTTACTTTGTTTGCTTGAATGTAGATAGTTTGTTCAATAAATATGCCATAATAGATTATCTTGAAATCAAAATGTTAAAATATATGTTACTGAGATTAATATGACGAAAATGGAAGAAAAACAAACAAAGATAGAAATATTACCAAACATTTGCGAGATTATCCTCAGCCCTTTAAAGATCCCCTTCATCTTTACCGCCATTGCTGAGGCCTTTCCCAAACAAAAGGTTCCTACAAGAATGGAAATGCATAGTAAGATCAGCTGTTTTTCCCTTTTTGGAGTGCGAAACAAATTTCGAGCTCTCATGCCATGCAGAACAAAAGATTATTTTTCGAGGCCCGGGATCAGTTAGATATATGATTAACAGTTAGAGCAGAACAGGGGAGGCTTCTTACCTCCAGAGCAAGTGCTTCAGTTGCCAAACTTTGAAAAGCAGCAGCCTCTGGTTCTGAATCTTCAGAACTTGTATCACTCTTAAGAGGAATCAAGCAAAAATCTAGATCTCGATGATGGCAATGGTGATGATGATGAACAAGTAGTTCGGTTTAGAGGGACTGAGGGAAAGGGGGAGCTAAATCTTCTGAGAGGGAAGCACGAGAAGTGCTTAAATATGGTGACAAGTTAGTTGGGTGCACCACCTCTTCTTCTTCTTTCCTCTTTTTCAAATCTTTAGTTGCCAATTCAAGCCTACTTAAAAAAAGTTCCAACCTGTGGCTGTTCCAGCTGTACTTGGATTTTGTCTCTGTGCTAATCATTTGCTTGTCCCTCAATTGTTCTAAATAAAAATAAATACAACTCATACTGACTATATCGTATTCTCGACAACAAGTTGATTTTTTTCTAGTACAGTTTTCCCTTGACAGGCTGATGTTCTGAACAACTTGTTCGGGAAAAAGGCTGGATGTTACTCTGTTTACTAAAATTTGAACTGTCCACTCCTACATTAAATTGTTCAAAGTTTTTTTTTCATCGTAAAAAAGGCGTTTAAAGATTCAGGTCCAACGTCTGCTCATGTCTGTCAGCATAAGACGAGGCATGTGCATCATGGTCCTAATTCTTGCTGGTATTAGGTAGCATTGAGGTATACAGTTAAGACCACAGCACCGAACTCTGGACCAGCTGAAGAATGTCACCTACAGCATGAAATTCTAGTTGTATGTGCAATTCTTAATTTCATCCGGTTGAACTAGTGATGTGCATGCATAGAGGTTTCAAAGAAAGAAATAAAATGAAGATAGCAGATCACCTTCAGCCATGAAGTACTGAAGCGTTCTCATACCTTGCGAAGCACACATCTGACCTACTTGTCTTGCAGAATGGTGATCTGTCCCATTCCCTTAACGCAAGATATGTGTTTGAAGATTACTCTGTACAAATATTTGTTCTTGATAGCTTATTTTTATCATCACATAAATACTTATGTTATCTCCTTTGCTTCTGTGCTTACGCCATGAAATCTTCAAACCAATCAGCAAGTGTAGCATCTCGTTAAAAAGGTTGCTTGTCTTAACGGTTCTGCAGGCTGCAGCAGATAACACCATCATTTGTTGGCTCAGCCAGGAAAAAATAACATCACTACTATTCTTCACTCATAATTTTTCTAAACTGTCTTCATTTGTTTATTTCACAGAAGCCATTTCATCAACGCAAAAATACCAGGTGTCCACCACCACCTGTCAATTGTGTGGATTGGCCAGTGTCCTCTGGTCTGCCTATTGGTGGAAAACTACCATATTTTTGTGAGTTTCTGAAGCATACAAAAACCTCAATCATGGTGCATTAAAATACAGTATGAGCTACGAACTCATTGGCGCAAGCTAAACAAGTTAACTGTTTATTTAGTAGGGACACGGGCACAGCTAAGCACCTAGTTTCTTCTCTAATATATATATTTTGCCGGAGTGTTGCAGGCATGTCGTGTGGATAAGCTGTTGCCTGCTAGATTTGGAGATCGGTGCAGAAACATATATACGTGTATGTGCATCCATCGGTTGGCTGGGATCGGACAGGATCTCGTCATGCCTCGCACCTACTCCGATTGGCAGACACCGTTGCTGGTCGATCGTGGCATGATCATCATGTGATCGGCGAGGAGCTTGCAAACCAATATTTTTTGTTTGTCGAGTCCAACAAGGGAAGAACGCCCGGATGTTGGGGCTAAGCTGTTGGAGATCTTATCGTTATCAGTTTCAGAGGTTCAGAATCCGTTTTGTAAAGGAATTTTGATACGAACTTCACGAAAAGGGTAAGTAGATTCCGAGGCCATGTGCTCCATGATGTGCCTCCTGCTTCGTAGGTTAAGGACCTGTTTTGAAACCATGATTGAGGTCAACCATCTCCTTTCCACTTCTTCGCTGCCTTAAAAAATTGATACCAGAAAAGTATAACGGAATGAACTATAATTTCAGCACTACCTTAAACTAACTAGGGGGAGCAAAAGAAATTCTTGCTATACATCAATATATATTTTTACTACTAATATATAGGGCTTTGTTCAATCAATACGGTTAGCAGCTTAGTAGTAAGATTGATGCCGCATGAGTTGTAACCTCTAGTCCTAATACGTTTTGTTGGTTCGTGTCTCTTTTTGTAATTTTTGTAGGAGTAAACTTTGGAATAAAAACGGTTGCATGAATCAACCACTGATTAAATCCCCCGCACACACATCCCTCCAATTCTCTTCATTCACCTCGGGAGGCGGTTTAATCGAACAAGGCCTACATGGATAAGACCATCTCCACTAATAGCTCCAAAACCAAGATCTCTACTTGTCAAGTACAGGCTACCCCAACTTTCTCGACCCCATATTTTGCTTCCAACTCCAACATACCCCTTGTTTCTCAGTCAATATTCCATTCTTTATTTTTGTTACACATCCTCTATGTTCACGCTTGTTTCACATCACAATGATTCAACCTATAATATTTTGCTTTCAACCGAATTTAAATCCAACGTAATCAAACATAAAAATGCAAAAGACAAGTGTTGTTCAGACAGCATACAAAATCACAAATAGTAGTTCATCTAACATGAAAGGGCCTAGCTGTCACCTAGAGAGGGTGGATAGGTGTTTAAAATACTTATGAATTTGTCTTAATCCTAGTGCGGAATCAACTAGTTTGATGTTTGCAAACATAGATCCTAAATATGCTAGGCTCACTAAGTGCCACCAACAACTTATTACTATAAAAGATTTGCAATTGCAACTACAAAAACAAGCAAAAAAATTCAAATTCTACACAAGATGTCAACAGAAGCAAGTATGAATTGTGAAATATAAGGGGGAAAAGAGACAATCAATTTTTTACCGGAGTTCAAACATCCATCGATATTCTACTTTGCTGGATAGGCTGTGGCACTAAGTCTGTAATTCCGTAATGTCCTAACCTTCTACTCCTTTAAGCTCACCAAACCAAGTATAAAATCTGCCACCTTGGATAGCTTCTTCATCCACCTCGGTGATGGCAAGCTCCACAACCACTTCACAAATCACTCGGGACTCTTCACAAAGAGTTCATCGAGCCAATAATCACAAAACCTTTTAGGAGGTGGTGACCTCCAGAGTAACAAGCTACCAGACTCTCAATTGAACCAATTTACGCGGAGAGATCAAACCAATGCAAGAAATGCAAAGCTAAACAACGCGTCCTCAAATTTCCGTCTCTGAAATCTCGTTGAAATCAACTTATGCAATGGAGATATTGGAGAGAAGAGGAACAATAATTTTCGTTCATAGAGTTTTTTTGTTCACTTTTTAAAAATCGTTCAAAATAATTTCCATTCATAGACTTTTTTCCGTTCACCTTTTAAATCGTTCAAAAATCAAATTTGTTTACCGGCCTTTTTGTTCACTTTAAAAACCGTTCAAAAATAATTTCCATTCACCATCATTTTCTGTTTATTTTTTAAATCGTTCTTGTTTTCGTCACCGGTATTTTCTGTTCACTTTTAAAATTGTTCAAAAATAGTTTGTGTTCACCGCCCTTTTTTGTTCATTTTTTAAAATGGTTCATATTTCTTTTTCATTTTTTTTTTTGTTGTTTTTTATTTTTAAAATATCTGTTCTTATTTTTGAAAACCTTAAAAATGTTCACATTTGAAAATGGTTCAGATTTTGAAAACGTTCATATTTGAAATGGTTCGGATTTTGAAAATGGTTCTTATTTAAAAAACATATTTGAAAAATATTCATTTTTTGAATGATTCATCTTTCAAAATTGTTCATATTTTTAAAATGTTTTATTCTTCGAAATTGGTTCAGATTTCAGTATTTATCATATTTTAAATGTTCACTTCTGAAAATGGTTCAAATTTTGAAAAATATCTAGCTTTTAAAAATCTTCAAATTTTGAATTTAGAACCATATACGTGGCAGAACCATGAAGAGCCGCGAGATGAACAACGGCGCGGGATGACGGCGGTGCAGCCACAATGACGTAGTTAACCGCGGCGAGCGGAGGCGACACACGTTGGAGAAGATGCGTATAGTGATGAGTGTAAACACGTTCAAACTACATTACACGATTATCTCTGTATGACTGTTGAAAAAAAAATCAACATGAAAGTTATGCGAAATATTTGGATTAAACTCCTCGTCAAATGATATTTCAAACGGGTGGGACGAATTCGTTAAAATTTGGCTAAAAAGGTTTTGAACATCTATTAAAAATTGAAAAATTACAATCGACGAAACTCAAAACTGAGTATAGGAATGAAACTTACTCGTGTACGCGCATGATTTTTCTGTACACATTTTTTAAATTAGTTCGAGTGTTCATACTTCAATAAAGTTAGTAGGATGGTACTTGTTTTTAAATAGCACCGATAGAAAGAAACAGTTTTTTTAGAAGGTACGAAAAAACAGTTGAACGCACGGAAACGAGCCAGAAGCCTAATATGGGCCGGCCTAATAACACATAGCGGGGTGTGCGAGGGTTCTTTCCTCCGCACAGGTCGCTAACTAGGCGCTCCCGGAAAAGGAAACGGGAATCAAGCGAGCCCTAAAGCTTTTTCACTGGTTTTGCCCCAAATACCGCAGGGCCCGAGACGGCCCTCACGCCCATCTCCGGTAACGCCGCTTCCCCACTCTTTCTGTCTCTCCGCCAGCCATAGCTAGGGGTGGAATCGAGCCGATCCGAGCCGACTCGCGGCTCGGCTCGACCAGGCTCGTCAAAACATGAGCCGAGCCTGGCTCGGCTTGACAGTGAAAGTTTTCTAAAATATGGGCTCGACAGGCTCGAGGCTCGGCTCGGTCGGCTCGCGAGCCGGCCACCAAATCAGCCAGTTTTGCCAGCCACCCGCTGCTGCTCTGTCTCCCCACGATTTTCCCCTCAATCCTTCTCGTGCTCTGCCTCCAGCGCTGGGTTAGCGACTTAGCGCCGCCGCCGACGAACGCCGGCCGCCAGCCCGCCACCACTGACGAAGCCCACTCGCATCGGCATCCTCTTCCGAGCTCCCATGGATCCCCGCCTTCCCCTACCTCATGCCCTCGTGCTCCTCCCGTAGCTGCTGCTCTCGTTCCCGTGGATGTGCGTCGCTCCGCCGGCCCTCTGCTCCTCCTCCGACCCTCCGGCCGCCGGCCATCTTCTCCTCGTTCTGCCCTGTCCACCTTGACTGTAAAGCAAGATCCTTGTACTGGTTCGATTTCCCCTACTTTTTTTTTGGAGCGCTGATGTATTTTTGTTTAATTGCAGTGCATCGATTTCTCTCCTATCCGTCTTTGCTTTGGAATTTGAACGTGTAGATGATTATTTTAATGCTGTGTGGTTTCTAATCTGCGTCTTTGGCATACCTATCATCTTCGTTCAGTACAAGCACATCGATTGGAGTATTATTTTGAAGTTCCTGCATAACTGTATGTAGTTAAACAGACAACCAAAATAGAGGTGGCTGTAGTGTCGTCTACAGATGACAATGGAAGAGAACTATATTGCATATACCCTTAGACCATTCGTTACCTGATCAAGGTTGTTATCTAATACACTAGGTGTTACTTAGGCCTCACGGCCTCACCTGATTACTGAATGCGTGTATATCACATATGACTTTGGCCGGTGTGATCTGAAGACATAGATTGTTATTGTTGGGAACTGATGTAGAACTCATATATGAAGACATAGATTGTTATTGTTTGTGCAACTTGTTACGCTATGTTATGATATATTCATGCTCTCTTGTTGATTATAATTGTGAGTTGTTACATTTATAGCAAAGGTAATGTCAATTTTTTATATTCCATCGAGCCTTCGAGCCGGCTTGCGAGCTTCACCGAGCCGGCTTGTTGAGCCTTGAGCCTTGCTTGGAAGGTTTAGGCTTGGCTTGTCCGACCTTCGAGCCGAGCCGAGCCTGAGCCAAACCTTGTCGAGCCCGAGCCGAGCCTCGAGCCTCGAGCTTTGTGTCCACCCCTAGCCATAGCTACGCCGCTTCTTCGTCCTCCAGCTGCCGGAGCTCTCCTCTCACTTCCAGTCCACTCATACCCTTCGCAGATCCGCTCTTCTGAATCCAAGCCCTCCGACTCTTTCTTTCGTTCCCGCTTCCTCGGAAGCTCCACACCACCGCGGAACGATGCTCGCGGCCACCGTCCCGGCCTTCCTTCCCACGGTTTCGTCTTCTCCGGTTAATAAGATTACCAGGCATGCCATTCTTATCATGAAACCGTGTGTGCTCCCATCTTTTCTTCCTTCTCTTATCCTCTTGGGGTCTTGATGGTGTGCAGGAGGTTTTCTTGGAGCTGTCGAGCAGGACGGATTTCAGCTGGGTACTCCCAATTGGAGGTGCGACCTTGTCTTTCTTTACTTGTATTTTGGTATGAGGATGGACAATCGGTTTATCCACAGACTCAACACCAATTCAACCTAGAAATGACAATTTAGTGCTAGCGTTCATATTAGTGTTGATAAAGTTGGTGGAATTGATTTCTGCGGGTGAAGTTCATTACACTTGAATCTAAGAGATTATTTGGGATATGGGATTTCACTTGTTTAACACTTTTTCATCACCAAATTGACGAGCAATCTCTCTGAAGGCTGAACTCTTGCTATTTAAAATCCAGTAATCCGTATGCGGATCTTCAAGCTTGGGATTTTAAAGCTTACTAGTGTAAAAAGGTTAGGTACGGTGTAGGTATAGCATTCCTTAATCGGTATAATCAAGTATTGAAGTATCCTGAATTATTATGTTGGTTTAGGTCCTTCTGTGTACAACGTTATATGATAGCTGGATTAAAATTCTGATGTTGATAAGAAATATTATCGATTTATTACAAGTTCTTTGCAACTCAAAAAAAAAAGTTAAATACCATGTCCTTGAACTGCTGCTTCCAGAAATAATGTACGTTGTCTAATATTAATATCCATGCAATCTGGCTACAGTACATGGACATACATTGAACTTCATGTCTTTTAGGTTAGAAAAGTCAGCTACCGACCTCCTGGAACTGAGCAGAACTTACTGAATCAAACTAGTCTCTCTCTCCAGGAGAAAAGGTAAGCATGTGTTTTCTATTGGAACAATTGTGTTTCAAGAATGCCATCTGTGTTTATTACTTTATTAGAAAACCAATTCATGCAGTTTTGGTTTGATATTTGGACGGAGTGGGAGCGGAAAGACTACTCTCTTACAGGTTTGCATTGGAAGGCTGCATAGCATTTTTTTAATTACCTCTGCATATTTCATCTTAAGTTGATAGCTTGATTTTTCAGCTTTTGGCTGGTCTATCAGAACCTTCCTCTGGTTCAATTTGCATTCAGAAGTATGATGATAGTGGAAATCCGATGGGTCCGTCGGAATTATTAGCTTCTCAAAGAGTTGGTATTGTATTTCAGTTTCCTGAGAGGTTTGAACATTGAACTACTACTTTCACTATGGAGTATTATTTTTACACATCCACATGAATGACTATGATCTGTTGAGCGCTTGAGAAGTTCCACAGAAAAATAAGAGAATTGACACATATACTTGTAGGTACTTCTTATCAGATACTATACTTGAAGAAGTTACATTTGGATGGCCGAGGCAAAAGGCAGACGTTCTTTTGAGGGGGCAACTCGCTTTAAAACTCCAAAATGCCATGAACTCTGTATTGATTATCTCTCATCCATTTATTTAGACCTAACTGAATAATATTATCAAACGTTTTTCATTGTGGACTGAACGTGTTGCTTGAAACGCAACACAATTTTTTCCTAAAGATAATTTGTTTTATGCTAGGTTGGTATGAGTACCATTTCATTGGATGAAAATCCCCAGTCTCTCAGTGGTGGGTTCAAGCGGCGACTTGCTTTGGCAATTCAACTGGTATGTTTACATTAACTTGTCATGAGTTGATCGTTTTGTTTTAAAAAAGTGAAGATGGATAATGTTTTATTTCTAATCTTCTAGGTTCAAACTCCTGATTTATTGTTGCTTGATGAGCCCCTTGCTGGTCTTGGTATGTGCTTGAATGCCCATAATCAAATTAATACTTTTAAGATTTTCCTTCCTATGTATTTGTTCATTTCCAAGCCCATCTGAATTCTCATCAATGAGAGCTATCGTTTAATGTAATTCTGCTTGTGCATCCTATCATCTGTGCCACACATCACACATGATAGGATCTACCACGTGGTGGGCAGATAGTTAATTAAATTAGTATATGCTCGTGGATATTCACAACGGGTAGTAGGTGCAGATGCACATCCTATACGTGGTTACTAAGTTTGTATCTTCACTATCAGACTGGAAAGCTCGGGCTGATGTTGTGAATCTCCTGAAGGACCTAAAGAAAGAACACACAATACTTGTAGTAAGTCATGACCTAAGGTAATTCAGAACTCAGTGCCATTGGAGTCACCTTGAATATTTTATGAGCTATATATTGGCTGTTCCATACTTCTAATCGGCATTCAGCTGAAGGAATATAACTTCTAAGTCATGACCTTGGACTGAGGCTTTTGAAATGTCTAATTAAATTTTTTTTGCAGAGAACTATACCCACTTGTAGACCGCTCGTGGAGAATGGAAATGGGAGGGATTCTGAAGGAGGAACCTTTACCTGTGTAGATATGCTTTCTTTGAATAACCGTCGAGCATGCTTGGGCTGTATACCAGGAGTCTCCATCTTAGGTACAGATGTATGATAAACTATTTTTGCAGGCTTACATTATACTAGAATCAAAAACACACACACCTTACTGTGCCTTGTCTATTTGCATTGTCATGGTGGTCTATGAAAATAATTCGCTATGACCGCAAACTTTCTATCTGGGCTTATGTCTGAAAACCTGAATGTTTTAAAAAATCACCCTGTCCATGTAGACTCGAGGAGTCTGAGCGCATATGGTCTCCGCTGCACTTGTTTTTACAGAAAAAGAACATGGTGCTGCAGTGTTAAATTTAAAATGATGCGTGATGGAGTTTGTTGGGCTCCTTACTCGGTGAGGGAGGCGACTGAATGCATATGGTTCCCTTCCCCATTGGACTTTTTTTACAGTAAAGGAACATATTGTGGTGATGTAGTGTTAACACAAAAAACATGTGGTGCTGCCGCTGGCTTGAAAGACCAAGTGAAATTTACTGACTATCCTACAGATTAATAAACGTAACTGTTGCTCCAGTTTTTGTTACATCACTACCTTGCAGTTGATCCTTTCCATCAATTATGATTTCAGAAAACGACTGGCGGCACTTGTCCCAGTTCGCTGGTTGCCCTGCAGCCTTGGAATCCTCTACAAGTTGTTGATCTGGGTCTTTCTTCATCGGCATTGAGGCCATCTGCCGATTCTAGGTTGCTGGTTGATAGGCCTTGTGGGTCTACAATTGTGTTTCCTGACTGATGTGTGCTTCTGGTTTGTATATTGTATCCAGACTCCACACTTGAGCAATCCGCATTACTATATGAGAATGATGAGTGTATCCACAGAACTCTCCAAAAATAAAGCAAGCGAAATGTGGATGCAGGGATAAGAAAATAATTAGCAGATGAGCTTGTGTATGTTTGTTCTAGGCAGTAACAGTCATTAGCACTGGTACTACATCTAGCAACTTGGGCATATGCATCTGAAGTTTGCGAATATTGCTTGTATGACCCACTCTTGTTATGTCATGCTTGGAGCCTCGAAAGCGCGCACTAAGGGTCTGTTTGGTTTGTGCTTCCAAGTTGCCCTACAAAATATTTGTCACCTCAAAGATTCCCTCTCTCTTGGTTTACTGCCAATTTGTTGGCTGCCTATGCAACGTTCGGTGTTTCCCTTCACAGACTGTTGCCAATCTTTTGGCCATCCCAGGATTCCTACGCCAAAATATTGGCTTGACAATGTTGGCAAAAGCAAACGTATCCTAATTACCAGGCGCCATCCCACAAGTATATTTAGAATTTCCATGACATTGAAAAGAACCAAAGAAACTACAATGGAAAGGCAGAAAACCAACATTCACAAACAAGACACCCGAATAAGGAGAAAATCACATATGAACTGGAGACAAACAATCCAACCAGAACATATCAAAGCCACAGTAAATAACATTCACAACCTAGAAACTAGAATAAGCGAAGCAGCAGTATTGTTGACATAAGAACTCAAGGCAAACAATTCAACTGAAATGAATCAAATCAACAGTAAATCAAGAAAAGGACGATTACTCCAAAAGTTCATTTATTCATTACTATGAACTGCTGTAACAGCAACCATTTTCACGAAACCAGAACACATATACAGACACAGTAGACTTGCACAAACTGAGACAGACAATTTACTTCAAGGGCGACAGGGGCAGCCCACAGGACGACCAAGGCACAGCAGCAGCTCCAACACCAAGACACTTACTGACCACCACGGAGGCGGAGCACCAGGTGGAGGGTGGACTCCTTCTGAATGTTGTAGTCAGCAAGGGTGCGGCCATCCTCCAGCTGCTTTCCGGCAAAGATCAGGCGCTGCTGGTCCGGGGGGATCCCCTCCTTGTCCTGGATCTTGGCCTTGACATTGTCAATGGTGTCCGAGCTCTCAACCTCCAGAGTGATGGTCTTCCCAGTCAGGGTCTTCACAAAAATCTGCATACCACCACGGAGACGGAGCACCAGGTGAAGGGTGGTGGACTCCTTCTGAATGTTGTAGTCAGCAAGGGTGCGGCCATCCTCCAGTTGCTTGCCAGCAAAGATGAGGCGCTGCTGGTCTGGGGAATGCCCTCCTTGTCCTGGATCTTGGCCTTGACGTTGTCAATGGTGTCGGAGGACTCAACCTCAAGAGTGATAGTCTTGCCAGTCAGCGTCTTGACGAAGATCTGCATACCACCACGAAGGCGGAGGACAAGATGAAGGGTGGACTCCTTCTGGATGTTGTAGTCAGCAAGGGTGCGGCCATCCTCCAGTTGCTTGCCAGCAAAGATGAGGCGCTGCTGGTCTGGGGGAATGCCCTCCTTGTCCTGGATCTTGGCCTTGACGTTGTCAATGGTGTCGGAGGACTCAACCTCAAGAGTGATAGTCTTGCCAGTCAGCGTCTTGACGAAGATCTGCATACCACCACGAAGGCGGAGGACAAGATGAAGGGTGGACTCCTTCTGGATGTTGTAGTCAGCGAGGGTCCTGCCGTCCTCCAGCTGCTTGCCAGCAAAGATGAGGCGCTGCTGGTCCGGAGGAATGCCCTCCTTGTCCTGGATCTTAGCCTTGACGTTGTCGATGGTGTCAGAGGACTCCACCTCAAGGGTGATGGTCTTGCCAGTGAGGGTCTTGACGAAGATCTGCATGCCTCCGCGAAGACGGAGGACAAGGTGAAGGGTAGACTCCTTCTGGATGTTGTAGTCAGCGAGGGTGCGGCCATCCTCCAGCTGCTTGCCAGCGAAGATCAGACGCTGCTGGTCCGGTGGGATGCCCTCCTTGTCCTGGATCTTAGCCTTGACGTTGTCGATGGTGTCAGAGGACTCCACCTCGAGGGTGATGGTCTTGCCGGTCAACGTCTTGACGAAGATCTGCATACCACCACGGAGGCGGATGACCAGGTGAAGGGTGGACTCCTTCTGGATGTTGTAGTCAAGCAAGTGGTCCTGCCGTCCTCCAGCTGCTTGCCAGCAAAGATGAGGCGTTGCTGGTCCAGGGGGATGCCCTCCTTGTCCTGGATCTTCGCCTTGACGTTGTCGATGGTGTCAGAGGACTCCACCTCGAGGGTGATAGTCTTGCCAGTGAGGGTCTTCACGAAGATCTGCATCTGCAGAAAAGATAACCAAATAGGATGGTAAGCCTCAAGAAGCAGACCAAAGTACAGGACCAACCAGCATATATTAATCTGTAAATAGGCATCGAGCTATCAAGATCAACCAATAATAGCAGAATAGTAGAACAATCAAACAGATGACTGACAGACTAAGAGGTATCTATGCACATCTAACCAAAACGCCATATACACCAAAACTCTAAGATATCATCCATCTCAAGAAAACCATAGCTGCACGCATACCATCTAAGCAACAGATCGGTCAAGGAACCTATCCATCTGGTTTAACAAGGCATATTACAGAGATAATGACCCAATCAAGAGTTAGAAAATATGGATACAAGCAGTATATACATGAATTACGGCTCACAAGCTACTACTAGATTCGGCTCTGCCCAGTTAGACGTATCAAACAAGCAGGACAGATGACCTAGTGGGATTTAACATGCATCGATTAACAGGGGACCATACGGCATCAGGAATCGAACTTGAACCAGCGGATCTAAACACAATTAGATAAATTCGCGAAGACAACACGAGATCTACGTGTAAAATCCCTACGAATTCGGTACTGATCTAAGATAAGCAAATTCGTTAACGCCTACACATCCAACCACGCATCGATCGATCTAGATGAGACGGGGAGAGGGAAGCTGGCGGCGGTACCTTGATGCGCCGGGGAGGAGGATTCGACGTCCGCTGCGGCGATTGGAGACGAGATTGGTGGGGGATTTGTTCGTTCCGTTCCTCGGATCGGTTTGTGGGGATTGGAGGCGAGGAGGAAGGCTGGGTATTTAAGGCGGCTCGGGGCGGGCCGGGTGGGTGGGGAAAGAATCCTTTGCCGTGACGGTTCCGCTTGTTTGATGGGTACGTCTCGTGCTCGTCTCCTGGACGCGACAGGCGAACGGTGCGGGGTTCGAGAAGGATATGGCGTCGCCCGTTGCGACCGTTTCTCCGCGTGGGGCCTTTTGGATACGCAATTTCTTTTTATTGGTTGACCACGATCTGGACAATCGCGAGCTCACTCGGCGCGTCCGTGCGATCAGGATCCGACGACGCGAGCCACTCGGCCCACACGGACCGTTTCCCACCTCCTTTCCCCTTATTCCCCACTCCCGCACCGCCCGCCCGTAGCTCCTCCTCCGGTGATTTTGCGATTCGCTTCGCCCTACGACCGCCACCGGCGTAGTGGGCCTTGAAGCAGAGGAACACCCCGTTGGAGGGAGGGTGCATACTTTGGTTGGAGGTGGAGAGGAGAGGAGGGGATCGTGCTCGACGGTTTCTTCACCGACGACGTCCGATCTACGGCGGCGGTCGATTTCTCCGGGGGAAGGTAACAAACGCGAGCTATTTCCTGTTCATCACATCCTATTCCAGTCGTACTTCCCGCACAAATTTCGTTCTTATACAAGTTTTTCATTGATTTGTATCATCGGCTCATCGCTGGAGATATTTGTACCAGTCCTCCTTAGCAGTGTATGTAGTTGGTATTTTTGCATGCGAAGTGGTTGAATCGGTCCTATTTTTCGTGTCAGACTGAAGGACGAACGGAGTGTTGGGCTACTGTGAACACCTTCTGCGCACCTTCTGGGATTTCTTCAGTCTACATCGATCCTGCAGGTTAGTATTAGATGTAATTTTTCTGCTTGGGATCCTTTCTGACATGCAATCGCTTTTCTTAAAAAGATGGCTACTTATCTGTCATAGATGTATCTATGTGCTTAGGCTCACATGTGTTTTGATAGTGTTGTTTGATCACGGATGCTCCCACTAGTTGCATTTGTGTTTGTCATCGAGCTCCTGCTAAATGTTATATTTTTTCGGCTACCCTATAAACATGAATACAAATCTGGTAGATGCTACAAGCTAGATGTATCTCATTCAATATGTAGATACGGAACGGAGAGGGGTAAGATGCTAGATGATCCCAGATGTAAGTTATTTTTGTAGCACGGGGGGATAAAATGTAGGTGTAGCTTTTGTTCAATTACTGATACTCCCATTAGTTGCATTTTTTGTGTTTTGTTATAAAAATCTATTTTCGGCTACCCATAAACATGAACACTTTTTTGGCAGATACGGGAGGGGGAGAGGGAGTAAAAGGTGTGGTTGAAAATGTATGTATACACTGTGGTTTTTAACCAACTCCATTGAAAAAACAGCCACAAGCAAACTATTTCTTTTTTTCCTAGGGAACCCATAAGTATACATGTTTCAATAACTATAGTACATATTTTTGCTGGATGCAAAGTTACACAAAGATGTCTCGATGGGATATTGTTTTCCTTTTTTGTTTAGTGAACACTGCTAAGCGCAAATGTAAATCCTGCCATCCTGTTTTTTTGTATAGACAATTGATATTTTTTTGGAATGAAAAACAATACCAGCTCCTCTATCACAAAACTAGTGCATGTCAAAATACTAAAGTGTAACATATTGATTGTCTATATTGGCACCGATGTAACATATGTAAAAATGTAAACTAATCAATTTATGTTGTTCTTTTTTTTGTTAAATGAAATATAGAACCAATGGCTTATGTCATCGAGTCTAGGAGGCCAGCCGTGTCACGTGTGTGCTGGATTACCTTAGGATCAACATTGGCCTGTCAACGATGTGTTCGTAGTCAAGAATTGTTCACGACACAGCAAAGATGAGATTTTCAATGTGCTACATGTCATCAACAAAATGCTAAGGAGTGAATTATGTACGCCGTGAACCACATCAGGGTCCCAGCTTGTCATTAGGTGCACAACCCCTGCCGATGCAGATACTAGACGCTGCAAATGTTTAGTTTAAATTTGACCACCAATTCATCAAGATTTACAAGCTTGAATCAATTAGTGCGGTACCACAAGGCGAAGACCCAGCTTATGAGGCACCAGTCAAGTCATTTCGTGCTCGTACAGAGGGAAATAAGCTATTAGGGTACCCCGCAGGGTAGAGTGGAGTTACATAAGACATGTAGACATTAACCCACACATTTCGTGCTCTTAATGTACTTAGTTTCTGCAATTCTACCTTTCAAATCTAGACTAAGTTGTGCATTTTTTACATTTGAACTTGTGCATCATGTGCCACCTACTTTTCAATTATACTTTGTAGTTACATTTGAAGCTTGATAAATTTCAATTTCTACACGCACATTTTTTACAGTTTTAGATATCCAGATGTAAATTTACAGCATGGGTAAAAATCATGGTAGATGAAAGTGACAGACAGGTGTAAAAAACCTTAGGGATTTTTGTTGTCCGATCAGGGTTTTCTCCACTGAAGTAAAATTACACTACCTTGGTACATGCAACATACAGAGGCATGATAGCATATGAATCATCTAAACTTTATTTTCAACTGAGAAAAGTGCATGGATCACCTGGATAATTTAAACTTACAGTAGCATGACACCATCTGGAGCATTGAAACTTTACTTTTCAATTGAGAAAAGTATATGGATCATCTAAACTTACAGTAGGATCATCAGGTCCTCATGTTGGCAATGAAATCGTAGAATTTCTTACACCACAAAATTATTTTGTAGATCTTAAGGGATATCTTATGACAGTTTTCTGCTCAAACAATTACTAATTTTTACCTTTCACATCTAGCTCGCAAGATAATTACTCAGGATCATACTTCAGTTTCTTACATACTAGCAAAGTTATTGGCCAGAAGATTCAAAGGTTTCTGACAAGAAAATTTTGTCGACATCTTTTCTTAACAGGGATGTAAATTTGGGATTATCTACTTCTGGTTGATTCTGGTGGAAGAAGCTGATGGTGCGTTCAAAACTGATGGGGGGAAGAGTTTAGTTTCGAGTTGAAAAACTTACAGACGTGTTCTTCGAATCTTCTACTCCCTGAAATTTTAACTTCCCGAGACTTTCACTTCCTGCTTAAAAACTGATGGAACCTCATTTAGACTGAACTTTTACTTCCTGTGGGAGATGCAATTTCGTGAGATATGTGTGTTCTGTCAAAGAGTTATGGGATGTAAATATTTGATCTACGTTGCTTTTTTGCCTTCTTTTGCTTTGTTGAAATCTGGGAAATAAGGGCGGAGGAAGGACAGAAGGGATTTCAGATAATGGATTTGTGAAGCAATGTAACTCTCTTGCATTTCATGGGGTCGAGCTAGGTTTACTCCAACAGCGTCTATGGTTCAGCGACGTAGGAAGAAGAACACATGGGACGCGCGCCCTGAAATTGCTTTATGGGTCCGGGTCCCACGATCATGTCCAGCCAAATCCGCACCTAGGCCCTGTGCGTCCTGGTGCGCGCGCGTGAACGATTTCCTTTTCTGTCGTGGGCCGTGTGCGTGGGACCTTTCCGTTTCGAGGCTGTCGGAACTGAGCTCGCTGTAAGGCATATCGTGGTCGACCACGACCTAGCAGCGTCCTTTTGGATTGTGGCCGTTGGAGCAATTCTGGGAGACTTTTACTTTTTGGAAAAAGGAAAAGTCTAGTACAGGCGAATTTTCTTTTGGGAAGATATTTGGTTTGGTAACAAATCTATATCACTGCAATACACATACTTTATAATATTGTGCAACGAGAAAAAATTTTAGTTGCCACTGTTTTAATGGAAAATCCACACTAAACATAGGTTTTAGAAGGGATTTAACTGGGAGAAAAACGGGCACGCAGTTTTTGTTTGGAGACTTAATTATTCCATGTTGTTTCATGTAAAATCCATGTGTTTGGAATGTGTGAATGATCATACTCTTTTTCTACGTAAATAGATTTGGTTTGCTGCAGATAAGGGTGGGCATCGGCAGTTTAGCCGGTTTCAAACGGTTTCTCAAAACCAACCCGAAAAGACCTTTTTTATTCTTGTCCTTTTGCTAAGATTGTTTGGCGTATTGTATCCCATTGACTACTCACTGTATCCGTTCGTGATCCTTTCTACAATATAGGTGGAGAAGCGGAAGAGCTGACTCTGGTGTAGCCGGCTCGAATCGGTGGCCCGTGATTTTTTTAGTCATGGGCCTCGCAACTTGCTAGGAAATCATTTGCGAATGCTTTGCTTCGCCCGATGATTATATTCAGATGGTTGATTAATGTCTCGACTTTGTGCAATCTTTGAACACTAACTTTTTTTATCACAATGGAATAAGTTAATAAAGAGATCCATATACATCGCTTTTTCTGCAGAGGGTGAGGAAACCCCGTTCCGTAGAAATTTTGAACCACCTACCACAAAACAAGATGAACATCGCTCAAGTAGAGGCACTTATCCAATAACAAGCAACATTCTCTCAATAGATTGACCAAGATCAATAAGAAGAACGTAAACAACTATCATCTAATGATCAAGCTTAAGTTGGAGATCGAGCTAATGGTGAAGCTCAAACTCAAAATGAAGACCTTGATGGTCTACCTCGCCGTCTTTGGGCCAGTGACAAGTTCGAATACATTTCTAACATTGTCAAAGCTGAAATTATGCGAAGGCCGTTTTGAGTCTCGGACTCACATTCTCCCCCCAAATAAAATAAGAAAAAACAATAAAAATTATAACATATTTGATTTTTTGGGTGACAGACATATATACGTGTTATAATTACGCGCCAAATTTCGTGTATGTGCGGTGCTCTGTGAGAAAAACAAAATCAGAGCTCTAAAAAAATACTAAATCCCATTTTAGCAACTGATTTTTTTTCACGGAGCATAAATCATCAAGAAACTTAACACGTATGTAAAACACTTGTATATGCTCGTCACATTTTTTTAAAAGATTTATTTGAAATGGTTTACTATTTTTTTGATTTGTTTTATTCGAGCAGGAGCACATGATGTCGGGAGCCATTGTGAATTTCCTCGAAATTATCTCTTTTTTCTAACTACCTATCGAATTTTGTTCCAAAATTGTAACACATAAATAAATACGTGTAGTAATATTGATGTCGTGAATTTATTTCACAGTTTCTAGCAACGTTTAACTAGCTCAAATAACGCGGATATACATTCCGGAAATGCTAGTCGCGGCCTCATCCAATCTTTCTCCCTTGCGGCCGGCGGTCCCGCCGAAATCCTCTGACTCTACCTCAAACAATGGCCGCCGCCTCCACCACCCCTCCCCCTCGCTATTCGCCGCCGCCTCTACCCACCAGCCTTTCCCTTTCCCGGCCCCTCCGAATCCACCCAGAACCCACCGGCTGCGCATCCGCCTTGTCGCCGCGGCCGCCTCCAGGTGGCTGAGTCGCAGCAGGAACCCACCGGACAGTGGAGCAGCCAACTCCATATGGGTCAACCCGACCGCCCCGGCCCGCTCCGTCCAGACGCTCCGCCGCCTCGTACAGCTCGGGGACCTCGACGCGGCGCTCCGCCTCGTCGACTCCATGCCCTCCTCGGAGCCGCCGGCCGTCATCGCGTGCAACATCCTCATCAAGAAGCTCTGCGCGCAGCGACGCCTCGCCGACGCGGAGCGCGTGCTCGACGCGCTCAAGGCGTCCGGCGCGGCGGACTCGGTCTCCCACAACACCCTCGTCGCCGGGTACTGTCGCGACGGCCGGCTAGCGGACGCGGAGCGCGTGCTCGAGGCGGCCAAGGCCTCGGGCGCCGCTAATGTCGTCACCTACACCGCGCTGATCAACGGGTACTGCCGCTCCGGCAGGCTCGCCGATGCCCTGGACCTCATCGCATCCATGCCCGTGGCGCCCGACACCTACACCTACAACACCGTGTTGAAGGGCTTGTGTGGTGCTAAGCAGTGGGAGGACGCCGACGAGCTCATGGAGGAGATGATCAGGAACGATTGCCACCCGAATGAAGTGACATTCGCTACGCAGATTCGTTCTTTCTGCCAAAATGGGTTGCTTGACCGTGCCGTTCAACTGCTTGAGCGAATGCCCAGGTATGGTTGCACACCTGATGTTGTCATCTATAGTACCCTAGTGAATGGGTTTTCGGAGCAAGGGCGTGTGGATGCGGCCATTGAGCTGGTAAAGACCATGTTATGCAAGCCCAACACGGTTGTTTACAATGCTGCGTTGAAGGGTTTATGCATTGCTGAACGGTGGGAGGATGTCGGGGAGCTGATTGTTGAGATGGTTAGGAAAGATTGCTTGCCAAATGAAGCGACGTTTAGTATGCTAACCAGCTGCTTGTGCCAGAGTGGGTTGGTTGATTTTGCAATGGAAGTTCTTGAGCAGATGCACAAGTACGGATGCAGACCTGATGTTGTCATTTACAATACGCTAATCTATTGCTTTTCAGAGCAAGGGCGTGGATGATGCACTCAAACTACTAAACAGCATGATGTGCAGACGTGATACCATTAGCTATAATGCCGCGTTAAAGGGTTTATGTAGAGCTGAGCGATGGCATGATGTCGAGGAGCTTATAGCTCAGATGCTTAGGGAGGATTGTCCTCCAATTGAGATGACTTTTAATATACTCATTGATTCGTTGTGCCAACATGGTCAGGTAAACTACGCAATCGATTTGTTTGAGCAAATGCGAAAGTACGGATGTACTCCTGATATTGTCACGTACAGTAGCCTTATTAATGGCTTTTCTGAACAAGGGCTCGTGGAATCCGCCATTGACTTATTTGAAAGCATGCCATGTAAGCCTGATATCTTTGGCTATAATGCTGTGCTGAAGGGTTTGTGCAGAGCTGCGCTGGGAGGATGCTGGGGAGCTTATATCTAACATGGCTAGAAAGGGTTGCCCCCCAAATGAAGTCACATTCAATATGCTAATTAACTCCTTGTGCCGTAAAGGGCTGATTGATCGTGCAATTGAGGTTTTCGAGCAAATGCCAAAGTATGGAAGTACACCAGATATTTTCACATACAATGTCCTTATCAATGGCTTTTCTGAACAAGGCCGCCTGGATGATGCCCTCAAGTTATTAAGCACAATGTCATGCAAGCCTGATGCCATTTCCTATAATTCTACACTGAAGGGTTTGTGTAGAGCTGAAAGATGGAAGGAAGCAGAGGAGGTTGTAGGTGAGATGCTTAGAAAGAAGTGTCCTCCAAATGAAGTAACATTCAAGTATGCTAATCAATTATTTATACCCAACCGGATAACTTGAGTGCACCATTTATTTTCTTGAAGAAATGCCAAATTATGAATTTATGATTTGTCATTTACACTGGCCCTATCAATGGTGCTTTTGTAAGCAACAATCTGAAGGATGCCCTGAGTTATGAATCAGTATGGTTGTGTGCAGGGCTGCAGGCCTGACACAGTGTACTAAATATTCTTCATGAGAGGATCAGTGTAGAAATGAGCAAGAGGAGAAATACCAGAGTTTCTGGTTGAGACCAGCGCTGAAAAGCTGAACCAAATGCGGTGACATTCGGTATGCTAATAGGGGTTGGTTGAGTTTGTAATTAAAATCCTTTAGGAAATGAATGGATACGATTGTGTAAATGCCCACAAGATGGAGCTTTATATTCTGTGAAAACGGTGATTACAAGTGCTGAGCATGCAAATCATTGCTACTTCCTTACAACCTTTATGTTTCTCGTCTTGAATCATTTCTGTGACTACCAGGATAGGTTCCAGCTTACTATTGACACTAAGGAACTAACAAAAACTTCAAGAAGCCAGAAAAAGTATTGTGTTTACTCTTGAAGCAAAATTTTCATAGCTTATCTTGAGCAACAGAGGACTTACATTCAACATTCTCTGTCTGCCTTTTTCTTTCAGACACTTAACACTAGCTATGTGCTGCAGCTGGTTGCCCACAAACGGAAGCCTCAACGACCGCAAGATCCACTTCCTCCATGTGGTAAGCCTCCCCAATATCATCCGCCTGCTCGACATCATGTAGGGGCAACAAGAGTCTTTTCTTCTCATTTCTTAGTTACTTAAATATAAGATCTGCTTTTAGCCTGTAGATTGCTGTAAATTTTGTGGGGTTGAAAAGTTGTGCTACAGATTTTTAATATTTTCTTAGGGAATTTAGTGATGTATGGTATTTGAAAAATACATGTTTCTGTTCCTGTTTTGTCTGTATTAGCTGGTGAGTGCTGATTGCGAGCTTTTATGTCCTTATTACCATGTCCATGCTGCCATCTTTATGTCAGTGAATGGCATATCCTTTTGTTTTGTATGTAACAAATCCATTGCATGATGATCGAGTACTAACTAAGACTCGAAGATGTTAATAGAATGATTAAAAGCCCATGGTTGTTTTCTGTTGAGCTACTGTGCTCTAGCAAGTAGCAAAAAAAATTCTTTCTGATTTATCGTTCAAAATATCTTAATTTTCCTGAGGTGCCAGCGAATATGGGCAGCCCTATCTTTGGTTGTGTCATGTGTGGTATATACGAAGTGTGTCCATCTAGGCTTTAGGTCCTTAAGTAGCTAGAAGACTTATCTACTTAGTCAACACGTGTTCCTGTTGTATTGATAGACAGCATGTTTGTTGCTTATAGATTTGCCTATATGTATTTTTGCTGTCCTTGAATACTGTGTAGCTGTGCTCCAACTTCTGAGTGTAGTGTAAGAGTTGCAGTTTGTGTATTGCTGCTTCCCTGGAATATTGCCATGCATGTTTTCGATTATGTTCCTTGGTCTTTGGAAACAATAACTTGGTCGTTAGCTATGTTTGGTTATTTGTAATTTTCCATAATAATAAATGTCCCTAGGCGGCACGATGATTTTGCAGTCACGAGTGCCATGCTCAATCATTGTGTATTCGAAATGAAATGACCAAAATGTTTGGAGCTGATCAAAAGCCTGTATATCCAAGATGAGAGATTAAATCAAGCAATAGAAAAACCAGTAACGTGCTATGTCGAGGCGAGCAGGTTAGACCTAAAGGCCAGGCTCAAAACTGAAACTTAGTATATAAAAAAAGAGCCTTTCTTTGCCATGACAGGAGCACTACAAAACATATTTCACAATTCATATATGTATCGTGTGAAACTCGTGCCCTTGTCCTTAACCGGTGTGGAGAAGTCACGAGTAAGTATTGACTGGATGGTCGCATTTGTGACAACACCTCTTGTCACCATTTCAGACTATCATTATTGTTAACGTCATCAGAACAAGTTTACATGAGCCATGAGCCATCACAAGTACTTGTTGCAAACGTGCAATCGAACCAGATAGTTTTTTCTTAAATATGGAAAATATTTGCGTGTCATTTTCATTAAGATTATAAGAGAGTATTTACAGGAACACCACGCACAACACACACTGACAAATAACAAGCGTTAGGTCAATACGAAAGCACTGAAGACAACCCAGCATGACATCCTTTATTTTCACCTTTTTTGTTTAATAACTATTTTGAGATTTTGGAGAAAAATAAATGAGCTACTGTTCTGATGAGAGGCATGGCGATGGCAAGATGAGTGGCGGTAGTGCAGCAGCCAGGGTTCCGGGTGTTCACAGGGCGGGGCCGCGGGGTAGAAGGAACCAGCATAGAACAACAAAACCATTGCTCACATGTTTCTTCTTTTGTGCCTCGTCTACATTCGCACACAGGGAGAATAATTTCTTCCTTGTAAAAAAAGCATGATGTTCACCTTTTTCTAGATAAATAAGTCTTCGCAATAAGATGTCGTTCACTGCAGTCCTTATCATGAGAATAGAGCAAATGCATCCTTTATATGGGAGGTCGATGAATCAGTAGAAATACATATATGTGTGCAAGAGTGTAACACTGTCCGTCCTCTCTTTGGAAATGGGAGCAGTGTGGTGACATGCTGAACAGTACGGTGAAATTAGTTGGAATTTGAAGCAGTAAATTGAACTGCCGCTTTGTTACATTTTTTCCATCATATACATTGTCCAATTTGGTTCATGTTCCACTTTCTACACCTCGATAGAATCTGTATCATCTACATGTAGGACTGTGACTCTGTGAGGCTAGATTTTCCGTACAATCTGATTACTATTGGTCACTCTTTTCCTTATACTCATAATTCGCCTATTTTCCTTTATAAATTGATGACTAACTGGATCAAACATTAGATCGATATGCCCCCAATAAGATGCAACCTGTGAAGGAAGTAGGAGAATGCAGATAATAGCCTTCCAAACCTATGTCCAGCGGGCATAGTATTCCTGGGTATCTGGATCCATGGATAATAGTGTCACCCTATTGTGTACTATGTCAAAATCAAATGCTGCTAAACATACGTGCTTCAGAAACTGTAAATGTAGCCAGGTGGGAGCAGTGGCTATGCCCAACGCAAAGTTTCTGGAATCTGATCAATAGAACATGTCACATGAAAATGATCGAGATTCGAGCACCAAGGCAAATTACTCATTTGTCATATGCTTTGTATCTCCACGGTCCACGCCCACATGGAGCGAGAAACCACGAAGAAGTTGATTCAAGGAAATATATGCATGAAGAAGTTGTTTTGGATCATATCTACATGTGTATGCATTGTTATTGTCCGGAACCTCAGGCCCAAAGTGACAACAATTGGGACAACCAATGGGAATGACTGTGACTTGAGAATCATATGTGTTCATGGAGTGTTAATGCTTTACTTCGGTGCTCTATTAAAAGGAGTAACTTAATTACCAGTAGGTTCCATGATTGCCCCGCTGCAAACGGGTTAGTAGGATAAAAGATGTCGTGCAAGATTCTTATTACAAACACGTACGACTATATACAGAACACATGCCTATGTATGATTAGTACCTGGATGCTTTATTATTGTTTACCGGCAAATGCCCTGTGTTATGACTATTACATGAGCTATCTTATCATGCAACGCAACGCCCGTTCATCCGTCCCTATGCTTACAGTATTTTAATTTTGCTCTTTACTACGATAGCTACTGCTGTTTGTTTTACTGCTGTTATTATCCTGCTACTGCTGCTACTATATTACTGTTGCTACTGATAAATTGTGCCAAGTAAGTTTACTTCAAGTGTGGCTGAACTGACAACTCAGCTGCTAACACTTATAAATATTTTTGACTCTCCTTGTGTCGAATCAAATTTGGGTTTTACTTCTCTCGAAAACTGTTGTGATCCTTATACTTGTGGGTCATCAACTAGCTATTTGCCGAATGTTTTTCCTGTCGAAATGCCTAGTTCTGGAATGCAAACACTCGGCAAACATGCATATACATGGCAACGATGCCTTCTCCGGTAGTGAATCATATATCCAACGGAACATGGCGATAGTACAACATTCATTTTTCTGGGGTAGGAATCAGACAACCGGCAAAACCCAACCCAATAAGAAACATAATTTATTCAACAGAGACCAATTGATGCGCTAAATGCATATTGATCTATTACATCCAACAGTTTTATTCATCAACATTGTTTTGCACAAACATGTGATGTCATTTTGGCATCCCATGCAAAGACCGACAACAACACTTATCCTTACTTTCATTACATTGGCAACTAAAACTGCGATGACCATATCCTCTATCCCTACAATCATTTAAGCACGACGACCGGACGAGTGGGTGACGAACATCTTCAATGTGCCGGTGGCGCCGCGGCTCAGCAGGAAGACGCACCTCGGCTACATCATGCGGGAGTGAAGGACCTGAGTGGGCGCAGCGGGTTGACCCCTTCTACTCCATCTCAGTGCCGTACTGGCATGCCATGGTGGACCAGGAGTACGAGCCGCGCCGCTTCTTCCTCCCTGTCGTATGCGGTCGCCACCTAGGGAGTGGTTCGCGTAGGACGATGTGCTGGCCTGCTCTGACGACGACGAGCCTCCCTTACCACCAGCACCGGCACAGGAATCTGACCCAGCACCAGCACCGGTGCCGAAAGAGGCGGCACAAGATGAGGACATCGACGATGATTGTCTAGAGCCTGAGTGGGAGGGAATGCATGCGGCCATCGAGGCCTCCCTCCACCACCGGTAGATCAAACCCCACCACACTATGACAAGGGCGGCGATCCGAAGGCGTTCTTCAAAGGCCGCAGCCAACGACGGCGAAACCAGATGGCTCAGTCGAGGCATGCAGGTTCTTCAAAGCCGCCACCGTTAATGACCGATGACACTTCTGACGACGGGTACCGATATGGGCGGCGAAACCGCAACATCCAAGTTCCCCACACCGAGCCGAAAACCGCTAGATCTAGGGTTTAGTTTAAATTTCCTTTAAATTTGTTAAACATCGTTTGTTAATTTTATTAGGCTTGTTAAATGTCCTTTAAATTTCAATGAAGTATTTCCGGTTCATCCATATTCAAGATTCAAAACAACATTTGGAAAAACCTAGTGACGCTCCCAAAATATGGTGGCAATGTGTGCCGACGCTACAATAACGTTTGTCCGGCGAAACTGCCTGTTCTCCTAGGGTTTCGTGATCCGCTCCTGCGATTGGCGATTTCTAGGGTTTCGGGGCTCCATCTGAGGCGGCGGCGAATTCTCGACGGCGCATCTCCGTCTTCTGCTAGTCTCCGTCACGCGATCGACTCTATACCCTCTAGTCCTCGCTCTCGGTCTCTCACTCTCGTTCGGGGTGATCAAGGGGCAAACTCGCTTTGCTACCCACCCTTGGCGGCGCGTGGGAACTGGTTCGGGAGCGCCTGGATGGCGGACGAGCGGATCGCAACGGGGAAGAGCTTGGTTAAGGCAGGCGAGGGACCCTCCGTGGAACCTCGATCTGCAGCGATACTGGATCCATCTGGGATGAAGGAGCTGAGCAGCACCGTCATGGTGTGGGCACGGACGCCAATGTGGAGGCCATGATGGGCGCCTAAAACTCACCTCGAAGGAGACCAAGAAGTTTGTCCTCGACGATTCTGCCGTGGACATGATCAATGGCCCGGAGTGGGCGCTGGTGGGGAAGGTCCTAGCACCAAACAAGTACCACGTTGAAACGATCAAGGCTGTCTTGCGGCCAGCATGGGAAACCCGAAAGGTATGATGGTGCGTCCAATGGGACCTAATATGTTTCTAGCAGAGTTTGAATCAAAGGCCGATATGCTAGTGTGCTTAATGGTTCACCATGGGTGATCTCAAGGAATGCGATCTTACTAAAGGAGTTTGATCCAAGCATTATGCCGGGGGATGTAGTGTTTGATAAACTGCTGCTGTGGGTTAGGATTTATGGCCTACCTTTTGTTCTTATGAACTCAGAAAGAGGTGGCTCGCTTGCCGGTATGATCGGCAAAGTGGAGAGGGTTGAGGTGGATGAGAAAGGAAGGGCCTGGGGCCCCTATCTCCGAGCTCGGATTAATGTGGATATTTCTGAACCACTGATGCGGTGTGTGGCAGTGGAGTCCTCAAGCCTGCAGAGGACTGTGTTCTATGATGTAAGGTATGAGAAGCTCCCCATGTTCTGTTTCTCTTGTGGGCTGCTGGGGCATTCGTCGGTGGCGTGCTGAAACCCTGCTGAGAGGGATGCAGAGGGGAAGTTACCCTGGGATGGTGACAGGGTGTGTGTCCCGGACCCGAGGAAGAAGGACCAAGGTTTTTTCTCCGGTCAGGGGTCGCAGTCAGGCCAGGGCTCGAGTAACCAGCCGACAGGTGGTAGGAAGCAACCGGTGGTCACCTCTCCGGTAAAGCCAAAGATGCCAAGGGCTAGGAAACAGCCCACACCTGACGGCGGGAACAAGGCGAGGCTACAAAAACAGGCAGAACGACGGGGCAGAAGCGTAAGCAAGTTTACAAAGTCAAAGCCCAGCCTCTTGCCATTACAAACTCCCCGGCTGGCATAGATGATGCCCAGCTTGGGGGCCGGGAGCTTGCGTTGGTTACCCACTCTACTCAGATTGAACAGGCAAGCAGTGATTCCAACAAGAAGAGGAGGAGTTCCAACAGCGAAACAACAACTCGATCGGCGGATCCGGCGGAGGCTGAGAACCAGCCCCGCCACTCGCAATGAGTATCTTATGTTGGAACTGTCGAGGTTTGGGGTCGGACTCGACAGTTGGAGAGCTTCGATGGCTTATCAAGAAATACCGACCTGAGTTCCTGTTTCTTTTGGAGACGAAGATGAGGGACTCGCGTGCCCACAACTTTATGTGGTCTTTGGGCTACACAAACTGTCTGGGTGTGAGCAGTGAAGGCCAAAGTGGTGGCCTAGTTTTATTCTGGAAATAGCCATACTCCGTTTCACTTAAAGGATCAAATGCAAATTGTATTGATGTGATCGTTACTGCTGAAACTGGCGAGTCCTGGCGCGTATCCTTTGTTTATGGAGAACCCCGAGAGAAAAACGTCATGAATTTGGGATTTCATGCGCTCCTTGAGAAACCAATGGACAGGTTCTTGGATCTGCTGTGGGGATTTTAACGAGGTTCTCTGTCAAGATGAGCATTATGGCTCTAGCAACCGTTCCGAAGCTCAGATGAAGTTATTCAGAGAGTGTTTGGATGATTGCGGTTTGTCCGATCTAGGGTTCTCCGGCCCTATGTTCACGTGGACTAACAAACAGGAGGCTGACAACAATGTCCGGGTAAGGCTGGATCGTGTAGTAGCTAACGGGGAGTTCAAGCAGCTCTTCGATGACTACAGTGTGGAGAATGTGATCACCACAACTTCGGACCATTATGCCATTCTCATCGGTTTGAAAAAGCACACTGACGAAATTATCAACCAACCGGTGAAGATGGGCTTCAAATTCGAGGCGGCCTGGCTCAGATCGCCGGAGTACAAGCCCATGTTAGACGGGCCTGGTCGAGCGGCTCTTCGGGCCCCTCCTCTCTGCGCGAGACTTGGGATAAACTACAGCGGGTTGGAACCTCACTGGCCCAGTGGGGCAAAGACACTTTCGGCTCGGTTCGAAAGGAAATCACCAGGCTGGAGCGGCGTCTGAAATACCTCAGGTTGGCGCCTTGGGGCTCTGACCCACATGAAATAACAGACATTGAGAGGAAGCTCTGTGAGATGTTTGAACGGGAGGAAATTATGGCGCGCCAGCGGTCTAGGGTGGAATGGCTGAAGGAGGGGGATTGTAACACCTCCTTTTTTCATGCACAAGCATCGGCCCGGCGACGCACAAATAAAATCAAGGCATTGGTCCGTGAAGATGGATCTCGATGCTCGGAGTTATCAGAGATAAAGGACAGAGTGGAGAAGTTTTACGAGGGTCTTTTTTCTTCTGAGCCTTGTAGTGGTACAGATATGGTCCTTAATGCTATTCAGGGCAGGGTTACGGAGGACATGAACGTTGATTTGTGCCTGCCATATGAGGATGAGGAGATACGTACTGCTCTTTTTCAGATGGGTCCAACTAAAGCTCCGGGGCCAGATGGTTTCCCGGCATTGTTCTGTCAAACCCACTGGAGCTTCTTTAAGGAAGAGATTTGCACGGCTGTGAGAGGTTTCTTGATTGGCGATGTGATCCCGGAGGGACTCTGTGATCTATCATTGTGTTAATCCCGAAGGTAACCAACCCGGTTCATCTTAAGAATTTTCGCCCTATTAGCCTCTGTAACGTGCTCTACAAGATTGCTTCCAAGGTGCTTGCTAATCGCCTGAAAACTATTCTCCCTGATCTAATTTTGGAAAACCAGAGTGCTTTTGTACCTGGCAGGTTGATTACAGATAATGCCTTGATTGCACAGGAGTGTCTTCACACTATTAGAAGACAGAAGGGGACTAAACCGTTTCTTCGCTCTTAAGATCGATATGATGAAAGCGTATGATAGAGTGGAATGGAGTTACCTTCATGGATGCCGGTGAAACTAGGCTTTGCTGTCCCCTGGATTAATTCAGTGATGCGCTGTGTCACTCGGGTACGATATGCAGTTAAGGTCAATGGGGACCTAACTGATCCAGTTATCCCCACTAGAGGTATCCGCCAGGGAGACCCGATCAGTCCCTACCTCTTTCTCCTGTATACGGAAGGGCTCTCATGTCTCCTGGAAAGGAGAGAGGCTACGGGAGAACTCCAAGGAATCCGCAATGGTCGTTAGGGGCCTCCTATTTCCCATTTACTATTTGCGGATGATAGTATTTTCTTTGCGAAGAGTGATCTCCGCAGCGTGGACTCCTTGGTTTCTACTTTGAAGATATACTGTGATGGAACGGGACAAAAGATTAATCATGATAAGTCCACCATCTTCTTTGGCAACAGCTGCGATGATGCGGTGAAGAATGGTGTTATGCAGAAAATTGGGGTACTCAATGAAGCTCTCCAGGACTCATATCTTGGCATGCCTACTGAGGTAGGTCGCTCCCCAATTAGTTGCTTCAGTTTCCTACCTGATAGGACATGGAGAAGAATGAATGCTTGTTCTGGCCGTCCGCTGTCGAGGGCTGGAAAGGAGGTTTTTCTGAAGGCTGTGATTCAGGCCATGGCAACTTTTGTTATGAGTTGCTTCCTTTTACCAGTCGGTACCTGTTCTTCTATGCGAAGATCCCTCGCTGATTTCTGGTGGGGTATAGAGGACGGTCAGAAGAAGATGCATTGGAGGTCGTGGGAATGGCTGTCTACCCCAAAATCTCTAGGTGGTATGGGTTTCCGCGACCTGTTGCTTTTCAATAAAGCAATGCTTGGGCGTCAGTGTTGGAGGCTACTGACGGACCCAGATTCCCTCTGTGCTAGAGTGCTGAAAGGCCGCTACTTCCCAAATTGTGAATTCTGGGAGGTGCAGAAGCCAAGATCATCCTCCTACACATGGCGCAGCATCTTGGCAGGGAAATAATTGATTCAACAAGGTGTGCGTTGGGGAATTGGCTCGGGTCGGAGGGTCAAAATCTTGACTGACAATTGGATCCCGGGGGTGGCTCCGGATAAGGTAGCTACCTTGGTCCCATTGCCACCGAATGCCACGGTCAGTCTGATGATCGATGATGCGACAGGGTCCTGGGATACCGATGTGGTGAACAGCTTCTTTGGAGAGCCATTGCATCTAGCATCCTTCAAATTCCTCTAAGCCAGCGCATCGAGGAAGATTTCCCTACGTGGCCGCACGCCAAGCAGGGACAGTAGACTGTGAGATCTGCGTATAACATGGGCAGAGCTCAAGAGTTCGTGGTGGAACGGAGCCGCAACCGTCATGGCCTGCCGTCCAACACTGATGATGACACGAAGCTGTGGAAGAAATTGTGGGGCATCAGGGCCCCGGGCAAAATGAAGATCACATTATGGCGGCTGGCACATGATTGCCTGCCGAGCGGCTTCCAACTTCGTAAACGAAATATACCAGCTACGGACGCATGCACTTTCTGCAACAGGGTGGAGCGAGCAGAACACACGATTCTTTTCTGTCCCTATGCAGCGGAGGTTTGGCGTGCCGTGAAAGGGGTGTACCCTGTTCATCTTCAGAGGAAACATTTCAGTACAACGAGGACTTGGGTCCTTGACTTCCTGGCAAGATCGAACGCCGTCAAGCGGTCACCTTGGCTGTTACGGCTTGGCATCTGTGGGATGCACGTAATGCTGTCCGCAATGGAGAGAAACGGAAGCATCCGACAGCCTAGCCGAGCAGATTAAAGCTTACATTGAGTTGACTCTGATGCATCTGTCCAAGCCCCAGACCATCCAAAGGCGTGAGACCTCTCCTGCTCCACAAGGGTCTCCGCCGCCGGAAGGTACGGTTGTTTTCAACATCGATGCAGCGTTGTTCTCTTCTTCATCTAGCTTGGGAGTCGGTATCGTGATCAGCCACAACGGAGATTTTCTTGCTGCTTGCAGTAAGTTACTTGATCAGGTCACGGTACCGGAAATCGCAGAAGCACTCGCCATTAGAAGTGCAGTTACTCTCGCGCGTGAAGAAGGTTACGACAAGGTCATCTTGATGTCGGATTGCCTCTCGGTGATTCAGCGGATCCAGTCTCCCTCTCAAGATCGATCGCTGGTGGGTGTTGTGGTGGAGGACATCAAAACCCTTGCCACTTCTTTTTCTGTTATGACTTTCCGTCATGTTAGTCGATCATGTAATAATTCAGCGCACACTCTAGCCCGTAGAGCTGAAAGCTTTGGTAGTTGCTCCTTCCGTGATATTGCATCCGTCAAACTCTGTATTGACGTTTTTTGATCAATAAAGTTGCTGAAAATCTCAAAAAAAAAAAAAACGTTTTGTCCGGTAGACTTGCCGGCGCTCCACGCCGGTATACATCCGGTATAGAGAGACGGTCGGGAGGAGGAAGATGGCAGTAGCAGCAGCACTGGTCTCCTTGCCGTGCTGCTCCACCACTCCTCCTCACCTTCCTCGCACCCTCTCTTCCTCCCGAGGCCCTCTCGCCTCCGCCACCGGCATCTCCTCCTCCCCATCCGCCCCCGCCCCCGACCCATCCGTTGCTCCACCTCCTACAACGGCTGGGCCGACCTCCCCGCCGCCGACCCGGACCTCCCCCCGTTCTTCCGCATCGCCGCCGGCCCCAACGCCCCGCTCTTCCTCCTCCTCCTCCCCGCCGTCGCCGCGCTCTCCCTCTCCCGCATCCCGCCCATCCCGCTCCTCGCGGCCACCTTCGCCGCCGGCTTCGCCACCGCCAGGCACCTCGCCCCGCCCCCCTCCCACCACCAGCGCCTCGCCGCGCTCCTCGCGGATCTCGACGCCCGCCTCCTCTCGGCCTCCCCCGGCGCCCCCGACGATGTCCTCCAGGCCGTGGACCGCGCGCGCGATGCGGTCCGGGAGTGCGCGGCCGCCGTGGTTGGCCAGGCCGGAGGTACCAACCCCAGCGGCGACGCGCTGCGCGATGTGGCCAGGGAGGTTGCCGGCTATCTCGGGGGCTGGGTCAAGGACGCCCTGCGGGACCTCAGCTTCGCCTCGCCGCGGAAGAAACCCATCCCCAAGGTTGTCGCCCCTGCTGCTGCCGTAGCCGGTTCCAAGAGCGATTCAGACGCTGGTGTAGCTCATGTTCAGCAAGGGGATGGGGATAAACATCCGGATTCATCGTCGGTTCATACAAGTAGGAAGCGCACGGGCAAGCCATTGGGTTCAGCGGTTGTCAGAACCGCGAGGCCGCTCGACATGCTGCTGTTCGATGGGCAGGATGCCGATGATGGGTTCGGTTCTGAGAGTGCGCAGGGAGACGACCGATTGGAGAGGCTGGTGTTCAAGCACAGGCACGGGCGTGGCAGCGGTGCGCGGGAGGACGACGATTCCTTTGCATTCGGAGAAGGCCGTGGGTTTGCAACTGAATCCACCGAGTCCTCTTTGCTCGAGAGGACGCTCGAGATCCGGGACAGGTCCTACAGGTTGAAGATTGAGCGGCGCAACGGCGGTGAGAGCCGAGCAAGTGGAGCACGAAGACGCCGGCTGATGAATTCGTGGGGAACACTGTCAGTGCTGATGAACCTACACTTTCAGACGATGACGTTGGTGCTTCCATGGGTTCAGATGCTGAAGAATTCAGCCGCAACGTTAAGGAGGCTGCAGAGCTCCTGAGGAAGGCGAGGGAATGCATGATGGCCAGGGATGACGAAGAGACTGCGGACGCGTTGCTGTACAAATCAGCAAGGCTTCTGTCCACTGCTGTAGCTTTGAGGCCGACGAGCTTGGCAGCGGTGGGTCAGCTAGGGAACACGTACCTCCTCCATGGTGAGCTCAAGCTCAAGATCAGCCGTGAGCTGAGGACGCTGCTGGCCAATAGCGGAGCGTATCTGAGTGGAAGAGAGCGTGTGTCACGCTCCAGGAAGCTGGATAGAAGAATACTGAACAGAGAGAACATTTCATCGGCGCTTGTTGATGTTTGCGAGGAGTGTGAGAGCCTCCTTGTTGAGGCCGGGAGAAGCTATAAAACGGCTGTGTCAATTGATTCAGGTGATGTCAAAGCGTTGTACAATTGGGGACTAGCGCTTATCTTCCGTGGCCAACTGCTCGCCGACATCGGACCGGTATGCATTGACTCACCTCTGTCGACTAAGCATGCTCACATAACAACCTGATGTAGATATTTGTAACCTATCTAATAGTTTACTGTATACCACCTTTCTTTTGTGGGTATGGTATAAACACTGTTGCATAATTACCCTGTGATGTTGGCAAAATGAGAATTATAAACATCGATTTTAGTCATCTTGCAATAATTTAACTCACTGTGATACACCCTAGAAGGTAGAAAACTAAGCATCTATCAACACATTCTGACAGAGTAGCATGCTGCTAAAGTGTTTAGATTGATTTATGGTTTTTGCTATTTGTGCATTTGACTTGGAACTGGTATTCTAGTTACACTTACTGCAAAAAAATAACTGATGCAGGAAGCGGCAGTTGATGCTGATCGGGTGTACCTGGCTGCAATCGATAAGTTCGACGCCATGTTATCCAGAAGCAACACCTACGCTCCAGAAGGTTCGATCCCGCTCTATCTTTATTTACGCTCCAGAATTTTATTACAATACTGAACTTGTTTTTTCATCCCCTACCCACTGGCTGTGTATGGTGGTCTGACGTGTAAGTAGCGTGGCGTTGCAGCTCTCTACAGATGGGGCAGCACGCTGCAGCAGCGTTCCCAGTTGCGCTCTCGGAACAACAAGGAGAAGATCAGGCTCCTGGAGCAGGCAAAGAGTTTGTTCGAAGATGTCCTGTACGTAGAGGGCAACAACAAGATGGTCAGGGAGGCGCTGTCGTCGTGCATATCGGAGCTTAACTACCATGGACGATGGCTGCAGTGAATCAGTATGGTATGAACCCGCAAAAAAAAAGAATCAGTATGGTATGGGGAAAGCCGCTGTGTGTATTCTGTATAGGAGCTGTATGAAGGTTACATAAATAATTTACTGCGACGAGAGAGTCGCTCATGTAAAACTAGAGAAAATGAAATGACTTTGCATTTCAACAGGTGTTAGGAAGAACCTTCAGCATATGAATAACAAGGTTCCAGTGGATGGTTCAGGGATGATCTGATGCTGATCGTCGTAAGACTGTGGAAATAGAACCTATGTAAGCTTGTGCTTGTTTGTTTGTTGCATTTGCATATATTCAACTGATGTTTTTTATGATCCCACTGGTAATAAGGAGTGTCTATCTGACAGCTGCCTGTTTTTCATTTGGGCAACAGTTGGTTTTTGTAGCTATTCAAACAAAAATCAGCTACTCATACAATTTCGCCCAGCTGTACTTGAGGACAGTAACAAATGGGGAAAAACCAGAAATTAGTGGTTTGTTTCTGTAATAAAAAAAATAAAAGAAAAAGAAAGTCTAGACCTGGCCGGACAAGTTTGTTTGGAGCAGTCGGAGCAGGAGACTTCCAAGTGGCTGTTGCTACACCACCAACCGCTTTGGCTCAACTACTACCTTCTCTACCTTGGACGGAAAGGGGATCGACAAGGATTGCAGCCATGGCCGGCCTCCTCCGTCCTCCCTCCACCGTCTTCTCCGCACCACGCTGCTCCCTCCTCCATCATGGTGGTCGCCTCGTCTGCCAGCAGCAGCAGCCCGCCACCGTGCCGCGAGAATCAGGAGCAGCGCCAGCAGCAGCACGAGTGAGTCTTCCTCCTCCACCACCACCGCCCCAAGCCAGTGGACGACGGCGGCGACGGTGAAGCTGACGTACCTGGAGTTCAACAGGTGGCTGTGGGAGCTGGATGGCGGCTTCCGCATCCTCGTCGACCCCATCCTCGACGGCAACCTCGACTTCGGCATCCCCTGGCTCTTCGACGGCGCCAAGAAGACGCTCAAGGCCGACGACGGCCTTCTCGACCTCGCCCGCGTGGACCTGCTCCTCATCACGCAGAGCCTCGACGATCACTGCCACCTTCGCACGCTCACCCGCGTCTCCGCCGCCATGCCGAACCTTCCCGTCGTCACCACGCCCAACGCCCGCCCCATCATCTCCGCGCTTCCCTTCACGAACGTTACCTACATCGAGCCAGGCCAGTCCACCACCGTTGACGGCGACGCCGTCGAGGTGCTCGCCACCGCCGGCCCCGTGCTCGGCCCGCCCTGGCAGCGCCCCGAGAACGGCTACATCCTCACTACCACCACCGGACAGCGCAAACACAGCCTCTACTACGAGCCGCACTGCGTCTACGACGCCGCCTTCCTGCGCGACAGGGGGCTGCGTGCCGACGTGCTCATCACGCCCGTCGTCAAGCAGCTCCTCCCGGCAAACTTCACCCTCGTCTCCGGCCAGGAGGACGCCGTGGACCTCGCCACGCTGCTCCGACCGAGCTACGTCGTGCCCATGAGCAACGGCGACTTCGACGCCAAGGGCCTCCTTACCGCCGTCCTCACGAAGCAGGGCACCATCGAGGCGTTCAAGGCTCTGCTCCGGGAGGCGCTCCCACAGGTGCAGGTCATTGAGCCAACGCCAGGCGTCCCACTCCAAATCAACCTCCACCTTGAGCATACTTCTTCATCATCATCATAGATCAGTTCCATTCCAAAAACATCAGAGGATCAATTCTTAGAAGAACTCATTATAGATATGCAGCTAGTTAATTACTACCCTGTAGTATGATATGTACAATACAATCTTAATTGTTGGTACTACATGACAATGTGACATGAGTAATTTTGATTGATGATTCCTCCATGAATGTCAGCCTATAATCATTACATCATCCGATGTGGGCGAAGCAACACGGCCGAGCTGAACCCACACATACTGCAGCAGAGTCTTGCACGAAGCCCCACAAATTGTCTATGGGAGCCCGACTCCAGGTCGAAGGACCAGGCGCCGCCGCCGCCATCTTCATCCTTCTTGGGCATTGCCTCGTTGTCATTGGCCACGAAGAAGAGACGACCGCCAGAGCTCGCGAGCTCTGCATGGATCACCTGAGGACGCCCGTAGAACCTGGGAAGGAACACCTTGTTTGCCATGGATTGTGGCGGCCTTGCTGCCAACACCGACGATGTTGTTCCCGTGAATAGGCAGCGGCCACCCAATGACTCCATCCTCTTCCACTTCATCTTCTTCTCGTCGAGCGTCAGGACGTGAATAGGCGTCCCGCCGTTGCCCGTCAGAGCAGCGAGCAGCTTCCCCTGCGACTCGACGAGATAGCAGTTCTTGTACTGAAACTCTGAACCAAAACTGGCTGGTTTACGGAGCACTCTCCACTTGGTTTTACCGGGATCATACACTCCTAAGAGCATCTCCAAGCGGAGCCCCCAAATCCGGCTCCCAAACTGTGCCCGGACGCGTCCGGACGCGTCCGCGGACAGTGACCGGACAGCCCCCAAAATTGGTGTCATACAACCATAACCCCCAAATAATCTCCCCCCAAAACCATATTGACATGCAACGTAGATCATAGTTCAAAGATCATACGAATAAACATAGTTCAAACATCCACGGACATAGTTCAACACAGAAATTAATCGGACACAATTCATTGGACACACCGGAGCGGAGGCACGCTCTCACAGATCATGGAGAACCCGGCCGTCCTGCGCTGCGGCACGTTCTCTTTGGCGACGGCGACGTGCCCGGCGAACTCCGGCTTGACGTTCCAGGTCCCGTGCGGCGTTGGCTTCACGTTCAGCTTCCACCGCTATGGCGACCGCTCTCACGATGGCTTCCTCTTGCTGTTGGCGTGCTTGAGCGGCGGCCTCTACACGTCCCCGTGTTTCGCGTTCCCTTTGCCGAGCACGGCGTGCCTGTCGAGCCTGGCTCTCCACTCGGCGGATCATGTCACTCCTCTCCTCATCCGGCGTGTAGTCCACCATCGGGATATCCTTCAGTACTTCCCAACAATGGCCGAACTTCCACTCCGTCGTCTCCGGCTTCCCCCCAAGTGCGTTGTACAGTAGGATGGCATCATCCATCTATGAAAATGAAATAGGTACTCCATTAATCGTAGCTAATGGATCCGGCATTGAAGAAAATTTAACAATAAAAACTTACGGATCCCATTTGAGCAAAGCATCCGGCGAACTTGTTGACTTCCGCCACTATGTTTCGCCATCTATGGCGGAGGGAGGCCTCGTTCCGGAAAATTTCCGAGTTTGCATTGAAAACTTGACCCATCCGGCCCCAAAACGAAGCAGGGTGGTGGATTCCGGTCTGACAATCCTCCGGGGTGGACAACCACGCATTGCACAACACCTTATCATCGCCGACGGAGTACGCCGGACCGCTAGGAACGGCCTACGGAGTACATCGAACATCGAATTCCTAAATTACGCATCGGACATCGGCTCTTAAAATGTACATTGGGGTAAGGAGGCGCGAACCTGCGGAAGCGCCGCCACTGGTTCATTGGACGCGGCGGCGGAACTGCCCGCAGCGCCGTTGCAATGAGCCGCCGCCACCGAAGACGGCGCCGCGGCATCCGGCCCGGGGCAGCTCCCAATCTCCTCCTCCTCCGCGAACGCATGCCAGTACAGCTCGGCCGTCGATTCGCTGCCGGAGCCGGCCATTGTCGAAGCTGCGGACGGAGGAGAGTTGGAGTGGAAAGGGGATCGGAGGAGAGTGTGAGAGCTAGGGTTCCGACCGGGGTGGGGATTTTATGGATATATGTGGGGTCGTGTTGGGCCGCGTCCGATGTGGCAGCCTGTCCGGGCGCGTCCGGACCTCCCCAAACCCTCCCCACATATGGGCTGGGTTTGGGGTGTGCCGGACCGCCCGGACGTTTGGGGCGGCTTTGATGGCCTCATTTGGGTGGTGGTTTTTAGCCCAAACCCTGTCCGGGCTGTCCGCCCGGACGTTTGGGGTGGGTTTGGGGCCTCCGGTTGGAGATGCTCTAAATTGCCCTTTTCACCCAGGCAGTACAGCTTCCCCCTGTGCATCACCGGGTTGCAGCTGGAGGACATTCTGAAGAAGCTCCCACCATCCTGAAAGGTCTTCCAGCTTCCACCAGCCCAGCTCTCAATGTTGATGGTACCCAATTTCGGGTAGAAGGCGAAAATCTTGCGGTCATCGCCGCAGTGACTGTCGTCGATTCGCTGCCGGAGCCGGCCATTGTCGAAGCTGCGGACGGAGGAGAGTTGGAGTGGAAAGGGGATCGGAGGAGAGTGTGAGAGCTAGGGTTCCGACCGGGGTGGGGATTTTGTGGATATATGTGGAGTCGTGTTGGGCCGCGTCCGACGTGGCGGCCTGTCCGGGCGCGTCCGGACCTCCCCAAACCCTCCCCACATATGGGCTGGGTTTGGGGTGTGCCGGACCGCCCGGACGTTTGGGGCGGCTTTGAGGGCCTCCTTTGGGTGGTGGTTTTTAGCCCAAACCCTGTCCGGGCTGTCCGCCCGGACGTTTGGGGTGGGTTTGGGGCCTCCGGTTGGAGATGCTCTAAATTGCCCTTTTCACCCAGTCAGTACAGCTTCCCCCTGTGCATCACCGGGTTGCAGAGGACATTCTGAAGAAGCTCCCACCATCCTGAAAGGTCTTCCAGCTTCCACCAGCCCAGCTCTCAATGTTGATGGTACCCAATTTCGGGTAGAAGGCGAAAATCTTGCGGTCATCGCCGCAGTGACTGTCGTCACCGTGTTGCGGTGGCGCGCAGAACATGAACCCTTCGTCGTCCTCTCTTTGCGGAGTCTCGAACGCAGAGCCGCCATCAGCCAGCAGATGAGCGAAAAGGACAGTCTTCCTCGCTGTCCTGAGCATCAGACATCCGTCGGCGGAACCCGAGAAGACCCTGCTGCCTTGCGGCAGACGTGTTTGGGGAGGAGTGGCGAGGACGAACATCTTGTGCAGGCATGGGTGGTAGCACCGGACGGACGAGCCGGCGCCGGTGACCGCGGTGCTGAGCAGGACGGGGACGGTGTCGGCCGGGTAGACCGGGAACGCGCACGAACTCCAGTGCCTGCAGACCGCGGCGAACCGGGGGACGTCGGCCAGCGGGAGCCGGCGGCATATCAGCCGGAGCAGCTCCGGCAAGAAGCTCGACCAATCTGCATCATCACAGTGCGGCGGCCGGATGCTATTACTAGACATGCCCGTTTCGTCGCAACAGATCTCTAATCCTGCAATGGATGCAAAGTATGATATTTTTGAATAATACGGTCAAAAAATATTTTTGAATAAGAATGTGAAGTATGATTGATTATTGTGAAAATTGAAAGAGAGTGGGGAATTTGGTGCGTTCGTACCTCGCATTGGGGCGTGTAGTATTTGGGCTTGGGCGTCGAGTTGGAGCTGGTGACGCGGGCGCTTGAGGGCGTGGTGGTCGTCGGCGGCGGAATGGCGGCGGCGCTTGGCGACGGAGAGCGACGAGAGGAGGGAGGAGATCTCTGGTACGGCGCCGCTGCCGCCACCGGTGGTGGTAGGGGGGTCGTAGGCGCAACATGGCTTCTTCGTCTTCCTCTCGTCGGCCGTCGGCGGCCACTCCAGCGCCCTCTTGCCCCGATCCATCCTTATTCCGATTTTTGTCTTCCTCTCCTGTTAGCTATTTGAATCGATCGGCCTAACTACACGGGAAAATTATCGAATCCAGATCGGAAACGGCCACGATTTAGCCCACCGTGGGAGGATAGAGACAGAGTAATCCATATTCGATTTTATCTCGTGAATCCAGACCCAAACACAAATCTCGTCCAAATTACTGGTACTAGAAACACCAGTTGAATGTCCGTGCGTTGCCACGGGCTTTCTAGATTGAACAATTTTATTATTATTATTATTATTATTATTATTATTATTATTATTATTATGACAAAGTCCATATGTTGCTACGGCGTCACGTTAAAGAAAATGAACGACCTTCATACGTTTAAATTTGTATGACAATTGAATCCAAAATACATCATTAACTTCCTCTCCAACATTGGCGCCACCTAGGACTCCGCCGATGAATTATGATTTATTTTGACGGATGTCGATTTGGTTTGTTCAGAAGACGACATACTAAAAAGAGAAACTTGTTTGACACCACGCCCTATTAATTCCTTCTCTTTCACATCTAACACATTTGCACTTTAAAACTAAACATATTTGCACTTAGAAACTAAAAAAAAATTAAGTACCACTGAAACAGCTTCAAGTAGGAGAGCATAGCTAAAAGTAATCAAAATTAAAAAAGGACATTGTTTAAGAAAAAATGGGCTCTGAAAAAAAAAGCCCAGTTCTATTCTAGGATCACATGTGATGTGCAATCGTTCTTGTCAAGTTCTAGCTTAAACATACGCTTAATTCGTAGGTTTATATGTCAAGTTTATTAGTACTTGCACAAAATCAAATATATTTTTAATGCTTGTGAATCCTTTAACCAGCAATCACAAGGCATCCATAAACAAAGAGAATAAAAAATCTGGTGTTCCTCTTGGAATGTGCTGGGTGCACCAAATACGCGATGCACGTCTTCATCTGCAGATTCCAGTAGAGCTGACACGGGCCGGCAGCGGCAGGCGGCCAGCCGGTGGCCCGGTGGGTCGCCACTAACACACCCAGTTGCTGGCCGGCTGCTCCAGCTCCCTGCATCGTGTGTTTTGTCAATCTACGCCGTATCCTCCTCTGTGTCGCGCTCCGTGCCCCAGGTCTCCTTCATTGGCATAAGTAGAGGATGTCTAGCACGGTGGACAGGGCAGCCGGCGATGACGACCAGCGGCGGAAGCAGATAAGCAGAGTCAGTGGCTACTCGCATCCAATTTCAGCGGGCGTTTTGTATGGAGCGAACGAAGAGAGCACGTCGAGCGAGCGTCCATAGCTCAGGATGCCGACGGACACGGACGTCCGCCTGTCCGCTTGGGCCGCGCCGTTCCAAAAGCCTAAGGATGACTTCAACGGGGCGACACAAACGGACGTGCGTTTGGTCCGCGTTTGGTCCGTTTGCGTCGCCAAAAGGACAGACCCAGTCCGCCCCTGTCCGCCGTTGGTGGCAGTGCGCCCAACGGCCCGACGCATCGAGTCCGCCCGGCTTTTTTTTTTTTAGCTAAACAGGCCATATATGGGCCTTTTCTATTCATATATAGGGGGTGGGCCTTTAGCTAAACGGCCTTTTTACATAATATTTTTAAAAACAAAAATATTTAAAAACTACAATTTTTGCCCTTCGCGGGCTTCTACTCCTCTTCGTCATCCCCATCGAGAATGACGTAGTCCGGCTGCTTCCAGAGGTGCGCCGGTGGGCCGCCTCGCGGTGGGATGACAGCCGGTGGCGTGGGCGACTCCTCCTGCGGCTGCTCCTGCGCCTCCTCGCCCTCCCAGGCGCCGCCATTGAAGACCCACTGCTGCCCTAGCAGGACTTCTGGCAGCGGAGGCGCCGGTGGCAGGTCCACGTCCATGGCCTGCCACCATGGCTGTGGTTCCTACAGGACCGCCGCCTGCTGCGCCTGCAGGGCCGCCTCCTGCTCCCTGGCGACGTCGGCGAGGATGATCGCCCAGCGCTTGCGCTCGTCCTCCACCATCTGCTTGCGCGAGGCCTCGCAGACGGCCTCGAGCTCGGGATCCAGCTCGGGATCCACCTCCGTCTTCACGCGCGGCGGCGGCGGCGACCCAATCCGCAGCGCGCGCGGCACTGGCGGTGCGCCCCGGCGCCACGTGTGCGGTGGCGGTGTCCAACGCCCAGATGGCGGCGTCGGAGCCCGCGTGTAGAGGGCCTGCCGCCGCAGGCTGTGCTCGTCGCGGAACCACTCCACCCAGTTAGGGGACGTGGACGCGAAGGCGGGGTCGTTGGGGAGCTCGGCCGGGAGGCGCCGGCGGCGCCGCTCGATCTCCTCATCCCGTGCCCGCTCGCTCGTGGGCATCGGGGGCACCGGGATGCGCTGCGGGTTCAGGTGCCAATGCTCGGGGAGCTTGACATCTGGCCACGGCAGCGGGGTGGCGTGGTCCCAATACCACTGGCAGTCTTCTTTCCGCACGTAGACGCGGTCGCAACGCGCCGCCGGGCGGCGCGAGCTCGAAGACGGGGGGACCGGCGCCGGGGGAGAAGGTGGGGAAGGGGGAGAAGGTGGGGAAGGGGGAGGTGTGCGGTAGCGGCGGCGGCGGCCAGAGGATGACCCCGCCTCGCCGTCATTCTTGGCCTTGCCGAATCCAGGCCACCGGAGCGGCATTGCGACGGTGGCGGTGGGCTCTGCTGGCTAGGGTTTGGCTAGGGTTTGGTCGCCGGAGACGGAGCGGGAGTGGGGCAGTGGAGTGGGTGGGTGGGGGCTGGCCGTCCCTATCCCCTGGCATTAAAAAGGACTGGGCCAGGGGGAGGCTGACCGGCGCCCTGTCGCTGACAGATGGGCTCGTGGCGGACGCCACGCGTGGACGCGCGGACGCGTTTTCTCTCCGCCGCGCGTCCGCCCGACGCATCGGTGGCCCAAATTTGGGCCAGGGATGCGTCGGGGCGGATGCGCGGCGGACCAAAAAACGGACCGCGGTCCGTTTGCGTCACCCCGTTGGGCCGTGTTTTTGGCCCCCGCGGACAGGAGCGGAGGCGCGCGGACTCGATGCGTCGCCCCGTTGGAGTCATCCTAAACGGCTAAGCGGACTGGCCGTATATTTGAGACGGACTCACGGAATCTGGCCGCTCAGCCTGCCAGGCTGGCTATCGCGTCCAAAAAACACAGCCCAATTCCAGACCTAGATGGAAAAGAACCACTAAGCAGAAGCAGGGCACGCCGCCACGCTCGTCGCCGTCGGGCCGGCGCCGCGCTCGCCGCCACCTAGGTCTTGACCGGTTGCACCTCGCTCGTCGCCGCCTTGCACCCCGCTTGTATCCGGCCAACTCCTTCCCCTCTGCACCTAGGCTAGCCGGCTCCCTTGTCGTCGCCGCCTGCGGAGCAAGATGGGCGCAGCGGTGGTGGAGGAGAGGAATACGGTGGAGGATGGGAAGAATCCAGCAAAGGAGGAGGTGGACAAGAGTCTTGCAGAGGAGGGCAAGATATCAGCGGGACAGGTCTGCCTTCTATCCCCATGGATCGATGCTATACTTGTTTGCTTAGTGCAATATTGGTTCAGAATGTTCAGATCGGTAGGAAAACTAGTAGTATTTCGTTTGACTAGTTTAATTAGTAGGTTTCGACTTGGGACTTGGAGGTTCTGTGTGTTAAGTTTCATTGTGTAACAGTGATTCAAGCTTGAAATTTGAACAGCTAACTCCATGGCAATTTCTTATGCAGTGTTTCCTGAAGAACTTGTCCGATGCTAGTTGGTATTTATACACTTCTGTAACAGATCAGGTCACCATAGTGTCCGATGTTCAGATCGGTAGGAAAACTAGTAGTATTTCGTTTGACTAGTTTAATTAGTAGGTTTCGACTTGGGACTTGGAGGTTCTGTCTGTTAAGTTTCATTGTGTAACAGTGATTCAAGCTTGAAATTTGAACAGCTAGCTCCATGGCAATTTCTTATGCAGTGTTTCCTGAAGAACTTGTCCGATGCTAGTTGGTATTTGTACACTTCTGTAACAGATCAGGTTACCATAGTGTAATCTGAAATAGATAAGTAAGACGAGCATCCTCAAGTGTGACCCAGTAAGATAGCTCAGCTTGCAAGTCTTCAAATAGTTCTGAAATACATTTGTCGATGTTTGAAGTGCATGGTTCTATAGACAAGGGCTCAATAGTTCTCGATCCCGAGTTGAACCGCGTCGCCCTCCTCCCGAGTTGAACCGCGTCGCCCTCCGTGACACCAATGAAACGACCATTGATTGCCGTTACCTAGAGGAAGGGGAATTGATCTATCCTAGATTGGTGCTTGAGTTCGCTTGCCACAAGGCTGAGATTGGCAATCAAAATCTTCAAGCTAAAAAGGACCTCCCTAAGAAGAAGAGGAATAAGAAAGACATAATGGATGAGAAGAAGAGGAGCAAGTTGAAGAGGAAGAGATCTGATGAGACTGCAAGAGAGTTGACGAGGAACCAACAGCCCCTCAGTTCGCCTCAAGCGAAATTGGTTGGATCCTCGATAGGCATGTTTGCGAGAGTGGCAGCACTAAGAACCCCATCATTGCTTCCATGGTCAGCCAAATGCAGAAAAAGTTCAACAAGTACTGGAAAGAGTCATATTTGGCGAACTGCATACCCGTGATCCTCGATCCAAGATACAAGAGGGGTTTCATTGAATTTCGCCTCGGGCAAGCTTTTGGACATGATGCAAGAGAACACCTTAAAAAGGTGGACATGACCATGAAGAGTCTTTTTGAAGATTACTCTAACGAAATGGGTGATTCTCTTGCTACCAATCCATCAGAGGAAGAAGTTCAGGATGGGTTTCAGAATTTGATGATTCATTGGCTGACTGGCAAGCTCATTTGAGGGTGCAGAAAAAACAAGCACCAAATGAGCTTGAGAGATACTTGAATGAAGAACTATTTCCCCCACAAATGGATTTTGATATCTTGGGATGGTGGGAAATGCATGGTCCAAAGTACCCAATTATATCTTGCATTGCTCGTGATGTCCTAGCTATTCAAGCATCAACCGTGGCATCGGAGTCTTCTTTTAGCGCCGGGGGAAGAATCCTTACTGATCATAGGAGTAGGCTGAAGAGTAAAATGGTCGAGGCATTGATATGCCTTCAAGATTGGCTAAAGGCTGCCGGTAAGTTTTTTGAATAGAGTAGGCATTTAAAAAAATCAACTTTGTTACTAACTTGATCATCTTTCAATTCTCAGACCCAAAACCAATCAATAAAGATGTCGAGGAGGAAGAATGCTTGGTGTTCTACCAAGTAAGCGAGTGCCATGAAGAAACCGCATCAAGCCAAAGGTGTTTCTCTTAATTTTACTTGTCCTCCATCTGTTGTTGGCCTTTAGTTTTCTTTTGAAACCATTGTGGCTTTATTGCTTCTGAAACTTCTGTTATTACTAGAAGGTGCTAGTTGTTATTTGCTTCCATTACCTGTGTATTCTATTGTATACGCTTACACTACTTAGCTTTGAATTTGGTGAATCCTGAACTTATTTCTTCGTCATTGATATTGTTTTAGACAGGTTGTTAGATGTTAGTCTACCTGCCAATTTTTTGTACCGGTCTGATATTATTATGATTTATTGCAGAGATGTGGAACACCGGACAAGCTCCAACGGCTGAGACGAAGCCAAAGAAGAAGATCTGCTAGTATCAGGATGTGCATCTCTTGTTCAGTTTCAGCTAGTGATCTGCTAGTGATGTGCCTCTTCATGTTCAGTTTTCAGCTAGCTAGTGATCTGCTAGTGTCAGTTTTCAGCATGGTTGTCATATGTGGAATCTGTCTTTCTATAAGAAGAATTGAAATACCATTGCGTATTGTGATGTATTTGTTATATTGCAGTATTACCTGATCACTGTCAACTGATGTCTATTTGACTGTTTAATGTGATACACTGTGTGTTGTAATTTCAGTTTTCTGGTACAGATGTCTTTATTAGAGGTTCAGACATTTTGTTGAAGTTCTGGTGCATGATGTGGTTGCAGGGTTCAATAGAGAATTTTATACTACATCTTGTTTGTCCAGGATTTTATACTACAGCTTGTTTTTCAGGAAATAGTACAATTTTGTTCAGGATGCAGCGATGGACATCTTGTTCGGCTAATACAAGATGCATGCAGGACAGTGGTACAGGATACAGTGAACAAATCAGGGAGACCCAGGATGCAGCGGACGGACAAAGTTGTCCGCCGGATACAGTGAACAAATCAGTTAACGGAGACGGACGCCGCTAATGATGTAATTAGCATCAACGGACGTGGCGGAATGAGACGGACAGTCCTTGGACTTGTCCGCCTGCACCCTGATCCATAGCCTGGACGGGCCATGCGGGACGACGGAGGGAGGCGTGGGTGAGGCCGTGGCCCGCTGTAGACGGGGAAGATGGGGAGACAAGGGCACGGTGGAGGCCAGGCTCGTTGGTACAGGTCAACGACAGTCCGCCCGCGGGCCGAAGGCCCGAAGGGAGTCCGCTTAGTGCGACCATGCCGAGTTCACGGCTAGGGGCGCACGGCCAGCAGAGGGAGAGGGATGATCTCTGGAGGAGAGACAACATAGTAGTAGGAGCTCGTCCCGGGAGCCAGCCGGCCGGCGGATCGCCGCCCCGTCCTGAGCCCCGACGGCTCCCAATCGAGCTAGCTAGTCTCCTCGAGCGGAGGCAGCGGAAGGGGATTTTTTGATCGAACCGTTACTTTTGACTTAGGGGTGGCATACCGTGTAATATGTTTTAACTTAACCAAGTAAGGCAAGGGTAAAATTGAAAATTTAAAAAACGTACCAACACCTCCTCAAGCCATATTATATAGTAGAGATACCCGGCGCGTTGACGTCAGGATCTCTCTCAAAACATTTAGGGCTCGTTTGATTAGTAGGAATGAGAAAGTGTAGGAAAAGGAATTTCATAGGATTTTCAAGGCATGTCTAATCCAATCCTGAAGTGTGTTTGATTGTGGTGAAGGAATTTTTCCATGAGATTAGATCTCATGTTATTTTCCTATAAAGTTTATACTACAAAATTCCTATAGGATTTTTTTCATATAAGAAATGATTTAACGACTTTAAAGGAAAAAATCCCATGGGATTACAATCCTATACAAATCCTTTGGCAATCCTATGAATCAAACAAGACCTAGCATGTAAATAAAGTTATATAATACCCATTAAAAATGAAGTTGTTTATAGAAATATGCAACATTCAATTGATCATAGTTGTCGAACGTCTAAATCTAATTGACGTTATTTCTTTCATATTTGATGATTAAAAACTGGTGACGTGGGCAATTCCATGGATGAAAAATAAATGATGTGGATAGGCATGCAAAAAAAATACTATCATTATGTAATACTGGTGGGATGACATGGACAATTAGTTGGCTAAAATAGTGGATGATGTGGATAGTTTGCATATTGAGATAGAAAAATCGTAAATGACTTGTAGTGGGGTTCAGTTTTATAAGAGATGTAGATAGATACTGCTGCACCACTGACCAGCGATAATCTTGTCTTGGTATCGATAAGGGAAGGACCCGAAAAGTATCCGATGTACCGAGGTATGCGGTGCACCGACAACGTGACATAGATCGAGAAAACAAAATAGGGAAAGAGAGAACTTCGTCCCAGTACTACTAGAAGCAGAACCTTGGTGCTGCCGGACTTCACCCCTCCTCATCCCTCCGCCTCACCGCCACCAAAAGGCGATGTCCGGGACGCTTTGCCGGTGGCGGCGACGCGGTGTTTGTGGGTGGGGGGGGGGGGGGCTTCCTCTATATATGCGCGGCGGTAGGTGGTGTGAGAGTGAGACAAATATGCTGGTGGTGGGTGGAGGTTTGATGTTCAGCATCGGTTGGCTTGGCAGAGTTTCGCTTGTCCCCAGTGGTGATGCGGAGGCACAACTATGACACTGTGGCTACATGTTGCTCCCCCACGCACACACACGCGCGTGCACATACACACACACATGCACACACACATGCCCCGTGCCCTTCAGTGTCTTGATGTGAAAGACGACCAATTGCAGGATTCTTCAAAGGCAAAACTACAAAGAAGACGACCAATTATGGTAATTTTTGAGTGTAGATAACAAAGAAGAGAGAAGGGCGAGGTGTAGGCGGAAGCTAATCAGACGGGATTGGCACGACACATACCCAGTTTTGGGTCCCCGTCGGTGGATGAGCCCAACTCCTGCTATAAACCACCGATATAGAATAGAATGGTTTACAAGATCGACGTCGGCTTAGAACGTTAGGCGGCAAGTTGAGATTTGTCTAACTTGATAAGTGAGCACACAATCACCTAGGGTGATTGATCACTCTGAATTATGCACACTGATATAAATCCTAAACCCTTAAATCTTGCTCACATTCATATAAACAGTAAAGGTTTTTAGCTGCATTTCACAACATTGAGTGTATTTTGCAGATCAGTGCGCCAAGGCACATTCTTCTCCAGCAATAAACAAAGAGTTACCCCAGTGCTAAGCAGAGAGTCACCCAAGTGCTAGCAGAAAGTGACCCAAGAAGAGATAAGAAGAGGAAGTTTGAACAAGCAAAGAGGAGATCAACTTGGGAAAGAAGCAAAGGCTCAAAAAGGTAAAAAGGGAAAAAAGGTGAAACACCCCATGTGCTCTGTGAGCTGTGGAGGAAAGGGGGAACCTTCCCTCTCAACCACCACGCATAACCACTCCTCCACAAAAGGCAAAAAGTGTATAAAGCTACCCAGACCACCTCCTGGACACATCCATCCATCTCCCATCCACCACAACTCTCTCCACCCTTTTTCCTCAGCCACCACCACACTTTCCACCCACCACTCGAGGCAAGAACACCAAGAGCAGCAAGAAAGGCAAGAAGAAGAAGATGATGATCCATGGAGATGAAGAGGAGACCAAGGCCATGGTGAACTGAAGCACATGATCTGCCTCTGCCCCTGTCTGCTTCCTATTGGGTTGCGTGCATGGAAAACAAAATTTTCGCCAACTACGCAACAACCAAGATCTACTATGAAGATACAAGTGCAAGAAATGCATATTTGATCCAACTGTAAATCGTTACCGACACCATTGAAGCAGAAGAGATGTCAATGACGATGTTGATTAAGCTTGTGGAAGAACTCCCTCGGCTAAGCCTAGCCGAGAGAACATCGTAGACTCCTCGCGTCCCGCCTTGATCCAACAGAGTTAGATAGAGTCAACCATTTCTCAACGGATCACCCCTCTGAGTTTCGCACGTGTACATCTGATCTAGTCTAGCGGGGCTTCACCGTCCACACTTGAAGCACTCACCGCTGGTGTATATGATGGTGGAGATCTCAACACATGAGAAGGAGGGGGAGAGAGATTAGAGATCTAGATCTAATCTAATCGGAGAGGACCCCTCTAAATATTTAGAGGTTCCCTCTAAACCAACTAGAAGAGATCTAAACTTGTGTGTCTCCAAATAGGAGGGGGTGAGGGTTTATATAGATGGCCAAGGGGTGGAGGGACTTGGGCAAGGGGAAAGACCCCTAGCCCAATTCGGTTTGGGAGGGGGAGTTGGAGTTGGACTCCAACTCACCTCCCCCCTCTCCTTCCTTGTTGCGCATCACATAGGGGGAGTTGGAGTTGGACCCCAACTCCCCTCCCAATTCGGTTTCCAAGGAGGGAAAGGAAGGGAGGAGTCCCTCCCCTTGCCCAACTCGGATTGGAAGGTGGAGTAGGACTCCTCCCAAACCGCCTCCACCTAGTGGGCTAGGCCCACTAGGGTTTCGGCCAAGGAGGGGAACTCCCCCCCCCCCTTCATGCGCCTTGGCCCACCCGCCCCATATGGGGTGCGGCTGCCTTGTGGGGACATGGGCCCACTTGGCAGCCCCCTTCGGGGGGCCCCAATATTTTTCCAATAATTATTTATTAATTAATTAAATAAATTAATATTTAATTAAATAATATTTTGTCTAATTAATTCTTATTTGAGTATTTCCTTTTACAGAATATTCCCCTAATTAATTACTTATCATATAAAACACTTTTACATGATCCGAGACACCTAGTGTCCGCCGACAAAATACTCCGGATAAATATTTCCCTCTTATATAAACCTTCGGAATAAATCCCCTAGTGTCTGCATAATCCAATCTCTCTGATAAAGATATTATCTATCACGCAGAAACCATTCCGGTGATACTCTCTCGGTATCGAGACCAACCATATACACAACAAACTAGAACTGACTTAAGCTTGTTACCCTACAGGTTCGATAAGTGTAGCTATAATTAGATGTTTCCATCTAATCACCGGCCAGGGTCAGGTACATGGGCTACCTGAATAACTGCTACCGTTATACGTAGGACACTCTGTTGAACCTGTTGATTATTAATTCGTCATTCCCATTACTCGCGATACTGAATTTACCCGAGATGAAGTATTCCTAATATTTTCATGAATCAATCCATGATTCACTATATCTCGTCTATCTCGTTACCGGTAACTTTCCTTTTCTCGTTCCCGTAATCCGATATCCCACATGATGTAACTTCATCACGCATTGTCTGCAGAACATATTGGATATCATACATACCGAGTGGGCCCTGGAAGTATCTCTCTTTTGACAGAGGAGTAATTTCCCATCTTGGAACATTAGGTATTATGCATACCTTGGAGTTACCCAGTGACTGCCGTTTTGACACCCAGTTACGGCCGTGCCATTGACAGAGCCAAAGTAACTCTTCCAGTATACACAAACCCTAATAACCCATGGTCAATGGACATGACATATAATAACCATCTGCGATATTGCACTAAGGACAAAAAGACACAGTGGAATCTTTCTTAGCATATCAACGATTTGGGTCTACCCAGCCATATTGTTTCCAGCAACAATATGCCACTCATTGATGCTGACATAAATAATGTCCCAGACCAGGAAAACGTGGTCTCTAGCAATCAACGAATTAGTCTAAAAGGCAAGACTAGGGTATACTTTATTCTGTTCATGTCTCTACATGTGCGAGTGAGTTTTCCTCTAAATCACCTATCCAGCAGTCACCGCAGTTATAGCATAGAATCATGAAGCATAATTACGAATCAGATGTTAAACTTTATTGCCTTTTGGGCATACATCCAACAGTCTCCCACTTGCACAATAGGCAATCTATTTTGCACAAGACTCAACATCTGGGTAAAACAGATGGTTTCTCACGCTTCCTTTCTGTGGTAGACATTTGTCATCAGACCCTTTCGGGACTGTGTGAACTTTATGAATTATGCAGAAAACTCTTTTCTATCATAATTTTCTTGATCATATGATCACATGAAGTATGGGCTATTCAACGTGAAACCTTGGTACTCTAACTAAGAAAACAGTTCTGCTATTCTCACAACATTGCTGCTTCTTTCGTAAAGAACCACACCTAGTTCATTCAATGAACGATAACCCTTTTGGAAACGTTTAAGCTCCCACTGTTACCGCGACTTGTTGTAGCTTTACGCAACTCTATGCTTAAAATAAATTAAGCATCCTAACCCTTACTATTTCACAAAACCATAAGATCATGTTTTATCCTTGGTTTATCCTTTATGCTTATCTCAAAAGTCTTTGTCCAATGTAACTCTTACATTTTGATATTTGATACGTCCAAAACGTATCTATAATTTTTTATTGTTTCATGCCATTTTTATGCTTTTAGCACTTGTTTTATATTAAGTTTATTATTTATTTGAACTAACCTACTAATAGTTGCAAAAGTGCACAATGTTCTTGTTTTACTCTTTGATGTGTAGAAATTATCAAGAATACAAGAGGAAACCTTGTTGGAGTCGAATTGGGACTTTCCTGAAATCTGTCTGAGAACTTTTTACGAAGATTGCCAGTTTGACCCTCGAAGATGACGTCAAATGGAGACCTGGCTGTTACAAAAGTTGTCACAATTTTCCATACGAAGATTTTAAGCCCGAGATCAGCCCAATCGGAGTTCGGACGCGGCTTGTAGGCCCGTTTTGGTGGAACCCTAAAAGGGGGTGACGGAAATCCGAGAAGATATATAAAGGGAGGAAACCTAATTCGTGGAGGACTCCTCCACCCACGAATTTCAGCCACCAAAAGCCACGTTTTTGCCTCCCCCATGGATCCCATCTCCATGGGGGAGGGCTCCCAAGAAGCCATGAAGGAGGGAGGCTAAGGGGCGGCGCTCCCCAAGCTTGCCGGCGGCGGGGAAAGGAGTTCCCCGCACCGCCGGCGCCGCCGCCGCCCTGCGCCGCCGCGCTGCCTCTCTCCGCCGTCTTCACCGCCATCTCCATCACCATCTCCTCCTTGTATTCAGTGGTTCATCCTCCCACAAACCTCTGTACCATCCTATGTAAACATGGTGTTTGATGCTATAATATTTATCCTATGATTTACATCATGTTTCCGTAGTTTATTTGTCTTTTGTTTCTTAATTGAATGCATGAGGTCCATTAGAGTTGTATGTCTATATGGTGCTGTCCTTTGGTGTCCATTATACTTGTGCGCGTATGGATCAAACACCCTAGGGTTGGTAGTATTTGTAACGAAGCGGGGGAAGTTCTGCCGGAGTGACAGAAACTGAGAACGCGAACCGATTAGTTGCACGTATGGGAGTAAGAGGACCTTGAACTTAAGGCTATGGTTGGGGAAACCTTAATGCATTGTTAGTATTTGCGGATGCTTTCTAACAATCCAATCATATAGTACTTGTAATCCCAAGTAGTGGAGTGCATGTATATTTAGCCTCTCTCACATAGAAAACTGCATCGAAGACAATGAACCAAGTACCTTCACTAATTAATCTTGGACAAAGCCACCACAATTATCACCACTTTTCCACACTCATGGTACTGTTAGTATATGGTTACTTAGTGTACTTTATTGCTGCAGCACTAACATTTACTTTCTTGCATTTATTATCTCGCAAAGCTATCTCTCATACCCGTATTATAGTCTAGTATTATTTCCTAGATAAAGTAAACGTTTAGTGTGCGTAGAGTTGTATCAGCGGTTGATAGAACTTGAGAGAATACTTATCCTACCTTTAGCTCCTCGTTGGGTTCGACACTCTTACTTATCGAAAAGGCTACACGCGATCCCCTATACTTGTGGGTTATCAATATTCTCTTTTGAATTTCTTCAAAACACCATTTAGAGAATACTCTATAAAAGTGGAGTCAATTGAACTTTTGTTACAAAGTCAACTTGCCAACAATTTCCATTATCACTTGATATTCGAATACAAGAATGCATTATTCAGGAAATTCCCATGATGATAAAATGATAGAATCATTTGGTCATGCTCACCACCGATATACTATCGTGGTTCTTGTAAATGAATTTCCTTATTCTTTATGAGAACCTAGTTCTCTCATGTTTCGAATTTTACTTCAAAACACTTTGTATGCATTCTTGCAGCAAGATACTAAATCATTATCAGGATATATCCTGTCATGATACTAATTCCTTGCTCCTTGTGTTTCATTGAAAAACTTTTCAATGATACACATATTCTATCAAATGAAGTATTTTGATGGTTTCCAAAATAAATTGAGTACCATAAAATAGCTCCCACTAACTTTTAAGAACTTTGCAATTTCCTATGAAGTCAAACATTACTTGTTTTACTTCACATAATTACAAAACTAATCCAACCTACTTCTATCATCATCTGTCTGCCACCACAGACATACTTTTAATGACATGTTGTGTATTCATTTAACAAAACCCTCGAGCTGTACTTAGTAAGCATCCTCGATAAATTTTCCTTCAAAGGAATATGTTTTGTTAACATCTTATACAAACATACTCATTAAACAACTAGTATTGTATTCATTTAACAAAGCCCTCGAGTTGTACATAATACACATACTCGATTATTTTTCCTTAGAGGAATATACTTTGTTAATATCTCATACAAATCTGCTAGTCCTATTTAGATCAACAAAGCCATGCTACAGATCATGTGATCCTGAGTAGTCAACTCTTGAATTTGTAATAAAACCATTTATGACAAAACAAGCTTTATGATCAAATAGGAATTATCCTTCAAGTTTTTCAACTCGAACTTGATGGTATTACTAATTAATATGACTCTAAGTCATGAAGGTTTGGATACTATAGCACCTTATCTTATTACTTTGTCTTAGCATACGGACTCAAGTTTCCAAGAAACTCATATGCTCTTTGCCTTGTTAATTGATTATTTCTTGACAAGAAGTCATGCTCATATTGCAATGACTCACGGTATTAGTCTAAAAGAATTGTCAATTGGAATTGTTTCCGCCTGCACAACTTCTGATAACTATTTCCGAAGATTCAATAATCTCTTCAAGAATCACCATCCTCCCACTGAATTCAATTAGGAATAAATTCCTTAAGAATCACATCTATCTTAGTAACAAAACATTGTTACTTATGTGGTGTTATAAGAGGACTTCCAATTAACTTATTGGAACAACCAACAAAGTAATTCATTGTTGTTTACTATTAGGATCGAGTTTCATCTTTCAGAAAATCTCAGAACCTAAATCCATCATGTCCCCAAAGTTTATCTTTCAAAACAATGGCATGAGGCAAGAGACAATGAAATTTTCTTTGCCTTATATCTTAGGACCAAGTTCCAATATATCAGAAACTTTTAGTACCTAAGACCAACGTGTCCATCCATAGTTTATCTTTCAAAACAATGACACGAAGCAAGACAATTAACTGTGCTAAAATTACCTACTGAGCAAACATATTGTAGATTGAGTAGCCCAATCTCTGGTAAGCCTAATTAAACACCTCACTAAATCACTCAAATTTGGAACCAACAAAAACTTTCTTTTAATTTTGGTGGTTGATTGTTTTGATGCATGATTTGATGTTTTGATTTGTGAGCTTGTTAGAATAAGTTGTTTGTGTGTGACTTGGTATGCTTAGATAATCTGTGGACTCAAAGTAAAGGGAAATTAAAAATTCAACAAAATTCAAAGAGGCTAAACCCTAGGTCAAAACCCTCTGATTTTTTTTTGCTTTGCTCCATCTTTGAGCACTTGATTAAGGAGCCAATGATGTTCTTTAATTTTTATTCTTGTCATGGTGATGAAGTATTGTGTTTATACTTCATGATAAAACCAAGATATTTCATGTTGGGACTTCTTAAGATACTAATATCTTGCCCTCAACTGGCTCTGAAATATCAAGACAGAAAAACAGTTAAAACATACCATTTTGCCACAATTTGATCTTCTTGCTCAAATTGTTTTCTGGATGAACTTTTGCTAGTCATCCATGTATATGGTATGTACTGTTCTATAGAAATCATTCCAAAAAAATTTAGAACTTCCTAAGACCTTGTTTGTATCTGGTTAACAGAGCTAATGGATAACTGAATCCAGTGACTTAGAAATTTCACTGTCATAACTCTGAATTTTCTGAAACTGTCAATTTTGACTAAATTCAAATTTGGCTCGATTTGTGTTTCAAACATCTCCAAAACTCCACCTAGCTCTACCCCACTGCCTATCTGACCATTCTTGTGCTTTGTGTGTGGTTGTGTCGTGCCAAGAGGCTGTGCATGGCCGTGTTGATCACGGTGGTCACCAAGAGCACACACCGCTCCACACACGCACACACTCGACCGTGGACACGTCTACCTTGTCACGTTGCACCTCCACCACGACTGCACCACACCCAGAAAACCTGGGCACGCGAGAGAGACGAGATCAACGCGGATCCTCCCGAGCCAACCGGTGTGCAAGCAAGGGCATCATTGCCTTGCCACCACCTTGCCTGCCTCGTTCTCACCCCCAACCCGCCATCACTCCCCTCTGCAGCACTACGGGCATGCTCCCGGCTCGATACCGCTGAGCTGGCCAACGAGAGAGCGCGGTCGCCACTCGGTCCGAACCGCCTCGTCTCTGCCCGTTGCAAAACGGAGATAAAACCCCACCCTGGTGCGTTCCCCCTTGCCATTTCGCATCCCCACTCTCACCGCTCCACTTCTCTCTCTGGTCGCACCCACTCTCGTGCTCTCGAGATTCCAGCAATGGCGTGACCACGCCATAGACTGCCGAGACCTCGACGAGACGGTTACCGTCTCATCTCTCCACCTTTTCTTGCCATTTCTACTCTGGCTTGCAGCCCTACTCAAGGAACACCTAGCTGACACCTTCGTTGCCACTCTCGCTTCCCAGATCGACGAATGCGTGCTGGACCCGAAGAAGGAGCACTCGAGTTCGCCGACGCTGGGAGCCGCCGTTCGAGTTCTTCGTCAAGCCGAGCACTTCCCCGACCCTCTGCTACCCCTACGCATCCACCTAACCGCCGTTCGTCGACCCTAGGTGAGCTATCCTTGCTCGACGCCATGGCCGGAGCTTCGTCTCGTTTGCACCGTGTCGCGACGAAGACGATGGATCTGGGCCGCCCATCGCCAGATCGACGGTTTCCCTTCGAACCTCGCGTTCCCGCGCGCGAGGATGGCCGCGTGGGCTGAATCTCACTGCTGGGCCAGGCTCTACGGCAGATCTGGCCAGTTCACTTTTTTTCTCTGTAGATTTAATCATTTCCTTGTGTAGCTGTTTTTGGCATGTTGGTTCAAATCGAAAAGAAAATGCTAAACATAAAATTTGACCAAACCAAAAATCACAGAGGTAGTTTAATAAGTTTGGAAGCATACCCAGCTTGTAGATCTGAAAAATATGAAATCGTGTGACTCTGAAAAATGTTGTGCTGTCACTAGTCAGAAGTAGTATTTCTATTTTAACTTGAGTTTTGCTAATCCTAAATTTGTAAACCCAAATTTTTTGGATAGCCCTTAACATTATTTTCACAAGAATTTTACCTCATATGAATTGGATGCCTAAAACTAAAGATATTTGTGTTTTAAAATATAGTCAGAAAGCACTTCAATCATTTTTAGTAATTTCTGTAATTAAAATTTTGGAACAAACTCAACTGTGTTAGTTTCTAAAAATGTCAGAGAACCTAACCCTAGATTTTCACGATTTTTGGACTCACCTATCACCCTGGTTAATTAAAACTTGGAAAATGTTGTTTTCTGTCTTTAATGGTTTAAAGAAAAAGAATTAAGAAGCTTTAATGAAATGAATGTGTTATCTTGTTGATTGTGTTGGTAATGAAAGCATGCGTGTTCTGAAGTGTTTAATATGTTAGTACTGTTAGTAGCTTGATTAAAAATTGTTAAGTTAAAACTTAAAATCATTAAGTGTGGTATGTCTTAATCATGTTTGTAAAACAATAAATAATTGTCCAAGCTAGATAACTGATACGTCTCAAACGTATCTATAATTTTTGATGTTCCATGCTTGTTTTATACCAATTGCTACATGTTTTGCATCTACTTTATATCACTTTTATACATTTTTTGGGACTAACCTATTAACAAGATGCCGAAGTGCCAGTTCCTGTTTTCTGCTGTTTTTGTATTCCAGAAAAGCTAGTCTGGAAATATTCTCGGAATTGGACGAAACTACACGGGGTGCCTATTTTTCCAGAACACGCCTGACGGAGCGAAGGAGCAGCAGAGGAGGGCCACCAGGAGGCCACACGCCACCAGGGCGCGGGCCCCCTCTGCCGCGCCCTGGGTGGTGTGGGCCCCTCGGGGGTCCGCAGCCGCCGCCCTTTCGCCTACTTATTCCCCCCGACGCGAAAACCCTAAGTACCTGAGCAAATATCCACGAAAAGTTCCAGAGACGCCGCCGTCGTCAACCCTAGCTCGGGAGGGTTCAGAACCTCTTCCCGGCACCCTGCCGGAGAGGGGAATCGTCACCGGAGGCTTCTACATCGCCATGCCTGCCTCCGGAGTGATGCGTGAGTAGTTCATCCTTGGACTACGGGTCCATAGCAGTAGCTAGATGGTTGTCTCTCCACTTTGTGCCATCATGTTTAGATCTTGTGAGCTGCCCTACATGATCAAGATCATATTATTGTAATGCTACATGTTGTGTTTGCTGGGATCCGATGAATATTGAATATTATGTCAAGTTGATTATCAATCTATCTTATATGTTATTTAAGATCTTGCATGCTTTCCGTTACTCGTAGATGCTTTGGCCAAGTAGATGCTTGTAACTCCAAGAGAGAGTATTTATGCTAGATAGTGGGTTCATGTCTCCGTTTAACCTGGGACAGTGACAGAAAGTTCTAAGGTTGTGGATGTGCTGTTGCCACTAGGGATAACCTAACGATGCTATGTCCACGGACATATGTGTTTGTTTACATTACGCACTTTACTTAATGCAATTATCCGTTGCTTGCAACTTAATACCAACGGGGACTCGGATGACAACCCGGCGGTGGATTATTAGTCATAGATGCTGTTGGATAACGATCTATGTATTATGTCGTAATGCCCAATTAAATATCATAGTAGTCAACATGTCATGTATATGCATTGTCATGCGCTCACTATTCGTCAATTGCCCAGCTGTAATTTGTTCACCCAACATGTTAGTTATCTTTTATGGAGAGACACCACTAGTGAACTGTGGACCCCGGTCCATTCTTTTACACTGATTAAACAACCACAAACTGCAAACTGTTCCTTTTTCATTCTCTGCAATTTAATACTCATTTTCCACACCATACGTTTAATCCTTTGTTTTCAGCAAGCCAGTGAGATTGACAACCTCACTGTTTCGTTGGGGCAAAGTAGTTTGATTGTGTTGTGTGCAGATTCCACGTCAACAGTCCAGACTCCCTGCGACAGCTATTTTTCTGGCGCCGTTGACAACCTTCTGAAGAGTTGCTGCTCCTACTGGTTCGATAACCTTGGTTTCTTTCTGAGGGAAAACTTGCTGCTGACTACATCATACCTTCCTCTTGGGGTCTCCCAACGAACGTGTGTTTCACGTCATCAAGCTATTTTTCTGGCGCCGTTGCCGGGGAGACAGCAGTCTTCTGCAAGGGGAGTTTCACGCTTCCAATCTCTTTACTTTGTTTTTGTCTTGCTTAGTTTATTTTATTTTATCTTGTTTGCTTTCAATTATCAAAAACACAAAAAAATTAGTTACTTGCATTTAGTTTATTTTCAGTTTTGTTTTCTGTTAGTCATCATGTCTAGCTCTGCTCCTTTTTCCGTAGTGCCACCTGTGGGAGAAATTATTACTTTTAGGCAGGAAGGTGGGGAATCCTTTAGGAATGCCTGGGCGAGAATTTTGGAATTGCACAAGAAGGTGCAACCTAAGATGGACTTGAGAGTTCTTATAAAAATTTCTACCATGGTTTATTTTCTGTTATCAACTTGCTCTAGATACCATGGTAGGGGAAACCTTTTCTGAGATTGATTCAATGAAAGCTCATAATATTTTGAGTGGTTTGGCAATTTTTCCACTGTGGATGAAACTGGGATATTCTCTAAGCTAGATAAAATAGAAAAGTCAATTGATGATTTAACTCTGAGCCATAATCTAAAGAACAACCTTTAGTTGAGTTAAAAAATGATTGGGAACCATTCATTGAGATTAATATTGGTAATGAAAAGTTCCGTGCCTACTGTGATCTTGGTTCTACAATGTCCATCATGCCAAAAATGGTTTATGATTTATTAAAATATGATAATATGGTTAGTTACCCTGTTTTTCATTTTCATGCGGATGGAACAATCATAAAAAGTATAGGGATTATTAACGATGTTAAGGTTACTATTCAGAATAAGACTGTCCCTGTTAATTTTATGATTCTTGCAAAATCTCCTGGTAATATTGTCCTTGGAAGACCCTTTTTAAAGAACAATGGAGTATTTATTAATGCAAAGTATGGGTTTATGAAATTCAATACCCTATTAATCGAAGGTTCTTCTTTCCAATTAAGAAGGACGATCCCACCGAAAGGTTGGAGATTTCAATGTCTTTGGTAATACTTGATGCATGCTTTGTGCCTAGCTAAAAGGCGTTAAAGAAAAGCGCTTATGGGAGGCAACCCATTTTATTTTTCTGCAATTTTTCTTTTATTGAGTCAAGGAGTTTGTTTACTTCTGTAGCAACTCCTTTGTATCTTTATTTTCTCGCATTGTTGTGCCAAGAGTAGCCTCTAATGATAAGATGATGCTTAATTTTGATTGCTGCGCAGAAACAGATTTTTGCTGTTCACTGTACGAAATTCCTAAAATCACCAGATTGTTAAAAAATCTGAAATTTTTGTGCGTAATCTTTATGAATGTCTGAAACTTTCATTAGTTCAGAGTTTCTCGATCTGAGCGTCGTAAGTGCCTCGAAAAAATTCGTCTTTGCGGACTGTTCTGTTTTAGACAGATTATGCCTTTTTATTTTTCGCATTCTCTCTTTTACTAGTGTTGAGTGAAATTCTTTTTTGGGTGGAAGAGCTTCACATAACATCAGTGGCTGTAGCTAATGTTTAAAGTAACAAATCATATTGCGTCTTTACAGAACATGTGAATTTTTGATTATGCACTAACCCTCTAATGAGATCTACTTTGAGTTTGGTGTGACGGAAGTTTTCAAGGGTCAAGAGAGAAGGATGATATAATAGGATCAAGAAGAGTGAAGAGCTTAAGCTTGGGGAGGCTCCCATGGATCTCCCCAGCATATTTCAAGAAGACTCAAGCGTCTAAGCTTGGGGATGCCCAAGGCATCCCCTTCTTCATCGTCAAAATTATCAGGTCATCTCTAGTGAAACTATATTTTAATTCTTTCACATCATATGTGCTTTTCTTGGAGCGTCTGTGTGCTTTTATTTTCAGTATTGCATTTTATTTTCAATAAAGCTTGACTGGACCCTAGCATTCTTGATTGGGAGAGAGACACGCTCCGCTTTTTCATGAGAATACTCCTATTCTTCACTTATATTTGTTGAGTATTCATATCTAGCGCTGTTCAGCTTTTAGCTCTTGTTTTCATGTATCTCTTGTCAGAGCTATTAGCTTTCTTTTGTAGAAAGTACTCTCTTGCTTCACTTATATTTGTTTGGAGAGTTGATGAAATAAATTGATTGGTGTTTGGTTGGTTCAGAAAATGTTGCATGTGGTAATTGGTATAAGGAAAAACTTGCTTAATCTTGTAGATCACTAAAATGGATAACTTGATGCTTGTCAATTGTTTTGAGTTAACAAGTAGATCATGATTAAATTGTGCATCACATGAGTTAAGCCTATTAGTGAAGAACTACCGTAAAGCTTGTTGAAAATTTGGTTTGCATCGTGGTACTCTAAGGTCTAGATATTTTCTAATAACAGGGTTTGGTTAACAAGGAAGACGGTATGAAGTCTTATAACGTTTGCAATATGTTTGTCATATAAAACTTGGTGTACGGGTTGATATTCTTGTTTGCTTACATAACCTTGCTAGCCTAAACTCTGTACTGAGAGGGAATGCTTCTCGTGCATCCAAATCCTTGAGCCAAAATCCATGCCATTTGTGTCCACCATAACTACCTATATGTGGTATTTCCTTGCCACTCCAAGTAAATTTTTCATGTGCTACCTTTAAATTATTCAAAATGTTATTATTCCCTTTTTGTGTCAATGTTTACTAGCTCATGAGGAATTAGTGTGGTTATTCTTTATTCTATTTGTCGAGTGGACTTTTACACCTGGACTAGTGGCATATACATCCGCTTATCCAATAACTTGCAAAAAGAGCTGGCAACGGGGTGCCCAGTCCCAATTAATTACAACTTTAACCAATTAATTCTCTTCACACTTTTGCCCTGATTCATCAGTAAGCAATGACAAACAGTGAAATACCTGAATGTGTGTAAACCAAAGAGAAAGAGGGATGATCTGCCTTGCTGGTAGAAATAACGTCCTTCATGGGAGCCGCTCTTAAAAGTCCGTTCGACAGGTAGAATACTGTTCTCACCCGCTACCATTCGTTGACAATTAACAAACACCTCTCAAAAATAGATACTCCTCCATGGTATGTGATTGATGGAAGGCACCCGAGGATTCGGTTAGCCATGGCTTGTGTTAGCAAGGTTGGGAGGAGTATCAAATATTTTATGCAATCTCTATATGCTTTCAAAAACCTAAAAGCTCTAGCACATGATTTAATCCCTGCTTCCCTCTGCGAAGGGCCTTTCTTTTACTTTTATGTTGAGTCAGTTTTCCTATTCTTTCTGTCTTCCACAAGCAAACACTAGTGTCAACTTTGTTACAACATGCGTTATATGCAATGTATTGGACTTGTTATACTACTTTGTGTTGACAATATCCATGAGATAAATATGTTGAAAGTTGAAGCAAATGCTGAAACTAAATTCTTCCTTTGTGTTGATTAAATACCTTTTATTAGAAACTATTGCTTTATGAGTTAACACTTATGCAAAACTGTTTGATGCTTGTCTCGAAAGTACTATTCATGAAAACGTTTAGCTTGTGTGATTCATTGTTTACTCATTATCTATTTGATAGCAAATTATAGACCATTGACTTGGATCACTTCATTCATTTACATGTGCCTTGCAATATTATATGATCAAGATTATGATAGTAGCATGTCACCTCAAAAATTATTTGTTTTTATCGTTTACCTACTCGAGGACGAGTAGGAACTAAGCTTGGGGATGCTGATACGTCTCAAACGTATCTATAATTTTTGATGTTCCATGCTTGTTTTATACCAATTGCTACATGTTTTGCATCTACTTTATATCACTTTTATACATTTTTTGGGACTAACCTATTAACAAGATGCCGAAGTGCCAGTTCCTGTTTTCTGCTGTTTTTGTATTCCAGAAAAGCTAGTCTGGAAATATTCTCGGAATTGGACGAAACTACACGGGGTCCCTATTTTTCCAGAACACACTGACGGACCAAAGAGCGAGGAGAGGAGCCACGGGGCCCCACACGCCAGGGCGCGGGCCCCCCTCTGCCGCGCCCTGGGTGGTGTGGGCCCCTCGGGGTCTCCAGCCGCCGCCCTTTCGCCTACTTATTCCCCCCGACGCGAAAACCCTAAGTACCTGAGCAAATATCCACGAAAAGTTCCAGAGACGCCGCCGTCGTCAACCCTAGCTCGGGAGGGTTCAGAACCTCTTCCCGGCACCCTGCCGGAGAGGGGAATCGTCACCGGAGGCTTCTACATCGCCATGCCTGCCTCCGGAGTGATGCGTGAGTAGTTCATCCTTGGACTACGGGTCCATAGCAGTAGCTAGATGGTTGTCTCTCCACTTTGTGCCATCATGTTTAGATCTTGTGAGCTGCCCTACATGATCAAGATCATATTATTGTAATGCTACATGTTGTGTTTGCTGGGATCCGATGAATATTGAATATTATGTCAAGTTGATTATCAATCTATCTTATATGTTATTTAAGATCTTGCATGCTTTCCGTTACTCGTAGATGCTTTGGCCAAGTAGATGCTTGTAACTCCAAGAGAGAGTATTTATGCTAGATAGTGGGTTCATGTCTCCGTTTAACCTGGGACAGTGACAGAAAGTTCTAAGGTTGTGGATGTGCTGTTGCCACTAGGGATAACCTAACGATGCTATGTCCACGGACATATGTGTTTGTTTACATTACGCACTTTACTTAATGCAATTATCCGTTGCTTGCAACTTAATACCAACGGGGACTCGGATGACAACCCGGCGGTGGATTATTAGTCATAGATGCTGTTGGATAACGATCTATGTATTATGTCGTAATGCCCAATTAAATATCATAGTAGTCAACATGTCATGTATATGCATTGTCATGCGCTCACTATTCGTCAATTGCCCAGCTGTAATTTGTTCACCCAACATGTTAGTTATCTTTTATGGAGAGACACCACTAGTGAACTGTGGACCCCGGTCCATTCTTTTACACTGATTAAACAACCACAAACTGCAAACTGTTCCTTTTTCATTCTCTGCAATTTAATACTCATTTTCCACACCATACGTTTAATCCTTTGTTTTCAGCAAGCCAGTGAGATTGACAACCTCACTGTTTCGTTGGGGCAAAGTAGTTTGATTGTGTTGTGTGCAGATTCCACGTCAACAGTCCAGACTCCCTCAACAACACTATTTTTCTGGCGCCGTTGACAACCTTCTGAAGAGTTGCTGCTCCTACTGGTTCGATAACCTTGGTTTCTTTCTGAGGGAAAACTTGCTGCTGACTACATCATACCTTCCTCTTGGGGTCTCCCAACGAACGTGTGTTTCACGTCATCATGGTGGCATCAAGATGAGGATTACTGGAAGTTTTGTTTTTCCGAAAATGACACATAAATTGGTCTTCGCTCGACAACCTTACCGTACGACCATGTTACCCCCACATGGATGGGGCTTGACCAGAAAGTTGTCCGTATTAATGTAGAGCTACCTCAGTTGCTATAGGGGTGGCTATGTGTAAGGACCCCTCGAAATACCAAAGTCCGAGGTGCCCACGTTATGTAAACAGATCACGATCCCAATGATCAGTGCATCGCGATCACATAACCAACATGGTATACAGAGTTACATCATCCAACTCGATTAGTACAAAACTTACATAAATGGTGGTCACACGACCGAGCCTGCAACCATCGTCACGCAGGACGGAATTAACTGCGATATAGCGGAAGCTTTCGGCTAGCGTCGGCCCTCGTCACAACCGGACACATTCCCACAGAGCAGTTGACCGGTGACACTCAGTTGACGTAGTCGTCGGCGTACTCCTCATCTTCGCGTAGGTCTTCTCGTTGAAAATCTGGACATTGGAATATCCAGGGACACAGCCATGAGTACAATTACGTACTCGCAAGACCACCACAGGCTAAAGTTTCATGGTAATGCAATAAAAGCGTTTTCGAAAACTGGGATAGCTGCTATATATGACTATAGGGCTTAAATTTTCGCAAACGATGCTTTTAGACATAGAGAGTACGACATCTTTATATCTTTGTTAAAAAAAACATTTAGAGATAGAATTCTCTTTTGTAGAGATCGCCGGAACAATCTCCACTTCTTTGTAAAACATTTGTAAAACTTTTCAAGGACACTAGGATAGGGATGCCCCTTTTCTCTTTTCCGGGTTCCGACTGATTGACTCCCCGAGACCAACCATCTTCCCCCAAAAATCCGTACCTCCCAGGTACCTCCTTGATGTCTCCTTTCTCCTTTGCTGAAAACAAATTCCTTTTTAAAACATAAAGTGCCCATACGCCTAGATCGGTGGCCTTTCCAACCGTCCATGACCGAGGACTCGGCTATTCGAATAGTTTTACACTCTGCAGAGGTGGTGCACTTTCACCACACCAAACAGTCATTCCGCCGTGATCAGCCACGGTCCTCATACGACAGTATGCGGTGTTTCGGATAACATGATCAAAGCTTTCCACTAATCCACCCTAGTACAGAGGACTCCCGATAGGTTTATTCCCCCCGGCACCGTGTGCTCCACTAGACCCCTGGTCTCTCTCTCGGGACGCCACACCGCCACGGCAGGGGACCCAATGTAATCGTCCGGCGCGGATCCTAACCCTTATAGAAGTATGAGATCCTCCGTACTAAAATGGACAAGCTTCCGGCTAAGCCCTACCCATATCAGGTAGTGTGGTTGCACGGGTTAATTGTTCGGGCGGCCGCTAGGGCAGTACTTCGTTTTTCGAAAACATCTCCACCTCCAACTGCTCCAGGCAGCTCGGGTTTTCGTAAACTCACCGAATGCTCCCAGCACTTCGGGTTTTCATGAAGAGCTCCATTTGCTCCCAGCAACATGGGTTTTATAAAATTCTTTCTCGCCGATCGCTCCCAGCGACTCGGGTTTTCTTCCGAAAATATTTCATCAAAATCCAGGCTCCCATCCTATAGTTTTGAGTTAAGAGTATAGGATATACTACTAAAAATATAATTTTCTTGATAGCGCCTTCAGTAGAAGGCTTCTCAAGTAGGAACTTATTTTTACAAAACCTATTATATACTAGTAGTTATATATTTGGCCAAACAATCCTTTTTGGAAAATAGTTTTGGGTGACAAAATGCCACATAAAAGATAAAACATGCATTATTTTATTTGGAAAACAAGACATGCTTTGTACAAATAATAGGAGTTCAATAGGGTGTTGAGGTGGCTTGCCTTGCTCAGCAAAGTGTCCCTGATCTCGCTCTTCTTCGTAGACAGGTTCCACTCCCACGTACTGCTCCTCCTCTTGCGGTTCTATGGTACCGGAAATTTAAACGCAACTACCGTTAATTCTAAGAGACGGGTTGACAACAATCTAAAGTTCTTAAACAAAACAGCAAGCATTTCATTACCCAACATCCTCTGGATAAAAACATCTAGAACAAACCTAACACAAACAATTAAACACAAACAATTTAAATATGACTTTTTATTAGTAGTAAAGTGGCTGTTTTTGGGGTAAAATCCACCAGTCCTAAACTAATGCTTCTAAAAATTAACCCTTTTAACACAGCACTGCTAAGAGTCATACCAAACTATAGGAATTGGATTTGCATCAAAAAGCATCACTAAACAGGAGCTAAAAATCTTAGAAATGCTTCTGGTCTCCAAACAAACATGGCTGCCATTCCTGTTTCAGGAAACTCCTGCATGCAAGACTAGGTTCTATAGAAAGGTATGGATTTTACCCTTCTGCACAAATTGGATTCACTCAATTTGGACACTCCTAGCTCCTACTAAAAATAAAACACTAGAAAAGACTCATTTCACAAGATTTAATGTCATGCAAAACATACTAAATTTTTTTGAGCAAACCCATTTCTGCATGTTTAAGAAAACATCACCGCACCCTATAAACATACTCCTAACCAACATGCATGTACAGATATACCACAAAAGATTAAATCTAAACAACACATTTTAACAGAAACTGCAAAAGATTAAAAGAAGAAGCTAAAAAAAAGAAAAGGGCCGCGCTCGGGCCAGATCTGGCCGAGCCCAGCGCAGATCCACTGCGCGCGCGAGATGGGCCGGCCCATCTGCGCCACGCTGCGCAATCCAGCGCGCGGGAAAAGCCCGCAGGGGAGGTTTGAACTGGGCCGTTGATCTCGCGATCAACGGCTCACGTTCTTCTTCTTCGCTGCGTCGCGCCCGACGGCGACCGAGGATGGGGAAGTTCGGCGATGGCGAGGGGCTCACCTAAGGCCTGTGCATGCGGCTGGGGAGGGCTGGGGATGAAGGAGGGGGTCGAGGGAGAGGCGTGGATGTGGACGGCGTCAGCTGGGGTGGCCAGAGTCCATGGCGACGGCGGCGGCGCGTTCTTCGGGTCGAGGATGGAGGCGGCGTCTCCGGCAGTCTCTGGGCAAACGAAGAGGGGGAAAAGTTAGGCCTCGACGAGGGGAATCTCCACGGCCGAAAATGGCGAGGAATGCCAGAGTAAAACGGCGGCACGGCCTGGTTTCGTCGGCGGCAACCTTCGGATTTCCCGGATGATCTCGAGCAGCAGAGGGCACGGGAGCGGCCTGGGCGTCTGGGGTGGAGAGAGGGGGTGTGTGGGCGTGGTCTGAGAGGAGAATGGAGAGCAGAGAGGCACGGGGTCGAGCTGGGGATTTTGTCTCCTCTTTGGTGATGTTTTCGGACAGGGGAGAGAAGGGGAGGGAAATGGAGCATGGGCAGTGGCTGAGGTGGGCGGTGGGAGGCAGCCAGGGTGGAGGTGGTCGGAGTGGCGTGGCCTGGCCAGTGGGAGGAGAGGGGCTGGTGTTCCATTGGCCACGGTGGAGAAAGAAGAGAGGTGAGTGGAGAAGAGGGGTGGTGGAGAGGGAGATGAGTGAGTGACATGTGGACCCAGGGGTGGGGTGCTGGTCTTCTCCTTTGACTCCAGAAAAAGGAGCCGTTGGAGAGGGGAGGGATTAGGGTTAGGGTAGTTTTAGGGTCTTTTAATCTAACCCTAATAGAAATGCTCCTATTTCTACTAATGCCAAACAAGAACAACACCAATGCTGCACACCAACAAGAGAGGGGTGACCTAAATGGAGTGAAGCAAAGATTTGCAAGCCTAAAAGGTGAAAAAAAAGAATTTTTAAAACAATGCAAGTTGTGGGTAATGACCAAATGGTCACTGTTTTGGTTAGCCCTAAACACACAGATGCAAATGTGCCCCAACAAGTTCTAAAAGGGTCAAACAAAGCATAACCTAAAAGTAGAATGTTTAAGGAGTAAGATGGTCGAGGTGCATTGCAAAAACCACACAAGAGATGCTTAATCCAGGGCTCTTAATTTGCTATGTTTTAACAACCATGAAGATCAAAATCACTCAAATTTAAATTAGAGGAATCTTTATAAAAGGGTTACTAAAAATTTTCAAGCAAGACCAACAACTTAAGAAGACAACTAAGACTACCAGGCAAGAGTTGACTGAAATAAAACAAAAGTTTTTTGTTGTTTCTGAAAATCCTAACTTAACACCACAATTCAAAGCTTAAGAAAAATGGGGTGTTACACTATGGCCCCTGAACTGAATGCTGCCTAAGAGAGAGGAGCATAAAGAGTGTAGATTAAGTTACTAAAAGTTGCACCGATTAGGTCTCCTGACATGGCAGTATGAGGCCAAAGATGGGTCATACGGTGTCGGGAGGTCCAACCTAGTCGAAGAGGTATCTTTGTATTAACATGGACATAGTGAAAAGTCTTGATTAGTGTCCTGACGTTTTACGTATTGTCGTCTGACAATCTGTGGGTGTTCCACGGCGTGACCTATTTGATGTGGTGAAAGTGTACAAACTCTGCAGAGTCAAAACTATTCGAATAGCCGCGTCCGCGGTCATGGACAGTTGAAAGGCCATGTAGCCAGCATTGTGTCGAGGTTTTAAAAATAGTGTTGTGTTGAAAGGAAAGTAAGTACATGGGAATTACTGGATGATCGGGAAAGATCGTACCTAGGAGGTCCAGAGCCGTGTTTTGAAATAAAATCTTGAAGTGCCTTAGACCCAAGAAGTTCTGCAAAGAAGAGTATCTTTGAAAAAGCTTTTATCAAAACCCTCAATGATAAGTGATATCTGCGAGTGGAAAAGTACTATTTTATAAAACTATATCTTTTGAAGTATCTTCTTCAACAAAGATATAGAGATGTCATCAACCATGGCCAATCTTCTATTCACCATGGATAATGAACCCTAATTATAGCCATTCCTACCACAGCCTCAAAGATCACGTCTGCATCTATTAGCTTGTTTTTTAGTAGATCTTGCGAGTACATTCAAACGTACTCATATTGGTTTCCTCCCTGGCTATTGTCCTAGCCAGACCTTTACTACGAGGAACCTCAGGAGGAGGAACCTGGAGAAGACGGTGGCTTTGTCGACAACTACTCTAACTAGGACGTCTCCCGGTCAGCTGCCTGTAGGTGTTTGGCGTTGACATGGGCGTTACCACTTTCCACTAAGACTTCGTTGTGTTAGTTGATCCTGCCCTGCGTGGCAGCTATGTGAACTTGTTCATGTGACCAATTACGTGAGACTTATTTAAATTCGTGTAATGGATGTTGTATTCTGAACTACCAACTCGAGTATGTTGTTCACGACAGACTGTCATGGGATCGTGAATGTATGCATACTGGTGCTTTCCGGACAGCTAGTCTGGGGGCCCCACAGTATTGCCAAACATTATGCAAAAATAAGAAGATTCTTAGTGCTGACTTCGTCACACTTAGTCAGATCATGACTTGAAAACTTTCAAGACATAATTGCATAATTACCAAGACTTTATATCTAAAACATTTTGTGAAACTTTAGACATTAATGATTAAATCATTAACAATCCAAGACCTTTATCTTTTGTTGATTTCTCACTATGTGCAATATCTTGGATTTCCTTCCATCATGCATATGATGCATCCAAGATGATAGTGTCACTCGAAGGTGATATTAACACACTCACAAAATATTTTAGAACAAATGATATTCCCTTAAATTTAAAAGATTTGTAACTTGATCAACCCTAAAGGGAGTGATCTCCAATATTCTTAATCATAATAAACAGGACCAACTTATCCTATAAATTCACAAGAATATCTATCGCCAAACATGCGACCTAATAACTTTGAGCCGAAGCTCACAAATCTTTAACTTGAAAAATAAAAGTGGAGATGTCTTCATCCCAAGGATGAAGGTCCATGCGCCAAACTTGGTGCACACCACCACCTTTTATTCTCTATACTTCTTACTTTCCGTAGCCCTTATTGAATGCAAGAAAAAATTCTTCGCAATCAACACTCTAGAGATACTAGTAAGAATAATGAATATCATTTAAGTACAACTCTTCTTATTAGTGCCTGAAACCTTTTACACTTCCACTTCCAATATCTTTACTTTCCTCGGAAGAGGTATTCAGGATTCTCCTGAATTAAACTTGCTCTTCTTCTTGAAGCATGCGAATTGGACAACTATCAAACTTGATTGTTATCCCTCATCACACAAGACTCTGCAGATTTCAGCATAGCAAGGAGCTTTTTAATATTTTCTTCCTCCCACTCATGTTTTGAATCATGATAAATCCGTTGTTAAACGGGGAAGTAAAGTCAACATCAAATCTGTACTTGACTCAGTTGGAATTAGAAAATCCCAAAGTCTGCAGCCTTGTACCGCAATCAATCATCTTGATTACATGCTAGCTCGCTGAGCTTCCTTCTGCCATGTGACATGACCAGAAAACCTTTGTTATCTCATAACTCTCAGTCTTTGCCTGAGTCTGGAACATGGCTGTGAGTACGATGATCATGTCGCTTAGCAGATATGCGATCCAACCGCTTCTGCAACTCATGGCCCATGCATGTTAACATAAGACATTGGATAGAGACAGCCTCATCACTCTTCAAGGTGTGAGCTTCCCTTTCATAAGTAGTTTTGACAAACCCCCGAAGGAGGAGCGTCGAGGACATACTTATTCTTGGCACTCCTAAGTACAAAATTCAGAAACATACCCAAACAACATATTTACTCCTAATGGTGGAAAAGTGGTTTTCATAAAAGTAGTGGACCAAGGTAAATAGCGGGTGTTACGTGTGTCGATCTACAACAATCTAAAGTTCACTAAGACATGTTCATAATTATTTTTAGCACTAGTTAAGATAAACTAATAATGTGCTCCCACTAAAATTGATATTCCTCAAGATCAACGAAATCCACGTTCAACATACGATCAAGTATGGATACATAGCATTCGTGGCTACAACGGGTAGGTCAACAGACCAATCACTTCCTGCCGACTTCTGTTTCATATTTCGATGATGTGCTCCGAACTCATAACTAGTTATGCTTGGACGTCAAGACAACCAACCGATCATGCTGCTAGAACGGTTCGTGCCCGCCTCCCAAACCCTTGGCACACATTACTCATGGATACATGGCGCACGGTGACAAGCATCTGGTTTGACGGTGCCACGGTTGATGAGCACGATCTCCTTGATATTTTTAATTTTAGCTCAAGTAATAAACTTTGCAGCTACCGAGGAATCTCCCTAATAATCACACTACTGCACAATCAAGGGAAGAGCAAGAAAACAGATATAAAACATGCACAAGTAAATAACACTTCGTGATGTAGTATAGTCTTCTTCCTCCATCCACCGGTGGTGCCTCCACCGGTGTGACCATGTCGAGGTTCACAACATTTGCATGCCTTCTCCTATCCTCCACTATCACCATAGCTTGACGAACAAGAATGGCACGCCGGCCAACAAAACAAGGGTTAGTCAACAAAATATAATTTCGAGACTATACCACATCACATGTCCGCCTCTAACGTTTGTTTGCATCTTTTAGCGTGGCTGTAGGATTCCCAAAAGCCCAAAGAAAAACCTACGGTCCTTACCAAGCATAGTTATCATGTTGCAAGATTAACATGCGGGGTGATTATCCATCCCAACATTACGAAAACATTGCGAATGCTAACCAGACGATTGCACTTTGTTGCACATGACCCCCATGTGGACCTAGTCCACATGCCCCATCCGCTATCAAGTCGACGAGACCAACTATAATATGATCCGACGGCCATACTAGGAGTAGCCAAAGGTCCGCGGATTGCCAGAAGTCCGAGATCAACTATGCCGCTGGAAACAAGACGAGACCGCATATCGGGAAGCAACATAAATAACTTGAATGTTAGAAGATAATACTTCAATAACATACCCGCACAAACTTATGCGGTGCCCGCACACCATGTGCTCTAATCAAATCATGTATCTACGCATAGACCGCTCTGATACCACTATTGGGTTGCGTGCATGGAAAACAAAATTTTCACCAACTACGCAACAACCAAGATCTACTATGAAGATACAAGTGCAAGACATGCATATTTGATCAACTGTAAATCGTTACTGACACCGTTGAAGCGGAAGGATGTCGATGACGACGTTGATGAAGCTTGTGAAGAACTCCCTCGGCTAAGCCTAGCTGAGAGAACATCGTAGACTCCTCGCGTCCCGCCTTGATCCAACAGAGTTAGATAGAGTCGACCGTTTCTCAACGGATCACCCCTCTGAGTTTCGCACGCGTACATCCGATCTAGTCCAGCAGGGCTTCGCCGTCCACACTTGAAGCACTCACCGCTGGTGTATATGAGGTGGAGATCTCAACACATGAGAAGGAGGGAGAGAGAGATTAGAGATCTAGATCTAATCTAATCGGACAGGACCCTCTAAATATTTAGAGGTTCCCTCTAAAACAACTAGAAGAGATCTAAACTTGTGTGTCTCCAAATAAGAGGGGGTGGGGGTTTATATAGATGGCCAAGGGGTGGAGGGACTTGGGCAAGGAGAAAAACCCCAAGCCCAATTCGATTTGGGAGGGGGAGTTGGAGTTGGACTCCAACTCACCTCCCCCCTCCTCCTTCCTTGATGCGCATCGCATAGGGGGGAGTTGGACTTGGACTCCAACTCCCCTCCAATTCGGTTTCCAAGGAGGGATAGGAAGGGAGGAGTCCTTCCCCTTGCCCAACTCGAATTGGGAGGTGGAGTAGGACTCCTCCTCCCAAACCGCCTCCACCTAGTGGGCTAGGCCCACTAGGGTTTCGTCTAAGGCCCTTCATGCGCCTTGGTCCACCCGCCCCATATGGGGTGCGGCTGCCCTGTGGGCCCATGGGCCCACTTGGCAGCCCCCTTCGGTGGGCTCCAATATTTTTTCAATAATTATTTATCAATTTAATAAATTAATATTTAATTAAATAATATTTTGTCTAATTAATTCTTTTTTGAGTATTTCCTTTTACATAATATTCCCTAAATTAATTACTTATCATATAAAACTCTTTTAAATATAAAACACTTTTACATGATCCGGGACACCTAGTGTCCGCCGACAAAATACTCCGGATAAATATTTCCCTCTTATATAAACCTTCGGAATAAATCCGACTAGTGATAGCAACTTCTATCACTCCGAGACACCTAGAGTCTGCATAATCCAATCTCTCTGATAAAGATATTATCTATCACGCAGAAACCATTCCGGTGATACTCTCTCGGTATCCAGACCAACCATATACACAACAAACTAGAACTGACTTAAGCGTGTTACCCTACAGATTCGATAACGTGTAGCTATAATTAGATGTTTCCATCTAATCACCGGCCAGGGTCAGGTTCATGGGCTACCTGAATAACTGCTACCGTTATACGAAGGACACTCTGTTGAACCTGTTGATTATTAATTCGTCATTCCCATTACTCGCGATACTGAATTTACCCGAGATAAAGTATTCCTGATATTTCATGAATCAATCCATGATTCACTATATCTCGTCTATCTCGTTACCGGTAAATTTCCTTTTATCGTTCCCGTAATCCGATATCCCACATGATGTAATTTCATTACGCATTGTCTGCAGAACATATTGTATATCATACATACCGAGTGTGCCCTGGAGGTATGTCTCTTTTGACAGAGGAGTAATTTCCCATCGTGGAACATTAGGTATTATGCATACCTTGGAGTTACCCAGTGACTGCCATTTTGACACCCTGTTACGGCCGTGCCGTTGACAGAGCTAAAGTAACTCTTACAGTATACACAAACCCTAATAACCTCATGGTCAATGGACATGACACATAATAACCATCTGCGATATTGCACTAAGGACAAAAAGACACTTTGGAATCTTTCTTAGCATATCAACGATTTGGGTCTACCTAGCCATATTGTTTCCACCAACAATATGTCACTCATTGATGCTGACATAAACAATGTCCCAGACAAGGAAAACGTGGTCTCTAGCAATCAACGAATTAGTCTAAAAGGCAAGACTAGGGTATACTTTATTCTGTTCATGTCTCTTTAGGTGCGAGTGATTTTTCCTCTGAATCACATATTCAGCAGTCACCGCAGTTATAGCATAGAATCATGAAGCATAATTACGAATCAGATGTTAAACTTTATTGCCTTTTGGGCATACATCCAACACTTCCCTGCTTCCCTGCTTCTGCATCTGTCCCTGTCTATTTCTTGCTTCCCCTGCTTCGACAAGCTTCAGTGAGGAACAGCCAAGGCTTCCTTCTCGAATTCTTTGTGTAAACTGTTTACAAACTTGTAGATCTTCCATCTGTGTGTAGATCTTGCTTGATTTAGACTTGACAGTGAGTTGGGTGACACAATTCAGTGTTGTTTCTGAACCTTGTTTGATATATGCATATGATGTTTGATCTGTGTCCTGTTGAGATGATTTCTGCATGATTGTGTGTTGCAATTCTTCTATAGCCTCCCTTTGCTAGTTCTCTTGCCTGACAAGCAAGATACTTTAGTTTTCATGTTGCAATGCTTTGCTCTGTCTAAACCCTGCCTAAACCTTGTTTCTTTCAGTAAAAGTCTCAAACTTTTCGATTTAGTCTAGCTTCTGTAAACAAAGAACAGCAGTAGTTTGATCCCTGTGGAGAGAACGACATAAACCCCCCTATTTCTACACTGATCGGTCATCATATGGAAATTCCAAACAGTCAACTTGTCATGGTTGAATCTCCGAGCTAGGGTGCCCCGCTACTGGAAATGGTAATGGTGAGCATCAGACCTGCTTCTAAAATTTGAGGTTGCAAACGGTAAAAGTCGATGGTTACGGACAATTATAACTAGTCGGGTAGTTCCAACCGGTGAGAAGACATAGACTCGAAATCAAGAATCACAGCAAGTTTTTTTTTTAGCGGGCAAAGATCACTGCATTAATTCGGAAACATTACAAAAAGGTTCCTGAAGAAAAACAAAATTACAGCATAGCCCTCCTGAACGTTGACCACGGCTCCAACACGCCGAAGCTGTCGGTGACGCGCCGCCGTCGCTGCCTCCCTCGAGCCTTGGATCAGAGGCAGTCCCCAGACGGACGGGAATTCGCCAAGCACCGGTCGAAGACTCACACCAGCAGTCGTCGTCGTCGCACCGAATCGCAGCAAGATCTTGCGGTAAAACTTCTGATGCTGGCACCGCCGTCCACGGCGCCGAGCAAGGGGAAGTCGCCCACGGCTCCTCCGCAGAGAAGCGAGCGCGACGATGGCGGTAGAACGACGGCGGAGCTCCACGGAACGCCGTCGCCGGAGAGGAGATCCACCACCTGCAAACACCGGCCGCCGCGCCTCCACCTCCAAAACGCCGGCCGCCTGACACCTAAGAGCTTCTACACTATATACACAACGCGGGACGGGGATCCCCCGGCCTCCCGCCGCCAAAGCGGCCGGCGGAGGCCGAGGGATCCGACGAATCTGCGCCGGCGAGGTGAAGGTCTCGGTGGTTCTACAAATCGCTCCCTTTTCACTGTAGACGGGGGGAGGAGAGTCCAAGGTCTCTGTATCTGACGTATGCACAAGAATCACAGCAAGTTTCACACGAAATATGAATCGATTGTTGTTTCCACAAACTTGCAGCGTAGTTAGACTTTTCAGAAAAAACTAATATATTACTACTCGTGCTAGATACATCCATACTCGTGCTATCCGCAACACTTATTTTCGGACAGAGAGAGTCCTTATAAGGAGAAATGAGGGAGTATTATAAGTTACATCCAGAACGCTGTAGGATCTAGTGTTGGCCCAACCCTTCCCCAGCAACCTTGTATGCCATAGATGCACGACCCCGACGGTCAGCGATCCGCAGCTCCCCGTTCTTGTCATACTTGAGACTAAAGGTGCAGATCTTCATCACGCGGTGGCGCGGATAGGCGTACCACTCATCGTCCTTGTGTGCGCAGCACTGAACCAGGCAATACCTGCTCCCTCCTCCCATGTACACCAGGGTGGCCCCCCGATGCCTCATCGACCTATGATCAAACACCTTATTCTCGCTGACCTTGCATTCCGGCCTGGTGTCACAATCCGCTCGTCGCCTCGTCGGGATGGAACATCACATGAGCAAACATAACCGGTTCCGTCTCTGCATAGCCCGATCCACGCGTCGAGCTCGCCGTCGTAGTGAGCCTGCCCTTTGAATGGCAGCATCCACTCGCCATGGTACCGGAACTCGAGGCGCTCCGTGTCGAAGGAGTATGTGCTCTGCTGGAGGTTATGGTCTAAACGTGCATTTTCATCCGGTTTCCACCCCTTCACCGACACGAAAAGAGTGCGCCCGTCCGGGTGCAACGCGTAACCAGTGACATACTGGGGCTTGAAGGGCAAGTCGGCGTCGATGCTAGACCATGACCAAGCCGAGCACCTCGAATAAAGGGTAAACCATGACGAAAAGCCTCTCGCCAACCGATGCGTAGAAGGGTTTGCGGATGGAACCATGGCTCTTGGGTAATGGGCACAATGTCACCGCCATGGTCTCGGTGTCGAACCCGGAGATCGTGGGGCTGGGACGAACGGCCAGGATCTTGGTGCCATGGGTGGCAAAAGACCATGAGCGTGGATGCTGTGCCTCGATGCGGGCGATCGGGGAAGCGGGTTCTGTGTCGGCGTCGGAATCTGCTTCGAGGTCGTCCTCTCTCACCCTGTAGATGCTGTAGCCCCTTTGCCAGTTGTCCAGCAACACGTACAGATGCTGCTGCTGCCGCTGCTGAGACGGCCGCTTGGCCGGCTGGACAGAGCGGTGACCGGACGAGCACGACCGCTTTGACATAGCTTCCGGTCTTGCTCTGAAACTCGCGGGATCCTCTTCTCTCTGTGTGCCTTGTGCAGAAAAAGAAAACATGTCACTTAACGCAGTATTTTTCCCTCGTACTATATAGTCGGAGCAACATCGATCGTATCCGACTACGACAAGTAATCTAACTTGGATTGGTTTGGAGTTTGGACATAGAACAAACCATTAAAGTATCTTATTTGTGGACCGTGGAATTACTAAGATGGGACTCCGGATATGCCTAGTTGGATTGTCCACGCCCTTTTTCTCAAGGAAACCAGCAGCGTTGGCGAGATCGAGATATTGGCTCGCAATTCTCAAACCCTCGTCGCCCCACCCTCGTCTCCCGTTCCGATCGCGCCGCCCGCGGACCATCAAAGTCCAATCCCGCCGTTCCCCGCGCCAAGACCGCCTCGACGCTTTCCACTCCCGAACCCTGCCCCATCCTCGCTGCACTCTATGATCTTCTTACCATCCACACCCTAAAACTCCCGCAACATGGCAGCATCGCAGCGGCCAACAAAAAGGATGGTGTCGAGATGCACCCCAGCGACGGCGCGGGCCACGCTGGCCTTCGAGATCATTGGCTACAGTCTGTACAAGGGCATGGGCACCGGGAAATTCATCCGGTCCTCCCGGCCTCTGTCGGCGGGTACCAATGGTGCATCCGCTATTACCCCGACGGATCGGCGGAGGAGGCCAAGGACTACGTCTCAGTCTACGTCGAGCTCCTGGGCAAGGGCCCCAAGGTACGGGCGCTCTATGACTTGAGGTTGTTGGCCAACCAGGGCAGCGGGCTGTCGTCGTCGTCGTCGGTGATTTTCTCCTCGGAATTCCCAGCGTTGTTTGATCCTCTCGACGCCACTCAAAAATTACATGCTTGGGGGCGTACCAAGTTCATGGAGAGGAGCGAGCTGGAGCAGTCGGCTTACCTGCAGGACAACCGCCTCGTGATCGAGTGTGATCTCACGGTGATCAAGGGCGAACCAATTGTTGCGGAGACTGCCACGACAACCATAGAGCTTCAGACGCCGCTCTCCTCCGATCTGTCTGATAATTTCAGAAAGCTGCTACAGACCGCGGAGGAAGCGGACGTGATATTTGACGTTGAAGGGGAGGTTTTCCCTGCGCATAAGATCGTGCTCGCAGCGCGGTCGCAAGTTTTCAGGGCGGAGCTCTATGGGCCCATGAGAGACAAACGGAGACAAAACATAACTGTCCAGGACATGCAGCCTGCTGTTTTCAAGACACTGCTTCACTTCATCTACACAGATTCGTTGCCCTCTATGGACGATCTTGATGGCGCTGAGAGCAAACAAATGGTCCAGCACTTTCTCGTGGCTGCAGATCGGTACGCGATGGAAAGGATGAAGACTGAATGTGAAGGCATTTCTTTGCACAAGTCTTGATGTCGAGACCGTGGCATCCACGTTAGCTCTAGCTGACCAGCATCACTGCAGCAGGCTCAGAGATGCTTGTGTTGAATTTATCATGTCATCCTCAAATAGAATGGATGATGTGTTGGCAAGCCAGGGGTATGTGCACTTGAAAAGATCATGCCCTTCTGTCTTAGTAGATATCTTCGAGTGGGTGACAAAATCCCTCAAAAATAGGTGTGTTCGTCCCAGGTTAACTTAGCTTATCTGCATAGTCATCACCACCTGATCCTTAATAGTCTGATCCTTCACTTGTCAGTTGTCACTTTCTAGAAAGAGAACCTTTGGAGAAGCAATCAGCAAATAAGTATTACAAATTTTGGTATGCTCGTACTGGATTGTTGTCTTAGCTAGCTTCTCCATAGTTACACGATACCACCTGAGATGAGGGTGTCCTGCCTTTAGTTCTTATAGATATCTGTTTTAGCTTTCTTGGAATAGAAAAGGCTTGTCAGATGCTGTAAAGTTCTCATATCTGAAGAGTCAATATTTTTTCCAGTACGGTTGTTGGATCATTCTATATACGGAGTATGAAATTATAAATATTTATCAGTTCACTAGTTTTTTTTTAATTTCTTGTCATCTTCTAATATCTTCAAAGTTATATTTTTTCTCCTATTTAAAGGCGTAAAACTTTTGAGTTCTGACTGATTACTACTCCCTCCGTTCCAAATTAATTGACTTGGCTTTGTCTATATACGGATGTACCTATACTTGTATAGTGTCTAGATACATTCGTTACTAGACAAATGCATGTCAATTAATTTGGAACGGAGGGAGTATTTAGTATGTATAACTACCACCTGTTTTCGACATTTCCAGGTGAAGCATAACAGCCAGATTTCAGTTAGGGGAAATGCTAAGTTCAAAATGGTTTTCATACATGAGTGGTTTGACACAACAATGATGGAATTAACAATCATCAGTCTTTTGCCATACGAAGGAGCTTATTCACGATACAAAAATCTGTACAAGTTGATGTAGTATATGCAGTTTTTCTTTCTGTTAAGGTACCAGTTCTACTATCTCTTGATTTCTCAGGATTTAGTTAGAAGTTTGAAATAGAACACGAGGTAGGAAGAGGAAGACAAGCTCCAACGTGTACGTGTGCTTTGTTAAAAGCTGATCCAATCGTGGATGGTGGTCTTGGTAGAGGTAGCCAATGATGCATTCTACCAACAGGAAACATCTAAAGGTGAAATACATTGTATTTTTGGCTACACAAAAATGACAAAATCTGACGGTTGTTAGAGGTTTCAAAATCTGTACTATTCACTACTTCATATCCACAATTTTTTCAATGTTGCACAGCCCAAAATACAGTCTTTCAAATTGGATTTTTACACACTTGTAGAATACATCATCACCTACATCTACGATTTATTTTCAGAATTTTTTTGATATGTCGTTTTTGAATTTTCTTACAAACGGGCTCCATGGACCCCAGGCTCTAAAACGCCACTCTCCTTGTCCCCCGCTGTTGCCGCTGGAATCCTTTGCCGGAGATCATCTTCTTCATGCCACAATAGCAGAGCTGGTGGATCTCTAGACCAACGAGTCTACGTTTTGGACTGCTCACTCGTTGCCCTTCAGCGTCCAGCGCCTATCGTCCCAAGATTTTCAGAGGCACTGCAAGTACATTAGTATCAGGAGATGACACAAGTGATACTTGACCTGCAGTAGTCAGTGCTGCACTTGGGATAAAGACGGCAACTGAAGCTTATAGTTGACTGCTCCAACCTTTTGCAGCCCTTGATGAGGTCCAAAATAGCGAAAAATTAGCTTTTGGTTAGCCTCATGCTACACTTAATTTTGCACATACGGCTGTTCGGGAAAAGCTGAATCACCCACATCAAACGAACGTCCGGTCCTAGACACCCTGCTCAAATGATGATGCAGTAACTCATTCGTTCTACCATGTTCTTCTACACCCACTCTTGCAAGTCTGGAATAAAACAAGCGTTTGCACTAGCAATTTGCCTATGCCGCGGTTCATGCCCATATAAAACCTTCACAAGTGACTGCCCCAGAGTGGAATGATCATAAATGTTGTACTCCCTCTGTTTCAGTTTACTATACTAAGTCGTTAAATTTACCTATGTAATGTAAATTATATAACATAAAAATTATATCATTTGAAAATATAACTTCTGAAGTGTGCAATGGTATATTATTGTAATATATACTTTATATAATGTTGGTCAAATTGACGATGTAGGGGTACGGGCATGCCCTGTAAACTGAATCGGAGGGAGTACCAAAATTTCGTAAAAAATTACATGGTTTAGGACAAGAGTGCACAAAGCAACGCAAATATGCCTCCAAGGATTGGTTCACACTTTCCGTTTAACCATCTTTTTGTGGATGATACAAATTATTGATCATCCTCAATTGTGTTCCTGGTATTTGAATAGGTCTTGCCAAAATGCACTTGTTAATATATGGTCTCGATCTAACACAATCTGAAATCCTTTGGATATTTTAGATGTTCGAGTTTTTCTTGCATTCTCTTTGATAGCCGCACTCAACATTAAATTTTATTGATTCCTGCCTCCGCCCCTGTTCCATATAATTTGAACACATTGCTCAAGTATGCCTATGCTACTTGAGCTGCTTAAAATGAATGAGAAAGGGGTATAAAGTGACCGGACGAGCAGGGCCAACCCTTGAGGGGGGCGGGCGTGGCGGCCGCCCCGGCCCCCAAGACCAAGGAACCCCGGCTGGCTAAAAATAGCCATTGCGCACAACAAGAAATGATGCTGAACTTAGCAATAAAATGAAGAACAAATAGTAGGAATAAATTCGGAGGAGCTTTGTTAATATCAACTATTATCGGGAGTAACTTTTTAGAAAAGCCAGAGAAAATCTTTGTTATATGGTTGAAACATCAACGGAATCGCCTCACGATTTTCTCATAGAAATATAATCTTCTTTCATCTATTTTTTTTAAGTAGAATAATCTGCAATCTAACTTCCACACGGGCCTAAATTCCAGGCCGTGTCCAGGCAACGTCCTCACGGGGCCCGTTTGGCCCAGTTTCTTGGTTGCATCTCACCAATGCAGCGCAGGCCCTCCTTGGGAGCGCCTACAGGTCGCAGTACGCGAAGCTAGTTTCGCGTCGCGTACCTGTCCCTTCGCTTCGACGCGCTAATGGGCCGCGGCCCAGTGACTGGTTCGTGCTGGTTCTTTCGCGACTGCTTCGCTCTGGCACACGATTGTTTCGACTGCTTCGCCGCGGGCGGGAAGAACCATTCTACAAATTGTTTCGACTGCTTCGACTGCTTCTTTTTCGCGACTGTTACTTCTGTTCCGCGACTATTTCAAAATGGTGCGCTGTTTCGGACGTTTGACTGCTTCTGTAAGGAAACTATTTTGGGACGTGATGAAGCTATTTTGTAATTGGAACCATTTTTAAATTTGGAACCAGTTTTGAAAAATGGAACAATTTTTTTTTATCGGAACCATTTTTCAAAATGGAACCATTTTCAAAATGGAACCATTTTCACAAGTTGGAACCATTTTTTAATTTGGGAACCATTTTCAAAATGGAACCATTTTAATTTTTAAAACCATTTTCGAAAATGGATGGAACCATTTTTAAACTTTTGGAACCATTTTTAACTTATGAGCAATTTTTAATTTAGAACCATTTTCAAAATGGAACCATTGTCAAAAGTGGAACCATTTTAAAATTGGAACCATTTTTTAATTTGGAACCATTTTCAAAATGGAACTATTTTTAATTTTTGGAACCATTTTCAAAATGGAACCATTTTTAAACTTTTGGAACCATTTTTAAACTTTTGCAATTTTTAAATTTGGAACCATTTTCAAAATGGAACCATTTTTAATTTAGAACCATTTTCAAAATGGAACCATTTTCAAAAGTGGAACCATTTTTGAAATGGAACCATTTTTAAATTGGAACCATTTTTAAATTTGGAACCATTTTCAAAATTGAACCATTTTTATTTTTTGGAACCATTTTTATAATTAGAACAATTTTTCAAATGGAAACATTTTTAAACTTTTGGATCCATTTTTAACTTATGAGCAATTTTTAAATTTAGAACCATTTTCAAAGTGGAACCATTTTCGAAATGGAACCATTTTTAAATTTGGAACCATTTTAAAAATGGAACCATTTTTTAATTTGTTTCCATTTTTAAATTTGGAACCATTTTCAAAATTGAACCATTTTTAATTTTTGGAACCATTTTCAAAATGGAACCATTTTTATACTTTTGGAACCATTTTTAACTTATGAGCAATTTTTAAATTTAGAACCATTTTCAAAATGGAACCATTTTTAATTTGGAATCATTTTCAAAATGGAACCATTTTCAAAGTGGAACCATTTTCGAAGTGGAACCATTTTTAAATTTGGAACCATTTTCAAAATGGAACCATTTTTTATTTTTGGAACCATTTTTAAAATTGGAACCATTTTTAAACTTTTGGAACCATTTTTAAACTTTTGCAATTTTTAAATTTGGAACCATTTACAAAATATGAACCATTTTTAATTTGGAACCATTTTCAAAATGGAACCATTTTAATTTTGGAACCATTTTAGAAAATGGAACCATTTTTTAATTTGGAACCATTTTCAAAATGGAACCATTTTTAAAATATGAACCATTTTTAATTTGGAACCATTTTGAAAATGGAACCATTTTTAATTTTGGAACCATTTTTTAATTTGGACCATTTTCAAAAATGGTTCCAAATTTTCTTCGTTCGTTCGTTTGTCTTTTTCTTCGCGCTAATATCGTTCGTAGTTGGAACCTTTTTGTAATTTGGCACCACTTTTCAAAATATGGTTCTGCTTTTAAATTTGGGAACATTTTTTTATTTCGGAACCATTTTCAAATCTGGAACCACTTTTAAATTACAGAACCATTTTCAAATTTGGAACCATTTTCGAAATTGTAACCATTTTTTAGATTTGGAACCATTTTAATTTCGGAAACATTTTTCTAGATTTGGAACCATTTTTAATTTCGGAACCATTTTTAAGATTTGGATCCATTTTTAATTTCGGAACCATTTTTAAATTTGGAACCATTTTCAAAAAGGAAACACTTTTCATTTGGAACCATTTTTAATTTCAGAATCTTTTTGAATTTCGGAACCATTTTTAAATTTGGAACCATTTTTAAATTCGGAACCATTTTTAGATTTGGAACTATTTTTAATTTCGGAACCATTTTTTAGATTTGGAACCATTTTAATTTCGGAAACATTTTTCTAGATTTGGAACCATTTTTAATTTCGGAACCATTTTAATTTCGGAAACATTTTTCTAGACTTGGAACCATTTTTAATTTCGGAACCATTTTTAAGATTTGGATCCATTTTTAATTTCGGAACCATTTTTAAATTTGGAACCATTTTTAAATTTGGAACCATTTTTAAATTCGGAACCATTTTTAAATTCGGAACCATCGGAACCATTTTTAGATTTGGAACTATTTTTAATTTCGGAACCATTTTTTAGATTTGGAACCATTTTAATTTCGGAAACATTTTTCTAGATTTGGAACCATTTTTAATTTCGGAACCATTTTAATTTCGGAAACATTTTTCTAGATTTGGAACCATTTTTAATTTCGGAACCATTTTTAAGATTTGGATCCATTTTTAATTTCGGAACCATTTTTAAATTTGGCACCATTTTTAAATTTGGAACCATTTTTAAATTCGGAACCATCGGAACCATTTTTAGATTTGGAACTATTTTTAATTTCGGAACCATTTTTTAGATTTGGAACCATTTTAATTTCGGAAACATTTTTCTAGATTTGGAACCATTTTTAATTTCGGAACCATTTTAATTTCGGAAACATTTTTCTAGATTTGGAACCATTTTTAATTTCGGAACCATTTTTAAGATTTGGATCCATTTTTAATTTTGGAACCATTTTTAAATTTGGAACCATTTTAAAAAAGGAAACACTTTTAATTTGGAACCATTTTTAATTTCGGAACCATTTTTAAATTTGGAACCATTTTTAAATTCGAAACCATTTTTAAGATTTGGAACCATTTTTAATTTCGGAACCATTTTTAGATTTGGAACCATTTTTAATTTCGGAACCATTTTTAGGATTTGGATCCATTTTTTATTTCGGAACCATTTTTAGATTTGGAACCATTTTTTTATTTTGGAACCATTTTAGGATTTTGATCCATTTTTAATTTCGGAACCATTTTTAAATTTGGAATCATTTTCAAAAAGGAACCACTTTTAATTTGGAACCATTTTTAATTTCGGAACCATTTTTAAGATTTGGAACCATTTTTAATTTCGGAACCATTTTTAAATTTGGAACCATTTTTTAAAAGGAACCACTTTTAATTTGGAACCATTTTTTAATTTGGGACCATTATCAAATTTGTAGCCGTTTTTAATATGGAACCATTTTTAAATTTGGCACCATTTTCAAATTTGGGACCATTTTAAAATTTGGGACCAATTTTAATTTTGGAACCATTTCCAAATTTGGTACCATTTTTAATTTCGGAACCATTTTCAAATTTGGAACCATTTTTAAAATTTGGGATCATTTTCAAATTTGGAACCATTTGACATGTGTCCTGACTTCTAGATTCCTTACAGCAGTGTCCAGCTTCCCAATATTTTCATCCTTTTCTACTAAATATCTCATACGTGTAATATCAGGATTCCACAAGTGGGCTGCCACAGTACTAGTTACGAACTCAATGAGCATAAGAACAACCATGCATAAGAGCGAAAGTAGCTGTGAACAAGGTGACACTTCACCGGCTGATAGTCCTTTAATTGGCAACAATATCAAAGTTTTGAACTACACAGCCCGTCAAAACTGGAACCTGCAGGTGTGATTATACATTCAGTACAAACTTTGAGCATATCAATCAGCTGAAACATCACAGCATACGGCGGCAACTGTTTTTTTGTTTCTACTTTGTAGAGGTTAGGTTCTTCCCCAAAAGAAATTCCCCTGTGAAGATTAGATGAACGGAGTGATGAAGCACAGATACTTTGTGCTATTCAGTTTTTTCTACTTTTTAAATGACATCATATTAATCACTGAGACTACCAAACAGCACATAGAAGTGACCCAACTTTGAAGATAAAAGTTTACCACGAGATTGCCCAGTTTCTCATATGAACGTAATACAACTGGATAGACATCCTCTACCCTTATTCCAGTTATAATGAGCACATACAACGCCCCTGCTCCAGTTAAAATTGACTAGATGACCAGTTGATCAAGCACAGATGGCAAAAAAGAAGTAAAAGGGCGTGGAAGTAGACTGATGAGTGAGTGAAGCAGATCCATCCCCATTCCCCAGCACGTACCTTGTGAGGATCCTCGAACCGTAGCCCTCCGCAGCTTCGGCTCGTCGGTTGAGAAAGAGAGGCCAGTGAGGAAGCGGGAGGTTGAAAAGTAGAAGCAGAAGCCGTGTGGAGCCGTAGCTCACTGGAAATTTCAGAGGCGACCGGCGGAGAGAGAATCTTTGAGGCGAAATTCCCCGCGCGGACTTTGGAGGGCGCGGCCATGGTCGTTGCTTGCCTGCGCTGACTCGCCTCGTCGGTGAACTGCGCTGCACCGCAACCGCGACTTGCGTCTTGCGGCGGACTGGTTCCCGGGACAGCGACGACCCGGCGACCGACCGCGGATCTGTTCCCCGGCGCCGCGCCTGCAAAGGATGCCGCTGGCCCGCTGGGGGAGTGGAGAAGAAGCAGTGCGCTCGTCGCAGAGGAGGAGAATCAGTGCGCGCCCCCCGAGGAAGGAAGAAGAAGAAGAAGAAGAAGAAGAAGCAGGGAGGGCGGCGCGGCGGACCGGAAGCAGTGAGCGCGTCGGGTCGGAGAAGAAGCAGTACGCTCGTCGCGGCGGCGCAGAAGAAGAGCGCTCGTCGCGGCGGCGCAGAAGAAGTGCGCGCGACCCGCCGATCCCCCCGAACGGGGAAGGGAGAAGAAAGAAGAAGGAGGAAAAATGTCGGGGAAGGCGAGGTCGGAAGGATGAAGAAAGAAGGCGAGGTCGGTCTCGACTGGGCCAGGCCCAAATAGAGACGGAGGGGTACGCGACGCGACGCTAGCTTCGCGGTACGCGACCTATAGGTTTTTCTGCCCTCCTTTCCCTGCCTCCCGTTCTCTTCCTTGAAATCCCTCTCCTGCTCAAACTCCATTGATCCATTTCCTCATACCGCCGCAAGGATCGTCCAACCCTCCGCCTCCACCTCGCCGTTGGCAAGGTGCGCACTTCCCTCTCCTCCGCCCTCCCCACTCCGCTCTGGGATGGATTTGACCGTCTGCTCGAGATCCTCGAACCCGTGATGCGATGTGACTCCCGTAGCCGACCGCGCGTACCTTTTTTGTTTTGCTTTAAATTCTACGTAGATCTATATACGGGTATCTTGGATCTCTTGCGCTAGGCATGTTCATGATCCGGCCGCCTTCGATTCGGTTGCCTGCGCACGTATGAACTGCTGGACGCTACCTTCTCACTGGTGTGGTGTTTCTATATATGACGTGCTGTTCGATCCTGCCTGATTCCGTCTGGGCTCGCATGGAAATTATTGTGCCATGCGTCTTCGTGTCGTCGTCAATTTCTTTGAAATATTAGAATGGATCGAGTGAGTATGAATGTCAGAATGTGAATAACTTTCTTAGTTTTATATGATCATGTGTCTTTGTGTAGCAAGTCACACTGGTGCTAATGGTTGAATCTTTAGTATTTATTTTGTTTGGGATTAATTACTCTTTGGAATGCATGACTGATCCATTCACTAGTAGAAAAATGGCCTATAGTCCCAATTCATAAGGGCCTTTAATCCCGGTTCATAAGGGCCTTTAGTCTCGGTTTTTGAACCGGGACTATGCAATCGGGACTAAAGGCCCCCCCGTTAGTCCCGGTTCTGCTACGAACCGGGACTAAAGGCCCCCCCCGTTAGTCCCGGTTCTGCTACGAACCGGGACTAAAGGGTCTTCACGTGGGCCGCTCTCGTGAGCTCAGGCAGGATGAGCTTTAGTCCCGGTTCGCGAACCGGGACTAAAGGTCTTTTCTATTTCGTTTTTTCAAAAAACAATTTTTTTTGATTTTTTTTCAATTTTTTAATTGTTGGACTCCCATCCTCACACTACTCCACCTCTAATTACACTTAATCTTTGGTCAAACTTCTCGGTCGGTCACCCATCCTCACACTACTCCACCCCTAGCACGCATAACATCTTGGTTCCTTCCCATCCCCCTTCCTATAATCTACTTGTAACCTTATGTCTATATTACGCTATTAATCATATTAACCCATGGATCATGTGGGTCACGCATACTTATAATTTGAATTCCAAATAATTATTTAAATATATAAAAATGACAAAGTAATAATAATATTGAATAAATATAAAATGAGTTTTATTATTTTTTGGCATTAATTCATTTAATATGGCATAATTCATATCTGTAAATCAAAATTGAACAAATAATATGTCCATTATTATTAGAAAAATGTGAGGAATCCAATTATGACATCATTTTTATTTTTGAATTTCTTTTAAAAAATTAAAAATCTAAATTTTGACTCTTTTCGAATTTCAAAAATCTAAAAAAACTCAAAACGGCTGAAGGCGGTTGAATTCGGAATGCTAATTTTTTGCCGATCATTTTGATATAGTATACGTTTTTTTCCGACATCGTATGCAGAAATAGCGGCCATTTGAAGTTTTCATAACGTTTTTTTGCAAAATAAGTCGAAATTGTCTTTAATCCCGGTTGGTGATTCAAACCGGGACTAAAGATAGACCCTTTAGTCCCGGTTCGAGCCACGAACCGGGACTAAAGGCGCTCGCCCCTTTAGTCCCGGTTCCAGCCACGAACCGGGACTAAAAGTCCCAACCGAACCGGGACCAATGCCCGCGGACGCCCTGGCCGCCTCGAACCGGGACAAATGCCACCATTAGTCCCGGTTCGTGCCGGAACCGGGACTATAGCTCCGGGCAGCTCCGAGCGAAAGGCCTGTTTTCTACTAGTGATTGCACACATGAGACACTTTTTTTCTGATTTTATTTTTTTAATATATATTATTTATTTTATTGTTTTGTATCTAGCAAAATTCTAAAGTAGAAAACATAAAAGATCCTGGATACTCCATTTAATTCGTAAAAAAAAATACTAGCCGAAAAAGCACTTCCATTCAAATACTCTGCTGTGAGAAAGAGGTAGATCTTATTAATGGACAATCTGAAAGTAGTGTTATCTCTATAAGGTTCTAGTCATGATTAGCATTTCTTTCTGATTTGAGTATATTAGTGTTAACTCAAAGGTTCTAGTCATGATTCTTTTTTCGTTGTTTATTCCAGTCGGATGGCAGTTTATGCTGTCTGGGTTAACTCTTACAATTTATTTCATACAAGGACACGGATCGTCGATGTTGTACAATTCTTGAGTTTGATCCACACGAAAGTGTGTGCTTATATGCCAAATACCTACGGGCATTTCAAAAGGATTACCAACATTCAAGAAGTGCTGCCGTGATTTTTGTTATGTTTAAACTTTATAGCATTGATATCAAAATGCATTGATCATACTAAAGTTGCCCATTATACCGCTCACTGCTCACTTCTATCTCAAAGATGTGCGTAAGATATAGCGTTCTCTTTTCCATCTTGCTACAAGTTGACTTGGTTCCTTTTGCTGTAATACACCTATGCAGATGACAGAAGCACCATTCATGCCACGCGAGAGGCTTTTTAAGCAGCAGCAGTATTTCCAGAGCTTGAGCAAGCACACACACCTGAAAGGGCGTTACGATGTGATCACCTCCGTCGGCATCCCTCTTGCACTTGCTGCCTCCAGCTTGTTCATGATTGTATGTTTTTTTACTGTTGCCCAATTTTCTGCTTGTGTTTCTGTTCAGCCACTTAACTGCGGCTTGTTTCCCAAATAGGGTCGTGGTGTCTACAACATGTCTCATGGGATCGGGAAGAAGCAGTGAACTTCAGTGGGTTCGCTATCCCTATCATCTAAGCACTTTTGACATGAGAATGATGCTTTGTAGGCTATGAGTCTGAGACCGTGTCTTTTGTAGTTGCAAAATAATACCTTCAAAGCTCCGTGTGGATGTTTTTGTTTTTTTGAACTCGTGTGGATACACATTTCTTATTTTGTTATAGTTTTTGTGAGTTCCTGGTGTAAGTGACTGAATTGACAGTGTCCAATATCGACAATATTGATATTTCGCCTAACTGCATGGGTCCTACTATGTAACCTTTTTTTAACCTGTGTTGTAATAGTGTTATCTCTACTATATAATATGGCTACAGGTGATGGTCGGTACGTTTTTCCAATTTCCCGATTTTACCCCTGTGTGCTACGAAATTTTACCCACCCTGCCATCGGTAAGTGACAAAAAAAAACGATTCATGCGTGTCTCCTCTCCACGGACGCATCCCTTCCTCCTCTCCCTAATTCCTCTCTCTCTCCTCTTCCTAATCTCTCTCCCTCCCGGTTCCATTCTCTCCCCTCGACGGCCGGCGGGCGGCAGGCTTGGGCGGCGCGGGCCGCGGGGCCACGGGGGCGCGAGCGGCCGGAGGTCGCCAGGGAGGGGGCGTGGGGTCGCGAGCGGAGGAGGCGGGCTGCCAGCCACGGCCAGAGGCGCGGCTGCGACCAGCCACGGCCGGCCGGAGGTCGCCAGGCGCGGGCGGGCGCCGGGAGCACGCCCAGACCAGAGCGGCGAGAGTCTCGCCGCGAGACCAGAGCACGGAGGGAGTGCGGCGGCAGCGATGAGGAAGGCGGCGGCGGCCTCGCGCTACGCCTCCTACGACTCGCCATCCCCTTCCCCGCCCCCACGCCCCACACCCGCCGCCGCCGCATCGGCGACGCCGGGAAACATGAGCCGCGCGCTGGTCCCGGCCGCGGCGACCTGCGCTGCCAGGCACCCGCCCCGCAGCCGCACGGCAACCTCGGCTCCGTGCTCCGGCGGCTTATCTCCATGGACAAGAAGCCGAGCGCCACCAAGAACCTCCCCCCCGCCCCTCCCGCCCCCGCGAAGAACGGCGGCGGGGGCAATCTGCCGGTGCTGTCGCGGAAGCTGTTCCAGAAGGCCGCGGCCCCGCCGGAGGGCAGGAGGAAGGCCCTGACGGAGGTCAAGAACAGCGGAAGCAACGCCAACACCCGGACGCTCGCCATGGTGCTGTGCAGCGAGCGGGAGCTCCTGTCGCAGAGCAAGGAGCAGGAGGACCAGATCGCCAAGCTCCGCCTCCAGCTCGACCACAAGGACACCGAGGTGCGCATCCATGCAATTCCTCTCCTCATTCAGTGTTGTCAATTGCTGATGATGATGTAATTGGTCTTTGATTTGAGTAGGTGGAGCGGCTCAAGGACCTGTGCCAGTGCCTGCGCCAGCGGGAGGAGATCAGGACGCTCAAGGACGCCGTCCTGTTCCCGGACACGCAGCCGGACCGCCACGTCCAGGACGAGATATCAGCTCTCACAGGGCAGATCCATTGCCTTGCCGAGGAGCTCGCCCAGGCACGAACGTCCTTGGCGATTTTGCCACGCATTTCATCGAAGTAATCTGTCAGTAGCAATCTCTAATGTTCGTCTGCTATTGTTTCGCTCTGAGCAGGTCAAGGCCGAGAAGAACACGTCACGGTCATGTTTTGATGATGGATATTGCTCCTCCCCAAGTACGCCCGTGCGGCGAGAGGATGGAACGGCGCGGGTGTATATCTACAGATCGGGCGAGGGTGCAGCAGAGCGGGGACGGCAACCGGGGGCGGCCCATGCACCTCTCGCACCACATCTGCAGCGGCGGTAGCTTCCCTTTCCCTCTATCTCTTCTCTATTCTCTGGTGCGAGGCAATGTATTTGAGGTGTTCCACAAATTGGTAACTTGCTCGATTCTCAATATCAGTGGAAAGATGCATTGAGCTTTCATCGGAACAATTATCAAAACTTTGACTTGTGTGTTGACATCAGATTTCACCTACCAATGCTTAAACTATGACTGGTTGTCGTCTTTCTGGATTTCTGCCATCTGATGGAAAGTTTGGTTGCTATAGGAACGAGTTCCACAAGATAGACAATATCAAAGACTCTGCATCCAACCAACTAGAAGGATTAACTGGGAAGATAAGGGAGTGTAAGTAGTAAGTCTGACCGAGGGAGTGCAAGTAGTAAGTCTGACTGAAAGTTGCCATGTGCTCTCATAATGCACTGCCTTTTGTTGCAGTTTCAGACCTTCTATATGTTCTGTGATAAATTTATTTAGATTTCCTGAGAGTTTTTGCGGCTTATTCAATTTATTTGATCATGTACTCAAAGATGAGGAGAAAAAGAAAACAATTATGAGATCAATAGCAGCTGGCTAAATGACAATAATCAATCTAAGGCCGGTTGTTTCTTTCTTTGCTGTCTTTGTTACGTAACTTCTCCCCCAAAACACTGATTCACCTCAAGCATACCGGATTTGCTACAATTGTCTTAGATCATGATATACCCTTCTGTTTTTTCCTCAACTTAATTAATCCGTGATGTGCAGATAAATGAGGTCGCTGACAACTATAGACACTCACACATTTCCATCCCTCTGACGCTGTCCATGAACAGCAGGGTGAGAGAACCGACACTTGCAATATTCCTGAGGACCCTGCTTCACCTACAATCTCCCCCACAAGGCTGCAAAACACTGCTCCACAAAACCATAATAGAAGGTACAAAACGCTGTATGTTCCGCATGGGATGCAGGACAAGAGTTAGATCGATTTTGTGGATGTTTGGGAGGAACCAACGGAAATAATTTGTGATACAATGTTGTTGGAAAGGACAAAAAAACATGATTTTCAGATAGCTAAGCCTGTAGGCATATCTGAACTCACTGAGTTTTACATATCAGACATAACTGTTGTTGTACCAGAATTTTTAAAAAGTATCAGGGGTATATGTAGTTAATAAAAGATGGTCGTTGGGCTATTGAATCTTGTGCATAATATCCTATGATATATATTTAATTGACATAAAATTGAAGGAGAGTGGATTACCTATTTCTCTATGGGCATGAGTTTTCACATGTATCATATTCAAAGGTGTAACACAAAAAGAAAGTCGAGATGTCGTAGCAACGCACGGGCATTCAGCTAGTTTATATAAAGCCTTTTAGGCGATCGTGGTGTATTTTTTTTATTGGTATGCAAAGCCGGTTTATGCATATTTCAGGCTGAAACCTGAAAGTGATGGCGTACATAGTAAATATGTATATGTATCTGTGTAAACTTTTGGAAGATATTTTTGGGACCCAAAAATACGATTTTCAAAAAAAAAATAACAAATGAGCTCACTGATGCTCCGGTGCATCAACAAGTTTTCCCAGTACAGCACACTTCAGAAACGTCAAACTGATCTTTAGTTAGCTGAATCTTTGAAAGTTCAATCACATCTATTATGCATAATTTATAAGTGTCTTAACAGTTCATACCAAACCAAACTATATAGCCAACAACCATATCCGCCAACTGAAGTAACATAGTGCATTTTATTTGCTAAACAAAACCGTGGTGGTAAAGGTTCCACGCTTGCATGAAGACTTGAACTCATAAGCAGAGAAGGGCTCAGAATTTACGTATGTTCCTCAGTTCCTGCACGCTAACCTGCAGTATGAACATATAACAGACTCGTTAAGCTCAATTTTGTTAACCATTTTTGTGGCACATGATTCTGTCAACTAGGGCACACAACAAAGCAAGGTCGTTCAGTAGTACTGTAATAACTAACTCGGAATTTGCTGAAGTAAAAAAAAAAACAATACATGCAAACTTGTCGTACAAGTGTTTGCTCTCAAGTTAATAAATCAAGTTGTGCCCAAAATTTTGAAGGAAAGCTGCCATTTGCGTTGTCAACAAAGGTTGGCAGATTCCACACACTTCACCAAGCAAAACTTCACGTCACATCAGGAAAATGGCACCCAAGAAGAACGAATATTGTTTGTTTTCATCTTGAAAAAAGTGACGAAAAGGAAAATCATACTGTCTAGTACATGTGCTGTCATCCACATGAACATGTCAGATTTATCATATGGGTACTTCTGTTTGAACAAGCAGATTATGAATCCAGTGTATGTAACTTTCCAAACAAATTTCATCCTGTTATGAGTAGCATTGACATTCAGATTACAGAAGAGTGGAAGGACTGCCCTGACCCCTGATACCAGTCTACAGAAACAATTACAATTAAAATGGAACTCTAGTATCTGGATGCCTAGAAAAGGCATACATCAATTGAAATGTGTGATAGAACATTGATAACGACATAAAATCTTAAAATGTCCCATTGGTAACTGAATCTGTAAAGTGTCCAACATTATCATGAGACAAGACAATGATCCCATCAGATACCCAGTCAAGCAAAATCAGACGGATAAACTCACACATAGGAGTAGCATGTATCATACGAACATCTATTTATTTATAATGGGAAGTGCAAAAAAAATAGTTCATCTTAACAAACTCACATAAAACAAGCATTATATATAATACAGATTCATATAACCTCTACCTTTCACCAAGTTGTGCATATATTGGTATGAACTAATATCCTTAACCATTGACTAACAAGAACAAATAGTAAGGCAAAGAGAACATCACTTACATGGAGGCAACTTAGTTCCAAGCTTAGCCACTTCCTTCTTCAACCACAGGCCACGCAGTCTTGATTCATAGCATAGAAAAAATTCTCGACTTGCCACATCCTTCAAAACATCAGAGGCAAGGACCTTGATCTCGTCAGACACATCATCCATGCCATGTAACACCTCCAAGCATCTTGAGATCGAGTATTCTTGTCCTTGCTGTGACGCTTTATGTTCCATGTTTCCTTGTTTTCTCTTAAGAGACATTATGTCTTCAATGTTTGGTACCGATGTGGTACACTTATGTTTCTTGGGTTTTCCACCAATCCCTCTCCCTGCTTTCGCATGATCTTCAACTTTCTGTGTCTTTTCATCTCCTTCACTATCTTCATTTTTTTGTGCCTTTTCATCTCCTTCACTATTTTTAATGCTAAATTGTTCATCATTGTGATCTTGTAGCAACCGACGATCCGCACCTTCAAGGGATTTCCGCTCCAAGTCGGTGGGCCTGCTCTTCAGAGAGGCACTTGCCCTCTTGAAGGACAATGGTACATCATCATCGTCGGTGTCAAAAGTAAAGGCATTCACACCCCAAGTCCTGTTCTTCACAAAGGTAGTTGCCCTCTTGAAGGGTGTTGGGGCCTCATAATCACCATTGCCAAAACTAACAGGATTCACAACCGAGGGCCTGTTCTGGTACTTCCCCTCTTGAAGGATAATCGGACGTCGTCGTCATCAGTGTCAAAAGTAAAAATATTCACACCAGAGGAACTGGTAGGCGGCACTGCTTCATCGCCGTGGCGGGACGCCAGATACGACCTCATCATATGGGCTTGCCGCCTGGGAGGTTTCTTCTGCGGGATCAGAAGCATCCACACCTGCGATTTCATCTCACCCGTGTAAGCAAAAGTAGGTCACACGCTCTACCGTTTCAGAACAATGTACACGCACGACAATGGATCATCAAACAAAGCAGTTCGTGCACTGCACTCATCGGATATCATGTAAGGGGATGGGGCCAAACCGTGACCAAATTAGGGTGTGCATCGTCTCGTGAATCACACGATCGATCACCAGTTCACCACCACAGAGGGCTAGTCCTTTCATCCGCGATCATGGCCTAATTTCGCTGCCCCTCCTATCGTATGGCTCCACCACTCTTTGGCGCCCAACTGAGATTTCCCCTCAGATCGAAACCCCTCGCCACGGGAAGAACCAAACCCTAGAGAGAAGGAGAGAGGCAGAGAGACGCACCTAGGGGCCGGGCCGCGGTCCACCTCCGTAGCGTAGCGGGGAGTCTGGCGAGTCAAGGTGCGCTCTCGGGCGAGTCGGCGGCGTGAGTTAGGGCTCGCGACGAACTGGACTTTTTTTATGGGAAAGCAACATGCATTATTACGAATTTACGATAACTGGGGCAAATGGCCCACTACAACTGCGGCCACATTGGCCGGAGTCCGGGCTTTTTTAGGCCTTGTTCGGTTTGCTGAAATTCGAAGGGGGTTGGGGTGGATTAAATCCCTAGCAGGTCAAATTTCCCTCTAATCCACTCCAATCCACCCCAATTCACTTGGTCGGTGGATTAACCAAACAAGCCCTTAGGTGGAACCACCGATTCCGGGCCTTGGTGGTACACTCGCCACGGACTCCGGGCTTCGGTGGTACACTCGGAAGTTGTCACGGAGGCTGGTCTTTGGTGGTACACTCGCGACTTTCTCGAACTGGAATTACGTACCTTGATTCATAGGAAGTCAGACTGCAGTGTTAAGAAACATACATATTTTATTCATCGCTATAAACCAACCATTACCTAAGGTTTTTTCTCCGGGTTTCAGGGTCGAAGGGAAGTCGCCATGCAGTCCAGTCTTTGGTGGTAGTGTGGTACACTCGGAAGTCGCCATGGAGTCCGGTCTTTAGTGGTACACTTGGAAGTCACCATGCACTCCGGTCTTTGGTGGTACATTCGGAAGTCGTCATGGAGTCTGGGCTTTAGTGGTACATTCGGAAGTAATCACACTAGGAAGTCAGAACCTTTTCTTACTCGAAGAAAGTACACAATACTTTCACATAAAAAAGGACTTTGCAACTTTTATTTTTGTGAAAAAGACCACCGATCTATTACTCATCCACAGCAATACAAAAGACTCAAAAGTCATAAAAATTACAAATAGGTCGTTCGACCACCTAGCGACGACTACGAACACTGGAGCGAGCCGAAGGCGTATCGCTGTCCTCGCCCCTCCCTCATCGGAGTCAGGCAAAGCTTGTCGTAGGAGAGCTTGTTGTAGTAGACAGGCGGGAAGTCGTCGTGCTAAGACCCCAAAGGGCCAGCGCCACTACTAGGAAAAGGGTTATCAGTGGCCCACCAAATTAGAATTCTGTGGCGCACCCCCAGAAATGCTGGGTGCGCCACAGAATCCTCGCCACTAAATTTTTTTTCTGTGACGACCTGGTGCGCCACAGAATTCTGAAAAAATTCAAAAAATTCAAAAACTGCAAAAAAAAATTAAAAAGTTTCAAAAAAAATCAGAAAAATCAAAATATGAAATAATATGAAAAATCCTAATTATTAGAATTATTTTCAGATATTTTGAATTGATACCTTCCCGCTAGGTCACCCATCCTCAAATTGCTCCAACCCTATCACGCTTAACTTCTAAGTTCCACCCACTTCACCTACCCTTGTGCTACTCAAGTTCTTATTGATATATATATCATATGAATCCTCTTAAGTCTTGTATGTGTATATGTTATGTATATGTTATAAACGTGTGTTTTTAAATTTCAGATTTTTAAAAAGCTTCTAAACTTTCAAAAGGAGATTCAAAAGTTTCAAAAGATCCAAAAAAATTCAAAAAACTTAAAAATTTTCAAAAAATCCAAAAAAATCCAAAAAATCCAAAAAAAATCAAAAAATCTAAAAAATCCAAAAAAATAAAAAAAAGTCAAGAAAAGTCAACAATCTTCTTTGTTATACATTTCTGTGTCTTTTTTGAATTTTTTGAATTTTTTTGAATTTTTTGAATTTTCTTGATTTTGCTGCGAAAAATCGTCTGTTTGAAATAACTTTTTTTTCTTTTGGAATTTGAGAAATGTGTGAATTGCTGACCGGGTAAACCCGGGTGGATTCGAACTCGAATTTTTCTCACGATTTTTTTGACATATTATTTGCGTTATTTCGACGTCGTATGCAAAAGTTATGGCCGTTACAAGTTTTTTTTCCTGTTTGTTGCAGAAAAGGTCAAAATTCATATTTCAAAATTTCTATACCTACTAGACACTCAAACCTAACTACATGTCAAAGGATTCTATTTATTGAATTTTTTATCATTTTCTTTTACTTCCTGCGAGGTGCGCCACAGAATTTTTTTCTTTCAAATCCCACCCCCCCCCCCCCCCCTCGTGGATCGCCAGGTGCGGCACAGAATGTCAACTTTCTGTGGCGCACGTGCCAGGTGCGCCACAGAATTATTTTTTTCAAATTTTAATCCGCCCCCCGGATACCTTTCTGTGGCGCACCTGCCCATGTGCGCCACAGAAATGTGACTTTCTGTGACGCACTAGGCCTAGTGCGCCACAGAAAGTCACATTTCTGTGGCGCACATGGGCAGGTGCGCCACAGAAATATGACTTTCTGTGGCGCACCAAGCCTGGTGCGCCACAGAATGCAACCTACCTATAAGGGTTTTCCTAGTAGTGCGCACCAGAGCAGCAACCATCGCCCAAGATGAAAACCGTAGATCGGAATAATCTGATATGCCACCACACCGACGTACACGAAAACCGACAAGATCCCAAAAGATCTACCGGACACACAACTCCACGCGCCCTCCGCTAGCGCTAGGCGCACTACCGGAGCGGGGATAGAGCGAGGAGTACCTTATTCTGACACCGAGATGTAGCCGCCCCCTCACCACCCGAACGAAGACACAAAAACTAGCTAAAATGGCAAAGGGAATCCCTCCCGCCGACGAGACGCCAGGGTCCGCCACCCCTTCAAGGCCTAGAAGGCTATCGGAGGCGCGGAAGACCAGCGACGTCGCCGGCGGGGACGGAAAACCTAGTCGCCTTCGCCTGATCGCTCGTGTCCTGGTACGTACCGGTTCGTAAAGGACTTTGCAACTTTACGCTAGGTTTATTTAGGAGAGCACTCATGCATAGGATGTAAGCGGATCGGATTCTTCGTAGAATTCGAAGCTGAGCACATAATGACCAATTGTGAATTCAGATGCGGATATATGATATCGAACTATTCTACTAATGTTTAGAGGATCCACAGAAAGCAATGACTACTGATGCCTCAAAGGAGCTACCCTGCCCAACAAACGGTAGGGCGAATATGGAACGGTCTCGGAGCAAAACAAAATTAATCCAATAGCTACATGCATATGTATATAAACCATATAAACAAAACTAATTGTCTAATAGCATAATAGTTACAAAATAATAAGGGATGTTGTTCTGTTAGAAAAAAGTGGGATCAAATGGTAACACATTTCAGTACCGGCAAACTGAGATTTAGTGAGCTGAATCTTTGAAAGTTAGTTCACAACTATAATTATAACAGTGTGCTAACAGTTCGTACCAAACAAAACTATAGCCAACAACCATATCTGCCAATTGGAGTAAATAGAACCATGGTTGGCAAGGTTCCACGCTTGCATGACAACTTGAACTCATAAGCCAAGAAGCGCTTAGAATTTTCGGCATGTTCCTGAATCCTGCACGCTATTCCGTGCAGTGTGAACATATAACACTCATTAAGCTCAATTTTTTCAAAAGTTTTTCTGGCACATGATTCTGTCTACTAGGGCACACCACAAAGCTAGATAGTCACTAGTAAATAGTAATAACTCAGAATTTGCTGGTGAATAAAAAAATCATCGATGCAAACTTGTTGTCCAAGTGTTTTCTCTCAGCTTAATAAATCTATCTGGTTTTGTACAATTGTCGGCCCAAATTTTGAAGGAAGCTGTCGTTCATTGTCAACAAAGGTTGGACCAAACCAAACCTTCCATGCAGCATCAGGAAAATGGCACCCCAGAAGAACGAAAATTGTTGTTTTTTTCTTGAAAGTGACTAAAAGGAAAATCACACTATCTAGTACCTGCTGCCATCCACAAGAATATTTAAGATTTACCCTATGGGTACTTCATGTTTGCACAAGCAGATTATGAATCTAGTGTGTGTAACTTTCCAAACAAATATCATCCTGTTATGAGTAGCATTAACATTCAGATCACAGGGGGGTGGAAGGATTCCCCTGACCATATACATCTATAAAAACAAATACAATTAAAATGAAACTCTAGTATCTTGAAGCTTAGAAAAAGGCATGTATCAATTGAGAATGAAGGTGCCATGTTGTTGCTCTCCTAGGTGTGATAGAGAAAATGAAACCTTCAGAAAACTATTAACAACATAAAATCTTAATGTCTCATCAATAACTGAACTTAGAAAGTGTACACCACTATCATGAGACAATGGTCTCATGGGATACCCAGTCAAGCAAAAGTCTGACACATAAAATTAATCGATAGCACTCACATACAGCACAAAACTTTTATTTATAAAAGGAATTGCAGCAAGGGTTCATCTTAGCAGATTCACATAAAACAAGCACATCTATACTATAGATTCATAAAACCTCTACTATTCACCAAGTTGGTGAATTACTGTGAACTTGCTGCATCCTTCAAAACAATAGAGTTGACGGCAAAGAGAACATCAGTAACACGGAGGCAACTGAGTTCCAAGCTTAGCCACTTCCTTCTTCAACCACAGGCCACGGAGTCTTGATTCATAGCATAGAAAAAATTCGTGGCTTGCTGCATCCTTCAAAACATCAGAGGCAAGAACCTTGATCTCGTCGGACACATCATCCATGCCATGTAATACCTCCAAGCATCTTGAGATCGAGTATTGTTGTCCCTGCTGTGACGCTTTCTGTTCCATGCCTACTTGTTCTCTCTTACAATCAATAAAAGCTAACATGTTGTGTTCAATGCTTGGTACCGATGTGGTACCCTTATGTTTCTTCTTGGGTCCTCCACCATCCCCTTTCCCTGATTTTGCATGATCTTCAATTTTTTGTGTCTTTTCAGCCCCTTCGCTATCTTCAGTGCTAAATTGTTCATTGTGGTGATTTTTGGGCAACTGACTATCCAAACGTATCCCCTTCGAGAGGGTGGGCCTCTTCTTCACACCGGTACTTGCCGCCCTCTTGGAGGAACGTAGTGGGATCTCGTCTTCATCATTGTCAAAAATAACAGGATTCGCAGCCCAGGACCTGTTCTTCACAAAGGTAATTGCCCTCTTGAAAGATGTTGGGGACGCATAGTCATCATCATTGTCAAAAGTAGCAGGATTCACAGCCGAGGGCCTGTTCTTCACAGATGCACTTGCCCTCTTGAAGGATAATGGGGCTTCATCATCATCATCATTGTGAGAAACAGCAGGACTCGCAGTCGAGGCCCTGTTCTTCACAGTGACACTTGCCCGGTTGAAGGACAATGGGGCCTCATCATCATCATCACTGTGAGAAAGTATTGGGCCCAACTCATCGTCAGTGTCGTAACTGGCAGGCAGCATTGGGCGGCGGGACCCCAGCTTCAGTTCACGGAGTCTCTTCCTATATCTTCTTACTTCTTTGCGCGGGTTCATCATATGGACGTGAATTGTCGCCTGGGAGGTCTCAGCAACACCTGCAAGTTCAGCTCAACCATGTAAGCAAGCAGTAGGTGCCATCTTAGAACAAAATAGGGAGTACACGTATGAGGATGGATCAAAGAAAGCAGCTCGTGCACTCATTCGCATCATCTGAGTCGGAGGGTAAACCATGACCAGATTAGGGTCTGCGTCGTCTCGTGAATCACACGATTACGAACACGGAGGGCCCAAATTTTGACACCCTACTGAGATTTCCCCTCAGATCGACATCCCGCGCCGGAATCGAAACGGGAATGACTCCCTCGATTATGCCCAGATACACCGCCAAGCCCCCATCGGATAGCCGGCGCAGCCTCAGCCACGCCACGCCGACACCGCGCAACCGCTGGCGCTCGAACGAAAAGAACCGAACGCCAGAGAGAGAGAGAGAGACGCACCTAGGTGCCTGGCCGCGGAACCGTAGTGTAGCGGGGCGTCTGGCGAGTCAAGGTCCGCCCTCCGGCGAGGCGTCGCCGCGAGTTATAGGGCTCGCGACTCCTCTGTTCTGGACCAAGACGGTTCGGCCTCCGGGTTCGTGGTACACTCGGTCTCGGACCCTTTTTTTCTCTGCGAAAACCCTTTAGTTTTTTCTGGAGAAAAGTAGACGACTGTCGCTTGTACCTGACATAAAAAAAAGGAAGGAAATTTGCACTTTCCAAATAATTCCTTCCAAAAACTAAGCTCCCTATAAATAAAACGTTCTTCTTAATTGTGGCCCCATTTTCAGGTTGTGAAAAAAAACTAGAAATAGAGAGCTTTTGGTGCTCGTGAGTTGTGACCCCTAAGTTTTAGGTTGTGAAAAATATTCATTCCTGCATGGTATTTGGCTTCGGATGCTTGGCAGTTGTGTGACGGGTTGAACAGTGATTTTTTTTTAGCATCGACTCAGTCGTACACTCTATTGTCGTCATCCATTCGTGTTGAGAATATTAGGGATACGTTATCCTCCTAACATGAATTTGCAGGGCATAAAAATGAGCCTACAACTTTTTTATAATATTAATCAACAAAGTCTGACAAAACAAATAAATCAATGGATCAAAGCCATCTTCCTGGCGCTCTTTGTCGCAACACCTAAAAATGATAACGGGGTGCTCCTAATCGCTGCCAAGTACTCTCAACTTTACACCAACGCACACATCTAAACCAGAAGCCTCATGTACGAAACCGACCATTAGCGAGCCGAGAACATAACCGGACCAGTAACTCTCAGCGCACACACTTTGCGTACACTCTAGACGTAGCTACCTCCCACTTCCGCCTATCCATTTTCAGGAGAGATTAACGCATTGATCTTGTGAGGCATGCCATCGGCACCGCCACAACACGAGACAATGCCACCGACTGCACGCGTCCATCAACACGGGTACGCCGCGGAGACTCCGCTGAGCCACGCTATCAAGACTCGATGTTATCAACGTGTGTTTCGCTGGAGTTCTCCCTCCTGGCGCCGCGTACCGTCGTCGTCCGATGTGGAAGACCTAGATCTAGGTTTTCTCTGGAGCAACGTGGGCAGTTAAATGTGTGTGCGTGTGTGCGTATTTTTTTAATACGAGTGACAAATGATGCTCTTGTGGCGTCGTGATTTTGTTGTCTCGAAAGCTATCAAGACATATCTCGCTATCTTCTAAATATTTTGTTTACCTCTAATGTTTTGTGTGAACTGAATTTGCTTTGTGACAGCAAAAAACCCATTTCTAGACAGTAAAAAATGATAAAGTAGAAATAAATGCGCTAATAGATAATAAAAAAATTCACAAGCATATAGTGGTAAAACCATATTATACTCCAATAAATTGGGCACGACAACGCGTGCCTGGCCCTTCTAGTTTACTCTAAACAAACTTTACGCTGGACTTCCTAAGCCAACGCTTAGGCCATCAAAATATCGATTAAACAAATTATACCAGGCATGTCTCGTTCAAAATCTGGATAGGTGCACGATCGGTCAAAACTTTCCAACCAACAAGAATACAGTCGAGTGATGACCCACAAGTATAGGGGTGTATCGTAATACTTTCGATAAATAAGAGTGTCGAACCCAACGAGGAGCAGAAGGTGCTGATAAGGAGTTTCGGTAAAGGTTTCACTGTAAATACTAGCAGACAAGTTTTTAGAGGTTTTTGATATTGCAGGTAAATAAAATGCGAGTAAATAAAAGACAATAATAATAATTGCAGCAAGTGGCCCAATCCTTTTTAGAGCAAAGGACAAGCCGGTTGGTTTACTTATGATGACCAAATGTTCTTGAGGACACACGGGATTCTAGTCAAGTGCTTTCGCTTCACATAGTTGATTAATCTTCATTGTTTTGATAAGTGTTGTGTGGGTGAACCTATGCTAATGCACCGCCCTTACTTGGACTAATACATACTTGTGATTATACCCTTGCAAGCATCCGCAGTTACAAGAAAGTAATTAAGATAAATCTAACCACAGCCTTAAACTCTGAGATCCTACGCTCCCTTGTGCACCGGTATACTAACGGGGGTTTAGGTTTCTGTCACTCCGGCAACCCCACAATTAGCAACCAAATACACAATGCATTCCTCTAGGCCCATAAAGGTGAAGTGTCATGTAGTCGACGTTCACACGACACCACTAGAAGAATAACACCACAACTTAAATATCAAACCATTAAATATTACTCAACATAATTCCACTACTAACAACATGACTTCTCCCATGTCCTCAAGAACTAAACAAACTACTCACAAGACATCATATGGATCATGATCAGAGGTGATATAATGATGAATAACAATCTGAACATATACTTCAATTCACCGATAAAACTCAATAGCATCAACCACAAGGAGTAATTAACACCGGGAGAGTTTCCCCTATGAACTAAACAAAGTATAGCCCTAGATGTTACAGCGGATGAGATGGTGCAGCGGTGATGATGGTGACGGTGATGGAATGATGATGATGATCCCGATGAAGTCCAGCACGATGACGATGAGGATGGCGACGATCTCCCCCCTCCGGGAGGAATTTCCCCGGCAGATTTCTCCCTGCCGGAGAGCTTTTTCTCTCTCTGTTGTTTCCGCCTCGTGGAGGCGGCGGAATATTTTCTCGTCCACCCCGTGTCTTAGGGTTTCTGGGGGATGAAGTACGCGAAGGGGGAGTGCCTGAGGTGGGCCAGGGACTACACCATACCTGGGCGCGGCCAAGGTGGGCCCGCGCCCAGGGGTGGTGTGGGCCCCTCCTGGCCCATCTCAGCCTCCCCTTTTGGCTTCCTCCATCTTCTGATAAAATAGGAACATCTGTCTTCTTGAAATATTTTTAGAGCTCCAGAAATATAGTGTCTTGATGGTGCTTTTTCCAGCTGAAATCTGACTCCGGCAGTTAATCATCAAACATGCAAAATAAGACAAAATAACATAAGTAACACATCTTAATATGAAATATATCATGAATAACAGTAAATTATGCTATAAAATAGTGATGCAAAATGGACGTATCAACCCCCCCAAGCTTAGACCTCGCTTGTCCCCAAGCGAAAGCTGAGCTCAGTAAACTAGAACAAAGTTTATGGAGTGAAGCGTCGATAATAAAGAATACGGACAAGAAGCATCAGTAATTACTAAACAACACAATTCATTTAAACAGCAACTACTCTTCATATAACCTAACTTGAACATGAGTAGTGAACAACCACAATAAAAATACACGAAGGAAATTATAGATTAGTAATGGCACACTTCATTCTTGGTCATAGAACAATAAGCAATCAATACTTATCTTTCGAAAGGAGTCTTTATATTAGAGCTTATATTGCAGAACTTCCACACTCAATTATCACACCTCTTTACAGTCATTGATAACTTGCAAAGCTATATTCTTAGAGGCAAAAGTCTTTGTGCTAAACAAGGAAGGATAAAAGACATGATTGACAATATTAATGATATATATGGTTGAATCACAACAACTCAAATGCTTGCTCAAGAAAGAAGGAAATAGGTGTACTGACTCAACATGAAAAGTAAAAGAAAGGCCCTTCGCAGAGGGAAGCAGGGATTAAGTCATGTGCTAGAGCTTTTAGTTTTTGAAATCATATAGAGAATAAAAATTAAGCTTTGAGAGGTGTTTGTTAATTGTCAACGAATGGTAGCGGTGAAACAGTATTCTCCCTGTCAAACAGACTTTTAAGAGCGGCTCCCATGAAGGACGTTATTTCTACCAGCAAGGCAGATCATCCCTCTTTCTCTTTGGTTTACACACATGCAGATATTTCACTGTTTGTCATTGCTTACTGATGAATCAGGGCAAAAGTGTGAAGAGAATTAATGGTTAAAGTTGTAATTAATTGGGACTGGGCATCCCGTTGCCAGCTCTTTTTGCAAGTTATTGGATAAGCGGATGTATATGCCACTAGTCCAGGTGTAAAGTCCATTTGACAAGTAGAATAAAGATAACCACACCACTTCCTCATGAGCTAGTAAACATTGACACAAAAGGGTAATAACATTTTGAATATTTAAAGGTAGCACATGAAAAATTTACTTGGAGTGGCAAGAAATACCACATATAGGTAGTTATGGTGGACACAAATGGCATGGGTTTGGCTTCAAGGATTTGGATGCACGAGAAGCATTCCCTCTCAGTACGTGGTTAAGGCTAGCAAGGTTATGTAGCAAGCATAAAAGTTGGGGGATACACACAAATATACATGTAATAGAACCAACCATGCTATCTTCCCTGTAAGCACAAATGTTTTAACTCGAAGAATACTAATCTTATTGGCTAACAAGAAAGAAAGATAATGATAATATTTTTGCATGTAATTCCCTCCTTCTACTTAAGTTTTCATGGTATTGTTGCTAATGACCAATACTAAGTTTGCCAACTAATATAATTACTTGATGTACCAAAAGTGGCACCAATACTAATGGCAAGATCAGCACATAAAGGATTGCAAGCTAAAATAAAGTGTACCGAAAGTAAAGGTGGAACTTCTCATTAATATTCTGAACAAAAACACACTCAAACCAACGGATACATGGATAACTAAAAAGGTGACACTCCACATCGCAAACCATCTTATAAGATAACTTCTCTACTCATGATATGACCACGAAATTATAAAAACGAAAGGATAAAGATGATACTGGGCACTCCCCCAAGCTTGGAACAAGCCAAGGGAGTGCCATTACCCCTTGACGACTTAGGCTTGATCTCTTGGTGGTGAAGAAGACTCCTCGTCATCAAATTTCCAAGGCAGGGCTCCCCATCAACGAAAGAGGATTTGGTTTCCATGAACCTGAAACTAGCAGCTGAGCTCATACGTTTAAACCTAGCTTCATACTCACAGTTTTGGTTTTGAAGTCATAAATTTGCCCTTGTAACTTGGATGTGGTTTCACTAAGTGCGAAGATATTATCCCACAGCTTGTCAGTCTCCTTCTTGTGTTCAGCAATAAGCTCATCAATGATCTTGTGGTTGATCTCCACTCCACGCTCTATCATCTTCTGGTACCAGAAAACTTCATGCTCTACTTCTTCCAGCCTGGCCTTCATGTCCCCTTCAACCTTGGGTCCCTTGACATCTTCTCGAACAAGGACTCCATCCACAAGCCGCATCTCTTGAGGGTGCTGCTTCAGCTCATTGATGTACGGGTCGACGACGTTCTTGAAGAAGGTATCCTTCGGAGCCCCGGATGAAGACATCTTCTAATCTTGGATCTAAACCTGGCAGAAACAGCTCGAAAACAAAACACGTCGAAAACACGATATACGGACCTCGGGGGATCTGGGTGATTATATAGCAAAAAGTTTTACGACAAAAGGAAGGGTACAGGACGAAACGGGGTAGGAGACGGACTCCGAGGAGCCCACACGCCACCAGGTGATGATCCCGAAGAGCAAGTCTTGATGCCTGCACAAATAAACGGGATTTAGGTTGAGACTCCAAGTGCAGAGTGTATAGTAAAGTGGAAGACAGTTTTCCCCACGAGGGGTGACTCGAGGGTTTAATATCGAACTCTCGGGGAATCTGAAGTGGTAGATTTATCTTCTTATCCTTCTTTTGGTTACCTACAAAACAAGGTTAGATATTTTGGTCCTCAACCTCACCTGTGGTTGTCAAGCACAAGGTGTAAGAATGATATCAGGATAGTTATGCAATGCAAACAAGAAATAAATATGCAATGATGGTGGATGCAATGGTAAATAATATTTTTGGGTTTTTGAATGATGTATGCAAGATGAAAAGTATTTTTGTATTTTCGGATTTAATGATGGCTGAAAATAGAAAAGTGGTATATGGTGTTGGAAAGGTGTTTCTTATGATTAAAAATGGACTGGGGTTCATGGTTTCACAAATGCACTCTCTCTTTATAAAGTGGTAGACAATGGAACACACAAAGTTAACATATGAGATTGCAACACAGGGTTTGATAACAAGTTACTTAGATATATGGCCATCACGTCCTAACATAGAGATCTTTTGGTTATTAACCTCTCTTATACTCCACCAAGATGCGAACTAAATCATAACACCTCAGTAATTAAGATAACTCAGAGTATAGCATTAAGTATCATGACATGAATTGAAAATAAGAACATGCTAGATCTAGTCATGGAGTAGTGGCAATGGTCACGCCCACATCCCCGGTAGCATGGTATTTTAGTTTATCCCTAGTGAGGTAACAAAGTAAGGTAAAGATACCAAAGTGGATCGCAGAACTTTCTCTCACGTTCACTGCACTAGCCACCCCCCGTTACTCCAACTAATGCACACGTTCCCCCACACACGCTCTCATAAACATGCTTGATCAAAACAAGTAGACAAGAACGGGGTACATAATATGCATCTATACTCATAACTGAAACAAACATTGCAATCTCAAACATATATTAACTCATAAAGATCCACCACAAAGGTATTACAACGGTGACCGTAATCATGTTCAGCAGCTCATACGGTACTAATTAGTGAAGCTCAAAGAGAGGAGAGATACATAATTTACCACCACAAACCCAAATCCAGGGGGTGGACTACTCCCCCTTCATCATGGAGACGGTGGAGAAGTCGTTGGAGAAGGTGGAGACCACCCCGGCAGCGCCCCACCGGAGTTTTCCCCCTCCAATCTGCAGCTCCTGATCTCCGTTTCGGTGTTTCTGTGTTTGTGCGGCGCTCCTTCCAGAGAACGACGGGGGACCTTTTTTATAAGCGTTTTTAGGTCAAGACGATGTCGGTGGAGAAGAGATCGAAGGCATGATGGCTACGTGTTGGTAAACCCCAAGAGGAAGGTTATGATGTAGACAGCAGAAGTTTTCCCTTGAGAAATCTACCCAAGGTTATCAATCCAGTAGGACTTGACGATCTATCGGAAGGTTGTTGATGTTGACTCCCCCTGGCGCTAGGGAGCTTGCACCAACGTGGAATCTGCACAGACACAAACCAGAACTTTGCCCAACACGAAACAGAGAGGTTGTCAATCTCTCCGGTCTTGCAGAAACAAAGAGTTAAACGTATGGTGTGGAAAACAGCAGGAAAAACAGCAAGTAACAGGAAACAGATGATTGCAGCAGGTTGTGTAAACAGTATGAGGAAATTGGACCAGGGTCCACAGTTCACTAGTGGTGTCTCTCTCAGAACAGATAACTAGCATGTTGGGTAAACAAATTACAGCTGGGCAATTGACAAATAGAGAGGGCATAACAATGCAATACATGCCAAGATGTCTACTATGAAATCTAGTTGGGCATTACAACAAAGTACATAGACCGTTATTCCAACCGCATCTATGCCTAAATAATCCACCTTCAAGGCAGCATCCGCATCCATTCAGTATTAAGTTGCTAACAACAGATTATTGCATGAAGTAAAGTGTGTAATGTAATCAATACAAGTGCCCTTGGACACTGCACCAATGTTTTATCCCTAGTAGCAACAGCACATCTACCATCTTAGACCTTTCTGTCACTGATCCAGATATCTAGAGACTGAACCCACTATCGAGCATAAATACCCCCTCTTGGAGTCACAAGCATCTACTTGGCCAAAGCATCTACTAGCAACGGAGAGCATGCAAGATCAAGAGCACATAGATAAACAACTTGAATAAACATGGTATCAATATTCATCGGATCCCAGCAAACACAACATCTAGCATTACAATAAGATGATCTTGATCATGTTAGGCAGCTCACAAGATCTAAACATGGAGGCACAAGGTAGAGAGACAACCATCTAGCTACTGCTATGGACCCGTAGTCCAGGGGTGGACTACTCACGCATCACTCCGGAGGCAGGCATGGTGATGTAGAGCCCTCCGGTGATGATCTCCCCTCCGGCAGGGTGCCGGGAAGAGCTTCAGAACTCCTCCGATCTGAGATTGACGATGACGGCCGCGACGGAACTTTTCGTGGAATATGATCGACCGTAATAGGGTTTTCGCGTCGCGGAGAATATATAGGCGAAGAGGCGGCGTCGGTGGCCGAGGGGGGCCACCACGCCATAGGGGGGCGCGGGCCCACCCTGGGCCGCGCCCTAGTGTGGCGTGGCCCCCTGGTGGGTCTGCTCCGACTCCCCTTTGGACTCCGTGATCTCCTCGTGATATTATTGACGATGTCTTTTGTTTCGTCCAATTCCGAGAATATTTCCTTAATAGATTTTCTGAAACCAAAAACAGCAGAAAACAGGGAACTGGCACTGTGGCATCTTGTTAATAGGTTAGTCCCAGAAAATGCATAAAAATGATATAAAGTGTAACCAAAACATGTAGCAATTGATATAATCAGCATGGAACATCAAAAATTATAGATACGTTTGAGACGTATCAAGCATCCCCAAGCTTAGTTCCTGCTCGTCCTCGAGTAGGTAAACGATAAAAACAGATAATTTTTGAAGTGACATGCTACCAACACAATCTTTGATCAAATAACAATGTAATGCACATGATCTGAATGAAGTGATCCAAGCCAATGGTCTATAGTTTGCAAGCAAGTAAATAAAGAGTAAACATAAGTGATCACACAAGTGCAAACTTTCATGAATAATACTATAAAACATTTAGAGATATAATAGTCTAACATAATAGTTAGCTCACAGCAGCAATAATTCTCAACATGAAAGTGTTTGTATCAACACAAAGGAAGATAATAGCTTCAGCTTTTGCTTCAACTTTCAACATGTATATCATATAGATAATGTCAATGCAAAGAATATGATCAACCAAACACAAAGTTATGTAAAAACTGTTATACTGGAGTTGACAATGATGTTTGCTTAAGTAGACAGAAAGAAGTGGGAAAACTGACTCAACATAAAAGTAAAAGAATGGCCCTTCGCAGAGGGAAGCAGGGATTAACATCATGTGCTAGAGCTGTAGTTCCCGAAGGCATATAGAGAGCATAAAATATTGTTTTGTAAGGTAATGGTGTATACAGGTGTCAACAAATCAGCAAATAGGCAATACTCTACTTCACTAGTTGATCAAACTTTACAAGAGCGGCTCCCATGAAGGACGTTATTTCTACCAGCGGGCAGATCATCCCTCTTCTCTTTTGTTTACACACTTGTGAACATTGCTTGACTGACGAATCAGGGGCAAAAAGATGTGAAGAGAATTGTTTGGTTAAAGTTGTAATTAATTGGGACTGGGCACCCCGTTGCCAGCTCTTTTTGCAAAATTATTGGATAAGCGGATGTATATGCCACTAGTCCAGGTGTGTAAAATTTGATCAACCAGGAAATAAAGACCACCTATCTACGTCCTTATGAGCTTTTCAAGTAGTGACACAAAAAGGAAATGTAACAGTTTTGAGTAGTTAGTAGATAGCACATGAAGAAATTTACTTGGAATGGTGAAAACACCACATAATAGGTAGGTATGGTGGACACAGGTGGCATGGATTTGGCTCAAGGTTTTGGATGTACAAGAAGCATTCCCTCTTAGTACAGAGTTTAGGCTAGCAAGGTTATTATAAGCAAACATCATTATCAACTGGAATAGCAAGAGTGTACATAAAACACAAGGTTTGACGAACCATAGACTCCCACTGTCTTCCTTGTTAACACATAGCCTTCATCCAAAAATTATCTAGACTACTATGGACTTCCAATTATGCAACAGATTATTATAGCAGAAAATCCTTATAGTAGTTCTTCATTAATAGCCATTACTTACATGATGCACAAGCTTAAACATTAATTACTTGACAGCTCAAAACAATTGGCAAGCATCAAATTACTCAAGACAACGATCTAAAAAGATTCATGTAAGCATTTTATACCACTACCACATGCATAGCATTTTTCTGGTCCAACCAAACACCAATCAACTTATTTGACAACTCTCCAAACAGATATAAGTGAAGCAAGAGAGTACTTTCTTCAAAAGAAACTGAAAGCTCTAACAAGAGATATGAAAAACTGAGAGCTAACAGCAATAACAGCAACTAGACAGGAATACTCAACAAGTATAAGTGAAGCACAAGAGTATTCTAATGAAAAAGTGGAGCGTGTCTCTCTCCCAAACATGAATGCTAGGATCCAACAAGTATAGCACAGCAAACAAAACAAAACAAACTGAAAACAAAAACACACTGACGCTCCAAGGAAGAGTACACTAGTATGAAGCAATAAAAATATAGCACCATTAGAGATGACCTGATAATTTGTAGATGAAGAAGGGGATGCCTTGGGCATCCCCAAGCTTAGATGCTTGAGTCTTCTTGAAATATGCTGGGGAGGTAAGCCTCCCCAAGCTTAAGCTCTTCACTCTTCTTGATCATGTAATATCATTCTCCTCTATCAACACTTGAAAACTTCCTTCACACCAAAACTTAACAGCTTTTCTCATTAGCAGGTTAGTGCACTAAAAGATAATACTTCAAAGTTCTAGCAAAGACAAAACTCACAAGCCAACTATTTTAAACATTAGCCACTGTTACTAGGCTCAAGTGGGCACTTTTACACGAAAAGAAACCACTTAAAAACTTGTAAAAGAGAGAATGCAAAATAAAAGACAGAATCTGTCAAACCAGAACAGTCTGTAATGACGAATTTTTTCGAGGCACTTACGATGCTCAGATGAAAAACTTTTGAAATAATGAAAGTTGCATAACATCATCAGGAACATGCACAATGCAGCAATCTGTCCCAATGCAGTCCCGAAAATAAAAACCAACTTTGCATTAGTAACTCTCCTTGGCACAACAAAACAGCAAATAAAAGATACAAATGAGTTGCTACAGAGGTAAACAAGCATCCTTGACTAATACTGAAAATAAAAGATAATGGGTTGCTTCCCAAAAGCGCTTTCTTTTAATGCCTTTTAGCTAGGCTAGAAGATTTTAATGATGCTCTCATAAGAATAAGAGTTGAAAAACAAAAGAGAGCATCAAGAGGCAAATATCAAACACATTTAAGTCTAACCCACTTCCTATGCAAAGGAATCTTGTAACAAAATAAATTATTGAAGCATAAAGCAACTAGCATAGAAAGATGAAACAAATATAGCTTCAAAACTTTCAACATAAAGAGAGGTGTTTTAGTGACTTGAAAACTTTTACAACCATATTTTTCTCTCTCATAATAACTTTCAGTAGCATCATGAACAAACTCAACAATATAACTATCACATAAAGCATGCTTTTCATGATCTACAAACACATAATTTTTATTAAGCTCTAAAACAGTGGGGTTATCAAACCCACTTTTGACAATAATAGTATAATAAATATCATTAGCCAATATAGGACCATCATCAAGAGCATTATCATATATAACATTAGGGAGCACATTTTTACTTTCTGCAATTTTCTTTTCTTGAGTCAAGGAGCTTGTTACTTCAAATTTATCAAAAGGAGATATTTCAATAGAATCATGACATTCAACAATATAGCATTTTTCCTCCTTATGTGGGCATGGAGGGTAATCATATAATGTAAGAGTTAAAGAGTTACTATCATTAGAAGGTAGATCCTCCTTTTGTTCTTCACTCTCCTCCTCTTTTTCATCCAATGAGATCACAGTTTCAGCAATTTCTTCTTCCATAGGTCCCTGAAAAGAAGCAAGTTGTTCTGGAGAATAAGTTTTCTCAAGAAATTTAGTGATATAAGGATTGTCATTGTAATATTCAAGGCAATAACCAAGTATAGAAAAATTCTCAGATTTATAAGGAGAATCATCATCTTGAATATAACCAGCAATTTCATAAGCACCCTTAAAAACAACAAATTCTTCAGTTTGTTCAAGATTACCAAAGTCATAGTTTCCTTTAGCATAAGCAGCCAAGGTTTCATTATCATTATAATCACATTGGAAAGGGAGGTGTTTATGCCTTCTACAACAAAAAGATTCATTAAAGCAGTAGGATTCATCAAATGTAGAACACAAGTTCTTAGCAAAATAATTCAATCTACTTATTTGTTCCCATAGATGTTTCCCTTTTTGAGACAAGCGGTATTCCTCATAATAAGTTTGATGTTCCTCCGTGAACCCACCGTGCCAATAATATTTAGTATCAAAGAGAGAAGCCATTGATAGCAAGTAAACAACTAGACATAATAATAAACCGAAATAAACTAGATGCAAGAAACTAATTTTTTTGGGTTTTTGCTTTTTAACAGCAAGCAAAACAAAACTAAAACAAGACAAAAAACAAAGTAAAGAGATTGGAACTGAGAGACTCCCCTTTCCAATAGCCTCCAAGTCCCCGGCAACGGCGCCAGAAAACAGCTGGTGCCTGGTTGACGGGAGAGTATTTGAGGATGATGATGATGGTGATGATGAGTACTTCCCCGGCAACGGCGCCAGAAAACAGCTTGATGGCTACGTGTTGGTGAACCCTAAGAGGAAGGTTATGATGTAGACAGCAGAAGTTTTCCCTTGAGAAATCTACCCAAGGTTATCAATCCAGTAGGACTTGACGATCTATTGGAAGGTTGTTGATGTTGACTCCCCCTGGCGCTAGGGAGCTTGCACCAACGTGGAATCTGCACAGACACAAACCAGAACTTTGCCCAACACGAAACAGAGAGGTTGTCAATCTCTCCGGTCTTGCAGAAACAAAGAGTTAAACGTATGGTGTGGAAAACAGCAGGAAACACAGCAAGTAACAGGAAACAGATGATTGCAGCAGGTTGTGTAAACAGTATGAGGAAATTGGACCAGGGTCCACAGTTCACTAGTGGTGTCTCTCTCAGAACAGATAACTAGCATGTTGGGTAAACAAATTACAGCTGGGCAATTGACAAATAGAGAGGGCATAACAAAGCAATACATGCCAAGATGTCTACTATGAAATCTAGTTGGGCATTACAACAAAGTACATAGACCGTTATTCCAACTGCATCTATGCCTAAATAATCCACCTTCAAGGCAGCATCCACATCCCATTCAGTATTAAGTTGCTAACAACAGATTATTGCATGAAGTAAAGTGTGTAATGTAATCAATACAAGTGCCCTTGGACACTGCACCAATGTTTTATCCCTAGTAGCAACAGCACATCTACCATCTTAGACCTTTCTGTCACTGATCCAGATATCTAGAGACTGAACCCACTATCGAGCATAAATACCCCCTCTTGGAGTCACAAGCATCTACTAGCAACGGAGAGCATGCAAGATCAAGAGCACATAGATAAACAACTTGAACAAACATGGTATCAATATTCATCGGATCCCAGCAAACACAACATCTAGCATTACAATAAGACGATCTTGATCATGTTAGGCAGCTCACAAGATCTAAATATGGAGGCACAAGGTAGAGAGACAACCATCTAGCTACTGCTATGGACCCGTAGTCCAGGGGTGGACTACTCACGCATCACTCCGGAGGCAGGCATGGTGATGTAGAGCCCTCCGGTGATGATCTCCCCTCCGGCAGGGTGCCGGGAAGAGCTTCAGAACTCCTCCGATCTGAGATTGACGATGACGGCCGCGACGGAACTTTTCGTGGAATATGATCGACCGTAATAGGGTTTTCGCGTCGCGGAGAATATATAGGCGAAGAGGCGGCGTCGGTGGCCGAGGGGGCCACCACGGCATAGGGGGGCGCGGGCCCACCCTGGGCCGCGCCCTAGTGTGGCATGGCCCCCTGGTGGGTCTGCTCCGACTCCCCTTTGGACTCCGTGATCTCCTCGTGATAGTATTGACGATGTCTTTTGTTTCGTCCAATTCCGAGAATATTTCCTTAATAGATTTTCTGAAACCAAAAACAGCAGAAAACAGGGAACTGGCACTGTGGCATCTTGTTAATAGGTTAGTCCCAGAAAATGCATAAAAAATATAAAGTGTAACCAAAACATGTAGCAATTGATATAATAACAGCATGGAACATCAAAAATTATAGATACGTTTGAGACGTATCAAGGCAACAGAGCCACGAGGCCTGAACGGGTGGGTCCCACGCGGCCTGGTACTGTGGCCGCGTGGGACACACTCGTTTGGCCCTCGGGCCTCCGTTTGCTCGCTTCCTTTTTCCGTAGTCCTTCTTCCTTCCAAATATTGACGCCCGTAAATTTCCAGGTGATTTCGTTGACGTTTGGGTCCCTGAAACATTAAAATACAAAACTAGGGTTTTCTGCCTGTGCAGGGTTAATTCCATAAAAATAGGAAATCATTGAGATATTCCAAAATCATGATAAAACATTGATATAACCCTTATATGATGCAAATATGATTGGAATATAAGCAATTAAAGTGCAAAGTTCATGTATGCATTTTACATGCATCAACATCCCCAAGCTTAATCCATGCTCGTCCTCGAGTATGAAGATGATAAAACTAACATGGACTTTGCAATTTAATACTTAACAATGGATATCAAAGATGATTACTATTGCTACATATAGTCAAATGATTCATTCTTCAAAGGAGTAGCAATATGCAAATAGTTTATGAAGTGATATCAAGTATTCAAGACAAGGATGTTCATTGATAGTTCACAAAGTGTAACATGGTAGCAAGTAATATGGAACACATGTATGCATAATGATAAGTAGAACATCCTACAATGGTCATAGAGTGTAGATGAAAATCTGAATATGATAGGTGTACACTTTGGAAAGATGTATATGTGAGTAGAGGTAAAGCATGCATAAGTTTCATCCAACTTCCAAACTCTTCTACTTAAGTTAATGATTGCAATAAGGTATTCATTGGTGTCAAGCTCTCATTGCCCCTATCATAGCATCTTGAATGATTAAGGTTAAAGTGAAAGCAAATATGAGTAGTGTGCTTGATAAAGAATGGGTTGAATGTCTCATGCCCCTTGAATACAAGTACTTACACCATGTGTTACTCAACTTGGGAAACAAAGCAAGTTCAATTAAATATCATTGTAAGCATAATAGTATCATCAAGAGCGTCAACTGGGGTACCTCTTGTCCCAAGATATGGAACAAGCCCATATCAAAATGACAAGACAAACAAACAAAATGAACAATCTCAACACCCTTTTTATTTACCATTTGGAATAGTTTTTTATTGCAAGGTGTATCACAGAAGGTTCACCATAGTATGTAAGTAAATTTCCACCATGAATGATGCATGGCTTAGATTAGCGGCCCAGGCGTCTCTCTAACCATTTACACAAACTCATTTAAACTCACTTATTTCCACATTTATTTCAACATGATAAGCATCCATAGACAAAAGCACATGATATCAACTAAATGAGATGAAGAGCGTGTTGAAAGCTTGCCATGTGACAGCACATATGGGCTAACTTCCAACCCAAAACATTCATCAAGCCACAAACATCATAATCTTAATCACAATGGGTCAAGTTTTATTATGCAAATAAAAGAACATTGTGCATCAAGTTCGTGAGAGCTATATAACCAATTTTTTTCCATTGCAATCAATAACATAAACATTTTCATTCAGAGGTAAGATAACACAAACAACATGTTAAACATACTCGGAATAGCATAAAGCCAATAGGTAGATATGGTGGACTCACTGGAATAACTTTGGTTGAAGGTGTTGGAAACAAGTTTTTGCTTGTTGGAGTTTTTGGGCTAGCAAAAGGGAGAAAGTTGACCATCTAGATGCATGCATGAGTGTCCATAGAACTAACTAATCCATGTTAAACCAAGTGAAATAACAATCAGCACCAAAACATGAATAAGTGATAGCTCTACAAAAAGAATTTGCAAACTATTACTCATAAACAAGCTCATGAATCATGCAACTATATGTATCATTAAAAATCAATCAAACATCCCTTTTCCCAATCTTATAAAAGCATCCAACATATTTCAACCCATATTTCCAGTAGCTCTCTCATATATAATTGATAGTGTGGTGGTCTCTCAAGACTCAAACAAAAACAAAAAACGACGCTCCAAGTTTATGCGATAAAGTGTTTCGATCGAAAAACAGAAGTTGGACGTGTGCAAACCGAGAGTGTGTAGGTCCAGCGGGGTTGTCTTCACATCCCCAAGCTTATGGTCTTCACCATCCTTGGATAGCTCTTGGTGCATCTCCTCCAATCCCTGTGAAAAAACTTCAAAACACCGTTTCTCCCATCTCTTTTCTGTGGGGTGCATTAATAGTGATAAACAAATAGGTTCCTTGCTGCATATAATCCTTGAACAAAAATTCATATGACATGTCCAGAAAGTGTATAATGTTGTATGCCTACTCATAAACTCAATTGGATCAAAAAGATTCAACTTAAAAGCTCAAAGCATGCATCAAACAAAATGGGACAGAATCTGTCCAGAAAAACAGCAGCAGCAAAACGTATTTTTCTACCCTACCAAACTTTCTCGAAAAATTCCGAAAAAATTCATGCATACAGAGGATGAAAAGTTGCAACTACAGTTCAAATATGAGCTCATTCGGAGTTACAGAATAAGAATTAAAAATCATACCGTGCACTGATTCGTGCAGGAATAAAATCTCCGAACGCTATAAGCAACTTTTTCAAACCAAAAAGGGTAAAACTTGGCACTTTATTAAAAACTCCAGAACCTAACTAGACACAAAATCTCTTGTTACAGCAAGAGGACACAAAGAAAAATCACACAAAAATAACCGGGTTGCCTCCCGCAAAGCGCTTTCTTTATAGCCATATAGCTAGGCTTCTTACTTGTTGTTTATTGGACGAAGCTCATGAGGGAGCTTGAACTTTTGGTTCCCTCTTCCTTGGAAAGTGTTCCATGCACTTCTTGTGTGGAAACTGAAACTTTACATTCCCTTCCTTTGAATCAATGATAGCACCTGTGGTACGAAGAAAAGGTCTTCCAAGAATAATAGGACTAGAGGTTTTATTCCCCATATCCATGATTAGAAAATCCACAGGCACAAAAGTCATATGTAACTCTACCATAACATCACTTACTTTTCCCAAAGCATGTTTAATAGAGTCATCAGCAAGTGCTAGTTCAATAGAGCATTTTTCAAGATTTTTCAATTCAAGCACTTCATATAGTTCTTTAGATAAAACAGAGACACTAGATCCTAGATCAAGTATGGCATGGTGTGTCTCTTTTCCAATAGTTACTAGTACCTTAGGTATCCACATATCCCCAAGCTTAGGTGGTATCATAGCCTCTTGGTTGTACCTAGCAATCTTTTCTTTCAAGACATGATTAGCAATATAAGAACCAAAACCTGCTTGGTTAGTGTTGATGGAAGGATCACTTGCAAATTTTTGTAAGATAGATATTAATTCATGCAAGCTACAATTTTCTAAGTCAAGCAAAGGATCCTTGACTTCATTAAGCATTTTAACTTCCTCAACTTTCTTTTCCAACTCAATCAGCATAAGAGATTCATCATGTTCAGTTTCTTTAGCTTCTTCTTTTAAACTACCAAGTTGAGACATGAGTGGCAACAAATATTCAGGGTAGTTAATAATTCATCAAGAGTTTCCTCCAAAGTAAGAGGAACATTTTCAGCAATGTTAACAGAATTCATTCCAACCACAGGTGATGCTTGTGGTTTCCCTGCAGACATACTCAATAAAGTGGCTTGATTATCAGCTAGTTTAGACAAAGCTTTGTCTAGTCCTGCAGCTTGGAGTTGTAAGCCTTTAATATCAGAACTAATAGAAGCAACAGACTTATTCAACTCTTGTATCATGGTATTATGACTAGCAACTTGTTCCATGAGAATTTTGTTAGCCTCAGAATTATCATTGCGTGATAACATAGGCTTCCAATTATTATCATTAGCATTAGGATATGGAACAAAAGGACGATTGTTGGGAACATATGTGGGGACCCCGGACTAGCTGTCCGAAATACCTTGTGCCTACAACATCAGCGATCCCAGGATCAGTCTGTCGCTGAGCACAATCAAACTGGTATCAAAAGAACATCCATAAATACCGAATAAAATTTACTTACTTGATTGAAGTCATAACTTCAACAGATACTTGCAGCGGAAATCATCAAACAGCGTGGAGCCCAAGTCATTAGCAATAACCCCACTGGCAGCTGACTGGGAAGCGCCCTAGCTCGCATTGACGTCGTCGATCTCTCGGTCTTCGGCGTACTTCTTCTTGAACTCTGGACATGGGAATATCCAGGGACACAGCCATGAGTACATTTACGTACTCGCAAAACTACCCCCGACATGAGCATGCAATAGCATCATTTTTAGTATAACAAAACCCTTTATTTTGAGAAGACACCTCTATATCTTTGTTGAAAAGAAAAGAAGGCTTTTAGAACTTTTTCCCATAAACCTATCTTTGTAAGAATTCTCTTTTAAAACTTTTTCCCTAAAATCCATCTTTGTTGAAGAAGGTAAGAAGTCTCTTTTACAAACATTTTCCCGGAAAATCACCATTTGTTTATTTCTCCAAACTCCTCCCTTTCCGACCAAAACCATTCCTGGTCAAATCATTTTTTTCCAACAACCTTATACCAACCCTTTGGTATAGTTGCAGAAAACATTTCCCACTTTCAGGACACAAAACTTGCACTTCTCGATCATAGCCCCTCAGGGTCCTCCTCTTTTCCAGCAACCTCATACCGACTCATCGGTATAGTTGCACATAAACAACATCTCCATTTTCCTTTCAAATCTTAAAACATTTCCAAAACTTGCACATGGTCAGAGGACAGCCTCCCAACTGTCCATATCCGAGGACTCGGCTATTCGAATAGTTTTACCCTCTGCAGAGGTAGCACGCTTTTAACCCACATCCATCCGGTAGCTCATCGTGTCAGCCACGTCCCGCCATACAAGGTGTATGCGAAGTTGAGCCACCGACCATAGCCTCTCCTTTGCTCATGCTAGTATAGGATCCTACCCATATGATAATTCCCATCGACACTCAGTCCGGTCCCCGTCGGCAACCCCAAGTGTGAGGACTCATATGTTTTTCCCGGCGACCACATTTATGAAGTCTTCAATCCTCCTCCTTATCTTTCCATAGAGTTTGAGCGAGGACCCAGGTCAGGGGAGTTCACAAACCATCCCCTCACGCATAACGGAGTCATCTCCGTCGATGAGGTATCCCATACTAATAAGAGCAAATTATATGACTAAGCCCCGTTCCCATATGGGGGTAAACGTGGTCGCACAGGTTATTGGCTGGTCGTCATAGTACAAAGACACAATGTGCATTTTTCATAAACACCTCCATTCTCCAGTTCTCCACTTCCATACCGACATCTCGGTATTCCATATCCACACCAGTAATTTCAAAGGAGTTTTGAGTAAACAATATTTTTCCCATCCTATAGTTTGATATACTCTATCTTATATATCTACCTTGGTGGCAAAATAGTTTCCATATACTTTTTTGGAAAAGGTTTTATAAATCTTTGCTTTAAAAGTAAAACATTTGATCAAAGTAGATGCATATATATATGTAGGTGCAACCTCAGAGAGTAGCTTGCCTGATTTCAGCATGATGTTCCCGGGCTTCTTCTCAATGATCAAAGAAATAACTCTCATCGTTCTCCGATAAATCCTTTCCAAATACCACCCCGGTAGCGTTTATCTCTAGCGTCGCAACATGAATATAAAACAACACGCAATAAGCAAACCAAACCACAAGTGGTATACAAACAAGTAATCAATCACAACATAGCACTAATTTAATCAAGCAACAAACTAAGATCTACCTTTACAAGGGCATTATACTCACAGGAGTATAACACCAAACACATGCTAAAAACATCGAGCACCCAGACATCTTCTACTAAAGGTACTTAACAACTATTTTCTCTAAACAGGAAATACTTCAGACAAAAGTTAAGTCACCAAATAATTTCGGTAATTTAACTTGAAGACAACCAAGTTTAACAAGCAAGGCAACATACTAATCACACAAAATAATCTAACTTCAAAACAAACAAGCATAGTAATTTCTAATTACTAGGAGAAGACTATATAGGGAATAAAACTTTAACAAATACATGACTAACAAGTAGTTCCCCTAACATGCTAGTAAAACAAGGAGGCATGTCATAACAGTGGATTACCACCACACACATGCTAGGAAAGAAATTTGTGATAATAAAGTTATAACACAACAACTAATAAAGTCCTAATAAAAATAGGCAGAAAATGCCTAAACCTTATAATTAGCACCACAGTCAAACAGTGACTCCTAAATTCAAACCAATTTAGGGATATGTTCTCCTATACATATAGAAGACATTACAATTGGATTCATTCCAAAATTCATCTCACAAAAATTTACAAAAATCACCAAAGTGCCACTGGTGTGTTTTTAAGAATGAATAGAACTTTTGTTTTAGACTTCATTTGTATATGAGACCAACAGATCTAGAAAGGTGTCACTTCAGGCTTTCCAGGGAATTTTAGTTTGCAATATTTGGAGTTATAAAACTCTAGATATTTAATAATTAGTGGAAAAGATACTTTTTACAAGTTTTAGTATAGACAATTATTAAAAATATATTTTGGCAAGCCACCAGCTCTGCATGTTTAAGAAAACTCATAGGAACACAACAAAATTTACATCATAATATTTGCACACATAGATCTACCACAACAGATTTAAATCTACACTGCAATTATCACAGGAACTAGAAATAGATAATAGACCTATTAGAGAAAAAAGAGGAATGGGCCGGATCTGGCCTAGATCCAACTGAGCAGCGCTGGGAGTGGCCCAGCCTGCGGCCCATGAGCGTAGCGAAGGGGTACGGGGGTCGTCTTCTTCCTCGACATGAGCAGAAGCTCGAGGAGACGGCAGGGAGCAGGCGAGGACGGCGTCGGCGACTCCAGGGTTCCTGAGGAGAATGGGGATGTCCATTAGCTAGAGCAGATGCAGGGCATCACAGGGGTGCAGAAATGGCGGAGGATAGTGGACGGTACTGCTCGCGAGCTTGATGAAAAGGGGGCGGCCGGAGCGGCAGAAGATGCGGACGCCCAGCTCGAGTCGCGACTTCCCGCGTCGATTCCCTTGACGAGGATGGAGAGGACGTCGAGGCGGTTCCTCTGGTGGTCTTGGATTCGCTCGGGGTGGCTCCATTCGTCGGCGATGTGCGACGGCGACCTTCGGTGGGGTTCGGGCGAGGCAGAGGAATTGAGGGAGAGAGAGAGCAGGGGGCGAGGCGAGTGAGTGCTGGAGGAGTAGAGGAGCATCGGGGGGGGGGGGGCCTCTTTCTTCTCCTCGCAGGGCAACGCAAGAGGGGGGGGGGGTCCGGCAGTGCGACGCACGGGAGAGGTGCACGGCGGCATGGCAGGAGAGGGAGCAGAGCGCTGGGGGGGGCCTCCTTATCTTCTTCATCGACGCGGCAGAGGGGAGCGAGAGGAGAGGAGGGGGGGCCTGGGCACGGCGGCAGGGGGGTCCGGCGAGGAGCGCTGTGGGGGCTTGGGCGGTGCGGCGCCGCGGGGAACATGGCGGCGTGCTTCCCGGCTACAGGAACACGAAGAAGCTTTTCTAGATAACCCCCTGGAGTTCTGTTTCCAGTTACAACTAGGTCCTTTTCTTAATTTCTTTTATTTCTTTTAAAACCAGTAGCTCTTAGGGATTTTAATTGGGGCACTTAAACATTTTATAAAAATTTGAGAAAATTCATGTAGCCTCCCATATACTTGTAGAAGCTCCACAAAAATTGGTGTTGAGAAATAAAATGTTTTGAACATAATTTGTTCATAGAGTTTAAACATGTTATTTTTGGTAAATTCAATTTGACAAATTGAAATATCTTTGTAATTGAAGCTTAGATATTTTGAGGAGAGAGTAATATGCTAATGAGATGGTTATCATCTCATTCCTGAATTTTATAGGATAAAATAATTGTTAAAACAAATTAGAGGAATAGGTGGAGAGGGAAATTAAATAAGATTCTTTCTTTTAATCAAGATTTTGTTTTGAGAGAGAGAGAGAGTAATCATAGGGGCCTTGTTTTGGTTTTCAAGTCACATTCCAAATTTGTGACCAGGGGTTTTATATTTGTGTGAGGCACAGCTGAGGAATTGTCCTCACAAGCCACAGACACAACAAGATCATCATCACAATTAAGTCCACACAAGGTCAAACACAGCAGTGGGAAGTAAAACACAATCATCAGTGAAACATTTCAAAAAGTTTTTGTTGGTTCTGAATTTTGGGTCTTGTGTAACTAAGTTTTTCTTAGTTTCTAAATTTGGGATGTGACAGCTCTTCCCCCCTTAAAAATAAATCTCGTCCTCGAGATTTGTCCGGTGGTAACAGGGGAGTACGAGGGCACGGGTTTTGGGCTGGTTATACTTCTGAGGTCGTTGCTTCTTTAGTAAAGTCACCATGTGAGATCTTGATAAATTGATGCTGCGAGGCTTTCTCTGTTGATAAACTTCTGTGCTGAGTTCAGATCCTTTATGATGGGGTTGTCTTGACGATTGACTCGGATGGATAGTCTTGGTCGGCTGTTTCCAGATTCGGCAAGGTTAAAGCGCAAGGAACTAATTATTAATATGCTCTTGCATACCTACTGCAGGTCTTCCCCCCTTAAAAAGGGGTTTTTGAAGGTTCATCCTGAAGGTTGCAGCTGGAGTAGACTTGGAGGCATTGTTCTTCTTGGGTAGCTTGAAAATCTTCGTCTTGGATGTCATTCCTCGGTGCTTGGGGTTGATGCAGATATCACTTCCTGGTATTGTCTCCTTACAAGGGTCGCGGGTGGGGACGCGTTGTTCTCAGGATGCGTCAAGTCTGAGCACTTGACGCCCTCCGGTTTCTAGTTAGAAGAAGGAGGTTATAACTTCTAAATGCGTCTGGACGTTCTTAGTGGTTGATGTCGTCAGCAACAGGTGCTTCCGTCGTTTGATTCCTCTTAGTAACTTCTAGTAGATCTTCTTCACGCTTTTCTTCCTTCGGCTTGGCAGGAAAAAGGCTGGTCCTGAATGGCTTCTTTGGTTCTGGGTCTTCACGAAGTTTCGCAGGGGTCTTCACAAGTAAGTTAGAGTGCACCAGAATAATTATGGTTTCTGGGAAAACTTTCTGATTGAGGGGCTTAAGTTAGTTTTCAAGAGAGTTGGGGGTTATACTCTGAACACCAAACTTTTTATATCTAGGATCCGAAACAACCAACTTTACATAGGCCTATAATTCTCAAGTATTCAAGATACCATTCCAAAAATTCTGGTAAGGCCACTACTATCAACAGTTAACTGAATCATGACTTTTGCCCAAGCTAAAGTTATTAATCCACCATCATCTTCTTCGGGCATAACTCTTTATCCTATCATAGTTCAATCTATCGGATATTCATCAAAACTTTTAAGGCAAAATCTTCCATTATATCCTATCACAAAATCGTAGTGGTCCACCAATTATTTCTTGATTGATCCCAGATAGGCATATCTCATTTTATCTTACTCCTTCAGGTGGTTGTTTTCCCACGACCATATCTTCAAAGCTAAATAAAGCATCCAGCAGTCATGTGATCATTCCATCAAGAATTTCCCCACTTCCTAACCAAATTCAGATTTTATCTCAACACTTTTGGGCCTTGATCTCTTAATCAAAGATAAAAGATCTTTCCAAGAATAAACCAAACAGAGCGTGACAAGCTCTGAAAACTATTATCTCACATAAAATGTCTTGCTACTAGACCAAGTCATATTGATTCCTAGAATCCGATAAGCATTCACTTATCCTCCACCAATTATTTCTTGCATAACGATCTATTCATTTGCTAACCCATCTTTGTCCACTTCCTATAATTCCAGAAGAATTTAGTACAAGGTCACTTGCGCTAGGAATCACCCTAAACATTCCAACTCCGGAGTATTCTTCTTAATTTACTTGCTTCTAACCAATCCAAATATCATTTATCAGCAAGTGCTTCCTAAAAATCCAATAACTTTCACCTTTATTTCTAAACCTTAAATCAAGGGTCACGTCGTCTAGCTCCAGATAACCACCAATAGTTGGGGGCCACAACTGGTTAGCCCCAGAGTAATAATCAAATATATCATCTGTCCAATCCCAAATGAATTTATCGATCCACTCCAAGTTTTCACTTTTATTCTAAACCCCAAATTTTTTTGATCTCATCGAGATACTTTTGACTAATAACTTTACAATTCAACACCCTTATATCTTCCTAAAGTCTCCGGTCTACCAACTAGTTTTGAGTCGTCCACTGGCACCTCTTTCTTTTCTTGTTTTCGGAAATCATATTCTTGGGGAAACACTATAAATCTTCATATGATTTTCTTACTTATAACTTGAGTAACTACTAAGGTATACACTTGACTTAAGAAAATTATTATCGTCCTTGATTTGAGTTCTAACATCATTTGCTTCACCCCTGTGGTGAAGGCATCCACTTAGTCCGGGCAAGCTTTCCATTAGTTAGTTGTATAAAATTGTGGAGGTCTTTTATAACATCAATTGCCTTAGTCTTACGAGAAGAATTTGTTAACAAGGTAGCTAGTCTTGTCATCAAACTACTTTTCATATTCCAGAGGCTGAGATGTACTTGATTTCCTGACGTTCCGTTTATTTGTATATGACACTCAATTGTTTGAGCATACAAAAGCGATTTGTTAACAAGTTCATGAGGCTTGTTACCAAACTACTTCTATATAACACGAACATTAAAATATCACACTATTTCTAGAGAGATTTATAATAGTAGATTCTGATATATGAGTTTCCAAATATTCAAGGATAGTCTGGTATATTGCTTCCTTGCCAACCTAAGAAATCTCTCTTCAATGTCTTCTGTCGTAGTTCCTCCTTCCAGTGGGTGGCTTTTCTCGCAGAATGTCTTCAAGAGGGTTTGGGAGATAAGAAGATAAGATGGTCTTGATAAAGTAAGACGATCTAGCTTAAGATTTAATTTAGGCTTTTATTATCCTTGCTTGAACTTCTCATTCTTCTTTCTTTTAAAATTTATACTTATTTCATATACAAGCCGTCGATGGCGTCCACTTCCTGGGGTAACTCCATGTTGACGATCTTTAAAGTTGGTTTCCTTCGGGCTTGTCGGTGGCAATCTCCCTTGGATGAGTCTACTTATGTCCTCGTTTCTTGTCAAGGCTTGAAGTCCTAAAAGATTAGTTGGTACTATCATGGACTTAAGTCAGATGTTAGTCTAAAGTTAGGTACGACAATTTAGTTTGGTATTCTTGTAATTTCACAACTTAGTTTTGTGAGGTGAGGCTCGTGTCTTCACGAGGTTGGCATAAAATTGCAGTTTCCTTCGAGATCTTGACGCACTTGCTCCAGATGGTGCATGAAGGCCATTATCTGATTTGCCGGTTAGGTTGCAAAAATCTCGGGCTATTTGGTTAAAGATCAGGGGTCTCTTGTATCTTGCGAAACTGTCAGTTCTTATCGGGAGACGGTTTAGATAAGAGGAAAATATCTTGAAAAGATTTTCCTAAGCGGGTTACCTTTGCAACAAAGTGCAACTATGGCGAAGAGGTCAAAAACGGTTTTTGTTGGGTGACAAAAAGGAGTTTTATAAAAAGAGAATTTTGAGGTTACTTTGTGTTGCCATCAAGGCGTGATTGTGAACACACAAGAAAAGCAACACACAAACAGAGAACTCACAACAAACAACACATACGCAGAGTACACACAAGAAAAGAGCACACAAGGTACGTCTAGTACCAAAGGACGTCTAATACTCGTGGTAGTCGGGTAGTACACCCAAGGTTCCTATCAGGTTTATCCTATGGCCTCGGTTAAACATGGTTGGTGAAGTCTTCATTTTATCGCCTTAGTCTTCAACTGGAGAAATTGGGATCGTCGAGGTTGCAACTTGGGTAGAATTGTGGTTGTTGAGCTGACATATTCAGAGGTCTCCTGCTTCGTGGATACTGACGGTCTTGGTATTTGCAGATCGAACGCCTTGATGTTAAATGTTGAGTATTCGAGATGGAAGCTTCTTCTTGTAGGTGCTAGCTAATTAGGTCTCACTTGGGTTCATCGTCAAGTATTTTGAACGGGTAAGAGGGATTAGAGAATTCCTTGGAAAATCTTAAATAGAGTGATGAGACTCAGAAATATTTGAGAAGGTGAGAAGAGTGGAAGTTATTTTTGGACTTCCTCAGATAAAAATTATGTTTTTGGTAACAATATATTTTTAACAAAATATTTCTTTCCTAACTAACGTCCATGCTAACTAAGGTCTGTTACAGTCAGGATGGCTCTGATACCAAGTCTGTGGGGACCCCGGACTAGCTGTCCGAAATACCCTTGTGCCTACAACATCAGCGATCCCAGGATCAGTCTGTCGCTGAGCACAATCAAACTGGTATCAAAAGAACATCCATAAATACCGAATAAAATTTACTTACTTGATTGAAGTCATAACTTCAACAGATACTTGCAGCGGAAATCATCAAACAGCGTGGAGCCCAAGTCATTAGCAATAACCCCACTGGCAGCTGACTGGGAAGCGCCCTAGCTCGCATTGACGTCGTCGATCTCTCGGTCTTCGGCGTACTTCTTCTTGAACTCTGGACATGGGAATATCCAGGGACACAGCCATGAGTACATTTACGTACTCGCAAAACTACCCCCGACATGAGCATGCAATAGCATCATTTTTAGTATAACAAAACCCTTTATTTTGAGAAGACACCTCTATATCTTTGTTGAAAAGAAAAGAAGGCTTTTAGAACTTTTTCCCATAAACCTATCTTTGTAAGAATTCTCTTTTAAAACTTTTTCCCTAAAATCCATCTTTGTTGAAGAAGGTAAGAAGTCTCTTTTACAAACATTTTCCCGGAAAATCACCATTTGTTTATTTCTCCAAACTCCTCCCTTTCCGACCAAAACCATTCCTGGTCAAATCATTTTTTTCCAACAACCTTATACCAACCCTTTGGTATAGTTGCAGAAAACATTTCCCACTTTCAGGACACAAAACTTGCACTTCTCGATCATAGCCCCTCAGGGTCCTCCTCTTTTCCAGCAACCTCATACCGACTCATCGGTATAGTTGCACATAAACAACATCTCCATTTTCCTTTCAAATCTTAAAACATTTCCAAAACTTGCACATGGTCAGAGGACAGCCTCCCAACTGTCCATATCCGAGGACTCGGCTATTCGAATAGTTTTACCCTCTGCAGAGGTAGCACGCTTTTAACCCACATCCATCCGGTAGCTCATCGTGTCAGCCACGTCCCGCCATACAAGGTGTATGCGAAGTTGAGCCACCGACCATAGCCTCTCCTTTGCTCATGCTAGTATAGGATCCTACCCATATGATAATTCCCATCGACACTCAGTCCGGTCCCCGTCGGCAACCCCAAGTGTGAGGACTCATATGTTTTTCCCGGCGACCACATTTATGAAGTCTTCAATCCTCCTCCTTATCTTTCCATAGAGTTTGAGCGAGGACCCAGGTCAGGGGAGTTCACAAACCATCCCCTCACGCATAACGGAGTCATCTCCGTCGATGAGGTATCCCATACTAATAAGAGCAAATTATATGACTAAGCCCCGTTCCCATATGGGGGTAAACGTGGTCGCACAGGTTATTGGCTGGTCGTCATAGTACAAAGACACAATGTGCATTTTTCATAAACACCTCCATTCTCCAGTTCTCCACTTCCATACCGACATCTCGGTATTCCATATCCACACCAGTAATTTCAAAGGAGTTTTGAGTAAACAATATTTTTCCCATCCTATAGTTTGATATACTCTATCTTATATATCTACCTTGGTGGCAAAATAGTTTCCATATACTTTTTTGGAAAAGGTTTTATAAATCTTTGCTTTAAAAGTAAAACATTTGATCAAAGTAGATGCATATATATATGTAGGTGCAAGCTCAGAGAGTAGCTTGCCTGATTTCAGCATGATGTTCCCGGGCTTCTTCTCAATGATCAAAGAAATAACTCTCATCGTTCTCCGATAAATCCTTTCCAAATACCACCCCGGTAGCGTTTATCTCTAGCGTCGCAACATGAATATAAAACAACACGCAATAAGCAAACCAAACCACAAGTGGTATACAAACAAGTAATCAATCACAACATAGCACTAATTTAATCAAGCAACAAACTAAGATCTACCTTTACAAGGGCATTATACTCACAGGAGTATAACACCAAACACATGCTAAAAACATCGAGCACCCAGACATCTTCTACTAAAGGTACTTAACAACTATTTTCTCTAAACAGGAAATACTTCAGACAAAAGTTAAGTCACCAAATAATTTCGGTAATTTAACTTGAAGACAACCAAGTTTAACAAGCAAGGCAACATACTAATCACACAAAATAATCTAACTTCAAAACAAACAAGCATAGTAATTTCTAATTACTAGGAGAAGACTATATAGGGAATAAAACTTTAACAAATACATGACTAACAAGTAGTTCCCCTAACATGCTAGTAAAACAAGGAGGCATGTCATAACAGTGGATTACCACCACACACATGCTAGGAAACACATTTGTGATAATAAAGTTATAACACAACAACTAATAAAGTCCTAATAAAAATAGGCAGAAAATGCCTAAACCTTATAATTAGCACCACAGTCAAACAGTGACTCCTAAATTCAAACCAATTTAGGGATATGTTCTCCTATACATATAGAAGACATTACAATTGGATTCATTCCAAAATTCATCTCACAAAAATTTACAAAAATCACCAAAGTGCCACTGGTGTGTTTTTAAGAATGAATAGAACTTTTGTTTTAGACTTCATTTGTATATGAGACCAACAGATCTAGAAAGGTGTCACTTCAGGCTTTCCAGGGAATTTTAGTTTGCAATATTTGGAGTTATAAAACTCTAGATATTTAATAATTAGTGGAAAAGATACTTTTTACAAGTTTTAGTATAGACAATTATTAAAAATATATTTTGGCAAGCCACCAGCTCTGCATGTTTAAGAAAACTCATAGGAACACAACAAAATTTACATCATAATATTTGCACACATAGATCTACCACAACAGATTTAAATCTACACTGCAATTATCACAGGAACTAGAAATAGATAATAGACCTATTAGAGAAAAAAGAGGAATGGGCCGGATCTGGCCCAGATCCAACTGAGCAGCGCTGGGAGCGGCCCAGCCTGCGGCCCATGAGCGTAGCGAAGGGGTACGGGGGTCGTCTTCTTCCTCGACATGAGCAGAAGCTCGAGGAGATGGCAGGGAGCAGGCGAGGACGGCGTCGGCGACTCCAGGGTTCCTGAGGAGAATGGGGATGTCCATTAGCTAGAGCAGATGCAGGGCATCACAGGGGTGCAGAAATGGCGGAGGATAGTGGACGGTACTGCTCGCGAGCTTGATGAAAAGGGGGCGGCCGGAGCGGCAGAAGATGCGGACGCCCAGCTCGAGTCGCGACTTCCCGCGTCGATTCCCTTGACGAGGATGGAGAGGACGTCGAGGCGGTTCCTCTGGTGGTCTTGGATTCGCTCGGGGTGGCTCCATTCGTCGGCGATGTGCGACGGTGACCTTCGGTGGGGTTCGGGCGAGGCAGAGGAATTGAGGGAGAGAGAGAGCAGGGGGCGAGGCGAGTGAGTGCTGGAGGAGTAGAGGAGCATCTGGGGGGGGCCTCTTTCTTCTCCTCGCAGGGCAACACAAGAGGGGGGGGGGGTCCGGCAGTGCGACGCACGGGAGAGGTGCACGGCGGCATGGCAGGAGAGGGAGCAGAGCGCTGGGGGGGGGCCTCCTTATCTTCTTCATCGACGCGGCAGGGGAGCGAGAGGAGAGGAGGGGGGCCTGGTCACGGCGGCAGGGGGGTCCGGCGAGGAGCGCTGTGGGGGCTTGGGCGGTGCGGCGCCGCGGGGAACACGGCGGCGTGCTTCCCGGCTACAGGAACACGAAGAAGCTTTTCTAGATAACCCCCTGGAGTTCTGTTTCCAGTTACAACTAGGTCCTTTTCTTAATTTCTTTTATTTCTTTTAAAACCAGTAGCTCTTAGGGATTTTAATTGGGGCACTTAAACATTTTATAAAAATTTGAGAAAATTCATGTAGCCTCCCATATACTTGTAGAAGCTCCACAAAAATTGGTGTTGAGAAATAAAATGTTTTGAACATAATTTGTTCATAGAGTTTAAACATGTTATTTTTGGTAAATTCAATTTGACAAATTGAAATATCTTTGTAATTGAAGCTTAGATATTTTGAGGAGAGAGTAATATGCTAATGAGATGGTTATCATCTCATTCCTGAATTTTATAGGATAAAATAATTGTTAAAACAAATTAGAGGAATAGGTGGAGAGGGAAATTAAATAAGATTCTTTCTTTTAATCAAGATTTTGTTTTGAGAGAGAGAGAGAGTAATCATAGGGGCCTTGTTTTGGTTTTCAAGTCACATTCCAAATTTGTGACCAGGGGTTTTATATTTGTGTGAGGCACAGCTGAGGAATTGTCCTCACAAGCCACAGACACAACAAGATCATCATCACAATTAAGTCCACACAAGGTCAAACACAGCAGTGGGAAGTAAAACACAATCATCAGTGAAACATTTCAAAAAGTTTTTGTTGGTTCTGAATTTTGGGTCTTGTGTAACTAAGTTTTTCTTAGTTTCTAAATTTGGGATGTGACAACATATGGCGGTTTATTATAAGAGTTATAATTGTTGTTACCATATCCATTATTACCATAGTTCCTAATGAAGTTGACATCAATTTTTTCAGAATTGTTACCAACTAGTTCTTGCAAAGGAACATTTTCAACACTAGGTTTATTAAGCAAAGCAAGAATAGTATCCATCTTAGATGACAAATCATTAGTTTCTTCAATAGAGTTCACTTTCTTAAAAGGATTAGGTGCCCTATCAGTATGCCATTGACTATAGTTTTGTAAAATGCTTTCCAATATATTTTTAGCTTCTACTATAGTCTTACTCATAAAAGCACCTCCAGCAGCAGAATCAAGTATGTTTCTAGACATGTAGTTTAAACCATTGTAGAAAGAGTGTAATATGGTCCATTCATTAACTCCATGTGAGGGACAAGTTCTAAGCATAAGTTTTATCCTATCCCAAGCCATAGCAACATGTTCATTTTCATTTTGCCTAAAAGAAAGGATGTTGTTTCTATTTTGCAAAATTTTAACAGGGGGGTAATATTTCTTAATGAAAGCTTCTTTTAGATCATCCCAAGAATTAATACTACCAGATGGCAAGGAATGCAACCACTCTTTAGCTTTTCCTCTAAGTGAAAAAGGAAATAACTTCAGTTTTAGGATATCACTTTCCACATTTTTAAACTTTTGCATGTCACATATTTCAACAAAATCATGAAGATGCATAGAGGCATCCTCCATAGCACTACCACCAAATTGTTCCCTAGTTATCAAGTTCAACAAACTAGCACTTACTTCATAACTCTCAGCATTTATCTTAGGTGTTGCAATAGCTCTCGTGATAAATTGATCATTAGGAGTGTTTGTGTAGTCACACAACTTAGTTCTTTCTCCCATTTTAGCAATTTTTTTTTTTGGCATTTTTAATTTTTTATGCAAAACTGAAATAAATATGATATGATATGCACTGACACTAACAAAACAAATAAATTGCTTTGTAAGTAAAGATGGATAAGATGGTGCTCACGTAGGTGCAACCTCCCCAAGCTTAGGTGTTAGCACAAGTTGGTGACGTTGACTTTGTTGTGAGATGAATGCGATGATGCACACCCTTGGATAAATCTCTCAGCTACGATTCCCCGGCAACGGCGCCAGAAAACGTCTTGATGATCCCGAAGAGCAAGTCTTGATGCCTGCACAAATAAATGGGATTTAGGTTGAGACTCCAAGTGCAGAGTGTATAGTAAAGTGGAAGACAGTTTTCCCCACGAGGGGTGACTCGAGGGTTTAATATCGAACTCTCGGGGAATCTGAAGTGGTAGATTTATCTTCTTATCCTTCTTTTGGTTACCTACAAAACAAGGTTAGATGTTTTGGTCCTCAACCTCACCTGTGGTTGTCAAGCACAAGGTGTAAGAATGATATCAGGATAGTTATGCAATGCAAACAAGAAATAAATATGCAATGATGGTGGATGCAATGGTAAATAATATTTTTGGGTTTTTGAATGATGTATGCAAGATGAAAAGTATTTTTGTATTTTCGGATTTAATGATGGCTGAAAATAGAAAAGTGGTATATGGTGTTGGAAAGGTGTTTCTTATGATTAAAAATGGACTGGGGTTCATGGTTTCACAAATGCACTCTCTCTTTATAAAGTGGTAGACAATGGAACACACAAAGTTAACATATGAGATTGCAACACAGGGTTTGATAACAAGTTACTTAGATATATGGGCATCACGTCCTAACATAGAGATCTTTTGGTTATTAACCTCTCTTATACTCCACCAAGATGCGAACTAAATCATAACACCTCAGTAATTAAGATAACTCAGAGTATAGCATTAAGTATCATGACATGAAGTGAAAATAAGAACATGCTAGATCTAGTCATGAGTAGTGGCAATGGTCACGCCCACATCCCCGGTAGCATGGTATTTCAGCTTATCCCTAGTGAGGTAACAAAGTAAGGTAAAGATACCAAAGTGGATCGCAGAACTTTCTCTCACGTTCACTGCACTAGCCACCCCCGCTACTCCAACTAATGCACACGTTCCCCCACACACGCTCTCATAAACATGCTTGATCAAAACAAGTAGACAAGAACGGGGTACATAATATGCATCTATACTCATAACTGAAACAAACATTGCAATCTCAAACATATATTAACTCATAAAGATCCACCACAAAGGTATTACAACGGTGACCGTAATCATGTTCAGCAGCTCATACGGTACTAATTAGTGAAGCTCAAAGAGAGGAGAGATACATAAGTTACCACCACAAACCCAAATCCAGGGGGTGGACTACTCCCCCTTCATCATGGAGACGGTGGAGAAGTCGTTGGAGAAGGTGGAGACCACCCCGGCAGCGCCCCGCCGGAGTTTTCCCCCTCCAATCTGCAGCTCCTGATCTCCGTTTCGGTGTTTCTGTGTTTGTGCGGCGCTCCTTCCAGAGAACGACGGGGGACCTTTTTTATAGGCGTTTTTAGGTCAAGACGATGTCGGTGGAGAAGAGATCGAAGGCAACGGAGCCACGAGGCCCGAACGGGTGGGTTGTGGCCGCGTGGGCCACGCTCGTTTGGCCCTCGGGCCTCCGTTTGCTCGCTTCCTTTTTCCGTAGTCCTTCTTCCTTCCAAATATTGACGCCCGTAAATTTCCAGGTGATTTCGTTGACGTTTGGGTCCCTGAAACATTAAAATACGAAACTAGGGTTTTCTGCCTGTGCAGGGTTAATTCCATAAAAATAGGAAATCATTGAGATATTTCCAAAATCATGATAAAACATTGATATAACCCTTATATGATGCAAATATGGTTGGAATATAAGCAATTAAAGTGCAAAGTTCATGTATGCATTTTACATGCATCACCAGGGCGCGGCCAGGGTGGGCCCCGCGCCCTGGGGTGGTGTGGTGCCCTCGGGCACCGTTTCCTACCCTTTTTCGACTCATAATTTTCCATATTTTATAAAAACAACAAATAATTAAGTTGGAAAGTAAATCGCGAACTTTTTCTTACCGAAACTGTTACCTATTCCAAATCAGCTTCTGCAGTTGTCTGAATTTGACTTTTTATAAAATCTCTGGAGTTACCACTTTGATAAATCAACATCTTCATTATAAGAATCTCCAGAAATGTAATGCTTGAGTCTTTGACCATTAACCACTTGTGGTCTGTCCCCATCTAGTGAATTGATTTTAATCGCACCTGAGCGATAGACCTCCTCGATGATATAAGGTCCTTCCCATTTTGAAAGTAATTTTCCTGCAAAAATCTGAGACGAGACCTATACAATAAAACTTTTTCACCTACGTTAAATTCTCTCTTAAGAATTCTTCTATCATGCCATTGCTTAACTTTCTCTTTAAAGAGCCTAGCATTTTCATAAGCTGCATTTCTCCATTCATCTAAAGAATTCAAATTAAGCAATCTCTTTTTACCGGCAAGTTTAAAATCTCTATTAAGTTCTTTCACCGCCCAATAGGCTTTATGTTCTAATTCTAGAGGCAAATGACAAGCTTTTCCATAAACCATTTTGTAAGGAGACATTCCCATAGGATTTTTATAAGCAGTTCTATAAGCCCACAAAGCATCGTTAAGCTTTTTAGACCAATTTTTTCTAGATTTATTAACAGTCTTTTGCAAAATAGACTTAATCTCTCTATTTGATAATTCTACTTGACCACTTGTTTGGGATGATATGGTGAAGCAATTCTATGATTAACATCATACTTAGCTAGAGTTTTTCTAAAAGCACCATGATAAAATGAGAACCACCATCAGTCATGAGATATCTAGGCACACCAAACCTGGAAGATAATATCTTTAAGCATTTTTAATGATGTCTCACCATCAGCACTAGAAGTTGGTATAGCTTCTACCCATTTAGTAACATAATCAACAGCAACAAGTATATGAGTATAACCATTTGAGGAGGAAAAGGACCCATAAAGTCAAATCCCCAACAGTCAAAAGGTTCAATAACAAGAGAATAATTCATAGGCATTTCATTACGTCTACTAATGTTACCTACTCTTTGACATTCATCACATGATAAAACAAATTTTCTAGCATCTCTAAAAAGGGTAGGCCAATAAAAACCTGATTGTAGAACCTTTTGTGCAGTTCTATCTCCAGCGTGATGTCCTCCATAAGCACTTCCATGGCATTTGCTCAATATTTCTTTCTGTTCATACTCAGGAACACATCTTCGCATAATGCCATCTACTCCTTCTTTATACAAATGTGGGTCATCCCAAAAATAATGCCTCAAATCATAAAAGAACTTTCTTCTTTGCTGAGCTGTAAAGGTCGGAGGCAAATACTTGGCAACAATAAATTAGCATAATCAGCATACCAAGGACTTTCGCGTGAGCTTACCTTTATCGCAGCCAATTGTTCATTTGGAAAACTATCATTAACAGGTATAGGATCATCTGAAATGTTTTCTAATCTAGACAAATTATCAGCAACAGGATTTTCAGCACCTTTCCTATCTACAATATGTAAATCAAATTCTTGCAGTAAAAGTACCCATCTTATGAGCCTAGGCTTAGCATCTTTCTTTTCCATAAGGTATCTAATAGCAGCATGATCAGTGTGAATAGTAACTTTTGAATCAACAATATAAGGTCTAAATTTATCACAAGCAAAAACAACTGCTAAAAATTCCTTTTCAGTAGTAGCATAATTCTTTTGAGCGGCATCAAGTGTTTTACTAGCATAATGAATAACATTTAACTTCTTGTCTACCCGCTGTCCAAGAACAGCTCCTACAGCAAAATCACTAGCATCACACATTATTTCAAAAGGTAAAGTCCAATCAGGAGGTTGAACAACAGGAGCTGTGATTAAAGCCTTTTTTAGAGTTTCAAAAGCTTCCTTGCAATCATCATCAAAAACAAAAGGTACATCTTTTTGAAGAAGATTAGTGAGGGGTTTTGAAATTTTAGAAAATCTTTAATAAACCTCCTATAAAAACCGGCATGACCAAGAATACTACGGATACCTTTCACATCCCTTGGACAGGGCATTTTCTCGATTGCTTCAACTTTAGCTCTGTCCACTTCAATACCTCTTTCAGAAATTTTGTGCCCTAGGACAATTCCTTCATTAACCATGAAATGACATTTCTCCCAATTAAGAACAAGATTAGTCTCCTCACATCTCTGCAAAACTTTATCAAGATTGTGCAAGCAATTATCAAAGGAAGTTCCGTAGACGGAAAAATCGTCCATGAATACTTCCACAATTTCTTCACAAAAACCATGAAAAATAGCAGACATGCATCTTTGGAACGTAGCAGGAGCATTACACAAACCAAAAGGCATACGTCTATAAGCATAAGTTCCATAAGGACAAGTAAAAGTAGTTTTCTCTTGATCTTGTGCTTTAACAGCAATTTGTGAGAATCCAGAATAACCATCAAGGAAACAAAAATGAGTTTTCTTAGACAACCTTTCTAACATTTGATCAATAAAAGGCAAAGGATAATGATCTTTCTTAGTTACTTTATTGACCTTTCTAAAATCAATGCACATCCTATACCCAACTACTACTCTTTGAGGAATAAGTTCATCATTTTCATTTGGTACAACAGTAACTCCTCCTTTCTTAGGGACACAATGCACAGGACTTACCCATCTACTATCAGCAATAGGATAAATTATACCAGCATCAAGAAGTTTTAATACCTCATTTCTTACCACTTCTTTCATCTTAGGGATCAAACGACTGATGCTCAACAACAGGTTTTGCATCGGGTTCAATGTTGATGGCATGTTGACATATAGTAGGAGAAATCCCCTTTAAATCATCCAAAGTGTATCCCATAGCTCCTCGATGTTTCTTTAGTACTTCTAATAACCTTGCTTCTTCATTACCTGAAAGTTTAGAACTAATAATAGCAGGATATACTTTCTTTCATCAAGATAAACATACTTAAGATTATCAGGTAAGGTTTTAAATCGAAGACAGGATCTTCCTTAGGAGGCGCTGAGGTACCCAAATCTTCCACAGGCAAATTATGCTTAAGTATTGGTGGTTGACGAAGAAAGGCATTGTCAATCTCATTCCTTTCCTCCATAAATACTTCACTTTCGTGTTCCTCCATGAATTGCTGCAAGGCATTGTTAGGAGCAACAGCAATAGAAGCAAGTTGTTCAATTGCTAAATTCTCATTAGGTAATTCAGTTTCATAAAGTTTTTACCAAACTTAGAAAATTAAACTCATAAGATTCTCCATTAAATTTAGTATAATTTTCTCTTTCTTACAATCTATAATGCACCACATGTATTCAAGAAAGGCCTACCAAAAATAATGGGACAAGTTTACTAGCAACAGAACCAAGTACTAGAAAATCAGCAGGGTATTTAGTCTTACCACATAAAACTTCAACATCTCTCACAATACCAATTGGAGAGATAGTTTCTCTATTAGCAAGCTGAATAACCACATCAATCTCCTCAAGTTCGCAAGGACCAATTTCATGCATAATTTCTTTATAAAGATCAAAAGGAATAGCACTAGAACTTGCACCAATATCACATAAACCATAATAGCAATGTTCTCCTATTTTGACTGAAAGCACAGGAACACTTGTTTTCCTAGCTCTACTGGATGTGAAACAATATTAGAGGCATCTTCACAAAAGATAATATGTCCTCCTTCTACATTTTCAGTTACCAAATCCTTTACTATTGCTATTGTGGGTTCAACCGCTATTTGTTCAGCAGGTTCTAAAGCTTTCTTTGCACTTTTATTAACCACACTAGCTATGATAGAATGTTCCTAATTTTAACAGGAAAAGGTGGTTTCTCAATATAAGGTTCTGGCAAGATACGATCAACTGTATGAACTTCAATGTTTTTAATATTGGCAGAATTAGTATTATCTTTGTAAGGCAAATGATACTTATTGCAACTTTCTTTAGGAACATCAAGATAAGAGGCAAAAGCCTTGTAACAGTTTGCAATAACTTGAGAATCAAGACCATACATATCATAGAGATTACGAAAATTATCAGTATTCATAAAAGTTTTAATGCATTCGTAATCATACTTTATACCTGATTCTCTACCTTTGTCGTTCTCCCATCCTTCAGTATTTTCCTCAATCCGATCAAGAAGGTCCCATTTAACTTCCTCTTTATTACGCGTAAATGATCCAGCACAAGAGGTATCCAATAGAGTTTTATCTTGAAGAGAAAGCCTTGCATAGAAGTTATCAATAACGACATTACCAGGAAGCTCATGAATGGGGCATTTGAGCATTAATGATTTCAATCTCCCCCACGCTTGGGCAATACTTTCTCCATCATGAGGCCAAAAATTATATATATGATTCCGATCTTGATGAATTTCACTAGGAGGATAAAATTTAGAATAAAAGAGAGGCACAATCTCCTCCCAGCCAATAGAACGCCCATTTTCAGCATCCTATACCATTTTGCAGCTTTACCAGTCAACGATATAGAAACAATTTCTTCTTGACCTCTTCCATTGAAATACCTGCACACTTGAACAACTCGCATAATTCATGAATAAATAGCAAATGATCCCCAGGAGGGACAGTTCCATCTCCTGCATAGCGGTTATTCGTAACTCGTTCAACAATTTTCATAGGTATTTTAAATGGAATTACTTGATCAGGTGGTTCCTCTTCTACTACCGTAGCAGTGGTAGTAGTATTTCCAAACAGGGATTCAAATGGAGATCTCTCCATGATAAAATAAAGTAGCAAGCAGAAATAAAAATAGCACCTACAGTAAAAGTTTCCCTTACCAATTCCACTCACCAATAGCGCTTCACTCCCCGGCAACGGCGCCAGAAAATAGTCTTGATGACCCACAAGTATAGGGGGTGTATCGTAGTACTTTCGATAAATAAGAGTGTCGAACCCAACGAGGAGCAGAAGGTGCTGACAAGGAGTTTCGGTAAAGGTTTCACTGTAAATGCTAGCAGACAAGTTTTTAGGGGTTTTTGATATAGCAGGTAAATAAAATGCGAGTAAGTAAAAGACAGTAATAATAATTGCAGCAAGTGGCCCAATCCTTTTTAGAGCAAAGGACAAGCCGGTTGGTTTACTTATGATGACAAAATGTTCTTGAGGACACACGGGATTCTAGTCAAGTGCTTTCGCTTCACATAGTTGATTAATCTTCATTGTTTTGATAAGTGTTGTGTGGGTGAACCTATGCTAATGCACCGCCCTTACTTGGACTAATACATACTTGTGATTATACCCTTGCAAGCATCCGCAGTTACAAGAAAGTAATTAAGATAAATCTAACCACAGCCTTAAACTCTGAGATCCTACGCTCCCTTGTGCACCGGTATACTAACGGGGGTTTAGGTTTCTGTCACTCCGGCAACCCCACAATTAGCAACCAAATACACAATGCATTCCTCTAGGCCCATAAAGGTGAAGTGTCATGTAGTCGACGTTCACACGACACCACTAGAAGAATAACACCACAACTTAAATATCAAACCATTAAATATTACTCAACATAATTCCACTACTAACAGCGTGACTTCTCCCATGTCCTCAAGAACTAAACAAACTACTCACAAGACATCATATGGATCATGATCAGAGGTGATATAATGATGATAACAATCTGAACATATACTTTAATTCACCGATAAAACTCAATAGCATCAACCACAAGGAGTAATTAACACCGGGAGAGTTTCCCCTATGAACTAAACAAAGTATAGCCCTAGATGTTACAGCGGAATGAGATGGTGCAGCGGTGATGTGGTGACGGTGATGGAGATGATGATGATGATCCCGATGAAGTCCAGCACGATGACGATGAGGATGGCGATGATCTCCCCCCTCCGGGAGGGAATTTCCCCGGCAGATTTCTCCCTGCCGGAGAGCTTTTTCTCTCTCTGTTGTTTCCGCCTCGTGGAGGCGGCGGAATATTTTCTCTCCACCCCCGTGTCTTAGGGTTTCTGGGGATGAAGTACGCGAAGGGGGAGCGCCTGAGGTGGGCCAGGGACCACACCTACCTGGGCGCGGCCAAGGTGGGCCCGCGCCCAGGGGTGGTGTGGGCCCCTCCTGGCCCATCTCAGCCTCCCCTTTTGGCTTCCTCCATCTTCTGATAAAATAGGAACATCTGTCTTCTTGAAATATTTTTAGTGCTCCAGAAATATAGTGTCTTGACGTGCTTTTTCCAGCTGAAATCTGACTCCGGCAGTTAAATCATCAAACATGCAAAATAAGACAAAATAACATAAGTAACACATCTTAATATGAAATATATCATTGAATAACAGTAAATTATGCTATAAAATAGTGATGCAAAATGGACGTATCATCGAGACACTGCTTAGATGGTTGTATTTTCGAGAAAATTCTTTTTTTTTCTAGAATTTTCGTCAAAACTGGTTCCCTGTTTTCTTTACCTTTTTCGTTTAGAATATTTTCTTTCGCTTTTCTGTAAAATATTGTTTCCGCTACTTTTCCATCAGTTCATTATTTGTTCTCCTTTTGTTGTTTGTTTCATCTTCATCGGTGTTTGGCATGTCATCAGTTTGACATGTTTGAAGGTGACTATAGTTTTTTATTAGTATCTACTAGTTGTTTCACATTGTAGGTGTGCATTGGCACATTCATAATGACTTGTTTTATGATACAGGAAATGGTGGTGTACTACTTATAAGGAAGGTCACAAGCCGGCTAACGAGTACACCATTATTCAACAACATGTAGGTTCTTACCAAATTTCCGAGGTGCAACACAATTTCAACTTTGTGATGGATCTTGCCATGCCCATTTGTTTTGAAATCAATGAATGAAGGGGGATAGTAAAATCACGACCCCTACCACGGAGGTGGTATACGACCCGTCCTACTAGAGTGAGTTAACAAGATGGACCAACTTCATAAGACATGTGGATCCAAAAATAATAAGTTGATTGGTCCACTAAACTTTTAAGTCCAACTTACAATCATTGGGTAGGTCAATTAAGAAACAACCATCATTTATTTTATATGGAAGACTTTCTGAATGAATATACTACAAGTATGTGTGGAAATTCACATTGGCTCCCGAGCCCATATGCTTTTGTTAGAATAATTGTTTTGTAAAAATAGTAAAATATTTCAAAGAATTCAAAAAAAAAAATCGTGACGAACATCTACACATGTGCACACTTTTGCGGTAAAATAAAATTTATGGTGCTCTGCGCAACAAAAAAAAAACAGTGGCCAAAATGGGATTTAAAAAATTCAATTTTGGAGCACTCATTTGTTTTTTTCGCAGAGAGCGCCACATATATCTTTTCATCGCGAAACCCGGCATGTATGTAGTACATTTGTATATGTTCATCTTTAATTTTCAATTTTTTGGGTTTCTTACCACGTATATCACGAGGTATCTTTAATTTTTTTAGAAGTTTTTGAAATAGTTTGGTATATGTTTTAAAATTTTAGTATTCTAACATGAGCATACCAGCTCGGGAGGCAAAACACCACTCTCAAGTTTGTGTCATTTTAATTTCTTAATATTCTTGCTCAATTCATTTTTATTGGAGTGAACTTTATTGTGCTATTGCATTGTGTTTGTGACTTGTTGTCTTTGGTTGCTCCACTAACCTAAAATGGTTTTCATCTAGTTAAAACGGACGAATTTAAGATTATACCGACGAATTAGTGGAACCTAGTCGTGCGTGCCAATTCATACCGGCATAGACCATACTATCTTTTTTTTGTCCAATTAAAATTATGTATTTTTCGTTTGAAATATTAGTATAGAGAATTTGTTATTGATGTGGATTGTGAACTTTGTGAATAATATATTTGAATGTTGCCAGATTAAATAAGACCAGCAAAATTACGAATTTTGTTCAATATTTTTTTTACAAAACTGCACATATAAATTATATCACAATACTGAGTTTAGATGAAATTGTCATTAATTTGCTGTGCTTAAAATAAGTTTCTGTAGATTGCTCACGATCGCCGGAGGCAAAAACTCGACAAAGACTAGGCAACAAAGGTGACAAATAAATTTGAAAGATTACACGTGTGCTGCAGGTAGAATTTTTTTCTATAGCCCGTCGGATACTTCGTGGAGATCGCGTGGTGGAGAGACGTCCCCATCAAGCAATACGGAACCATCACGGCACCGGCACGGTATTCCTTCCCCACCCGGCCCGCCCGAGCCGCCTTTAAGGGCCACTTCTTTTGCAGTTTCTGGGCTGCTTCTAGGTCCAGAGAAGCAGAAGCCCAAAAGAAGTGTCCAGCTCCTGCCTCGCTTATTTGGACCGCAAAACTCGAAACGTGAAGGAGCTCAGAAGCCAGCCTCGACTCGATTCTGGGCAATTTCCCGAGCTTCTGCGCGATGGAGCGAAGGGTTATCAGCAATTGGACATGTCCTTGCTTGTAATTACAGCTGATTGCCACCCCACTCCTCTCTCCCAGCAAGTCAACCGAACGGGCAAAGAAAAGAAAAAAGAAACACACCCACACTCGTCTCCGTCCCCGACCTCCCTCCCATCTCGCCGTCCGCCCACCGACCCCCGCCGCCGCGTTCCACCCCGCCGCCGCGGATCCCGGCAGCCCACCGCCGGATCCCTCCATTCCACCGCCGAATCACACGTCCCGCCCCTCCTTCACCCCGCCCCAGCTCGGATTCCACCGCCGGACGAGCTTCTCCGCACCAGGCCGGCGCCGTCTCCTCACCCCCCCCCAGCTCGGATCCAGCCGTCTGCTCTAAGGCCGGGTGACCTCGAGCTCGTCCGCACCATCCCTCGGCAGATCGATCCCTTGCGCCGTCGGATCCTGCTCCTCCTGCCTGAATCCCCGAAGGTCGCCGAGGAGGTGCTGCCCGTTGGCCCGTCAGTCGCCCACCAAGATCTGCAGACCGTCGACCTCGAGCTCGTCCTCCCCAGCAACGACGACCTGTAGCGGTGACCTTCAGGCAGATCGATATCGAGCTGCAGCCACCAGTAATTAGCTCGATTTTCTTCGAAATTTTGCACTGGATGTGGTGGTGATGTGTTGTGTTGCTCACAATTGGACATTTGACTGCTAATATTGGTTCTAATTGATGTTATGTTAGTATAATTTCAATGTTATTTGTTAATTTAACTATTGTTTTGCATTTAGATCATAAAGCATAAACTTGTACTGAATTATTATTTTGACATTGTACTGAATTATACTTGAATGTGATGGTGTTGTAATTGTGAATTTGTTTCAAATGTTGCTAGTAATTTCTGGATGTGATGAATTTCTAGTACTTTTTACTGCATGTGACCTGATGGTGGTGTCCAAGTGATTTGCTAATTGATGTGAATTTGTGCTAATAATACGTGACCTGATGGTGGTCTACTGTGAATTGATGCTAATATTATTTTTATTTTATTCTACCTCATTTTCTACTAGAAACTAGCTTATGTAAGATATTATCTGTTTATTTAGTGCAAATATCAAATTTGGGGGTATTATAGACATCTCACGACTCAACAAAACTAATAACCCGAAACTGCAGAAGCTCAAAAGAAGTCTCCGGACAGTTTCTACGAGTTTCTCCCCACCGCAGTTTCTAGCCACCGAAATCTATAAGCAGGCTTCTGCATAAGCAGAAACCAAAAGAAGTGGCCCTAAATAGCCGTCCCCTCCTCGCTTCCTATCCTCACCACCGCTCGAAGCAACGGAACGAACAAATCCCCCACCAATCTCGTATCCAATCGCATCGAGGCTCGTCGAATCCCTGCCGGATCAAGGTACGGCGGCTTCCGTCCCCTCTCCCCGTCTCGTGTGATTAGGTTTCTGAGCTACTTCGTGTGTAATCGCATATAGTAGTTGGAGGTGTAGTGCTGTTTAGATCGGTTTCTGCTCGTAGATGTTCGATCTGATGTTGTGGCTTTTTAGATCGGTTTCTGGTAGTAGATGTTCGATCTGATGCTGTGACTGCTTAGATCGGTTCCTGTTCGTAGATGTTCGATATGATGTTGTGGCTGCTTAGATCGGTTTCTGGTAGTAGACGGTCGATCTGATGTTGTGGTGGCCGAGGCTTGGCGGACGATCTGTCGGCTCATGTTAGATCGGTGACGCGAATTTGTTCGCCTTGGGTGGATTTTACTTGTAGGTTTCCGGGTGATTGTTTTATACCTGTTCAGGTTGAGTTCCTGATGCCACTACTCTAGTTCCTTTGCTTTCATATGCTAATACATGTCGTATGCCGCTCTACTATAGTTCCTTTGCTCCAGCCTGTTAGCTATGAGCAAGGATTTTGTTCTCCATACGCCTATACTGCTTGGTCAATTATGTTGATTGGATCATCACCATCATTATACCCAGATAAGCTAGTGTTTGTAGCTTGGCCGATCTGTAGCTTACAACATATGCAGCCTGTCAGCAATGGTCTTGTGGTAGATCGTATCTTCATATTTTTCGTGGTTACATGTGAAACCTGTCTATCCTGTCATCTCATTGATTATATAGATGTGCTACTGTTTGTAGATTCATAAGCTAGATCTTATTTGTACAGATTAACATATGATGTTTGGTCCTGTTCTTTGGTCTGTTTGCTGAGGCTTACCATCTTTTTTTGTTAAATTATTCTCTGCAGATGCAGATCTTTGTGAAGACCCTCACCGGCAAGACTATCACCCTTGAGGTGGAGTCCTCTGACACAATCGACAACGTCAAGGCCAAGATCCAGGACAAGGAGGGCATCCCCCCGGACCAGCAGCGTCTCATCTTTGCTGGAAAACAGCTGGAGGATGGCCGTACCCTTGCTGACTACAACATCCAGAAGGAGTCCACTCTCCACCTGGTGCTCCGCCTCCGCGGTGGTATGCAGATCTTCGTCAAGACGCTGACAGGCAAGACCATCACCCTTGAGGTGGAGTCCTCTGACACCATTGACAACGTCAAGGCCAAGATCCAGGACAAGGAGGGTATTCCTCCAGACCAGCAGCGCCTCATCTTCGCTGGCAAGCAGCTGGAGGATGGCCGCACCCTTGCTGACTACAACATCCAGAAGGAGTCCACCCTCCACCTGGTGCTTCGCCTCCGTGGTGGTATGCAGATCTTCGTGAAGACACTGACTGGCAAGACTATCACCCTTGAGGTGGAGTCTTCCGACACCATCGACAACGTCAAGGCCAAGATCCAGGACAAGGAGGGTATTCCTCCGGACCAGCAGCGTCTCATCTTCGCTGGCAAGCAGCTGGAGGATGGCCGCACCCTTGCTGACTACAACATCCAGAAGGAGTCCACCCTTCACTTGGTGCTCCGCCTCCGTGGTGGTATGCAGATCTTTGTCAAGACCCTCACCGGCAAGACCATCACTCTGGAGGTTGAGAGCTCGGACACCATCGACAACGTCAAGGCCAAGATCCAGGACAAGGAGGGGATTCCCCCGGACCAGCAGCGCCTCATCTTTGCTGGCAAGCAGCTGGAGGATGGCCGCACCCTCGCCGACTACAATATCCAGAAGGAGTCCACCCTCCACCTGGTGCTCCGCCTCCGTGGTGGCCAGTAAGTGTGTTGGTGTTGGAGCAGCTACTGTGCCTTGGTCGTCCGGTGGGCTGCCCCTGTCGCCTTAAGTGAAGTGTCTGTCCCATTTGTGTCAGTCCCTTATGTGTTGGTGTTGTGCAAACAGTTGCTGGTACAGCAGTATCGTTTAAGTATGAATAAGTGAACTTCGAACTAATCTGCATGTGGTCGATTTACTGCCGATTTATGTTTTCCTGTTGATGTTAGCTTCTAGTTCAGTTGTTTATGATTTACTCCTGCTACTTACTCTCTTGTCGCTAGATTGTGAATGTTTGCTTCTGCCTTTCTGCATTGAGTTGCTGAAGTTCCCAATTTTCTATTCTTTCTGTGTGCTGGAAAATCATTTTCCATGACAACTGATTGGTCGAGGAGTAACATGTTGCATGCTTCTCAAACCTTTTCATGATTTGTGTTTTCATGATTGATATAGTATCTTCTCTATATGCCGTAGAAATGGACTGTTACAAAATGTAGGGCCTGACAGTGTAATGAGCACCTCAAAATGTAGGGCTTTACATGATGAGCACCCTCTGTCTAGCTTCATGGTTTTATATTTTCTCATGTGCGGTTTTTATGGCTTCCAATCTGTGTATTCTTCTTGGACGGTCACTGGATCACACATGTTGCATTTGTCTATTTTGATTCAGGTTGAGTTTGGGAATTGCTGCTTTTGCTTCCACGCATACTGTTATGTGTGTAGACATTCTAGTTTGCATCGCTCCTTGGAAAACAAGATGCTGTGATGCAGCAACTTTTAGCCAATTATTAAGGAAATCTTGAAACACACTGCAGGCAGAGTGGTACGGTCCATGTCTCCAATAATTGCTCCGTCGTCATCTTTTTACTGCTTATATAGCTGAACAAATGTCATAATTTAGGAATAATATAAGGTGGCATACGGCAGCAGTGCAAGATAACGGGCCTTATAATGCCTGCACCTAGTTGGCCTTGGCCTTGTTTACAGGAAAACTGTCAACAGGTGGGCGTATTTGTTAAATACCCGCGTCACATTCATTTGGGATGACTCAGCCTAGCTTTGTATATGAACTCTGCACTGTATTCTGAAACCAATCAACATTTGGGATGCTGATTGGTTTCAGAGACCCTGCTGACGTTTCAACTCAGACATGTCTAGACTCTGCTCGTAATTCAAATTGGTTGGCGCATCAAACCGAGTAATCGAACATTGTTTTATTAGGGGACTTAATTATATTTGGGTGCTGGATCCACCACTCGGGAAGCATCCATGTCCTGAGATAAAAGTCTCCTCCAAATAGGCGACATCTGAAACTCTGACCGTGTTGCTATTTTCTTGGTATTTTTTATTTTTTGGAAAATTAAAAAATGTATGAGGCTATGTTTACTAAGAAAAATCTTCGACAAATAAGTTTATGGAGTGTAGAAAGAGCAACAATTTGTGCACACATTGTTACTCTGCCAATCTTAGTCTTTTGTACAGATACTAATTATGCAACTTTTGCAGTGCTCATGTGCTACTCCCTCCGATCGGAAATTGTTGCCACATATTTGTCTAAATACAGATGTATCTGCATGTCTAGATATATCCGTATTTAGACAACTCCATGTCAATCATTTCCAATCGGAGTAAGTAATACATATGTGTATATGCCCGGTGTTCCTAATATACATCTGCGACCTGAAACTTAGAAAAAAGATGTTTGACCTGTGGTACAGTAATACCAACTATGTAATTTTGCAGAGTAAATGGCACTGGCGGTCACACAACTCGTCCGCTATGTGCACTTAAGTCCACACAACTGGAGAACGAGATTTTTTGGTCACACAACTGGACTTTTGGTGCACGCAGGTCACAACCCCACAGTCAGTCCGTTTTCCGTTGATACAGAGTGCAAAATCAGAGTAAATGGCACTGGCGGTCACACAACTCGTCCGCTATGTGCACTTAAGTCACACAACTGGAGAACGGGATTTTTGGTCACACAACTGGACTTTTGGTGCACGCGGTCACACCCCACATGTGGAAAACGGAAAACGGACTGACATGTGGGGTTTGTGACCTGCGTGCACCAAAGTCTAGTTGTGTGACCAAAAAATCCCGTTCTCCAGTTGTGTGACTTAAGTGCACATAGCGGACGAGTTGTGTGACCGCCAATGCCATTTACTCTGATTTTGCACTCTGTAGCCACATTTTTATTTGAACCGGCATCACATAGTATGGTCTAAAAAAACCTGATCAGTTGGTGGCGGCGGATTGTAAAATTATAGAACATGTCTCCTTCACATTGGTTTCATTTGTTTACTAGTAACTTTTAAATATTGCATTGGTTCTTTGCTGCTAATAAGTTCCAATCTGGTACCTGACCGATGGTTGATTTCTCGATACGAAGCCCGCAAAGAAAATATAACTAGATATTTTTTTTACGTAAACAACAGGTGCTCCGCTTTTGCATTATAAGAGTTAGGAGGAAAAAACTGTAGATGATTTCTGGAGACTCACTATATCATGGTTCAAACATATCTTGCCTGCTTTAATAAACACTATAGAATGTCAAATGGATCACCATTGCTTGGTCACAACAGAACGTCCGAGATGTAGCTTTAATAAACAGTCTGTCTGCTATTAAACTAAATGCACTGGTTGCTACTCCAGCTGACATTATTCATTGATCCTATCTACAACGGCTAAGACAACTCATCTTTTTTTAAATAGACGCAACTTCTTGACCCGCAGAACAATCATCGCGTGCGTCAGTGCGTGTACAGGGAATAAATATGCTTCTAGATAACCTAATCCATTGGTGGTGGCAGATTGTAATATTATAAACAACATGTTTCATTTGCATTGGTACCATTTGTCTACTCAGTTTTCAAATATTGCACTAGTTCTTTCGAGTGGAGATTTCTTAATCCCGGGCTCCAGTGCTCCCTACGTTTCAAAAAAGTCAAAAATCATATTTCGAAGTTTGAAAAAAATGTGAAACAATCATGGATATTCTCAACAATGTGTTCTAAAAACGTGCAAATTTTCAATTAGAAATATATTTTATTTTGGGCTACACAAAAAGACAAATAAAACTTCAAAATATGATTTTTAATTTTTTTAAAACGGAGGGAGCACTGCTGCACTGGAGCTGGGAGCACAAATAGATTTCCGAGTTCTTTGCTGCTAATAAGTTCCAACTACTCACCCGAAAAAAAAAGTTCCAACCACTCGGGTACCCGACCACTAATATGCATAATATTTTCTTAGGACAGTTTGCACCATTTTTGGTTCAGCTGTCAGGAGAAAAAACTCCACTTCGCACAAAATAGAAAATCTTCTAACCTTAAGGTAGCACATACTTTGGCTAAGGCTCCCTATGAGAACAACGTACCCACTTCTAGCTGGGTGTACGTTGCTCCTCCTTATGTAATCGGTTTGGTTGCAAGCGATATCGCTGTGCAACAGGTTTAGTGCATTTTAATTTCCAGTTTCAAAAACATCAAATAAAAAAAATCTCAAAATAAATCAAACATTCTAGAAAATTGCAGAGTGCCATCTGGCTGCGCCAACGACAGCTGCTCGACACGAATCAAAGAAAATTTCATGACACGAAAAAGAAAGATGAAGACAACTCTTTTTCTTTGCGAAAGACAATTTCAACATCGAAGAAAAATACACCGTCGATAATTATTGTCGACCATACACGCCGGCAACGCTGACAAGCGAGCAGCCTAACGGCGTGAATAGGCACCTCACGGCCACCAACCCAACGCCCAACGTGACGGAAACGGCCCAACCAGAGCCGCCACGCTTCTCGAATACTCCGCGCGCGTCGGATACGTCCAGGAAACTGCGTGGCGGATGACGGAACCGTCACGGCGAAGGATTCCTTCCCCACCCGGCCTGCCCCGAGCCGCCATAAATACGGACCCCCTCCTCGCTCCCAATCCTCACAATCGATCCGAGGAACGGAACCAACAAATACCCCCACCAATCTCTTCTCCAATCGCCTCAGCGCTCGTCGAATCCTCCTCCCCCGCGCATCAAGGTACCGCGCCTCCTCCCCTCTCCCCGTCTCGTGCAAATCTACGTTTCTGCGGTGCTTTGTGTATCAATCGTTGCGGGGTTGGATGTGTAGTTCTGTCGGATTTGGTAGGATACTTACTGTCGTAGATGTTCGATCTGATTGTGCGGTGGCCTTGACTTGGCGTTCGATCTGTTCGCTGTTAGATCGGCGACGCGTTAGCGAATTTGCTCATGTTAGATCGGTGAAGCGTCACCGAATTCCTAGGGATTTTAACATGTAGATCTCGTGTTGTTTTCGCGAATTTGTGTAATTGTTTATGTTTAGATCCGCTCGTTCAAAGTTCGATTCCTGATGTCGTTAGGTCACCTCTTAATCTATGCATGTTAAATCAACTGGCTCCTCTGTTCCTGCTTATTAGGTGCGTATAACTGGGCATAAACGAATCTAGTAGTAGCTTGTGAGACGTTATTTTGTCTCCATGCGTGTATACTGCTTGATCTGTAACTCTTGATCGGATCGTTATCACTGTATAATATGCCTTGTTAAACCAGTTGGGATAGGTTTTTCCTTGGCCGATCTGTTGCTTAGATGTTGTATGGTCTCTTGTTAATCCATACATGTTAAATCAACTAGCTCCTCTGTTCCTGCTTGTTAGGTGCGTCTAACTGGGTATAGCCGAATCTAGGGGTAGCTTGTGAGCCTTACTTTTAATCTCCATACGTGTACAATGCTTGATCTTTAGCTCTTGATTGGATCATTATGACTGTAATATGCCTTGTTAAACCAGATGGGATAGGTTTTTCCTTGGGCCTTCTGTTGCTAAGATGATATGCATGCAGCTATGGATTTCTTGAGATGGATTATATCTTGGATTTTTTGTGGTTAGATGTGTAGAGATACCTCTCAGTCTGTCAGGCATCTTTTTGATCAACTTCTATTCTGCTAATGTTGGTTGATTCTCTATAGCTTTGATGGTTTATGTACATATTAATATATGCTGTTTGGTTCTGTACTTTGGTCTGCTTCTTGAGGCTTACCATCCTATTTGGTTATTATTCTCTGCAGATGCAGATCTTTGTGAAGACCCTCACCGGCAAGACCATCACCCTTGAGGTCGAGTCTTCCGACACCATTGACAATGTCAAGGCCAAGATCCAGGACAAGGAGGGCATCCCCCCGGACCAGCAGCGCCTCATCTTTGCTGGCAAGCAGCTGGAGGATGGCCGCACGCTCGCCGACTACAACATTCAGAAGGAGTCCACCCTTCACCTGGTGCTCCGCCTCCGTGTGGTATGCAGATCTTTGTGAAGACCCTGACCGGAAGACCATCACCTTGGAGGTTGAGTCCTCTGACACCATTGACAACGTCAAGGCTAAGATCCAGGACAAGGAGGGCATCCCACCGGACCAGCAGCGTCTGATCTTTGCTGGCAAGCAGCTGGAGGACGGCCGCACCCTTGCTGACTACAACATCCAGAAGGAGTCCACCCTTCACCTGGTGCTCCGCCTCCGTGGAGGTATGCAGATCTTCGTGAAGACCCTGACTGGGAAGACCATCACCTTGGAGGTTGAGTCCTGACACCATCGACAACGTCAAGGCCAAGATCCAGGACAAGGAGGGCATCCCACCGGACCAGCAGCGCCTCATCTTTGCTGGCAAGCAGCTGGAGGACGGCCGCACCCTTGCTGACTACAACATCCAGAAGGAGTCCACCCTTCACCTGGTGCTCCGTCTCCGTGGAGGTATGCAGATTTTCGTGAAGACCCTGACTGGGAAGACCATCACTCTGGAGGTTGAGAGCTCGGACACCATCGACAACGTCAAGGCCAAGATCCAGGACAAGGAGGGCATTCCTCCGGACCAGCAGCGCCTCATCTTTGCTGGAAGCAGCTGGAGGATGGCCGCACCCTTGCTGACTACAACATCCAGAAGGAGTCCACCCTTCACCTGGTGCTCCGTCTCCGTGGTGGTATGCAGATCTTTGTGAAGACGCTGACTGGCAAGACCATCACTCTGGAGGTTGAGAGCTTGGACACCATCGACAACGTCAAGGCCAAAATCCAGGACAAGGAGGGGATCCCCCCGGACCAGCAGCGCCTGATCTTTGCCGGCAAGCAGCTGGAGGATGGCCGCACCCTCGCTGACTACAACATCCAGAAGGAGTCTACCCTCCACCTGGTGCTCCGCCTCCGTGGTGGTCAGTAAGTGTCTTGGTGTTGGAGCTGCTGCTGTGCCTTGGTCGTTGGTTGGGCTGTCTTGTCGCCTTTCAAGTCTGAGTGTCTGTCTCGTTTCAAGTACTGTGTCTTGTTTGATGGACCATCGTGTCCACTATGTGTTGCAAACAGTTGCTGGTACAGTAGTCCCGTTCAAGTATGAATAAGTGAACTTCGAAGTTATTTGGCTGTGTTCAATTTACTGTCCCATCTGATATCTTGTGGTTCTTTGTGTGCTTGCATTTTTCTCTCTATGTTGGATTGTAGTTCATAATTTCCTGTTATTTTGAATGTGTTTGTACCTTCGTGTGAAGGTCTGTAGCTTGTATGCTGATCCATGCTGTAGATGATCTGCATCTATATGTACCTGCTGTCTTAGCTCTTTTTCTAGTGGGGGAAACAAACTGGAGCGTCTACCTGACTTAAATTTCTAAATCTCTCTTGTATGTGAAGAAATGCCCTGCCCTGTTTCCGTTTGCAAGTTTCTCGCTGATCTAGACGTGCTCACTCATTTCCTGGGTGCTTTCTATAGTTCCAACATTGCACTCTTGTGTTGGTGATGACTGGGCATATGCTCAGTAACCATTTGTCCTTCCGATGGGAAAAACACATGCGTTATTTTGCTTGCTAAGATAGATGCTACAAATTAAAACGAAACTGGCAGGAAGATGGATGACATCCATGCTTTCGATGAGCTCACACTTCTCCTGATTCGTAATACTGAACCCAAGCGATTGGTTTTGCAACATTCACTTGTTGGCGGAGAATAAGATGATTATCAGATTGATAGCAATTAAACACTGCAGTTCCGGTGGCATCCCAGACCAAGGTTTACGAGTCGACGACTAGCCTATGAATCGCGACCTGGAGGTCAACTCAAAGGTTCGACTCGACTAGTTGGACGAGTCAAACAACTCGTTCCACTAGTCATGGCTAATATCGACTAGTCACCTACCCTGAGTCGATCGACTCAAAAAAATGGCCCCACATGTCATTTTTTCCGTATGTTAGCGAAAACCTAGATCGAACTGGCCGAGATTTTCCCCGTGAAACCCAACCAGAGCCCCGACTCCCGCCACCCAGCTTTTTATTGCATAATCTGATTCCTAGTATCAGACTACTAGTAGTTATATAATATGGTATTTTATAGTACGTATTACTGTAAAATCATGTCGACTAGTTTATATGAGTCATGACTAGTCACGATTAGTCTATGAGTCGCTACCCTAGATACAACGGCATTATTTATGAAGATCGACCCGTCGACTCGTAATCCTTGTCCAAGACAACGGCATTATTTATGAAGAGGAATAGCACATGCCACTACTATTGTAGGGTGTGTCGGTGAAAGTGCTAGAGCCATAAAGCTAGAAGAATCTAGCAAAAAAATGTGAACTTAGCTTTTACAAAGGATCGGAGGAAGCTTCAAACTAGGCCTGAGCTTTCGGGCAGAGGCAGGAAAGGATATGTTCTTTCCTTCCATTTTCTTCCATCCATCATCACCCCATGATGCATGGCATCCTCACGACGTGGAGACCAAAATTAACCGGTGCCTCAATCATCACCATGGAAGTAATATTTTTCTACAAATGGGCATATCACCGTGCAATCAGCAAAGATGTGAAAAAAGGAAAAGCAGAAGGAAGGGAGGAAATCTCTCGCGCACACGCTTCTTGTAGGCGCACGTCGGCCTCTTTTCTGCACATGATTGGTCCCCGTGCGAATCTCGTACCTACTCTACTGGCTTGGGCTGGAGACTTGCATGCGCCTTTCGGTGTGCGTGTGCCACCGTTGTGCACTGTATAGATGCAAAAGGGGACCGGTTTGTCTCAAATTTTCTCCATTTGTGCATATCTAGCACAAAATTGTGATCATAATTTTATACTATATATGCATAAAATGGAGGAAAAGTGGGACAAACGGGTCCCGTTTTCGCATCCCTAGTCACCTTTGTGAGAAATGGAGAACATCCCATCTAACGAGCGATTCCTGATGCACATTCCGTTAGGGAATCTTTTTTTCTGCGGGCACCGCAAACTTGCGTGCCAAATCAATAGAAAGAACAGAGAGAGTACAAGGAGGCCAAAAAGGCCCTTACAGAAAAAACTACAGGGACATCAACCAGCCTAAGGCGCGTACCCAACACTACCACGCCCTGCAACAACGAAAAGGAAGAACAACCCCAACAAAGGCTAGGTCCAAACAGTGGACAGCCCTGATGCTCCCGCAGCTTCCAGAGTGCGCCTCGCTGGCAATGGACGAGCAAAGCGTCTGGAGCGTCGACGGCGCACTCTCAAAAACTCGCGCATTCCTCTCTAGCCAAATCTTCCAGATGATCAAAGGACAAGGCTGTCAAAGCCTTTCCGGCGCGCTGGCCTCGACCGCCGCGCGAAGCTGTCCACCAATCTGAGAGCAAAGTCGAGTTAGGGAATCTTGACTGAATGGTTCTGAATTTGAGCATTAAACTCGTTTTTTTACAACTCCCGTCGAACTGATATAACAATGCAGGAGTTTGGAAACTTCATCTTTGTATATGAAAATGCACGCAAGATAACACACAAAGTTCACTTTGGAAAAGCGTAGGGAGTCCCGTAATCGGGAAAACTGTCAACCCGGAGACTAGTTTGGTAGGAATACATGTTGGGTAAATCTCTCCGTTTCTAGATATAAGAGTTTTTTATTTTTTTGTTGATTCGTACATATCTAGACATATTTTAATGTGTTGATTCACTCATTCAGTCCGTATTTATTCCACATTAAAGTGGTTAAAACATCTTATACTTTGGAACGGAGGAGTACCTCCCTTACTTGACCATTGACCATAACTAAATGTGGATATTGTAGAAACCACCACTCTGTTGGTGTTGCTACTAACTACACGAGTTTGCTGCAGAAACACAAACATTTGGTTCAGTATGGCATAAATATGTCTGAATTCCGGTCTCAACTAACAATGGTTGTTACGGGTGGCTTTGCAAATCAGTGCCAACGTGGCAGGTACCTAGCACATCCAACTTTTAAGAATTTTTTTCAATAAATTAGTCAGTCTTATGTGATTAATTTAAGAAATTCCGAGACATATTTTACGATTCGTTTAAAATGTGCTCACTATTTGCTAGATTCACCTATTGTTTTGTCAATTTTAAACTTACTTTTTTAAAATCCACTATTTCAATTGCCGTTGACACATTAATCTCGTGGTTTTGAGACAAAATTGACCATCCATTTTTAAGTTTGGTCATATTATGTTATATTCAAGGGGATTCTTGTCAAATATTTATACTTTTCAAAAAATGTCTTAAAAAACTCCAGTAACTAAAGCAATTCTCACTAATAATCTGGGAAAGTATTAGAATTTTTTGACCAACCATTTTAAAGTTTGATCAGTTTTGATTCTGATCAAGATAATTTGAGTATGATTGATAAAAATGTTCCGAATCTTGAAAATTAAGCATCCGATACAAGAATCAAACATCACTTGAATGGTTAGTATACTTAGTAGAATAGTAGTCTAGTAGATATGGTTGTACTGGGTGATCACAAAAACATTTTTACACAATTAGGGCATGTACAATGGTTGATAAGACTGTCTATTTTAGGGCTCGCCATATAATTTAGGCATGTCAATAAAACATGACGTAGATTTTCTTATATATTTTCATCTCTAGTAACCAGATATCTCTGAATTTGTCATGAGACATATTGTGCTAAGAAATCATAAGACAAGATTTTGTTTCCCGTTTGTCTCAACTCCACTCATCAATCGACAACGTTAAGATATAACCATTGTACATGTGCTTAGTTTTTTCTTACAGAAAAAGAGGCACGAAAGGAATGTAATTTGTGGACATTGGCGCAAAGTACACGTGTAACAGTGTCAGCACGCACGCTTTGGTGTGTTGCAACCCACAGTACCACCACGCCTGGCCTCACGCCGCTGGTGTTAGTCTGAAGTAAGCTCGGGACCTACGGATGAATCAAGCTATAGCTATATGCTACATACAAGACCAATCGTTACCTGAGGCTCCTCCCGGGTCGCCTCCTCTAGGCGGCTCCGGAGGCGACCGCCCCCAAACCCTACAGCCACCCACCATCCCAGCCCCTGCCTCCGCTGCTGCCGGCCCTGGCGGCGGTGGCGGCGCCCATCCCGTCCTTGACGGTGGCAGAAGAGGTGTCTCGCGGCGACGGCTCACGGAGGCAGTGAGGCGCAGGCGGCGGGCACAGGGCGGCGCGGTCGTCCGGCCGCGCCTGAGTTCTCTTGGCGGCGCGGCGGCGTCGAGGCGGTGGGGCGCTGCCGGAGCCTCTCCTCCATCTTGGCGGAAAGGATCGGGCGTTCTGATCTTGGTCCCAGATCCAATCTGGGCTGCGGGATCCAACTCGGGCCGGCGATCTGTCGGTGGCTTTGGCCACGCCGATTAGCTGTGCGTTGGTTGACTTCCTCCGTTGCTGCCGTTCCTGCGGGAGTGGCCTTGCGGCGTCGGGGCTTGCGAGGCTGTAGAATAATGGCGGTGGTCCTTGGTTCTTATTCGCGGCGAGATGAATATCTACCGGATGTGGTCCCCATCGATCTGGCTGGACGGTCGTGTTTCGGAAGGCTCCGCCGGCGAACTCCACTGGGCGTCTCATGCTGGAGATTGCTGGATCGGATGGTATTCGATCGTGCGCACCGTGTTTTTTCTCTGACCGTTGGTTTCAGAGGAGCGCTTTGAAGCTCTGCTGGCTGTTAATATCATGGAGCACACTTTCTCGTTCCATGGTGCTGGCGGAGAATGACCTGGAAGGCGAGATCTGGGACTGGCAATTGTGGTTCGAATCTTTCTGGCGATGAGGAATTGGCTTGGTGTTTCATGACTTGGAGCAGCGGCATGTAAGTGGGGGCGACAACATACGTGAAGTCCAAAGTCCTACCTTTCAGGGTGAAAATCCAAGGTCTGTCCTTAACTGGTTGTGCCTGATAGTGGTCTTGTTGGAGACATTGTTTTGAGAGCGAGGACTATCTTCAGGTGAAAACCCAAGGTCTGGTTTTAATTGGTTGTGTTGGCACTGTTCTTCTTGAAGGCGTTGCTTTTGAAGAATTGGACATCAGGTGTTGTTTCGGTGGTGTGTGCGGCTGCCGCAAGCACTGTAACTCCGTAACGGGACTTTTCTTTTTATTTCTTTTTTTATTGTCTTTCGGCTATGTGCATCCGTAATGGCTCTGGTTATTACGTTGTTGCAGAGGCTAGATGTAATTTGTATCTCCGCGATATTAATATACACTCTTTATCTAAAAAGAAAACTCGGGACCTACACGACGATGCCCACCAGCAGTGCACTACATACCTCCACTGCCATCCATATATAACACAGCCCAGTTCTTCACCATCAATCGGCGATACCTACCTTGCTGCGTATTTACTACACTTCTGTTGCCACATATCCACTCCCATAATCGATCAGAGTACTGGTGAAAACAGAGTGGTAATTAGCTGCCCGACGCGCGCACCATGGCTGCCGCAGTGCCATTGCCGGCGATGGTGGTCCTTGCCGTCGGAGTGGCGGTTACGCAGCTTATGCTCGTCAGTGCGGCCGGCGCGCGCGGCGGCAGCCGCAGTGAGGATGGGGTTCTACGACAAGAGCTGCCCGGCGGCGGAGCGGATCGTCGGCGACTATGTCCGGCAGCACGTCCGGCGCGTGCCCACCGTCGCCCCCGCGCTGCTCCGGACGCACTACCACGACTGCTTCGTCAGGGTACGTACATAGTATTCTATACGTGTGCGCCACTGGACGCAAATCCCAGGCGTGAGTGTCGTGCCCATACTGACATGTACATGCAGGGCTGCGACGCGTCCATCCTGCTCAACTCGACCGGGCCGGCGCGGCGGGAGAAGGACGCGCCGCCGAACCTGACGCTGCGGGGCTTCGACCTGATCGACCGCGTCAAGGCCCTCGTGGAGGAGGCGTGCCCCGGCGTCGTCTCCTGCGCCGACGTCCTCGCGCTCGCCGCCCGGGACGCCGTCGGCCGCCATCGTACGTAACCTCCTCCGCTCAGCTCGCTCTAGCTCGTGGCCACGCTAGTCTAGCACTGACGTGTACACGTGCGCTACCATGCAGGGGGGGCCGTCGTGGCGCGTGCCCACGGGGAGGAGGGACGGACGGCGTCGAGCATGCAGGAGGCGCTCCGGAGCTTCCCTCGCCGGCGATGGCCTTCCCGCAGCTCGCCGCCCTGTTCGCCAGCAAGGGCCTCGGCGTGCGGGACCTCGTCTGGTTGTCAGGTTCGTGCTACACGCAACGTACATACAAGCTTAATTAGTCAACGACACTTACACTAATGGAGCTCTGCATGTACGTCTGAATGCTCTGATCATAGTACTAAAACGTGTGCCACCGACACCACGAAAGGCCGTCTCTTTATCAACCACTCTTTGTGTGTCGAGACTCGAGAGCGACATGGAGAAAGAGCACGAAGAATCGTTGCTTTCTCCCTGTCCGTCTTAAACCAGATAGGCAGATTCCTTCAGGATAACCCGTAGTTTCTGAACGCCGCGGCATCGAATCAAACACTTTTTCAGACTTCAGTAAAATGTTACAAATACTTAGCACAGTTGTTCGAGCTTAATTACTTCATCTTAGTTTGTTTCGCTTTCTTGTTGGTTGCTTCTGGTGTTATTTGCAATCTCCTGGTTGGATCCTGCCCAATATATCATATCGTTTTCTTCCTCTAATTTTGGAAGCCATTTCACCGTCCTTCTTGCCACTTTGTTGTCAGGTACTCATACTCTGTCAAGTCACTGATGCGTGCCTATGAGAGGCGTCTATTGTGACGATGCCAAGATCATACTTACATGTCTACTTCATTTCTGTTATCAATCAAGTGCAAACCGATAGCCACTTTAGCTGTTTAGCATTTAGCGCCAACTTTGAACTAGGCTTACCAATGGTATGAGACCCTTAGCTGAGGATCAAACATCCCTTTTTCTCTACTCCGTACTAAATTCACCAAAAAGGATCTAATGTTACATAAGCTGCTGAATTTAACCCAGTGATTTAAAATACCTGAATTTGTCAACAGACCTGAACACAAATTTTGAATATGTTGATGACTTGAGCTTGACCTGCAGGTGCTCACACCATCGGCATCGCCCACTGCTCGTCCTTCACCGACCGCCTCTACAGCTACACCGGCGCTGCCAACGGCACCGGTCGCCCCTCAATGCCGCCTACGCCGCCAACCTGCGGCAGCGCAAGTGCAGGATGGGCGGCCGCGACGCCGCGGTGGAGATGGACCCGGCAACTTCCTCACGTTTGAC